>CM045759.1:69117676-69737676 GCA_025200525.1 Camellia lanceoleosa | reverse complement strand
TCAGTGGCATGATGAAATTGTAAAAACACGAATAGAAGATTGACTTGTATCACTTGAGAGGGTCCAAAGGACCAATACAAGATATAAAAATAATTTGTTAGTAACCAACTCTAAAAATAACATTAAACTCCCTCCTTATGTACCAAATTTGGGTCAGCCAAGTTAAAAATGAAAAACTAAGAAGCACGGACACTTCTAAGAAGGTAACGTATCTGTGTCGTGTCATAAAATTAATGGAAATACTCTTTGGACATTTCCCCAACACCTGTCCGACACTCTTCAAAAGGTGTCCTATTTTTAATTTTTTTTTAAAAACCTGGACACTCTTTGGACATTTAGAGGACACAAGTGTCTGTTGCTTAAACACACGTGTCTATTGATTAAACACAAGTGAAACTAATTATAAGTTTGAACAAAACAACTTAAGATACAATACTAAAACAAAAACCATATAAATTTATTGGAATTAGTGTCATATTGAATTTTTTATTATCATTGAATGATATATTCATGTATATAACATATAATAAATATATAAAATTATCTATTTCATATGTGTCCAGCACGTGTCGTGTCTTGTATTTTTTTGAAAATTGATGTGTCGATGTGTCCGTATCGTATTCGTGTCATGTCGCATGTCCGTATCCGTGCTTCTTAGATGAAAAATATACCATTTTTTAAAAATAGCAAAAGAGAAAAGTCCCTCTACTAGCATTAATAGATGTTAAACCAACCATGGGTCAAGTGTATATTCAATCAAAACACAACCTGATTAATACTTATATAAAGCACTTAAAAGAAGTAGAATTCATGCAGTGAAGGGCATCTTACAGGAGTTTCACCCTTCTGGACAGGTGGTTCATATTCAGGATCACCTTTCTCAGCAAAATTACTCACAAAATGCGCCATTCCTTTGACATGAAAAATGGGAATTAACACAGTGTAACAGCCAGAATGAATAAATAATGTCAAGTGGATAATATTCAATCCTGAAGGTTCCCAAAGACCTGTATACTGTGGGCATTTTCTCTTTTCAGGAGGTGGTTTAAATTCCAGAGGAGGTCGGGGCTCAAAAAGCTTCAAAAGATTGTTTGTTAAACCAGTGGGATGACTTTGCCCAATCTGCATCCAAAAGAAATAACTTTAATTTAATACAACAACAAGTTGACCAAATAAATAAACAAATAATGATTGAACATAATATAGAGTCTAAATAACTACTCTAGTTCTATAATCAATCACGACATGACTTTACAGGCAATTTCCAAGAAGAGAAAGATAGAAGAACAGACATAAAGCTTTAATGGTCATCTCCATCATTTACTCAAATTTTCAATCGAAAGATTCATTTGATATGACATGATCCAATGGACAAACTCAAATTAAAGCATAAATTTGAGTAAAAGCTTGCAGAATTGTATTTTTTATTTTATTTTATGTTTTTAAGCTATAAATTGGTCTTGAAAACTTTGAGTAAACATTTGACTCTCTCTTGATTTGGATAAAATTGGATAAAACCTATGAGGCATGGGTACTCCAAAAATATTGCCGTACAAGTACCGGACACTTCTTTGGGTGCCGATGCATATCTTGGCTCTGATTTGCATGCATGCAGTGCCAAATATGTACTGGTTACGTTTTATACAGTCTAGAGAAGTTGGGTATGCTATGGGTACGCGGTGGGTACTCCATGGATACGGAGTTGGGTACAGCGGGGCAAAACAAAATTTTAAAAAAATTTCAAGGGCACCAACGCAATTATTTTTTGTACATTTTGAAAAACTTAACAATTTTAGGGTGTTTTGTAATAATAAAGAAGACAAACAAATTAGATTTACAAATATCTTTGTAGTATGATATTTGTAGTATGATCATGGCGGTTCTTGATCTTCGTAGTATGATCATGGCGGTTCTTGATCTTGACTCTCATTGGAAGAAAGGCGTTGGCAACTCAACTCTCGATCGACGACAACAGCGCATGTCGGCAACGGAGCTCGAATGTTCCGGTGAGTTCATCTTCTTCGCTTCTTCCTCTTCTCTTTCAATTATTCTCATCTTCTCCTTAGATTCTTCCTCTTCTTCGTCGAATTTTTTTTTTTGCCCCTTCAGATTGTTGTTCCTCCTATTGTATTTGATTCTCCTTTTTCTTCGTTTCTCCTTTGATGATTCTTCTTTTGTGATATGTTTTATTGTTTTAACATTTTTTGCTTTATTGTGGTAGTAGACAATTAGAATTATATAAAATAAAAATCTTAAAATCTAAGACAAATTATTGTGTTAATGGAAGATGTGTTATTGTGTTAGTGAAAGTTGATGTTTCAAGTTTCCTACCTAGGAAATGGTTCATTATCTTTTATTTTTGTTTAGCTTTATTAAAATAGCTCATGGACTCTAGCTTTAATATTTGTATTGTTGACCAATGATTTATTTTTTGTTTTTTTACCTTAGTAGTAGTAGTATGTTTATGGTATTGAACTTTGATTTGCATGTTAAAAATTTACTACAAATTAAAAATAAATAAATAAATAAATATTGGCGCAAACCAGCCGTTCCTGTAACTTACTTCTTTTTTAATATTTTAGTGATTTTTATCCAAATATAAGTTTGATATAGGTTAGAGTCCAGGACTGGAGATGCCCTAATCAAGCAAAAAGCAGTTTTACGCTCAGCGTGGAAGCTTAAAAAACAAAAACAGATTAAACATTATTATATCTTTCAATCGGCATAGTAGCTGAGAAACTACAGTCAACAACATCACAAAACACACCAAAGAAATCGCTGAAATACTTATTATCAACCATCAAATTTTCAATCCTTAACCACCTGAACCAAATCCAAAATCAGCTCAAACGAATCGGTACGATCAACACACAGATCACACGCAACTCAAATCGAAACCCTAGAATCGCAGAAAAACCAAGAATTTGGATTAGGAAAATTACCAGCTTCAGTTGCATGACATTCGCGCGGTTTTGCGCCTTGGTGCGGGCCTGCACGGCGGCGGCGTTGTTGCTGGCGCTGTTGCGCATGAAGGCATCGTTGAAGTCTCCCATCTTCGCAGAGTGAGGAACAGGAACAGCAACAGCCTAGGGTTTTTCTCAGGCAAGGCAATCGAGACCTAGATATGGCGATCAGACGGCGGAGATCGCATGAATCAGACCGTCGTTGGGAGATCTTGATGAGAGAAGAGACTGGCGGCAGCGAAAAAATTGTGAAAGGGTTTATGCTCGGTCTTTTTATAGACGGAGTCATGATTGACTCGGTTGTAACTCGGTCTCCGAGTTTGTACAGACACCAACGGTTCGGCTCATTTTGTCGGTTTTTGCTTATTTGGTTTTTTATTTTTATTTTTTTTAGAAAAAAATTAAATTTTTTTTTTAACATTCAGCTTGATGAGACAAATTTAAAAAAATTTCAAAAATCAAAATTTTGAAAAAAAAAAAAAGTGTAGAAAAGATTTTGGGTCTGTTTGGAACGATTCTAGAAATCGTTTTCAACATGTGAGTTTGAGAATGGTATTTGGTAGGAGTTTTGGAATTAATTTTCCAAAACTCTGCGCTCTATTTTTTCTGCGTCTTGGCGTTATGTCTGTAATTTTTTCCGTTAGGGTTCGTCCGTCGTGACAATTTTTTTTTTTTTTTACAATTGATATGTTAATTAATTTATTATCGAAAAAAATATTTTCTGAATTTTTTATGTGCTTTAAAATAATTTTGAATTGTATGTTTACTTATGAGTTGTAAATTTTTGTATCACATATCAAATGTCACATCAACAATTCCCTACTCAAATCAAACCTCTTTTTCAAAACTATTTTCAAAATTCTTTACCAAACAAATTTTCTACACTCAAATTATAATTCCACAACACACAAACTCAAAATACAACTCATACTCTCAAATCACATTTACAAAACTCTACCAAACACTACCTTTGATTTTTTTTGCTTATTTCACAAGACGGTTTGGAAAAGTAAAAATATTTTGGCATAATTTTAGAAAAAAAAAAAAGTTACTAAAGACAAAAATATTGAAAAAAGAAGTGGTGTATATAACTCACAGGCTCATTTAAGAATTGACATTTTTTAATATTTTTCTTATGAAAATAGTCACATAGCTTTTCCTCTGGCAGATCCATAGATGATATTTTAGTATTCAGCCCAGATAAAAATAGTCACATAGATCATTTGTATATAACATTAGAAGAATTCATAAATAATGGAATAATAATTAGCAAAAAGAAGATGGTATTAAATACACCTCATATAGAATTTTTAGGAATGGAGTTAGGAGATGGAAAAATTATGTTACAACCTCACATAGTGAAGAAAATTTTAGATTATCCAGATAAATTAGAAGATACAAAACAGCTTCAATCATTTTTAGGAATTTTAAATTATGCAAGAATGTATATTCCTAACCTTAGTAAAATAATAGGACCACTATACAGTAAAACCACACCCACAGGACAAAAATATTTTAACCAACAAGATATGGCTTTAGTTAGAAAAATTAAAGATATTTGTAAAAATTTACCAGACCTGCAGCTTCCCTTAGAATCAGAGTACATAGTTGTAGAAACAGATGCAAGCCAACTAGGATGGGGAACAATCTTATTAGCTAAACCTAGTAAGTATGATAGTAAAAATAAAGAGCGCATTTGTAGATACAGTTCTGGAAAATTTAAAGAAAAAGATACAACCATGACCAGCTTAGATTTTGAAATATTAGGAGTAGTTTATGCAATAAATAAATTTAGATTATTTTTGCACAAACCTTTTACGATTAGAACAGATTGTGAAGCTATAGTTAGATTCCATAATAAACTTAATGAGCGTAAATTAAGTACTAGAAGATGGGCAAAATTTTTAGATTGTATAGTAGGGCAATGATATAAGGTAGAGTTTGAACATATTAAAGGTAGTGATAATAGGCTATGATTGGTTAAGTAGGAAAATTTATTTAGAAAAAAGAAGATAACTTGAGTTTAATTTTTGTGCGGATAATGGAGAACAGACAAGACCATAAACTTTGGGGATTCTCTCTTCCCATTCATGAAGCGAGAACAAAATTGAGACCATTAACGAATTGAGTTAGACCCAGTTCAACGGTGTCTTTTAGATAACCTTTGGAATAGTCGAGAACCACCCACTAAATGCCTTTCGACTTTAAACTCTCTCGTATATTTTTCAAAAATCCAAAATAAACCTTTGTCAAAAGTTTTTCTTTCTATGTAGTAGTTAAAGGAACCAAGCTGGTATTTACCATGATTGGACAACGAAGTAGACCCTTAGTAAAATATTTTCCTTTACCTCGGTTTAAAGAATTTTATGATTTTGAGTCGGCCGGTACCTATGCTAGAAGAGATAGGAACTAGTTACTTTATTAGCCGGATAGCTAAAGATTACTGGACACATTGAGCAAGATGAAGTCAACCATCTTTGCTACCGGTGGAGCTCGATTAGCGAGATAATTGAAGCGATAGTTGAGCGTAGTAGTAGTTCTAACCCTCGAATGATTTTTGAATCCTCTCGGATGTCTTGAGACATTGTGAAGGCCTTACCAGAAATTTCAAGAAAATTATGGATAAAGGCAAAAAGGTCAGTGAAGAGCTAGACCAGCTCCGAGACGAAGAAAAACAATTGAGAGCAACCGTTCGAATCCCAACCAATCAGCTTAAAAAATTAGCTCCAGAAAGAAAGCCTACCTCCTTACCTAGCCCAGAAATCAAACAACTCACCAGTGAGGAATTTGACAAATTGAGTGCTAGAATGTATTTCTTCAGACATTCTATCATTCGATCTCTTTGTGAGAAAAGCCAAGTAATAGAAGACCTAAAACCCTATATTTACACCTTAGCCGAAGATAGCAGAAACAACGAGCTAGTCTTTATTCAACAATTTCTTCAAGACCTTTCCATAGCAGGTATTGATTACCCCGGCTTAGCTTATCATTGGACTTATACTTATGAAGATGAAGAGCAGCCCTGTTTAGATGAAGAAAAATGCAATAGGAGATCCGAGCATTTTGGAAGATGTCAGTGTAACCTAGACTTGATGTTGCCTTTGCGGATAAATTTAGCTACATTGAGCCATTGGAGATAGAAATCGAGGCGAGATTAGTTATCTATGACCCCAAAACTGTTAGACTATGGTTTTGTCTCTAGATTAATTTTCACAGATCCAGAACAGACAAATAGCTTTGGACATAAGCTTGCTCATACAGTACTGGACGTAATGGAAGAATTTCATCCGTATGTGGAAGCTCTAATAGATAGCAAACTACCAGAATGGAAGGAAATATGGTGCAACCCAGCTAAGCATAAGATGTACCTCAAAGGAACTTCAAGATATCCAGCACTTCTCAATAAGAGATCATGGCCATGTAGAAGATTTCCACTCAAAGATCAGCTCAATAAATTGAGAAAATTTGCCAACGACTCTTTATTAGCCTATAATGGAAATTCCGGACATCTAGTTTGTGAAGATAGATACCAAAAGATACACTGTAATTTAGCCATCCCGAGTTATCCATTCAGTAAAGAGACATTTGTCGAAGAAAGTCTATACCCTAACTATCAGCATGGCATTTCTCATGAATCACCAGAAATTGAAGGACAGAATCAAGAATGGTATGATGAACCGCCTATGGGACAAGGGGATGACTTTTACGACCAACTCTCAACAGCAGATTTGGATGATCTCGCAGATAGAATGCATGGATAGAACCAAAAATATATATATATATATATATATATAAAATAGAGATTATAGGATCACTTCAGCACAAATAGATCACACGCCAGTAGACATAGAAGAATTTAGAACTCAGATTAAAGAATTATTAGATTTAGGAGTAATTAGACCTAGTAATAGTCCACATAGAAGTGCAGCATTTATGGCTAGAAATCATGCAGAGATAAAAAGAGAAAAAGCTAGAATGGTAATAAATTATAAAAGACTAAATGATAATACAGAAGATGATAAATACAATATACCAGATAAAGATCAGCTTATAAATAGAATCTGAACTGACAAAGATATTTAGTAAATTTGATTGTAAATCGAGGATTTTGGCGGAATAAAAATGGTAGAGAAAGTATACCATGGACAGACCTTTTGTTGCCCTCAAGGACATTATGAATGGCTAGTTATGCCCTTTGGATTAAAAAGCACCTTCATATTTCGGTAAAATGGATAGTATATTTAATAAATATAGTTTCATCTTGGTATACATAGATGATATTTTAGTATTATTGAGATAAAAATAGTCACATAGATCATTTGTATATAACATTAGAAGAATTCATAAATAATGGAATAATAATTAGCAAAAGAAGATGGTATTAAATACACCTCACATAGAATTTTTAGGAATGGAGTTAGGAGATGGAAAAATTAGGTTACAACCTCACATAGTGAAGAAAATTTTAGATTATCGGATAAATTAGAAGATACAAAACGACTTCAATCATTTTTAGGAATTTTAAATTATGCAGAATGTATATTCCTAACCTTAGTAAAATAATAGGACCACTATACGGTAAAACCACACCCCGCAGGACAAAAATATTTTAACCAACAAGATATGGCTTTAGTTAGAAAAATTAAAGATATTTGTAAAATTTACGGACACTGCGGCTTCCCTTAGAATCGAGTACATAGTTGGCAAAGCAGATGCAAGCCAACTAGGATGGGGAACAATCTTATTAGCTAAACCTAGTAAGTATGATAGTAAAAATAAAGAGTGCATTTGTGAATCTGATTACGAAAATTTAAAGAAAAAGATACAACCATGACCGACTTAGATTTTGAAATATTAGGAGTAGTTTATGCAATAAATAAATTTAGATTATTTTTGCACAAACCTTTTACGATTAGAGCAGTTATTGAAGCTATAGTTAGATTCCATAATAAACTTAATGGCGTAAATTAAGTACTAGAAGATGGGCAAAATTTTTAGATTGTATAGTAGGGCAAGGATATAAGGTAGAGTTTGAACATATTAAAGGTAGTGATAATAGGCTATGATTGGTTAAGTAGGAAAATTTATTTAGAAAAAGAAGATAACTTGATTTAATTTTTGCGAGATAATGGAGAAACAGCAAGACCATGAACTTTGGGGATTCTCTCTTCCCATTCATGAAAGCGAGAACAAAATTGAGACCATTGCGGGAATTGAGTTAGACCAGTTCAACGGTGTCTTTTAGATAACCTTTGGAATAGTCGAACCACCCATTCGCCTTTCAGCCTTAAACTCTCTCAGTATATATTTTTCAAAAATTCAAAATAAACCTTTGTCAAAAAGTTTTTCTTTCTATGTAGTAGTTAAAGGAACCAAGCCCGGTATTTACCATGATTGGACAACAGAAGTAGACCCCTTAGTAAAATATTTTCCTTTACCTCAGTTTAAAGGATTTTATAGGTACTGGCTGACTCAAAATCATAAAATCCTTTAAACTGAGGTAAAGGAAAATATTTTACTAAAGTCTACTCAATCATAAAACAAAATTAAGGCGGCTAAAAAATTTTATTTCTTTTCCAATATTTCATGGGTTGTTCTCTTAAGATTTCTGTTGTTCCAGCTAATCTTATTATCTCATCTAAATCATTTTCTGTTCTCTTGTATTTTGGTTTTTTCTTTATTTTTCCTATTTTTGCAAAAATTAATTCTAAATTAGCTATTTCTTGAAAATCTTCTAAGTTCCAATAATCTTCCTTATCTTCAAAATCTTCTAGCTCATAATTTTCCATATCTAATTTTTCTAAAGAAGTATTTACTATCTCATTAGGTATGTATGTTTGGGTTAGCTCTGGAAAAATATTTCTACTTGGAAATAGAAAACTAGCGGGGACTGAATCTACTCCTATGGTACCACCACGCTTCGCACGTAACTCTGATGAATGGGCTATGGTGCTAAGGGCATAAGCTGTGGGTGTATTGACAGTTCGTTTAAAGAAGCTGATGTTGTGTTGACTGATGAACATGCCGCCTTGTAAACTAAGTATAAAATTAAGTCCTAAAATGAAAGGGTGATTACATAGGAATTTCCTATCCAAACTTGTGGTAAGGGAAACCATTCTATGTGCTGATCTTGAGAACCTAGATGGTGAAAACTAATCTGGGCGCCATGAATACAATGTGTATATGTCTGTTTGGTGCCATCTGCTATGCTGACTAAAGCTGGTGTTGCTAAGGCTGTACTCCATCCTGGTGGAACTACGTGTTGTTCTATGTATGATTTACTGGCTCCTGTATCTATCATGGCATCTATGCTAAGGGTTTTTTCTACAAACTTAATTACACAAGAAATCTCGACTAAATTGGACTTGGGTATAACAGGGTAATTAAATGGTAAATATGTACTATCTGGTTGGGTCTGAGAGTATTGACTAAAGGGTTGAGAATCAACTAAATTGACTAATTCTAAAGAGTTCATATGATCTTCAACTAACTTATCTTTTAAAGGGTATGTATTATGAAATTGTTCTAACTGCTGTTTAAGCTGTTTGTTTTCTAATTCTAAACATTCTATGTCAAACCTAGTTTTAGTTTCTATCTCGCTAATTTGAAATGTAAGTTCTCTTATTTGTACTTCTAATTCTCTATTTGCTAGTCGTAATTCTCTGTTTTCAATACTGTTATCTTTTCTGGTATTTTCTAATTTTATCTTATGTGTCATATTTAGTTTTTCTAAGCAAATTATACAATAGGTTATGCTGCATAATAAACATTGAGCTCTCTTATCTCTGGCTGGAAACCAATTACAATAGCTGCATCTAGTTGTATCAAATCCTAATCCTATCTGAAAATTATGTTGACATTCAGTATCTGGATTGCATTCCATCATAAAGAAAATATCTTGAGTTTTTCCTATTTCTTGGTTAAGTTGTCCTAAAAGATTATCTACATCTGTATCACTTCCTGAATCACTATCTGAGCTTATAGCTTCTAATTGATATTCATAATCACTGACTATACTATATACATCTGAATCATCACTATTTATGCTGACTATATCTTCTTCTAAGTCTTCTATAATATTTAATCTTTCTATCTGCTTATTAGTATTAGGCTTGTATCTTTTTGGGCAATTTTTTGCAAAATGATTGGGTTCTCCACATATATAACAATTACATTTTTTACTATTGGGTTTTCTAACATATCTTTGTTTCCTTTTATCTTTTTCATCTTTGGGTAATTTCTTATAATTTGTCCTATTAAAAGTTCTACTTTTCCTAATGAATTTCTGTCTTTTCCAGGGTTTTCTATAATTTTTCTTCCAATATTTTTCCTTTCTATATTTTCCATATTTTTTGTATTTTTTCCTATTATATTTATCTTCATATTGCTGAGGGGTATATATTACACTGCTACAAAAATCATAATTTTGTTTTTTCAAATCTTTTTGTATTTTAACTTCTATACATTTTTCTCTGAGTCTTTGGAATGTAAAAATTATTCTAGGTCCTATTCCTAAAGTTCCTTTTATTTTTACTTCTCCTGAGGCTATTTGAGCTGGTAAGTTTGTATAATAAATTGACCATTTATCTTCTATTTCTCTTCCTAGTTCTCCGGGTAATTTTCTAAAATATTTATTTCCTATCTCTTCATCAAAACTTTTTTCAGTTCTAGCTGCTATAGCTAAGTATTCTTTACTAAAGGGTACAATATATCTCCAACTTCTTAAAGTCATTTGATCTAATTCAGTTAATGCTATGCTTTGGGTATAAGTATTTCGTCTAGAAGGGTCATATCCTATAAGTATTTCTTTTATAAAACTTGTAAAATTCCACGGGTTATCTCCTAAGTCCTTAAGTTGTCTAATTATCTCCTCATATTTTCCTTTAAATGTTAAGTATATATTAAAAGCTGAGTCTCCTAAAAGTGTCTCCATAAAGTCCCACATATCAGTTGTCTCATAAGGATTACTTATCCATGCCTTTACCGCATCTTTTTCCCATCTTTCTATTACTTCTTGCCATATCTGAGGGTCAAATCTGGCTAAATCTAAAAGGGTTCCCTGGTTATTAGCTGGCTGTAATTGTATACTCATATCTGGTTGTCTACGCTTTCCATGAAATCTATAGCTTTTATTTGGGTCTGCTTCGCTACGTCCTGAACTTGCTAATGGCCTTCTTCCTCCTACTGTATAATGTATTGGTTCTACGGGATACTGTACAGTTGGTTGTGGGTTACTAGTTCCTGTGCTTTTTGTATTCATATAAAAAGTATCTTTTACCTTAGGTTGTTCTAGTATTCTAAATATTTTGCTGGGATGTATAATATCTTCTATAATATCATCTACATATTCTGTATGAAATTCTTGATCTAAAAATGACACTGCCTCATCATGGGTATCTCCTCTGGCTAAGTATTCAGAATATCTAGCATCTAATATTTTGTTCATATCTTCTAGGGTAAATTTTTCTAAATCTATCTCATCAATATTATATATCTTATTTTGTGATACTGTTTTTTCTTCTGTCATTACATAAAGTTGATTTATTTCACTACGATTATCTTGATTTTCTTCTCTATCTATGCTACTAAATTCATCATCTTCAGATTTTTCTGGTGCTACATAAGTATACTGAGTAAATCTTACTGCATAATTTCCATCTGCTGTCTGATATAATAAATTATCTTGAGGGGCTAATCTCTTTTGTCCTAAAAAATCTCCTAATTTCCAATCTAGTGCTGCATTATCTTCTGAATTAAATTTTTTAGCTGGTAATGCTTTTATTCCTTTTGCGCCTAATAATTTAACTATCTGATCATTTGTAAGTCTATAGTGGGTATTACTTTCTGATACTGCTAAACTGAAAAATCCTGTGCAGACTAATAAATTCTTTTCTCCTTTTTTCATTTTGTATCCTCTACTCTTTATTCCTATTTTTATCTTTTTATGAAAGGTTGAGGTTGGTAATAAGAAATCTGGTGTAAAATAAACTATTCCTCCTTTAGCATTCATATCTAATTCATAGCTGCCTAACATACTTTGTCCTACATCATTAAATCTATCATCATAAAGACATACAAAAACTTTGGTTCCTAAATTTTCTCTGGTTAATGCCTTAACTCCTACTACTACTAATCCTAAGTGAGTCATTTTAAGGTGTTCATTTACTGCATATTTATAACTTTCTCTCTCTATTAAATTTAGCTCTACCTTTTCATCTTCTTGAGTTACACTAATCATCATTCAAAGATAGTGTTTAAATAAATATTGTTTTTTATGAATTTTACCTAGCTTATACACATATTTAGCTGGGATTAATTCTAACTTTTCTTTTTAAAATTTTTCAATTTGTTGTTCTACATCTATAAATTCTTCTACTTTAATATCTTCATCATCATTATGCTTTTTGCTACTACTACCCTTAATTAGCTGTTTAAACATTTTTTATTTTTTGTAAATTCTACAGGCTGATTTCTTTGGTGGTAATTTAAGCTTTTCAAAATATTTAGCTATATCTTCCTCGTTTATCTGAGATTGGGGTCTGTTGGATCCTTCTACTCCTTTTCCTCTTTGAAGTATTGTTTTTTCTAAAGTGGCTAAACGATTTTCTAAACTGTGTATCTGTTCTAATAGATAGTCAAATTTTTCACATAATCTAATTAAGAATAAAATTTCTATATTATTTTGTCTTACTGCTATTTTATCTGATTGACTTACTCCTTGATAAATACTGATTCCTTCTGGATTATTATGAAAATCTTCTGCTTGTTTTAAAATTGTTGATAATCTCTATTAGCTTTTTATCACTACTCATAAACTAAGACGACTAATTGTTCTAAAATTTCTAATTTACATTTTAAATTATCTTGAATTTGATTAATCTGTTCTATTTGTTTAGCTATTTGATTTGTAGCTGAAATTAATGTTTCTATTTCTAGCTTAGTGGGAAATTTTTCTAAATTTAAATCTATTCTCTTTTGTAGGATAGAACTACACTGATCTTGGATATAATCTAATTTTTTATTTTGATCTTTAATTAAACTACGATTATTACGAAAATGTTCTATGGATGAAATAAAAAGGTTACTAATTTTATCTATGTCTTTTTTAATATTTTCTGTAAAATTAATCTGATAATCTATGATACTATTTAGCTGAGGATTATGTTCACTATGAATCTGATGTGTAAAACTATTTTCAAAATTACAACGGAAATTATTTTTATTTATGCTAAGACGATGGTTATGGCTGCTGAGTTCTAAATCTAGATACTCTACTCTTTTCATACACAAAATTAACTCCTATTTTAAAATTATTAAAAGCTACTATAATATGAAATTTATAACTAAAATCTCCAAAAATAAAGACTACTCTATTACCATAAGCAAAATGCATAAACTAACTTAAACTGTCCTAAAACCGAACACTGCTCTGATACCAATTTTTTTTTGGGGGGTTGAGTTAGTGGTCTACCACTATTTGGAATTGGGCTGAGAATTATCTAACTAATTCTACAGTTATGCTAAAAGGTCTTCAAGCTGTTGTATGGCTATCTTTAAGGCTTCTTGTTTTACAGTTAGTTGTCTATTTATCTGAGAAATTTTTAAACTGTAATTTTCTAGGGATCTGCCAGAGGCTAATGATAAAAGAAACTGATTTTTTAAACTGTAATTTTCTAGGGATCTGTAAGAAGCTAATGATAAAAGAAACTGATATCTAAATTTTTGATCTTCTAATTCTTGTATTATTTCAATACTAATTTTAATTTTATTTCTAAGATCTTCGTCTAAGGGCATATATTTTTAGTTTCTAAACGTCTATGTCTAGTCTATATCTAATGGATTTGCCTAAAGTTAAAATTTTATTTCTAAAGTCTAGTTCTAATGGAAAAAATGATGTCTACGTCTAAAAGCTTACAACTTTTTTGATTTTTTGAAAATTTTTAAATTTTTTGAAATTTTTCTTAAAATCTACTTTTAAGGGTCTAAGATCATACAATTTTTTGATTTTTTGAAGTTCTTATATAGACAATATTTCCTTAATATTTCTACTTGGGTTGCTCTCTTTTTATTCTAAAATTCTTTTCTATGGTAAAAACTCTTTTTAGGGAATGTTTATTTTCATTACATGTACTTCCACCTTGAGACTAAGCCTCATTCAACATAGTATATTTTTATTCTCTAATTCTTACTTTTCCCTTTCTGCCTACAATTTGCCCTCCAACGCCTATCCTCAGCTCAAACGGGCTCTTCAGCTAAGGTCACTCAGTAACAAATTAGAAAACTGAAGATACTACGAAGGTTCAAAGCATGTAATATTAATGAGCAAACAAGCATTCCATAAACTTAGTTTTTTCCAAAAAGAAAATAAATTTTTAGAATAGAAGAGTTACCCTTTCGAAATATTTAAGGAAAAAGAGAAACTACTCACACTTCATATTAATAAGAAATATATTTACAAAGATTATATTACAGACTCTGAAATTCTGAAAATACACTTAGAGGTTTTTTGAGAGGGGTTGGAAATTACAAAGCAGAGTGAAGTGGTGTTTTTTCTTTCTCTGTGTTTTTCATTCTTTTGCTTCTGCTTAATCCGTTGGCCAACATGCCAATTTATACAACTCAAAAAGAAAATAAAACAAAACTTTCAATCTTTGCCTACGACTAACTTTTCCTAAGTAGACAAAGTCTAGACTAGCCTATGCCTTAGGCCTTTTGACTTTAACTTTGAACATGTGTAAAAACTTCTTTACATATTGACGGAGCCTAAGTAGACATGGCCTAATAAAGACAAACTTGATATTTATACAATTATATGTTTGACACTATTCTAGATAAATTTTATCAATAAAAGATTAGGATAATGATATCGGGTACTGCTTTGGGCCCCATCGCATATCATTCAATCCTCCTTTTTTGACAAAATTTTGACACTACAATTTATTACAAGACACGTATAAAGATTTTCACAGCTTTTCTTTAATAAAGCAAGATAAGAGATATCTACTTTATTAAAGTAGTGAGTGAAGGAAAATCTTTATTACTCGCAGACTCAAATAATTACAGACACAAAATATCTACAAAAATCTTTTTTGTCTTTTCTTTGGCGTGCATTTTTTTGATATCTGAGGAGAATCTTTATCTTCTATGGATTTTGTCTTCTTTTGCTGGAGCGCCAATTATTGATGTTGACTTATGGAGTGATGCTTCTAGGCGGGCTTTCAAGTTCTTGCAATATTGAAAGAGTCACGTAGAACTTTACGTTTTTGAATTTTTGTAGGAGTCTAAAAAAAATGATTTGAAAATTTATAATGACTTTTTTATTAAAAATTAATGTCATTTTTTATTAGTATTCTGCAAGTTGTATGAATAAAAATATGATATTATCATCTCTTTTCTATTAAAATATATATTTATCTTTGTTTATTTCATTGTCTATCTGCCATTAACATTAATTTCAATCAATTTAATCACAGTCAAAGAGAGGTTAGTAATCATGTCAAAAGTGTAGAATTAACTATATTTTCTCTAAATTATAAGGGAGGTGAATGTAATTTACCCTATATTAAAATACTTGAAAAAATTATAATTTACCCCCTTAACTTTCATGAATTTTTTACTTTTATCATTAAAGTATTTCTTTTTTTCACTTTGACCACTAACATCGGTTGTTTTTCTAAATGTACTTTTAAAACTAATTCCTATCTAATTTTGGAAAAAAAAAAATGCCATGTGAACAACCATATTTAATAAGATCCCAATTGTCTTAAAAAGGAAGTAAGAGCATCTCCAGCAAGGTTAGTTAAAATAGTTATTCAAAATTTCACTTTACTATTTTAGTTAGTCATTTTTTTAATATACACTCTAACAAGGCTATCTACTTTAGCAATCTTCTATTAAAATATTCTTATACTTTAACTACCTTCTTTTCAATTTAAAAAAAAAAAAAACTAACTTCATTCAAATTATTATTTTTTTCATTCTTCTAAATATAATTATATTTTTGTGAAAGTTACATTTTTCTACTATCGTATTTTTCAAATGGTCATATTTTTTCAACGGTCATATTTTTTCAAATTTTACAACGGTCATATTTTTGCAACGGTTATATTTTTATACTTTTCCATTATAAATAAGACATTCCTTATCATTTGATCTTACCATCAACTTAATTTTCTACTTCATCTAAACTTCCATATCTCTCTCTATGGCTTCCAATTCTCTTTATGATATGCTTGTAAATGACTCTGACTTCTCTGAATCTGATGATGATTTGGAGATGCTCAGAGCTGTTATTATGGATGAAGAACTACTAGATAGTGAGATAGGATCAAACTCACGTCATGGTTCTGTTCGAGGTTGTAAAGTCATTTATCGTGATCATATTTAAGGTCATGAAAGGCTTTTTTTCGACTATTTTACTGAATCACCTGTTGTCACGACCCAAACCCGCCCCTATAGGTTTGGCCCGTAACCGGCCAGTAATCCGAGGATTACCTACGGCCTCTGAACAGATTAACAAATAGTAAGGGGCTGCGGAAGCAATTATACAAAATAACAAGGTCCATTGAGCTGTAATGACGTACATGGGACAGAAAATTTAAAACTTATTTATATACATAAACATGCTAGTCAGATACACCCAATATGTACAAAGTATTTACAAAATATATATTCCCAAGATCTGATATTACAAAACAGACACAACAGACTAGCATGAGGTGCAAAACTAGCCATGGCGTTAAGCTTCAAGCAAAACCTCCTCGGGAGGCGCAACGGGTGGCTGACTCTGTCACGACCCAAACCCGCCCCTATAGGTTAGGCCCGTAACCGGCCAGTAATCCGAGGATTACCTACGGCCTCTGAACAGATTAACAAATAGTAAGGGGCTGCGGAAGCAATTATACAAAATAACAAGGTCCATTGAGCTGTGATGATGTACATGGGACAGAAAATTTAAAACTTATTTATATACATAAACATGCTAGTCAGATACACCCAATATGTACAAAGTATTTACAAAATATATTCCCAAGATCTGATATTACAAAACAGACACAACAGACTAGCATGAGATGGAAAACTAGCCATGGCGTTAAGCTTTAAGCAAAACCTCCTTGGGAGGCGCAACGGGTGGCTGACTAAAAACCAAAAAGAAGGCCATCAACTCTGGCCTGGGTCATGTGTCGCCTCACCTACATATATATAATAAACTGTGATCGAAAGCCCAATGAATAATAACAGGGTAAAGGGGTTTTAATGAATGATGTCCATGACAGAGTTAGAAATCAAAGCTTATATCAGAAATACAATCTTATCAGAAACAGAGTCTTATGCATATTCAGATTTCAAATCAGAAACAGATTCAGATTCATATTCATATTCATATTCAGATTTTGCATAAGATCATATGTGGTACACCCATTAGCTATCAGATCAGATTGGTCTAAAGACCACAGACAGAGTTGGTACCAACGACCGTAAAGGTCCGTATCTTGCGTGCAAGTAGCCATGGTATTGTTACCCCTAGGCAAGGGCCACATACAGATTGGCCGCAGTATTGTTACCCCCGGGCGAGGGCCACGTGCAGATTGGCTACGGTATTGTTATCCCCGGGCGAGGGCCACGTGAACTAAGGGTGCCACAATACATTTCAGAAAATTGGACATTCATTCATAAATCATAAAGTAGCATTCCAGAAAATAGATCATATCATATCAGTCAGAAAATACTTAAAATTAAACATAAATTTACAGAGTTATTACTCACTGATGATTGATAGCTCTAACTAGGTGGGAAGGCGGCACTCCACTTGTTTGAGATGCGTGACCTACATAAACACACATACATCGTACACACTTGAACAACCCTTCGAATAACGCATAACTTGTTTCGTTTGTTTTTAATGTGTTTTTAATCTTTAGTTCTCATTAAGGAGTCTTAAACATGGTTTAGAAATGCCTAGGATGAAATGAGGATGCAAAAGAATGTCTTGGAAACATTTTTAGAAATTTCAGAAAAATAAGGTCCCGCTCGAGCGTATGTTTCCTTTCGGCGGACATCTGTTCTGATTCCCTTCGGCATCAACTTCACCGCTTGAGCGGACCAAAAAGTACTGGATAGGTGAAATTTTCGCTCGACGCCCGCTCGAGCATGTCACCCAGTCCTCCGCTCGAGCGTCCAATAATCCGCTCGGCGGGTGATCTGATGCAAGATCTTTGGGAGCTTGATTTTTTTTTCGGCGGAACTTCCTTCGGCGGACGACCAAAATCTGGAAATTCCAGATTTGAGTCCTAAGTTTAAAGCCAAGTTTTGATGCTCCAAATTCGATCCTCTTGGGCCTATTTTCTGGAAAACTCTTGTAAACACATAGAATAACATGTTTCAAAACTCAATTTAAGAAATCAAGACCCAAAGGGGTTTAATTCAACTCCAATTCAAACCCATTTTTCAAGAACAATGCTCAAGTAAGACATGCATGGGTTAAAACCATTTTAAAGTTTCAATTCTTGCTCTAATGAGCTTATTCTTTTCAAAACAAGTTGAAAACATGGACTTAAGCTTAATTATGAACATGCATGTGACAATTTGCCATGAAATTAACTCAAAATTCATTAATACACACATGCATACATGAAATGAGCTACAATACAACATTACAAGCCATAAATTGGCTTTAGACTTCAACTTAGCTCTAAGCCATGCAAGAATCAACATAAATGCACAATCAAGGAGATGGATTTCTACCTTAAGTCTTGTATTCCAAGTTTAGGAGCTCAATTGGCAACTACACTTCAATTTCTTTCAAGTTCCCAAACAATGCACAAGATGAACTCAACTCTCTCAATCTCTCTCTCTCTAAATTCGGTGGGGACAAAGGAAGGAGCTGATGAAATGTTTGCCTAAGTGTATGAAAGGCTCTAATATGTTTGGTGTAGTGGCCCACTAAGGGCTAGTTTGGTAAATAAGGCCAACTCTGCATTTTATCAATATTTAATCTAATTTAATCATACATAATCGGTTTTTCAATAAATATACCATAAAATCACATAAATTATGACGATCATGAAACACTAAACGATTTCCGGTTTGGCTGCCGATAAGGCCTTCATTTAACAGTTTAAAGTTTAAAACATGAACAGATATTTCGACACTAAACAGATTGAAACACATAAATCATGCAATACTCATGCAATTTAATTCCAGATTTCCTCTTAATTACTGTTAGGCATAATTAAGTGCCAATTAACGTTAATCAGAGTCGGGGTTATTACACCTGTATATCCTCCTGAGTTATTTCGAAGGAGGTTTCGGATGAAGCGTTCACTTTTTCTTCGAATTCAAGTTGCAGTAGAAGCGCACGATCCATACTTTCTCCAAAAAAGAAATTGTGCTAGAAAGCTTGGTTTGTCTTCTCTTCAGAAGATAACTGTTGCACTTAGGATGCTTGCTTATGGAGTAGCCGCTGATTTTATGAATGAATATGTGAGAATTGGAGAAAGCACTGTAATAGAAAGCTTAAAATATTTTGTTAAAGCAGTTGTTGATATTTTTTCTAATGAGTATTTGAGGTCACCAAACATCAATGACATCGCTAAACTACTAGTGGTTGGTGAAAGTCGTGGATTTCCTAGAATGTTGGGGAGCATTGATTGTATGCATTGGAAATGGAAAAATTGTCCGACTGTGTTGAAAGGTATGTATACTGGTCACATTCATGAACCAACAATTATTCTGGAAGCTATTGCATCATATGATCTTTGGATTTGGCATGCATTTTTTGGATTACCTAGGTCTCATAATGATATCAACGTGCTAAAAAGGTCTTTTGTATTTACCGAACTTGCTCAAGGGCGTGCTCCTGCAGTCAATTACACCATCAATGGTAATGAATATACAATGGGATACTATCTCGCCGATGGTATATATCCACAATGGTCAACATTTGTGAAAACAATTCCTTCTCCTCAAGGAAATAAGAAAAAACTTTTTGCTGCAGCTCAAGAGGCGACAAGAAAAGATGTAGAACGTGCATTTGGAGTGCTTCAAGCATGATTTGCAATTGTGCGTCGACCGGCACGTTTTTGGAACACTAAAATGCTTAAATATATTATGAAGGCGTGCATAATTCTACATAATATGATCATTGAGGATGAGCGGGATGACAATGGAGTAAAAGACTTCAATTATGATCAAATCGATGACAGTCCCCATGTAACAGTGTTACAGGAGAGAACTACTGAACTTATAGAATTCATTCAATGTCATCATAACATTAGAGACAGGCAAACACATTCTCATCTCCAATCAGATCTTATCGAACACTTGTGACAATTACACAACGAGTTGTAAAAGTTTTGAATTTGAAGTTTCATTTTATGTAGTATGCTATTAGTTTTGAATGTAATCAGTATATGCTTTTAATTTATGTGTAATTTTATAATTCTATATGCCTTTTAATTATATGGTTATCATTTTAATTCTATATGCCTTTTAATTATATGATTTTCACTTTAATTATATGCCTTATATATATATATATATATAAATAAGTGAGAACAATAGGCATGTCACCAAAATTGTCCACGAGACATTGTCCCAATCAACACCAAATGAATTTAAAAGGCATATATACAAATGGATTATTAGTTAGACCTGCATAATCATTTTACAAGATACTATTATAAAGCAACCAAAACAATACAATGATATGTTCCAGAATCTATGTACCAAAAAGCATGGTGATCTAAAAATTCAAACTACGTTCTAAATTTGAGACAATTCAAACCCTCACTAACATGATGACCCTACTTCCATGGACTAGCACTGGACTAATTTAGAAAAAAAACTGCAAATAATAAATGGAAATAATCCAGTTGTTCAACAGTCAATGAAAATTTCAAACTACATAATTACACTAAACTTGACAAACTATGTGAAATTAATAACCTAAAACTAGGACCCGCAAATCCAGCCCAATTTGCACAAGGTTGAATGGGAAAGCAACAGAAACTTCCACTGTTTCATGTCAATGTTTCTTCATCTCAACCTCTAATTTAATAATACTTCAGAAGCCAAAAATAAATAAAAAATTAAAAGGTGCATGAACAGTACCTCGCTTGTCCTGGCGAGGTACTGTAGCTCACCACTATTGTAGCGATCCTTGAGCGAGTCTGCTGGAGCAATGTTTTACCCTTCCAAGCGCGCTTCTATGGCTAAAAGGAAAGAATAGCCAAGCTACTGGAGATGCTCTAAGTTAGGCTTTACTTTAAAGTTTAGTATGAGATTTTAAATATCAGTGGTGCTATAAGCAATAATTAATATACACACTAGTATATCAATTAATGTTACATTATTATTATTGACGTTACCTATTATACAAATTATAAATATCTAAAATATATTTGTTAATATATTAAATAATACATTAATTAATACATATATTATTAGTTTTAAAATGTTTTTTAACCTCTATTAATTAGGAGCGTTAGTGATTCCGTTGGAAGCATATTTAAAGAGAATTGGATACCAAAACCAAAACTATTCCTCAAATTGAAACAGGCCATTGTCATATAAATTGTATTGAACAGTGAGTGAGATTAATTAAATTTGAACCTTCAATTTGAGTCTATTTTTAATGGGAAAAATATGAATTTGAATACAACAGTTTTGAACTTGATTTTAGAGTGGTTGAACTTAAATACAACAATATTCTTTCCAAAAGCTCAGCAAAAAAATAAATAAAATAAAAAAATAAAAGGAGACATTTAGTTCCCCATCTAAAAAAGACGAGATATATTAAGCAACCCGGGTCTATATTGATTTGCACCACGTAGATATCCATCCAACCAAAATATTCTATAATAAATCTACAACAGACTTAATCATATGAAACATAGGTCAAATAATTTAGACGAAACTATTTCTTTCTTTTTATGTTGTGTCCCAATATCAATTTGAGATATATGACCAAATTATTTTCATGTCAGTAGACTTATTGAATATTCTAAACAAACCTAGTTAAGAATAAACATTACAAATGTTAATGTTTGTGTGTTTTTCCAGATAGGTTTTTTTTTTTTGATTATATTTTTCCAGCCAAGTTGCTGCTTTATAGTTTGTGTCTCTGATTCCCCGAAAGGCCGAACTCTCGTGAGTCGTCGCTTGAAGAGGATGGGTTGAGCCCATACTCGCTCGTTACTCCGAAATCACTGCTGTTTGCATACTCTTGCTTCGACATCACCATTTGTTTGAATTTCACCATGTCGGCGTTGTATGCAGCTGTGTCGTATCCTTTGGTGGCTAATCCGGGGTTGAAGATCTCATTAGATGAGTTGTAGGCGGAGTTTTGGTTGCTCGGTTTTGCAGTAGCATTGTTTAAGTCATCGAGCGACGAATTTCCTTCTAATGTGCGTACGATCTGGTCTCAATAGGAAAATAAAATGAATCAAAGTGATGGTAGAAATAAATAATACAACAATGCTAGGAATATACAGAAATAAGTCACATAAAATGACATAGAACCTTCATAAAAGTGTGGAATTCACCTAATGTGAGTGCTGTGTACCATGTTATGCAACTAAGTTATATGTGTCTCTAATTTTAATCCAAATAGTGAATATCATTCAAAATCTTATAATGTTCATCATATATTTCAACAAATTGGGAAGACAACATCCTAATAGTGGTTTGCAATAGGTAGGACTAGAAAATTTGTGAATTGCAATGCTCTCACCACTCAAGAAGTGCTAGTGGTTATTCATAGGAGTTGTTTGGTAATTCAATATTTTAGTCAAAAAGTCAAAAAATTATTTTTAAAAAAAATTTTATACAAAAAAAATCAAATATTCGTTCTCATTTATTCTATTTTTTTCCTTAAAAATTTTAAAAGTTGTTTCCAAATATATTAAGCGTGTTCGATTTTAATTTCCTGGATTCAATTTTCTGAAAATTAAGTTTTTTTGTTTTTCGTGTTTTTTTAGTGAATATTTTTAAAATTTTAAGTAATTTTTTATATTTTTTTAGATGCACCTTATTTAGATATATCCAAAAAGTAGAATATTTGTAAAAAAATATTTAAAAAATCAATAAATACACAACAATACGAAAAATGTATAGAATTCTCGTTTTTTTTTTAATTTATATTTTTGGTATTTAGTGAATTTTCTAAAACAAAATTTCACAAATATTATACTTTTTAAGTGTATTTATGTTAGGTGCATTTAAATTTTTTTTTAAAAAAATTACTTAGAATATTTAAAAAAATAGTGAAAATAAAAAAATACAAAAAACAAAAAATTTTAATTTTCTGAAAATGAATCCTAAAAATAGAAACCAAACATGTTGATTAGTTTTTCTCACCTCATATTTTAACCCCAAAAAAAAAAAAAAATCACTAAAACAAATCAATTTTCAAACGGGACCATAGCAATTCACAAACAGCTCTATTTTAATTATCAGGTGCATTTGGAAACTTTATAGAAATGCAAAAAATACTTCACCGAGTAGAACTATTTAGGCCAATTCCTTGGCCCAAACCCACAAAGATGTTGGGTTGTAATTGGTTATAAGTTTGTGGCCCGACACCCCCCAATCAATACAACCGACCACCTTTGGAAATTGGACGCTACCATTTTTATCTAGCTACTTGTTATGGTATAACTTTAATAAAGAGATTTGGAAAAGAAACGAAAAATGTGTGTGAAATTAGATAAAATGTAAGTATATTTTATTTATATTTTATCTATTTTTGTCCTTTCTTTTTCCAAATCTCATCCTAAATTTCTCAACTAAACACAGTGTAAGAATTTTCAACCTGGCTCATCTTCGGTCTCCTTCTAGCAGAATGACGGATGCTAGCAGAAGCACAGGCCACCATGCGCGCCATTTCTTGAGGGACGAAGTTATTTTCCAGGCGCGGATCCACTAGCTCGTCATAGTTTCCATCTTCCAATGCTTGTTCCATACGTGGCCTAGCCTGTTTGTCAAATGCATGCCCATACAAAAATCAAATTGAGGAAGATCGTGAAGAAAATGCAAAACAAAACAACAATCCTTCTTGTTCTTGACAACATTCGTTTTTTAAACATACCCAGTCCACTAAACTGTCCTCCATGTATCTACTGTTAGGATCCACTGGTTGCCGAGCAGTTATGATTTCCAAAAGCATTACTCCAAAGGAGAAAACATCAGATTTCTCGGTTAGCTTGCCGCTCGATGCATACTCTGGAGCCAAGTACCTGTATTCGAAATAGAAAATTTTGGAATCATTTAGCTTATCATCAATTTCAATTCTTTTGACATGTAAAGAAGATGGTATCTAAGGCACTAATGTGATCATCAGGGCATGGTTTAAATGTTTATTTATGAGGACAAAAGTTCTAGGAATGACAAAATTTATTTCCAGCTAAAAAAAAAAATTCAAATCCATTTTTTGAATTGAAAATGCGAAAACGCTAAAAATCTGAAAAATTGTATCAAACTTGTCAAGGACAATAAGAAGCATGTGGAATCTTTGCGATGTGGTTTAGAGCATTACATTAACAAAAAATGGGACTTCAATATCATCATCTAAATCTCCAAAATGTCTTCTTTTTTGCTTTTTTTTTTCAGTTAAATTTTACTTGATCTTTACCAAATTTTATGTGCTTAAACCATAATGAAAATGAAGATGCAATAATGACTTACCCGAAAGTTCCCATCACACGTGTAGAGACATGAGTGAAATTGTCAGAAGAGAGTTTAGCTAATCCAAAATCCGCCACCTATATAAAAAGTATTGTGGCATAATCAAGTAACAAGATATGTGTTATTGTTTTTGAATTATAACAACATGAAGTTTAATGACTATAATTATGAATGTAAAATATAAATTACCATGGCTTCAAAGTTATTGTCAATAAGAATGTTAGCAGTTTTGATGTCACGATGGATAATCCGAGGGTGGCCTGCATGTGTTCAACAAATCAAATATATATACAAGATGGTGTGTACACCTGATGGGTGTGCTATAAGATAATCGAGGAAAAATAAATCTGAAAAAGTTATTGAAATTTGAAATCAAAATCTGAGATAGTTGGGGCAACTTGGGAATGAAAAAAATCTTGACACTGAAAATAATAAATAAATAAAAAATAAAAATCCTTAATGGAGTTGGGCCTTTCCTCTCAAATTTGTGAAAGGAAGGAAAGGCAAAAGGAGAAAATCTTTTCGAACATTGAGGCTTCGCTTATCCTTGATTCTCAATCTTCTATCTCCTCCCATGCAATCCATAAATACAATATTCGGGCTCGAGAGAGAGAGAGAGCCAGAGCACGATTCTCAAGCTCTGCTGCTGGAGCAAGTAGATCATGCTCTTAGAACCGAAAAGGCCTTGGGCATTGATATTAATGGAAACAAAGAAGTTTTCTGGAGGGATATTGTTGAACTTGAGACTTCAGTAGAAAAATAAAACAAGGTTTAAGAAGAACAGTTGGCAAAAGGGATAAAGCTATTTCTATGCGTAACCCTACGAGATTTTCTGATCAGGAGAAAGGTTCTTTCATTGGGTGCAATCTGTTTCGAAATTGCAAAACATTTTCGGCTCCTTTGTCATTGATACGAATTGTTTGGTTGCTGCTCCATTCTTGATGTGGTGGGCTAGTTTTTAACGCTGTGTTTGATTGGGGATTTGGAAAGAGATTTACAAAGAAAAAGAGAAAATGTATAAGAAATGTAAATAAATAATATCCATATTTTATCTAATTTCATATACTTTTTTTATTATCTTTTCCAAATCTCATCTCAAATCCCCCAACTAAACACAATGTAAATCTTTTGTCTTGTTTTGTTGATTGCTAACTTTATGGTTAGTTTGTGGGCTTGATGTTCTTCCCTTGCTGCATCTCGTGTATTTTTGGTGTTGGGTGATGCTCATTCTTTTTGGCTGTTTGAGGATATCCTTTGAGTTTTTGTTGGTTGATGCTCTGTTTTGGGGTGGGTGTTGGTTTCTTTAGTTAGTTTCTATAGTTGGTAATTGTTGACTCTGTGTCTTTTATTTTAGTTTGGTGTTTTGCCTTTGTCTTCATGTAGGTGGTTTGGCGTCTTTGGGTCTTGCCATCTTGGCTTGGAATTTATTTTTGATTGGCTTCTTGTGTATGCCAATTTTGTTGGTGCTTTTGTCTTGAACTATTCTTATTAATGTAATTTGATTGTACTGGCTATATTATTTTTATTCATCAATATATCTTTTATTTTGCTAATCAAGAAAAAAAATAAGTTCACATAAACTATGTTATACACTTTGTAATAGAACTAGAAGTGTACATGCACTAATGTGTACAAAAAATTGTGAGTAGGAGTGAAGAAAGAGTTGTGTATAGCAGATAGCAATTATTAATTTAGTAATTTACTTTTTTATCCTTATAGTAATGGGTAGATAAGTTAAAATTTGGGAGAAATATAATATTGTGATTTTTTTAAGATTTAAAATTGCGTCACAAATTATTCATACTAAGTAAATAGTGTAATTTACATAATAGTATATATATACTAGAGGGTGTGGACAGTTTACAGATCTATAGATATAGTTGAATTTAATAGTTACAGTGACAGTCAGAGAATGACATTTTTAAAAAGTAAAAACTGTAACATCTACACCAAATCCAATGTTTGCTGTATATATTAACTATAGTGTGCAACTGAAAAAAATCATGGGTGTGCATTGGAGACAATTGAGAGATTTTTTTTTTCTTTTTAAATTTTTGAGAAAAAAAAAATGGCATAATTGTTATTGTAACTCCTCTTATTTGCATTTTGGAAAAACAAAATTCTATTCCATAATACCAACAACAGTGTTAGTTTACAATAACACTAGTGCTGTGTTTGGTTGGGGGATTTGGGGATGGATTTGGAAAGGGAAATGGAAATGGAAAAGGTAGGTAAAATATGAATAAAATATATATACATTTCACATAGTTTCACACATCTTTTCCCTTTCCCTTTCCAAATCCCTCCTCAAATCCCTCAACCAAATACACCATAGAAGTTGTAGCACATGTAATGCGTGTACATATAATTATTTTGTTTAAGAAGAATAAGATTGTAAACTATATGATTAAATTTAAAATTTAAAAATTGAAACGAATTTGAAAAAATTAAAAGTTGAGAGAAGTTGAAAAAAAAACTAAATTTAAGGAAAAAATGTCCATGTAAATATTATTGGAATATTTTGAGAAAATTAAAAAAATTAGACATTGGCATATTGGGGTCATGCTAATTGGGTAATATTATCCCCCAGAGAGAGAGAGAGAGAGAGAGAGAGAGAAATCATACAGTCTTCATGAAGGTAAGCAAGGCCTTTGGCTGATCCCAGTGCAATACGCATCCTAGTTGCCCAGTCCATTGTTGGCAGACCTTGCCCTGCAGCCAAAAATTTGCTAAGTTTTGACAATTTATATTTCAACTTTAATTCTATATTGTTCTTCCAAATAATGCTTTAGGATCCTTGAATGTTTTGTCCTCCATTATAGGTTTAATTTTTTGTAAATCCCAAATTTATTGAAAAAATAAGTTGGATAGATTGATATTTATATAAAAAAAAATACAGAGACATTTTTCAAATTATGAGTTGCCATAATGAGTTTTTTAGTTTTAATAAATTGACTAGAAGATGTAACATTATTTTTATGATAATTCTCTACAAAAATTCAGTTTCTATAACAGTACTTTTTATTTTGTTTGAAAAATAATATTTATCACTTTTTGAATGTTATCATTTTTTTCATTTTCTTTCTTTGTGGATCCCATCAATAAACATGTACATTAGGGGTGAAATCGGTTCGGTTCGGTTTTTTTTTTTTTTTTTTTTTACCCCGATCATTTTTTTTTTTTTTATATTTGAAACCGAACGAAAAAAAAAAAAATAAAAAATTTTTTTTTCAATTTTATTATTTTTTTTTTTTTTTTTTTTTTTTTTTTTTTTTTTTTTTTTTTTTTTTTTAATATTTTAATTTTTTTTTATTTTTTAAATTTTTTTATTTTTTAAAATTTTTTTTTTTTTTTTTTTTTTTTAATTTTTTTATATTTTTTATATTTTATTTTTTTATT
Organism: Camellia lanceoleosa; assembly: GCA_025200525.1. Taxonomy (NCBI): domain Eukaryota; kingdom Viridiplantae; phylum Streptophyta; class Magnoliopsida; order Ericales; family Theaceae; genus Camellia; species Camellia lanceoleosa. The sequence continues at coordinate 69,709,630 of CM045759.1, read as the reverse complement.
TTTTTTTAATTTTTTTAAATTTTTTAATTTTTTTAATTATTTTTTTTTTTTTTTTTTTTTTTAAATTTTAAAATAAAAAAATTTAAAAAAAATATATTTATTTAAAAAATTTTTTTTTTCTTTTTTATTTATTTAACAAACTCAAAAAACTCAATCACTCAATTTATATTTTTTTTTTTTTCAAATCAAATTTTTTAATAAAATAATAATAATTTAAAAAAAAATTTAAAAAAATTAAAATAAATTTCGAAAATTTTTCGGTTGTTAAAAAAAAAAAAAAAAAAAACCGTAAAAAACCGTAAAAAAAGAAAATTTTTTTTTTTTTTTTTTTAAAAAATATTATGAAAAAAAAAAAAAAAAAAAACAAAAACGGTCGGGTTCGTTGTTTTTTAATCGGTTTTTGTTTTTTTCGTCTTTATGTACATGCAAGACTCTTCATCTTTTAATTTATTTTTACAGCAATGTTAGGTATCATAAAAAATCTTTTATGAAAATAATCATAAAAGTTTTGTAATCTTTGAATTACACTTAGAATAAAGCACCGCACACTAATCAAGGTAATCCAATAATCATAAATTTTTTATGATTATTTTCATGGTAAAATTTTCATGATCCCTAACTTTTTTCTTATTTTTAATATAAACCATTAAAACACAATTCCATGACATAAAGCAGTGTGAGAGAGAGTGTAGAGAAGTAACCATGAAGATGATGCTCCAAGGTGTTATTGGGAACAAACTCATACACCAACATCCTCTGTCCACCAGCAATACAGTACCCAACCAGCGACACCAGATGCCGGTGATGAACTCTACTGATGATTTCAACCTCCGCCTGAAACTCCCTCTCTCCTTGCCCACTTCCCACCTTTAGGCTCTTCACCGCCACCTCCTTCCCATTCGACAACACGCCTTTGTGCACGTACCCGAACCCGCCTTGTCCCAGCAAATTCGCCTGCGAAAACCCGCCCGTGGCCGCTGCTAGCTCGTCGTAGGAGAAACTGCTCTGGTTTACTCCCAGACCCATGTTTGGTGATGAAGGTGGGAGCCGTGTATGGTGGCTGGAGCTGAATTCACTGCTTGTGTCTGTGGCGCCTGGTGGTGGAGTTGGCGGCACAGCCCAACCGCTGCCGCCGCCTGGTGGCGGAGGAAGCTTCATGACGTGGTCTTTGGGTGAGGGACTGTTCCATTTTGTTTGACCGTTGTAGTAATCACCTATTATCACAGTTGTTACAAGTTATGTAATGTTTGATGTATTGGAATGAAATAGTAATGAATAAATATTTTTTTAGAATATTTATTTTATGTCTAGTTAATTTTTAAAAAAATATATAAATAGATTCAAAAATGGAATCTATGACTAAATATAATTCTAAACATATAAGACTTACTTAGATGATAAGTATTAAATTTTTAAATTTTTTATTATTAATTTTCTTTTAAAATTGGACTTCAAATTCCTTCATTTCAAATCTACATGAAATGGAATCAGATCATTGACCCAATTATACTACAAAATTATTCATCAAATATAGAAATAACATTTCTATAATTAAATATCATTTTAATGACCACTCTATTTTTAAAAATTTAATACAACAATCAAATTATTTTACATATTGAGATTAAGCTTGTGGATTAGTAGTACCTTTAGGTCCAAGGGGAGGAGGATCCATATAGTACTCCTTTCTCTTCTTCTTCCTTACTAAGCAACATATACAAGAAGCGATCAGCATAGCAATAATCAGAACCCCAATCACAGCCACCACTACAACAAGTCCTGTACTATCTGAGGAAGATGATGAAGACGATGACGATGACCCACTAGAGCTTGAAGATGTATTTGAAGAAGGCGGCGATTTTCGTGATGTTGGAGGCGGAGGTGGAGAAGACACGGTGGAAGAAGAGCCATATGGCGGTGGTGGCGAAGACCCTTGAGAAGGAATGGAGGAGGATGATACTGGTGGTGGCGGTGATGATGAAGTATGTGGTGGTGGTGGTGATGGAGATGACTTTGGGGGTGGGGATTTGGCTGATGATGATGCCGGTGTTGTTGGTGGTGGTGGGGAAGGAGAAGATACCGGGGGAGGGGTGGCGGTGGCTGTTGGTGGTGGTGGTGGTGATGATGATTGTGATGGTGGTGATGAGGATGGAGTTGAAGAAGAAGAAGATGATGATGAATTTGTGCTCTCTGAACTTGGGTTTGAATCTGGTGGCGGAGCAGTCACGGTGTCCTCCATGTCTCAATATAGCAACTTTCTTTTTCTTTTTCTTTTTTGTTGTTTTTTTCCCGGCGAAGATTTACGTCACAACACAAGCCGGAAACTCCACCTCCGCCGTAACTGCTCGCCGCAACAATTCAGGACCCTGAATACAACCCACAAACGCCATGAAAATAGATTTACATACAAAAAAAAAAAAAAAAACTCCATCACAATGGTGTAGGAGTAATCTTCTTCAAACAGTAGGTAACAGTAGAAAACTAAGCGAGTAATGTTAGGTATCATAAAAATAATATCATGAAAATGATCATGAAAGATTTTTCATCGTTAGATTATACATAAAAAAAATATCACACACTAATCAAATGATGAAAAATCTTTATAAAGTATTTCATGATATTTTTTTTTATGATCCATAGTATTATTGAATGATCAATATTTATTCAGGGTATGTTAAATAAGAAGAAAGTTAAATATCTACCATTGATTTGAAATTTTTCGAAAATTTTTGGTCACCGTTTTTGGGATTATATACTTAATTTTTTCTTCGTGAAATTATAAGTTAAGGGATCATAAAAGGCAAATTATTTTGTATGTGAATTATGTATAGAAATTTTGTTTATATTCCGTTGTTAATTTACATATTTATGAAGAAAATTAGCAATCTAATCCAGCATCATTGATCTATAAACAAAATTTTTATGTTAAAAACTTAATTAGAATAATGTGATAATGACAATTTTAAAATTATAAGTCATAATAATGAATGTTTTAGTTTGAGATATATCATTCTATACATGAATTTTGCTGTATTTCATTGTTAATTTGCACCTCTATTTAGAACAAAGAATAAAGAAAATTAACAATTTAATCCAACGTTGTTGATTTACAAACATAATTTTTATATAAAAATTCAACAAGAATGATTTGATACTGATATTTTTGAAACTATAAGTCATAACAATAGATGTTTTAGTTTGAGATGAAAGTATCATAAAATGGGACATCATTTTGTAGGCGAATTTTGTAAAGAAATTCTATTTGCATCTCATTTTTAATTTGCATCTCTATTTCGAACAAAGAATAAAGAAAATCAACAATCTAATCCAACATTATCGATTATAAATCATAACAATATATGTTTTAGCTTGAGATGAAATAATCATAAAAGCGCAAATCATTCCGTAGGTGAATTCTATTCATAAACTCCGTTTGTACTTCATTGCTAATTTGCATCTCTATTTAGAACATAGAATAAAGAAAATTAACAACCTAATCCAACATCATTGAACATAATGTGTACATAAAAATTCAACCAGAATAAAGTGACAACAATATTCTTAAAATTATAAGCCATAACAACAACAAATGTTTTATTTTGATATAAAATGATCATAAAATGGCATATCATTCTATATCTGAATTGTATACAGAAATTATGTTTGTCTTTCATTGTTAATTTACATCCCTATTTAGAACAAATAATAAAGAAGATTAACAATCCAATCCAACATTAATGTTCATGAAATGTCATAAATCTAGGTTTGATCATGATTTTATGTTGTTTAAATGAATTTGAAAATGAAGAAAAGGTTTCAGAGAGATACCTGGTTGGTGGAAGAAGAATAGGGTTATGGATGAAGAGAGAGAGACAGAGAGAAAAAAAACTTGTTGCATATTCTGATTTTTCTATCCTTTGAAAGGTGAACCCACCTTTCCACCAGTTGCCTCCTACAATGCAGGGCCTCTATTTCTCTCTCATTCTCTGGCCTTGGCCACCTCTACTTTTGGCTGAGTTTGTTGTTCCTCCTCTCTTACCAGTTCCTGCTTGGCTGTCCTTTTACTTTCTCCACAATTTATAAAATTTTTGGACACAATTTTTTTACCGACAATGCTACGTAGCTCAAATTTTGTGGCTCAAAAGTGGCTGAAATGGTCAAAACGACGTCGTTTTGAGTACAGAACAACATAAAAATGGCCAAAACGAGCCACAAAATTTGAGTTACGAAACATTTTTCTTTTTTTACTCGTTGATCGTTAGGCTTGTCCTATATTATTGGGATGTCTTATGATGTCTTATTCAAATTGATTTTTACACATTAATTGGTAGACTTATCCTGCTTTAGGCTGAGTTGGATGTCTTATTCAATCATATTTCTTCTCTCTTTTCTTGTTATTATCCTGTTGTAAATTTTTGTTTTGTTTTTTTTTTTTTTATTTAAATTTTTTTCTGCCCATAAAAAATAAACAAACAAAAACTTATCTTATATCAACTCTCCAATATACTCTAGAAGTCACTTCACTCATTGCAAATTAGTTTTGAGTTAATTATTTAACATGACATTAGAGTTAAATTTTAGGTGGTCTTATTAAAACATTTTTATAATATATTTATATATTTAAATATATATAACTTAGTTATATGAATTAATAGATAGATATGACTTTTGAATTTAAACCACACGGTGTGACTATTGGATTTAAGCAAAGGGTGTCACTTTTAAATGTAAATGACACAACTCTTAATTCAAAGGACACAAACCTATATCTGTATAAAGGTGAAAATGGTTGGCATTTGGAGATAGAATTTCCATGAATTTTCTCTAAGACTTCATATTTGTATTTTTCTTGTTCTACTTGGTGTGTTAAAAAAATTCAAAGATATTTTGCATTTGATTCCATTTGTGCATAATACAATCAAACATCAATCTTAGATCATTGTATTCTAGAGACAGATTAGCGAATAACCCGATGCACACCATACTTGATAGAATTGATGAGAATAAATTTCATCTTAAAAAAATAATAATATTGTAACATGCTTTGAAACAATCTTAATTATTTTCTGTTTTGTCTCATTCGACGTGGCACGGCATTAATCAACAAAAATAAAAAATAAAAAATTAATCCACTACTTTATATTTTCTGCCCCTTTTTGTAAGTGTACCTATCTTTATCTCTTTTGCAATTCATTCATGTCAACTTTTTGTGTAAGCACCAACTCATCTCCGAAATGAGGAATGTAGAGCCACAAAAAAAATAAAAATTATCTTCAAACCCCTAAAATATGATCAAATGAATTACTGGATAAAAAAATAAATACACTTTCCTTACATGATCTACTTTGGACGAGAGAACACCACACACGCCAAACTCACCAAACTATTTTTCCGTTCCTTTCCTTTCACAAATTCCTTCACAAATCACATTACACGTAAAGATTCAGAGTAACACTTAAATTTGATAAAAAAAAGTGAACTTAACATTGTTGTAATTAACATTGTTGTGATTGAAAAATGAGGGGATAAAGTGAAATATTTATGAATGTTAGAGGTTTTACTAGTATAATTTATCAAATTTATTAATTAATAAATTTCTTTCTAACACGTATATAGCTAGAATATTTTTATTAAATTTCTTCCTACACTAGGCAAAAAAAATCCTTGATTAATTTCATTAGCACAGTGCACTCATGAAATGATTGCTAACTTGAACATTTTTAAAACAAAAACATCAAAAACAGAACACCATCTCCTATTCAAATTATATATATTTTGCTAAGCAAGCAAAAGCAAAAGGATTCAGGTCATCCCATTCAATGACATAGCAAAAGACTTGACATTGTGAAAGACTCAATTAAGTCCTACATTCCAAGACGCAATAAGAAAGAGTGAGACGTACTAGTACTCAGGTGCCAACAACACGAGGCTATTCACATATGGCAAGTACCTCCCCCCGAAATCCTGTCTCCTGCTAATGACTTCAACTTTCTGTTCTCTAAGATGATAAGAATACACCACCATCCCAACTAAAATCATCACAACATCGTCGTTGACACAGGCCAAAGCTCGACACTGATGATGAGTTAATCCTCCCTGGTCACGTTCGATTTTCACAGCAATATTATGCTTCAAGCGCATCTCCATACCCGCATATATGGCTATTGCATAGTCATTCCCATTCTGATAATGTGCCTGAACGTAACACAACTCCCCCTGCATCTGAGCCAAAACTCCACCCTCTCCGCTGACACAAGGGAGCGGCAAAATTCCACAAATTTCATTTTTCATATCAAAGGCAAGTACATTACCTGATGAAGTTTCCCAATATACCATTCCCTTCATGTAAAACCCACCTTTCAGTGTGGTCGATTCACCCAGTTCAATGCAGCTCACAGTAGAGCATCTCCAAGACCTTTTCTCTGAAGAGTAAATTTCAAAATAAACTATTGGGAAGCCAATTAGAGGGAAGGCACAAATGAGCTCGAAATGAGCTGCCATGTTGAGCTCCCAGGGTTCAAAGGCTAGTACAATGGCCGGTTCAGACTGATGGTAGTAATTTGGCCTGGGAAGTACCCTCCATTCCTTGTTCACCGGGTTGCAAATGTAGTAAACATTTTCTCCATCATGGCCTTGGCATAGAAGCAATCCATTGCAGGAGCTTCGAATTACAGTGGGTTCTGGCAAGAACTCGAGGGAGGTGCTAGGAATCCCGTAAGCATGTTGATCGAGTGTTATGAAAGTGGGAGTGCAGTCGCCAGGCTGACAGAAGAATCCAGATACTTTTTGGAAAGAATAACTTTGTGAATGGGCTAGAAAGGGGCTACTGATCCATTTATCCCAGTCCTTGGAAATGGTTCTGAACCTGATGAGCGATTTGGCTGGAAGAAAAGGAAGGACATGGTTCTTCACAACATCTTTAATCTCTGTGTCCTTGCGCTCGACGTGCGCAGGAAATTCAAACCGGTTGGCATTTACTTTCCCATAAGCAAGAACTCTGTCAAACTGCAATTCAATCTGGCATAATATCATAATTTTTTTTTTAAAACTACCCCACAAGATCACGAATTTATTGTCAACTCGTACAGCTTTCTAACACAATCATAAGAGAAGCTTTTAGAAAAAAACCAAGCTACAAAGCAACAGAAACATGAACAATTGAAAGTAATTAATTTAGTAAAAATGGTGTGTGGACATGTCTTCAACTATTTAATTAAATATTTTGTTGCTTCAAAAACAGATTAAAGAACAGAGTAATGGTGCCAATTCTGACAAATAAGTTTCCTTCCCTTCAATGTAAACTTATATCCCTATAATTGTGAGATAACAAGAAGATGCCGACTTGTCAATATGCAAGGTTAAAAGTTAATTTCCATAGACACACAGAAAAACCCACTTGGTTGAAACATAATCTACATGAGAGATCTTCATTCAGCTAAGAGGCAACAAAGGGACAGGTACTAATAACTAGTAACTTGTGTAATACACACAGATATGACACAATCTATACTAAATACAAAATGGTGCCATCATCAATAACAACAACAACAATATAAGCAGATTAACTCGACATATCTCACTTAAGGGGTGGGTATTACAGAGAAATCCATGCCCATGAAGGTAAAATCCAAAGGTTGCTCTCACAGGAAAGAGAAATAAATCAGATGGCACAATACGATGCATCAATTTACAATGTCAGGCATATGATCTCCAGACACAAGAGGCGAAGAAATCTACATTAAAAAAAATACTAGAACGTAATAAACAAGCTCCAAAAAGGTGAGGCATTTCACAATTTAAACAAGCACTTAAAATAGCGGTAGACACAAGAAGGAAAGAATACTTAATTAAATGGTAATAGAATCGTCTTATATAAATTAGTGACTGAAGTTCTTTATCAAATATTAAGCTATATCCCCACCCATTTCAACGCCGTTGTCCTAGCAAGCAGGACAATAATCCCCCACCACACAATCACTTCAATTATGATAGGTGATGAATAGCACAATTACATCTAATATCAAAGATTAAAAACAGGAGAAAGAGAAGCGCTCACAATTTCAGCTGTGGGATTAATTGTTTTAAACTTATTTTAGGTTCTGTTTGCTTAATTATTAAGTAGGATGATATTTATTCTTCTATATTCGAAACTCTCAGGACCAGGACATGTGTATCATTCCAAATGTCCTTTCACAATCTTGCTTCCACAAGGACCAAAACATGTCTATCATTTTATTTCCACTTATTCTGAGATGCAGAAGGCTAACATTGACTCCATAAAATTGTCACCCACATCTAAGTAAACTTTGGAAATTATATATATCTCAATTTAAAAATAAAAATAAAAAAGTTTAGAAAGAATACCATGTCAGTCTCATCATCACTCGAGGAGGCTTCAGACTCCAAGTCATTCTTCTGAGATTTGCTTTCTGCAGACGAGTCTTCTTTATCAGAATCAACAGAGCTCAAGCAGAACTCTTTCCAACTTTCATTCTTCTGCGATCTAATTTCATCAGACGAGTCTTCTTTATCAGAATCAGTCGGGATGACGAAGAACTCTTTCCAACTAACCATGTCATAGGAGTCATCATCATCGGTGTATTCCATTTTGTTGTCCTCAAACTGTGCCATTATGCTACGATCAGAACTAACATTGGTTAGTGAAATAAAATTATAGTTTGATTTATTAACTGCATAAAGCTTTAGTTGAATATGACTTTCATGTAATTTACAAAAACATTATCAAAGAAACTTGCTTAATTTGTCTCAAATTGTAATAGCCATACGGCCATACTCTGCATACACACTTCTTTCCCATACAAAACATAATATTGGATGTCCCTGAAGGGATGATACAAAACAGAACATGAAACAGTAAGTTTCATGGGTTTCTTACAAAATGGCTTGGTATCTTTAAACCCATGTCATGATTAAACCCAATAATTTTTTCGCAAAAAGAAATTTTTTAATTATAAACTTTGAAGATTTTACAAGTAGTATCAAGAAGATCAAATTCCAAAAAAAGACAGCAAAAATAGAACAATATGATTATTGTAATAGACAAGCACAGATAAAAAATAGCAAATTAAAAGTGAAATATCAACAATCCCTTCCACAATTTCATCACTTTATATGAACAAGAGTACATCAATCAAACATACGAACATTTTAAAGAAGGGAAACTCCAAGACACCTCCAATTCTCTGACAGAACAACAGATTCTATTATTGAAGCAGAGATTCAAACATTAACAGGCCATTTCCAACCCTATATTACAAGCTTGATTTTCTTATCTACCCATCAACAAGAATAACTTAACACAACAGAAGGGGGAAGACTCAAGACTTCAAAGTCAACACACAGTTGTAAAGCCCAACTCTTCTCAATTATTACCGAAAAGATAGTGTGTACAGTGTATGATTACTATATGATAATTTTGGCATATATTCCTATACAGAGTAGCTTTAGAAGTAAGCAACCACTAATTGTCATTAATTTTAAGAAACTCACCAATAAGAAGAAAAGGACTCGTACAAAGAACTTTAGAGGAAAAAAAAAAAAAGGAATAACTAGATATATTAATACATATGAATCCAAGAAAATGAAGTAACTTGCTGAGAAGACCCAAGAAAATATATTTTAATAAAAATAAAAAATAAAAAAAAAAAATCCTAAAACTCAGAAACCTTCAAAAGTCGAAATTGATCTTCGAAGAAGCCACGAAAACTTTTCCATGAATCTGTAATGGTAATCCTACAGATTCAACGGCGAAATAACAGAAGAAACCCACATGAAAAAATTGCAAATGGACAGAGAAGAATCCTAGATTGTACCCACAAAACACCCTAGATTAAAATGAAACAAGAGACGATCATAGACATAAAGACGATCAAAAACTCACCAGTGAAGTGATGGTATCTATCAACTCTGCCAAATACTTTGAAACACCAATGATCAGAAACGATCCATGTAGAGAGAGAGAGAGGGTTTGTGATTGTTGTGTGCTTAGATTGCAACGTTTGAAGAGGAGTTGATAACGTCGTGCTTGTATTTATGTATCATAAAAGAAATATTTTAAAAACAAATTATGAAAATTCTTCACATTTTGAATTTTTTTTTTTTTAAGATGAAAATTCTTTGTGCTTCGGGTAGACACGTGTTTAATGTTGATTTGTGTGACTTGCTGGTCATTTTTTATTTTTTTATTTTTTTTAGAGAAGACTTTTATAGTCTTTGTCAAGAAATCAAGAAAAGATTTTTGGAATTAGTTATTGCCAAAATAATTATTACAATTTTTATCGAAATACTTAGGTTGGTTTGGGATATTCTAAAAAAGTATATTTTTTGATTTATTGACTTATATAAGTTGAGTTTGAATTGAATTTGATGTAATGTATTAGAGAAGTGATATGATTTAAAAAAAATAATATAACTTAAATAAGATAATAATTTTTTAATTTTTTATATTATTTAATTAATGCCAAACTTGACCCTTTGTCCTGGCCGTTTATCCCCGCTTTGAAAACTTTACCCATTAAGGGCTTTTGGAAAGTTGTCAAAAAAAAAAGGTCAATTTTTTGATTTTTTAATTTTTTTCCTCAAAATAATTTAGTTTTTGTCAAAAAAAATTATTAAAAAAAAGTCAAAAAAATTAATTTTTTTATTAATTTTTCAAAACACTACTAATTTCATGAGGAATTGTACTCTATGCAGTCTTATGAGATTTCTTATGAATTGATTAATTTCATTGATTTTGATCAAGTCAATTTAATATAGAGTGATTTTATTTAGATCACTAATTTATCTTTTTTTATATCCTTCATCTTATTATCTCATTAAAAAAAATACGATTATCATTACACTCATTATAATTTTAAAACTAATCCAAAACTAAAAACTTTTCAAAAAATCTTTTAATTTAGTCTCTTTACACTGATAGCTTTAGTAATAAGTAATGCTAAAGATTTTAAAAATTTTACCAAATGTCTCACATGGGTGTGAAATCCACATAATATGGGTTCTATGTGATTTTACACCAATGTGAGAAATTTGGTAGAATTTTTAGAATCTCTAGTATTTTTGTTTAGTAATACAATACTAAAGAATTTGAATTACTCTAGGACCGTGTTACTAGACAAATTATTATTTTTCAATCATTTGTTACCGTTCAATTAGATGATTTTACTTTATTTTAATAGAAAATTAGTTGGAGCCCATTTATAAAGTGTCTAATTCGTGATGCATTGTTATACAAATTAGATTACTTTAGTGTTATGTTGCCAAACTAAAATAAATTTGTCCAGCCACCTATCGCTTTACGTGCGTTGTAAATTGTCTTCATTGTTGTCGCATTAAAGGCATCTATTCGTTTCAATGTAATCGATATTTCTTTTGGTCGCATCATACTCTCTGACATGTTAATTAACAAGGATGTTTTTTTCTCAGATAATCTATCAACAAATGAGTGCCCTTCAAAATGTTTAGCAAGTGGATGATTGTACTTCTATTGTTGCAATAAATAGAAGCATAATCATTCCAAACAAAAAAACAATAAATATAAAACAAAATGAAATTAGAAATGCACGGTAATGAGTAATGAAACAAATTAAAAACGTTCGGCGTTGGGTTATTGGAAATGTATCTTTTATTCGACAGTAGGTTATTGAACATATATTTTTTGTTCGGCAATGTAATTCCAAACTATTTTATTTTGTTCAATTTTGACATGACAAACAAAAGTCGAAGAACTTTCTTAAAAAGCGAAACAAAAACTTACCAAACAAATAAAAAAACTCACAATTTTACTTTTTTGATGGTTTTTCACCATTATTTCTTCATCTATTACTTTCTTTTATGATCAAAATATTATGATTCTCACTTTTTGAATTGAGATATGTAGCAGAGAAGAAAAACTGAAAAGAGAAGAAGAGCAGTAGAGATTGCAGAGTAATATCTATAAAAAGATTATAAAATATATTTAATCTTAGTCTTTTGTCTTTAAAAGTAATTTCATACATGGATAAAATTGAAAAAAAAAAAAACCTCATATGGAAGGTGTAAAGAGATAAATTAGGGAAATTCTATTTTCATACACAAAGTTTTCTCACTCCATACACTTAATGAAAAAAAAAAAGTTAATTACATTTTTATCTTAAAATAAAAATACCAAAATATCTTTTTATCTTCTGCATCCAAAACCCTAATTTCCAAGCCACTCAAAAATTTCTAACCCTAACCAGTAGCTACACCACCGCCAACCTCCTCCCTTGACCGCCTCAGTAGGGGTATGAAGTCAAGATTGGGTTACAAGTAACAACTCCATTCGGGTGGTAGCAGATTAAGCATTGTTGATAATATCATGTCCCCATATAGATATAGAAAGGTGAGCCACTTTAATACAAAAAATGAATAAGTGCAATCAATGGTTAGAAACCATTTAAAAAGCTTATCTAGAGAGATGAAGTTAGGCATGTCGAGTTTGTAGTTTTTCTTTTCAATTGCATGTAGCGGTTCGATCTTTCAGAATAAATTATATCAATTAGGGTGCAATACAAGTGTGAACTCTCTAGTTGTATAGGTAATAAAAAGTTTGGAAACAGTGTGTTGTAGTATTTTGGGATAGACTACGGCGGCGGCTATAGTAGAAGTGGTGACAGTGACTAGTTAGGGTTAGAGATTAAGGTTAGTGGTAGAAGGATGAAGAAGATGATATTTCTGGTATAAAGGGTTGTGTACTGAGTAAAATATTTTTTTTTCAAATTTATTAACTGTATGAGCTGAGATATGATATGTAGAAAGATAAAATAGTATGTAGAAATAGAATTTCTTATAAATTAGTGGTACAAGTAAAAATACCCATGCTAAATTCACGTGAAATTTTACGTTTTTAGTCTTGCTCCATATAAATTTGAATTAATTTTGCTGTCAAGGAAGGAAATTTGTAAACGCAAAGTAATATTTTTTGGGTGGATTCCTAATTTAGGTGTTGAATGTGAATATAAACACTAATGCTGTGTTTGGTTGGGGGATTTGGGGAGGGATTTGGAAAGGGAAAGAGAAAAGATGTGTGAAACTATGTGAAATATAGGCATGATTTATTTAAATTTCACTTACCTTTTTCATTTCTCTTTCCAAATCTCTCTCCAAATCCCCCAACCAAACACAGCATAAGGAGGGGGGAAAACCAATGTGGCAGTGTGAATTTATGGGAATATCAATTAAAAAAATCACATCAATTACAAAAATAACGTATATAACGTTAACAATCAAAACCAAAACCTGATATATCCTTCACATCAGTTAAGTTTACAGTAGTCAAGAAAAACAATCTACTAAAATATCACATTTAAATACTCACATCCCAATACCCACGCACAAAAGTGCGTTTGTTTAAATCTACTGAATAATAGGGGATTATCCTGCATCATACTATTAGTCTTAAGATATACTGATATATTATCTCAGTATTATTTGATTGGATTAAATTTGTATTTTATGTTTGTTTAGTCATGAAATTAGATGTCTAGATTGGACTATTTTTAGTTATCAAATATTTGTTTGGGATATTATGGAGAAGGATAAATGCTCAAATAACTATTTTATCCTTTTTAATTATTTACTAAGTAATAGCAATATTAAACATAGCTTTAATATTTTAATTATTTTTGACTAGATTAAATAAAAATTTATTTTATTTTATTTTTTGCACCATATTTTAATTTATTATTTTCAATTAATTTAAATTTATAATTTACAATTTATATATTTTTATTTAATATATAATTTTAAATTAACGACAATAAAAAATAATTTTATTTAATATATAAATTAAATTTTCAACAACACACAAAAAAAAATTTATAAGGCCATAATTTATAATTTATTATTTTTAAATACATTTAATTTATAATTTATATTTTTTATTTAATATATAATTTTAAATTAACAACACTAAAAAAATAATAAAATTTAATATGTAAATTTAATTTTTTAACAACACTAAAAAAATTAAATTTATAAGGCCATAATTTATAATTTATTATTTTTAATTAATATATAATTTTAAATTAACAACGCTAAAAAAATAATTTATAAATGTTCAAAAGACTATTTTATCATTTTTTAATTGTTTGCTAAGTAATAACATGGAGGATAAAATGGATATTTCACAAAATAATCCCATGAGATACCAATCCCATGGTTTCTATCCCACTTCCCCCATGGGATAGGATAGTCCCATATTTGTGGGACTAATAGTCCGGAGCAAAAAAAATGAAACAAACAATGGACTATTAGTCTGGTGAGACTAATAGTCCAATTCCACCTCCTAATCCTTCAAAACAAACACACTCAAAGAGACCACTAGTGTCGCACAAAACCAAAGTACTACATTCCAAATTCTATAAATCTCTCCCATCAAAAAAAAATAATAATAAAATAAAATAAAATTCTACATCTCCATAATCAGAATAACCAAATCAATTATAAATACAACAATACTAGGTGACCCAAAAAATCACGACTCAAAACATTCAAAACGACATCGTTTTGACATGTTTCGAGCCATTCGAGTCACAAAAATTCAGGTCACCAAACATTTTCCTTATAAATATAACAGATGGGTAGGTTTGGAAATTTGGCTATTTTAATTAATTTTTTGACTATTTTAGTCTAGTTAAAAAAGTAATGTTTAGGATGATAATTAAATTTTTTTAATTGATTTGAAGGTTATGAAAAATAAAATGATCATGATTTAGATGTGACATTTTATTTTATTAATTATTAACTTATTTTTTTAATCAAAAATAATCTTCTCAAACACCCCACGTTAACAACTACCCAATTTGTCTGGTTCTGGTTTCAGAAAACAGTTTTCAGAAAATATATACTTTTTTATTTTTCATAATTTAATGTTTTCAATGAATTTTTTTATTATTTTCAAATTTTTTTTTAATTTTTAGACACACCTAACATAAATACATTTAAAAAGTATAATATTTGTGAAAAAAATCTTTAAAAAATACACTAAATACCAAAAAATATAAAAACAATACGAAAATTCAGTATATTTTTCATATTTTTGTGTATTTATTAATTTTTAAAAATATTTTTCACAAATATTTTACTATTTAGATACATCTAAGTAAGGTGAATCTAAAAAAGTAAAAAAATTGATTAAAATTTTAAAATATTTATTAAAAATAAAAAAAATACGAAAAATAAAAAATTCAATTTTCAGAAAATTGAATTCAGAAAACTGAAACCAAACACACTGATAGTATCACAAAGTCACGTTATTCACATAGGAATATATACACAATCACTTGATTTTCCAAAAATAAAATGTAACAATAATGAATTCAAAATGTGAAAACCTAATATGGAAATCTCTAAAAATGAGTATAAAAATCTTTTAGTAAATTTTAAATAAATGTACAGTTTTAAAATATGGATATTTCAACACAGATGAGATTGTTAAATTCAGTAAATTATTTGGAGGACTTATTAGTTAAGAAGATATTAAAATAGGATTTATTGGTATTTTTTCCTTTTGCTTTTTGGGTGGAACATTAATCATAGTTCCTAATGAGTTTGGTGTAGTCTATAGCAGTTTTGTATTTTTTTTTTTTTTTTTGGGGGGGGGGGGGGTCATATTATTTGGTACAATCTTTATTCACAGTTTATTAAGTAAAAATAATTTTAAAAAATTAAAAAATTCATTATTTAAAAATTAAAATTGGAATGTTTTGATTTTTGATTCTTAATTTTAAACTTACAATAAATTGCATGAAAGCATCTTTTCATTGCTCAATTTCAAAGTGATGAAATCGGACCAAGTGCCCATAGGGTTCTTGAGATGTACTTCTTGCTCGTTGACACAAAAGAATTTTGTTAGGGATACTAAATAAATTATCAAATATTCTATCAAATCTTTTATATGGGTGTGGGATCCACACAAATCACATAGGTGTGAGATCTACACAAATCACATGTGTGTGGGTCCCACACTCATGTGAGAGGTTTGATAAAATATTTAGTAATTTATTTGGAATCTCTAGCATTTTCCCGACACAAAAATATTGATAATTAAAGTCATTTATGAACTAACATTTTGTTTGTCATTTCTAGTCAAAGTTTGTATTTAAAAATAAATAAATGAATGAAAAGAAGGAAAATAAGCAACTTATATTTTTTTTTTGTATATTTTTTTATAATAAATAAAAAATTTTAAAAAAAAAGCCACACTAAAAAAAAGCCTGAGTCATTTTTATTCCCTTGTAATGTGTATAACTAAATTAATTCAAATACAAACTTTTTAAAGAAAATATCATTGAAGACAAAACTCATATTTGTTACGATAGTGCTACAAGTAATGGTAGAGATCATAAAAAAAAATATATGAAAATGATTATGAAAGATTCTCCATCGTTATATTACACATACAATAAAACTTCACACATTAATCAAAGGACAAAAAATCTTCATGAAGCATTTCATGATATTTTTTTCGTAATCCCTAGTATTATTCTTATACAAATTATAAATATCAAAAAAAATTTAAATTATATAATATCAATTATACTAATTAATATACTAATTAATACATATGGTATTATTCTATTTGTTAAGGTATTAAAGATTTGAATAAAGATTTGTGGCCCTAAAAAGTGTGGCTCTAATGGCCCTAATTTCCTTTTTTGGAAAAAATTGTTTTTTTTTTTTTTTTTTTTTTGCCTTGTTTTTTTTTTTGTTATATAAAAATTTGAAAATTTAGGGCCTCTAAATTAAATTAAATTTGAGTGTTTTTGTTTTATTTTTTGAAATTTTAGGGAAATTAATTCTCTAAATTTGCTATTAAATTCTAGTGTAAAGATTTTTGCTAGACAATTTTAATATTTTGAAGAATACAAAAGATGATAGATGACAACAACGTAACTGTTTTGAGACTTTAAATGAGCCAATTAATAATTATTAGATGGCATATGACAATTGGGACCCATTCCTGATTTAACATATATAGGCAAGCCAGGTATGTTTGGCAATACAATCATGCACATTAAAAATGCATTTAATTCATGTGTGAATATCAAATGGATTAGCCAATGCTTGATAACAAGTGCATGGTGGTCACTCATAATTAAAACTATAAGCTTTGAGAGTACAAATGACAAATGGCAAATGGCATGAAACAAAGTCCACAAGTTTCTTGGGGGTTAAAAATGTTAGGTATACCTCTTTATTGGAGTGTGAGACTCAATTAATTTATTAAAAGAGTTTAATTTGGTTTGGTATTAGTTATAATATATTTTTATATATTATATTTAATTTGTGGAGACCTAATCTAATTTGAAAACAATTAAAGTTTTGATAAAAAATCCTAGATTCATAATACATATTGATGGTATTGGTTTTTCCTAAGAAAAAAAAGGTGTGGCTGCCATAGAGATTGAAAAATCAATTCGGTGTGAGGAACAGGGACTGAAGGAAAATTAGTGCTCTGTTTTCGAAAGAGTTTTGTGGTTGGGTAAGTTTTTTGTCTCATGTGGTGTGTTTGAAAGGACTGTTTGGGTCACAGATTTGGTACAGTTTAATTGTCTTCTATATTCTGGTTCTGAAGATTTTGGTTTATCTATTTGGTGAGGTCTTTCCTCTTGTTTATTTGTGATTATTTGGAATTCACCTAAGAGTGATTTTGTGAGACCATTCGTGTCTCGTTTGTAATCGTTTGGAAACTATTTGGTTGATAGTGGAATCGGATTTCGATCTCGTAGACGTACCTCACATTGAGGGAACCACGTAAAAATTATTGTGTTGCCTTTGATTTAATTTTTCCGCATTAGTTTTTATTCCCATTGATTGATTTATTTGTGGGGAATCACATATTTTCCCTAACAAAAAATAGGCCAAGTTTGGCATACTTCAAATAATTTATTTTTTTATCTTTTTTCCATCACATCACCTCTATACTTTTCTGCACATCTTTTTATAAAAAGATAAAAAATACACTTATTTAGGTCATCCCAAACAATAAATATGAGCAACTTCTTGAAGCACAAAAAATGCTCACTCTGTGTTTTGAATTCAAAAAACATAATAAATAAATAAAAAGATTAAGGACACGAGTAATAATTTACATTATTCACCCAAAAAAATAAACGGTTCCGATTCGTAGCTCGAATGTGTGGCTCGACACCAAAACGAGACCAAAACGACGTCGTTTTAGTGTCTATTTTTTTTTTTTTTCTTTTCTTTTCTATTTCTTGTGTTTTTGTTGCAAACGAAGGAAGACGAAGAAGAAGGGTGGAGAAGAAGAGAAGGGAGGAGGAGGAAGGAGGACTAGAGGGGGCATAATCACAGGGGAGGAGGAGGCGGTGGTGGGGCCGGAGGCCACGACGGTGGTGCTGCGATTGCGACGATCGGCGAGGCAGTGGCGGTGGTGCGACGATTGGCGAGGAGGTGGTGCTGCGATGATCGGCGGCGGTTAGGGGGCGGCGGTTAGGGGACGGCGGTAGTGCTGCCTCCTTCTCTTTCTCTTCTCCTCTCTTCTTTCTCCTCTCTTCTCTCCCTCTTTCTCCTCTCCTCTTCCCTCTGTCTGTTCGAAAATGAAAGACAGAAAGAAGAAAAAAAAAAAAAAATCAAACTAAAAAATTCGAGCTACGAAATTTTTTCCAAAAATAAATTACATTTCAGTATCTTCTATACAATTAATTATGCCTTTTCTTTCACTTTTCCTTTATGCTTCATCCTCTTTTATTTATCTTGTCCTTATACTGGTTGGCTGTTAAAGCCCTCGTTTAGCATGTTAGGTTGGTAGGCTCGTTTGGCATGTTGGGTTGGGAGGCTAAGGTTAAAATAGTCATAAAAAAATAAAATTGTCTAAAATGTTAATACGATAAATTGTCACATCTAAATAATAATTATTTTATTTTTTCTCTCACAAAAATAAAAAAAATAAAAAAAATTCAACACAAACGAGGCTTTTTACCCATGCTTAAATAACTAAAAAGTCAAAAAACCATTTCAATTTCCAAATGAAGCCAAAGATTCCCCCCCCCCCCCAACACACACACACACACACACACACACACACAACTTCAACACATTTCTTTGATATTTATCTGACTTCAATTTTATCTAAAAACATTATTCAATTTTTTTGACACCCTTAAATTACATTTCTGCCATTCAAATAGAAAAATAAGTTAATACTGAGGAATAAAGCTGAAAGCTTGGCTGTAGACAATAATGATACAGGAGACCGGACAATGGACAATGGACAATGGATAATGGACAACTGACAACATATGAAAGACAAACAAACAAGTAATGGATCAAAAGAAACATGAAGCTTAGTTTTGGACTAGGAAAATTCTATAGATTTTAAACAAATTATTAAATTTTTTATATGGGTGTGTGTGAATTTCACATTCATATAAAAAGTTTGATAGAAAATTTAATAGTTTATTTGAGATTTCTAATATAACTCATTGGACTATAGTGATTGACGATAAAAATATTAGACGAAAAAATGACTAATAGACAATGATGAAAGACGAATGGTTAACGGATGATAAACAACAAATGATGGACAGTGAATGAGTCTCATTTTTAATCTTATTGCTTGAACCACTAGTTAAGGGTCCTTTGGCAATAATTTTTTTAGTTGACTTTTTGTTTTTGTTTTTTTTTTTGACTATTTTAGCTTGAGACTTTTTTGGTTGTTTGGTTTTCTTGTTTGGATTTTTTAAACTTTTTTGCTTTGGAATGACAATTTTTTTTTGACCTTTTGTGATTTTTTGATTTTTTTCGTCCTTCTGTAATTTTTTAACCAAAGATGATAACCAAACGAGCACTAAATCTAACTATTCACACAATTAAATTTATTTATATGTTTTTTGGTTTTAATTTATATTGGGCAATATAATTAGACACAAACTTGTATTTTTAAGAGAGTTGGATTTTATCTTTGTAAATAAAATAGTATTTTTAGCATAAACCTTAAACCCTAATCAACCCCAAATGAAGATTTTGGGGTTGATTATTGCCAAAATAATTATTAAATATTTATTGAAAAAATTATATATTTAAGACAATTAACTTTTACTTCTATGATTAAAATATCATTTTCAATATATAGATTGTAAATATATTGCGGCAACACTTCCTTGCAGATACTTACCAAACAAGGCCACAATATGTTGTGAGATTGTAAAATTAGAGAATTTGTTTTAAGAAATTGTAAATTTTTTGTTAATCATTTAATGGTTTTAGGACAAATATTAAAATTGTGGAGGCCATAACTTTTATATTATTAGTTTTTAACACATGTTATAACATTGTAACTTTAAAATTATGGCTCATTTATTATACAAACTACAAAAATTTTAAATTAATAAAATTATACAACATTATTTATTAATACAATAATTGATATATCAATTTATTTGTATAACTTTATTCTTTTAAGAGATAACAAAACACACCTCACAAGGGGAGCTTCTATTTACACACATTAAACCCTCTCTATACAGACACTTAATGAAGGAGGTGTGTAGGAAGTGTAGTGAGGGGAGATGTGTAGAAAGTGTATGTTGTGTGTGTAAATAGAAGCTCCCCCTCACAAGTTAAAACATTATTCCAAAATTACCAAATAACCTCTCTTTGTGAATGATGACTTTTTAAAATCCAATCTTGTGGAAGGGTATGTGCATCTCCTCAGACAGAGGACACTAAACTCTATGAAAGAATGGGTGGAAAAAATATTTTTCCAAGGTAAAAATGGCTATTTTCTAAAAAAGTTTGGGAAGTGGGTTGGTTGATTTTTTTGATTATTTTAACTTAGAGTTGAAATGTTTGTTTGGGTTGGTTTTTTTTTACTTTTATGAAAGAAAAGTAAAATGATTATAATTTAAATGTGACATTTTATTTTATTAACTTTTTAATATATTTTGTCTTTTTATAATTAATTTAGCCAAAGCTAAATTAGCCTACATGGCAAACGAATGCTTAAAATGACACTTAAGCCTACTATGAC
Source organism: Camellia lanceoleosa (assembly GCA_025200525.1). Taxonomy (NCBI): domain Eukaryota; kingdom Viridiplantae; phylum Streptophyta; class Magnoliopsida; order Ericales; family Theaceae; genus Camellia; species Camellia lanceoleosa. The sequence continues at coordinate 69,688,596 of CM045759.1, read as the reverse complement.
AATTCAAAATTTTAATTAAAAAGTCAAAAAATTATTTCAAAAATATCCTTTTTTTTTACTCTTTTATACATCCTTTCGTAAAAATTTAAAAATTACTCAAAAATTCAATTCCCGTAATAATCATAAAAAAGTTAGAAGTCAAAAAATTTCAACTCAAATGAAAAAATCAAAGATCCTTTTATTCACCCTTCAAGGTCAAAAATTTCTTCCAATTCACACCACTTTTTTCAGGTTTTTGTAAAAAATTAAAAGTTATTCCTAACTATATTGATTTTTTTCACTTCATATTTTAACAAAAAATCAAAAAGTCATTTCTCAAACTGATCTTAAGTAAATGGATTCCAAATCTTAATGAGGTTTAAAGTAAAATCTCAATACAATTTTTATTTATTTATTTATGAATATGAGATTTTTTGTCTTCAAAATTTTTATTCTTTTATCATAATACACTCTCATTCATTTGATCATACATCAAGATTCACGTGTTTTAATAGTTTTATATGATTTAGTGGTTAAAAATACATTGGGACATATCAATAGAGGAATTTGAGAATAAAAGATCATTGGCTGCTCCTTTTATTTTGAAATAATATTTATTAGCTTTTTTATTTTATTTTTGTATGTAAAATTCAGTTTTTTATTAGTAAATAAAATTTTTAGAAATTTATTTATAAATCTTTACTATCAGCCCTTTAGTCAAATAAGAATTTCGTAGATGGGTCTTTGTTGTTTAAAGACCTTTGGATAACTGAAAGAGTATTTTTAGCTTTTGTTTTTTGAAATTAAATATTTTTAGCTTGAATCTCTAGACAAAAACCTTTTTTTTCTTTGAAAAATTTGAAATTATAGAGGAATTCATTTTTTTTAAACCTTGTGCAGAGAGTTGAGTATGGGGCCTTTCATAATCGGCTGCCTAGAACGTAGACTTTGATAGTTTTAAGCTGGAGTCGAAATTGTAACCAGTGCGTGAGAATTGTTGGTGAGATAAAATAAAAATGTTAGAGATTTTAAAAGTTTTATCAGAATTTTTATCAAATGTGTGGGACTCATGTGGGTCCCACACTGAGATATTTGATAAAATTTTTAAAATTTCTGTATTAATCTCATACCCATGTGAGATATTTGATAAAATTTTTGAAATTTCTGTATTAGTCCATATTTGATAGAAATTTTAGTCTTATCTGTTGAAAAGTTGGACAAGAGGGATCTAAACAAGCCCAACAATGTAGGGCTAAGAATTCAGAAACATTCTCTTAAAATAAAATTAGGAGTATTTGTGAATTCCTTATATTACCAATAATCCCAAGATTATAAATACAAAAATTTTATTTTCAACCGCAGTTTTATAAACTCGTACTCAAGTCCACTAAAATTTTAGTCACCGTTTGGCAAAAGAAAAATTAATTAGCCTTTTAGAGTTAGCACCTTTTTAGTTTGAAATTAAAAAGTTTATTTGGCAAAATTTTTTATTTTTTATTTTTGTAAGAGAAAAAGTAAAATATTTATGGTTTAGATGTGACATTTTATTTTATGAATCTATTTATTTTATTTTATTTTTTATACTTTTTTAATCCCAATTGAAATAGCAAAACGAAGCCTTGATTAACAAGTGAAAAGGACTCCCACCATAGAGTCACCAGGTTGGTCAAGAAAAGGCAATCGATGTACCCTAAAGACATGAAGGTTGAAGACCATTTCACCCATCAAAACCTACTTTACAATTAGCATATTTCAAAAATCAAATTAGTGGTGAAGTGCTTTACTTGAGAGGAATCCTATGTTGGAAAAAAGATATCTTTTGTGCTATGTGACAAACAAATTATATGTTAATGGTTCGTATATCTAGCTCCTCTCTTTTTCATAAAAATTTAGGAACCCATCAGGGCCCAATCACAAGTTCTATGATTTTTTTATAAAATTATTATGGGATAAAATTTAGTTACCATGTTTCAACTAATACATCAAATGGTGATTTGAGAGTCGGTTTCCCAATTCTTTTTTTAATAATTTTGAGCAAACAAATATTTGTTGTTAACTTATAGGGGTCAACACATTATAATGTGTTGAAAGACATGTGGATCCTATTTTTAATTTAATTGGAGATTTAATTGGTGGTGTTGTTCGGATTGGCAATATCAATATTTTGAAAAAATACATAACCGATATTTTAGTTTCTCACCAAATCTTACACTGTTGTGAGAAATAAAACAAATAAAATAAGATAATTTATCGGTTATCACCTGATTTACAAATCAAATATAAAAAAAAGAGCTCTCTCTCTCTTCTTTTCTTAACATTTTCACCAAATCATTTCTCAAATAACATATAAACCCAATATAGAAGAAGAAAAAACAAAAAAAAAAAATCTCTTTTTTTTCTTTTCTTATCATTTCTCACCAAATCACTCCTTCCAAATAGACAGAATGTTTAAGTGATTCCAAAGCAACAAATATTGAAGTTCAGCATAGATTTAACGAGTCATTGAGTCAGTGGACAAAAGAAAAAGAGAAAAATGGAACAAAACAAGCTAACAAAAGCACACCCAATTGAATTTTGGAACTAAACTAGTAAAGAATCAAAGAAAAAACTGTCCCCCCTTCTTTTTTTTTTTTCTGAATAAAAGCTAGGAGAGTAGTAAGTGAGAATTCTTGACATAAGGACTCTTACTCGTTAGGAAGTCGAACAGAAAGGGCTTATAGATGGGCCGACCCGCAATCTGAGTAACCCATACAAGGATTTATGAGAGAGACACGCTAAGAGGCGTAGTTCAATCAATATCGCTAGAATAATTAACCAAAAAAAAAAAAGTCCTAGCAGCTGCTTCTACTCCTCCCTTTCTTTTCTTTTGTTTGGGTGAATACAAAATCCCAGGTTTTTGAATGTGAAAAACTGGTTGGAGATTACGCACAATCTAGTCAATAAGAATGTAGAATCAGACAAAAGGCAAACCAAAGTAATGATAAAATGCCTGATTTCTTATAAGCAATCCATGGATTTAACAATTTTTTTACATGACATTAAAAGGCCTATAAATAAAATAAAATAAAATAACAGAAAAACAACGGTATCAAATATAATATTAACTTGTGCAATTGTATGAATCTAATAAATTAAGGTTCCACAATACATGTTCTTCATAAATTAAAGCACATCTCAAATTTCCTAGTGGCCATTAAACCCCTCACCAGCTTGAGAATTTAAAGGGCCATCATGGAGATTAGATGAACTTCTGAAACAAGTGATGAACGAACAGAAGCGTATATTTAGATGTAGACGAGGCTATTCACATAAGATACACACCTGATATCGTATTCAGGCACATTGCATAGGACTTTAGTTTCTTTACTCTTCATGTCGTAACAAAGGATTGACCTCCCGAACTGAACCAATATCACATTGCAGCCTGCAAAGAGGACCATTCCCTGCTCATTAGCGATTCCACCAAGCGCAGAATTGTCTAAATAGAAACGGGTTTTCTCTTCCCACGTCCTCGTGTTGCTGTGCATTTGCATCGTGTTTGAGTACACATTAGACAGCACATTCACCAATACTGAGCGGCCATTCGCATAAGCTGAACAAAGCTTTCCATTCATTGTCCCCAAAGTTGCGTTGATGCCATGATACCCTTGGATGAGTTGTGACCTGTCTTTCGTGAGATCAAATGCAACAATCCCATGATGCTTCGCCTGCCAATAAACAACACCATCCACGTAAATGCCTGATCTAGGCACGAGCTTCTTGCTGGCAAAGCAAATCTCTCCAGAAATTTTCCAAGATCCATCAGTGGATGAATAGATCTCAAATTCAGTCGCATTATCAAAGTCGACAGATGGGAAAGCACACACCAGCTTGTAATCAGCCACAAAGTTGAGCAATGATGGTTCAAAGACAAGTACAACAGCAGGATCGAGCCCATGATCAGCATTTGTTTTAGGAAGTTTCTTCAACTGCCTGGTAACAGGATTGCAAATGTAGTAGGGTTTATCCCCAGTCTGACCTTGGCAGCAAATTAGTCCATTGGAAGACGCCCTAATGTCAATGGGCTCGGGCAAAAATTTCAGAGACGGATCTGGAACACCACAAGATTGAGGGTCGATGGAGATAAATGATGGTGGGTCCCCCCCAGAGGACTGGCAGAAGAGGCCTGAGATAGCCTGGAAGGTAAGTGACTGGTTGTGGGCAAAGAAAGGAGTTGAAATCTGGAGCTTCCAGTCCCTACAAACACCTTGGAACCTGAAAAGTGATTTTGCAGGAAGGAAAGGAAGAGTGTGCTCCCTTATTATATCCCTGAGGTCCATGTAAATCTTACTGTTCCTGCTGCCCACGAGCTTATTTGGCCTCTTTCCTCGATCCATTGACTTTCACTCGATATTTAATCCACTACTTGAACAGCAATAACATTTCAGTGTCTGTTGGACTAGCAAAATATATACATGAGAAGAAACAATAATAACAATAGCTAAAAAGGAGAGAAATGATCCTGGTTTATCCTGGCAGTTGCTAAGAGTATCAAATGTTGGGAGTTCTATATAGAGGAACAAATTCGGTCAAGGACATTAACTAAGTTTTAGTTCAATCATCTGTTTCACTGTATTTCACTTTAATGTGATACACAATGAAAGAAAAAAAATTCTCATCCTTGCTAAACCGCCATAAGTTTTTAAATAGATTCTTGCTGCACTTCTACAAATACAAGGTACTTAACAACGTGAAAGCTTACTTCCATTACATCCATAAAACATTTCAAATAAACAAATTCTGTACCTAAAACCTTTAAAATAGCAAGACAATCAAGATAAGATCCTTTGTTAATAGATGCAGCAAGATGTCAACCGGGCTGTAGTATTCCTTTGCATAGCCTTCATTAGTGAATAGAGTGTACACGAGATTCTAATGAATTTACACAATGATGTCATTTTGCATTTGGGCACTTATTCTAATTCAGACCAGATTATCGACATATAATTAAAATTAAATGCCTATTGGATCGATCAGTCACATTATTAATAATGGTCTTCATTGAGCAATGCATCTCCAATACCAGAGATTTCCTTTCTATCAGAACAAATAACTTCATCACATCCAAGTAGTCAATATTATAAACAATCAACATAAATAAATCCAAACGCAACTATAATCAATAGACAATAGGTACTACAGTGTTTATTTGCTCAATTACTCCAAATGAAGATCTAAACAAGCCATACATTTTTGCTATATTTGGATCATGAATTTGAGGAGGAATGAAAAAAGAAAAAAAGAAGTGAAAATAAGCTAAATTGTTTTCTTTTGTTTGGTAGGATTTGAAATATGAGAAGAAAATTACTATGCATTTGTTATAAAAAGAACAAAAAAATAACCTATAAAAATGAAGTGTCATGACGGGAAATACCAAAAGTTGGAATCTGAGTGTATTTTAAAAGATGGAGCTATTTCCACTCCATTTTTTCGCCTTTATTATATTGTCCATACAATAAATCTTTTTGTTTTAGAATACTCAATTACAATGTTTTTTTTTTTTTTTTGATTGACACCGGAATGTCTAGATCAAAGGCTAACTAATAAATACTCGATTACACTATTGCAAGGATTTTATTGTAATTTTAACATAATCAAAACCCTAGACCAAAAAAATAAGTGCATATGTACAATACAGTAGTGGAAATAATGCAACACCACCCCTTTTTTTAACATCCCAAAGCATATTTTAACATATTTCTATACACTTTTCACATGCCCGCCAAGGTTAATGACAAACCCTTTGGGCAGTCATTAACACTTTCCTTTAATATTTTCCCCAAACAAATCCAAAATCCAAACATGGCATTACTGAAAACGAATCCTATCGACATTGTATAGAGCATATTCAACACTCATGAAGCATGTTGGACAGACAATTAGCATATCCAGTGTTTCAAAATCAAAATCTCCTTTTTCCTTCTCACTCTTTTAGGTCAAACCGAAAATGGACTTACATCAAATCAAGAAGACACAAAAACCTAAACTTAAACCCAATTTCGCATCACCCCCATAATAACAACAACCGAATTGCATATACAGTATATAGAGAGATATAGAAATTCAAAACAAGTAGAGATCAAAGTTAACATGATCAAAAATCGAATTGAGCAAATCACTAAAAAGATATTTAAAGTAACTATTATTACAGAAGATAAAGCTACGACTATCAAATTCGAAGTGAGAAAATAGTGAGGAATTGAGCTAGAGAGAGAGAGATATACCTTTGGAAAAACTGATCTGGATCGGCAAAGAGCTTGTGATCTTGTAGAGTAACAAAAGCGAGAGAGAAGAGAGAGAGAGAGAGAGAGAGGGGGGGGGGGGTTCGGATATGGTCGGGCCCTAAATTTGGACCCGGAAGATAACTCCGGATTGACTATTAGGGTATCCTTCAATCTAGGAGGGGTAAATTACACTTTGAACACCTTTGCTCTTTTAAGTTTGATTTTTTTTTTCACTTTGGTCTTTTATGTTTACAATCTTTTATGTTTGTAATCTTTCCTACTTTAGCTCTTTAAGTTTGATTTTTTCTACTTTGACCCTTTATGTTTGTAATCATTCCTACTTTCGCTTTTTATGTTTGCAATTTTTCTCACTTTACTCCTAGACTAATTTCCATCTAAAAAAGTAACAGAATTTATCACATCATTAACACGTCAGCTCTATATGTAATGTAAAAAATTTACTAAAGATGTAAAAAATAAAAAAACAAAAAAGTTGAAAATTGATTTTTTTTAAAAAAAATTTAGTGATATTTTTTTTCTAAATTTATTCATAAACATTATTACATGCATCTAGCTTAGATACAGCTAAAAAAATAAAAACGAATTTAACTAAAAAAAGAAAAAAATACTAAAGACAAAAAAAAATGATTGTAAATTTTTCATTTCAGAATTGACAATACGGGTGTTTGAGTCCGTATATATATATTTTTTCCACTTTAGTAAACTTTTTTTTATAGTTAAATTTGTTTTTATTTTTTTAACTGCATCTAATCTAGATACATCTATAATATAATAATATTTATGAATAAATTTGAAAAAAATAAAATTCACTAAAGACTAAGAAAAAATTTTAATTTTTTGCATCTGTAGTGAATTTTTTACATCACACATGGAACTGATGTGTTAGTGATGTGATAGATTCTGGGACCATTTGGGAACATGAATAAAAAGTCAAAAGTAGGCTTTTAACTCTTTTTGAGTCATATCACTTTTTACATAAAAAGCCAAAAAAAATTAAAAAGTCATCTTTTAACTATCTTCTCAAAATACCCCTCTGTTAGTTTTTTATATGGAAGTTAGTTTAGAAATAAAGTGGGAAGGATTACAAATATGAATGGTCAAAGTGAGATGAATTACAAATATGAAAGGCCAAAGTAAGAAAAATTAAACTTAAAAGGCCAAAGTAGGAAGAATTATAAATATAAAAGGCTAAAATAAAAAAAATTAAACTTAAAGAGTCAAAATAAGAAATGAGTGAAACTCTAAGGGTGTGTTTGGTAACGTTTACGCTTTCAGTTTATATTTATAAAAATTTTATAAACTGGTTTTTGTTTATTTTTTGTTTATTTTTAGAAAAACATAAACTACAAACGCGTTTGGTAATTGACAAAATGTTTTAAAAAATTTAAAAATATAAAAAGAGTGAGAAATGGCAAGTGATGGCAAGTGGTGGCGGAAGACGGTGGTGGAAAGTGGTGGCCAGTGGTGGTGGTGGTGGGTGGTTGTTGGTGGTGGATGGTGGTGGTGGGTGGTGGCGTGGAGATGGGTGGTGGTGGCGGCGGATGGCGGTGGTGGTGTAGTGATGGCGGGTGGTGGTGGTTGTAGGTGGGTGGGTGACGGTGGTGGGTGGTGGGTGGTAGGTGGTAGCGAGTGAGTGATGGTAGTTGGTGGTGGTAGTAGGTAGGTGGTGGGTGATGGTGGCGGGTGGGTGGCAGGTGGCTGGTGGTGGATAGTTGTGGCAGGTAGATGGTGAGTGGTGGTAGCAAGTAGGTGGCGGGTGGTGGTGCCAGGTGGTGGATGGTAGTGGCAGGTGATGGGCAGTGGGTGGCGGCGAGGGGTGGGTGGTAGTGGCGAGTGGGTGGCAGGTGGATGGTGGGTGGTAGTGGCGGAAGACGGTGGTGGAAAATAGTGGCGAGTGGTGGCTAGTGTTGGGTGGTAAAAAAAAAATTGAAAACTCAAAATGGAAACACATTTTTTGTGTTTTCATTTTTTGACCAAATTTATAAACTGAGACCCCTGATTTATAAATCAAAAATTTTATCAAACAAGTTTTTATTTGAGTTTTTAAAATTTTTGTAAATATAAACAGAAAACTGAAAACGTAAGTGTTACCAAACGGCACCTAAGAAAGCAAAGTGAAATTTACCTATTTAGGAGTAGAGGCTTCCCCTTCACTCTATTGGTTAGTTTTTAGAACCTATTTTTTTAATTTTAAAAAAATAGTTTAATAAATTTATATATATATATATATTATTTATATAATTTTATCGCTTGCAAGTGTAAAAAGAAGTTTTAAAAATTTTAAAATATATATTTTAATGTTTAGTTTCGTCAAATTAATTGATTTTTTTTAAAAAAATTTAAAAATAATTTTAAAAAATAAAACCAAACACGACAGTCTTTCAAAAATATAATTGTGTGTTGATTAATAATTTTATTGTGATTTTTTTAATTTAAAGCTCGTTTAACAGCAAAATTTTTTATTAAAAAAAATTATGTGGAGCATAAATCTGATTACACGGCTGTAATCTTAATTCGATCATCAAAGGGTTCTTGCAAAGGACCGAGGGATATTGCTGTAACTAAGTTATAATAGTGGTCTGTGGTGTTTTAGGGAAAAAAATTTGAGTCTTTTTTTTATAATTTAAACTGTTAATATTATAGGATTCGTTAAATAGATCATCTATGTAAAAATTAAATTAATTGAAACTCTATAACTCTATAACAAAAACACATTTGTTTTTTAAAAAATAAACGATTAATATAATCTTAATAATTTTTATAAAACAATTTGTATATTGTGAATTTTTTATTAACTTAATTTTTTATATGAATGATATATTCAACCAACCTTACTATATAAACAATTCAAATTGCCAAAAAAGACTAAAAAATCCACACCACATATTCACAGTATCCCCGAATCCCCTTGGAAAGAAACCAACCAACGTGATTTTGAGGGAAGCAGGGTCACTGCTGTGACCAGCATTGTTGAAACTGTGCCGTTTTAGAACTACTATAAAAATAGTTAAAGATTACATTTTGAAAAAAAAAAATATTTCATTTTTATTGGAAATGTGATAACAAAAATTAAATTGATATTTTAATCACACTTGATTTGATTAAGTGTGATAATATTTATTTTTTATGTCAATTTTTAACTAAGTGTGATTATTTATATTTTTTTTAATCACATCTTTTTATTAACATGTGATTAAAGATCACATAAGAAAAATTAAAAATATTTCACTTTTATTAGAAATGTGATTAAAAAAATTAAAATGATTTTTTAATCACACTTAATTTAATGAGTGAGATAATATTTGTTTTAATCACGCATTTTAAGTAAGTGTGATTATATATCACTACTACTAAAGATCACACTTTGACAAATGAAATATCTCACTTTTATTGAAAATGTGATAAAAACAATTAGATTGATATTTTAATCACACTTGATTTGATTGAGTGTGATAATATTTATTATTTATGTCGCTTTTTAATTAAATGTGATTATATATATTCTTTTTTGGGTAAATTACAAACACACCCTCAGAGATTTACTTTAATTACAAATTACCAACTGTAGTTCTAGAATTTATATTATGCCACCTAAGGTTTCTAATTTCATAACAAATAGATCATTTTATTAATAAATCATGAAATTAATTAACAGTTTTTAATAATGTTAAAATTTTATTTCAATTAAAAATTCAAATAATTTTATTATTGTATAGGTAAACAGTTAGAAATTTTACTTTTTCAATTAATTTTCTTAAATCAAAAATTCTGACAATGAGGTATTTATAATTTTTCAAACCACATGGGGCAATTCGTATTTTAAGCAAATCTAAAGGGGAATATTTGTAATTTACATTATATATATATATATATTAATAACTTGTGATTGTATTTATTTTTTATGTCACTTTTCAACTAAGTGTCATTATATATATCTATTAATCACACATTCTAATTAATGTGTGATTTTATATACACTACTTACATTTATTTTTAATCACATTTAATAAGTGTGATTATATATATATATATATATATTTTTAAAATCCTAAATAGTGTATAAAATATTTCAATTTGATTTTTATATAAAATCATATTCCCAAATTCGCGCCTATTCATACCCACTCTAATCATGACTCTTTCCTTTGCCATCAAGATTGGATTTCCCAAGTAGTATAGGTCTCTTCTCCTTGCCTTCTGTTTCTGAAACGAAGCCCTAATTCATTTTCTTCATCACAACTCTGAACCACCATTGAAGTTACTCAAACCACCATTGAAATTTGTTTTTTGAAATCAAAAACCTCTTAAAATTTTTGGTGAGTTCTCTATTTTTGATGCCCTTTTGTGTGTATATATATTTATGATTATGATTATTATTAGTGGAATTTTATTGATATAGGTTTTCATTGTGAATGAAGGTCTTGGGTGATAATGATACATGTTCTGTAAATCAGAGTTGTTTTTGTTAAGGTTTTTGTTGATGGTTGGTGGGATTTATGGGTCTATGTCAGTTGCTTTGTAGAATATGCAACTCCATTGCACTAGTGACTGTATATATACACATATGTAAATATATGTATTTGACACAAACATAATAATATATGGGAAAAGAGAAGGACCCATATACTAAAACTTTAATAGTATACTTATGTTTTTTTTAAGACTAGAACTTTAATAGTATACTTACTAGTGGCCTTTGCCATTTTACCTTTTAAATATAAATAACCATTAAATCATGGTTGCTGACTTCCAGAATTGTATTGTACTTATTGAGAATCAATGTTACTTTTGACAAATGATCACTTTGAACTCCAGTAGCTAGCTAAAGAAATTGAGATTCATTTCATTCAATGATCATTACTGTAATAACCCTCACCATTGTTTACCGAATGACCACTGATTACTGTTAAACCGAGACTGATTTTGATGGATGACTGAAGTAATCGAAATACTGAACTGAGAGACTGAAATCTGAAACTGATTGACTGAGTATATGTTAGTCAAATTGTATTCTATCTGTTTGCTTGCCAAATTATCTGTTAATGTCTTTGTGTTTAAACTGCTAATTGAAGGCCTTATTGGCGGCCGAACCAGAAATCGATTAGTGTTTTATGATTGTCATAATTTATGTGATTTTATGGTGTAATTATCTGAAAAGTGATTTGGTATGATTAAATTAGATTAAAATAAGTTAAATTGCATTCTTGGACTTGTATACCAAACTAACCCTTAGTGGGCCACTACACTCACACAAACATTGAGCTCAGCCATTTTCTTGTTCTTGCCGTCCAAGAGAGTGAGAGGGAGAGAATTGACTTGTTCTTGAGGAAATTGCTTGAAGACTTGGAGATTTTAGAAGATAATTATTTAATTGAACCTTTAGACTTCTCATTGAGGAACCTAGGTATGAATTTCATCCTCTTAATTGTATATTTAAGCCCTATCTAGCATGGATCATGATAATTTAAAGAGTTAAGTCAAGAATTGGTTCAATAATGTTGAATTAGAGCTCATTCCATGCATGCATGTATGTATTGTTGAGTTTTAAGTTGTTTTCATGGCAAAATGTTACATGCATGCTCATTTTTATGTTTAAGACTATGTCTTCATCTTGTTTTGAAAGGAATTGGCTCATTAGAGCATGTTTTGAAGCTTTGAATTGAGTTTAATTCATGCATGTTTGCATGTTCATCTTGTTCATGGAATTTGGTTTGAAATTTGGATTTAATTGACTCATCCTTGGGCTTTGATTTCACTTAAGCTTTGAAACTTGTTGTATATTGAGTTTTGATGTGTTTTCCAGAAATTGGGCCCAGAGGTCAAGTTTTGAGCTGTAGAATGCTTGGTTTGACCTTGGGAGGCAAATCTGGAAATTCCAGAGTTTGGCTTCTTCACTCGAGCGAAGGATTCTACGCTCGAGCGACCACCGTTTACTCTGAGCACCGCTCGAGCGAAGGAATGGTGGCTCGAGCGTAAATTTCAAGCTCTCAGAATCTTGGTGCACGCAGACGCACGCTCGAGCGATAAAACCTACGCTCGAGCGAGGACTGTGTCTTACGCTTGAGCGAGCGTCGAGCGGAGTTTTCCAACATCCAGCACTTTTTGCATTTTTGTAGACCGCTCAAGCGAGGAAGTCCACGCTCGAGCGACCCTACTGTTTGACAAGCTTGCTCGAGCGAAGAAATCCACGCTTGAGCGAGACCCTTATTTTTTGAAAAATTCTGAAAATGCTTTCTAAGTGCATCTTTGCATCCTCATCCTATTCTAGGCATTCTTATACGTAGTTTAAGGCATCTTAATGAGAATATAGACGTAGAACCACACCGAGGCAATTTAGGGATTAAGTTATTACTTTCCCAACTGTGTAGCTTAGTGTGTATTCAATCTGTAAACTGTGTAGGGTTGGCTTTCCGAGGGGACGCTCTAGCTACAGTAGCCCGTAACTCGTGAGTAACAATTGTGTAAAGATATGTTCAAAATGATTATCTTTTGAATAATCGAACTGCATCGCTTTCAATCGTTATCGTTAATCGAACGAATATATGTCCTATATTCTCAATCAGACAGGCATCCTTAGCAACTACTATTATCGAATGTTATCATAGAGATCTCTCGGTTCCCTTGTTGGAACCACTCATCAGATATCGATTGATGGCCATCATTTATCGTTCGATCTTTTAAGACCCATCACATCGTTATGCTAATAGATGTACCACATATGATCAAGCATCGCATCTTGAACAATCGATATACTGATTTAATGAACTGTTTTCATTACTGTAAGGACATTCATTCTAAACCTCTTTACGCATTATGTTATTCACTGGGCTTTAGCTCACTGCTCATATATATATGTAGGTGTACAGGCACCGGATCAAAGCTAGAAGCATTGAGGTAAACTCCAGTTTTGTCAAGCCAACTACTATGCCTCACTACGAGGTTCCGAGCCTGCCAAGTTATGGCTTAGGGGTGTTTTATTTTCCCCGTCTATCTCTGAAACTGTTTGTAATAACCATATAGACTGTATAGACCGTACTGTACTGTTTAGTAGGGATTAAGTCCCTATTTTAGATGATGGTATATATGTACATACTGTTTTGTCACCGACTGCATATATGTATGAAAAGTCTTTTTGCATACAGACTGTCACAGCTCATTGGACATCGTTTATTTACTGTTTTGGCTTCCGCCATGCCCTACTGCTTTTTCTTGTATCAGACATCAAGTAGGCCTTGGTAATCTCGGATTCTTGCGGATTCTGCTTAAACCCTTAGAGGCGGGTTTGGGTTGTGACAATTAGAGAGGGTTCTAATGTATTATATACATGTGATATAATGCTTTAACCATAACCACTAACTTCCAAACCTAACCACAACTACTTGTAGTTAACTATAGTTTTAATAGACTAATAACTTGATCTAAGGAGGCTTCATACTGTCCTTAGTTTTCAACAATGTGAGCTCAGTTATTAGGAGATCATTTCAATTTATTTTATTTTATTTTAAATTTGTATCTTCGATGCTTTTGATTGTGATTGTTATTAGGAATTAGAATGTTGCAAGTCATGTGTGTGGCGGTGGCCACCAATGAGAGTGCCCCAATGTCTGTCACTTTGCCTGGAGATTATTGAATTTAGCAGATTTACAGGGTGTAAGATGGAAGTGAAGTTGGTAAGGTGTCTTTTGAGGAATGCCATGGTTTTGAAGAAGCTAAAAATTATGTCTTAGACTAGGAATAAAACAATAAAGGCAAATGTTTTGAAGTTTCCAAGAGGCTCAAGCACATGTTTAAATTGAATTGCGCTATAGCGCCTTTTTCTTGCACCGCTTACTAGAGTGGCTTTGATATTTGGAAGGATACAACATGTACTCACTCTTTCAAGATAGCATTTTGGTCTTAGAATTGGTAGTCACTAAGATGGTATAATTAACAATCTGAGCCTGTTTGGACAGTGTCATAACAATAGATTAGATTAGAACCAAAGTGTAACAACCCTCGTACTGATCACCGATAAACTACTGAATTAGCTACTGGTTACTGCTAAACTGAACTGATAATGACTAATAATTGAATTAACTGAAGTACTGAATGGACTGATTGAAATCGAAACTGAAATTGAATAAGTTTATCTATTGAATTGCATATTGCATCTGTTTGATTGATTGATTATCTGTTTGAATTCATATGTTTAAACTGCTAATTGAATGCCTTATCGGCGGCCGAATTGGGAACCGTTTAGAGTTTTGGGATCAGTAGAATATTTGTGATTTAATGGTATATTTATCTGAAAATTGATTAGGAATAATTAAATTAGATTAAAAGGAGTTAATTGCCAAATTTAACTTATTTACCAAATTACTACCTATAGTGGGCCTTTATTTATTATTATTGTTTGAGCCTTATCACCTAATCAAAACAATTGATCAGCCATTTCCTACACTTCAGCCGACCAAAGTGAGAGAGAGGGAGAGAATTAAGAGGAAAATTGAATTCATCTTGTTCATCTTGTGGATTGCTTGGGAATTGAAAGATTTGTAACATAGATTGCTAATTTGAGCTTGCAAGACTTGTAATTGAGACTTAGGTAAGAAAATCCATCTTCTTCTTGTTGTCTTTGAGTTCCATCTTGCATGTATCATGGTTATAGAGAAGTTAAGTCATGAATTTGCTCATATATGTCGAATTGGAACTCCATTGTTGCATGCATGCTTGAATTGGTGCATTTTGAAGTTGAATTCATGGTAGATTGTACATGCAAGCTCATGTTTTTGTTAAAGCCCATGTTTTCATTTTGTTTTCCAAGTATTGAGCTCAATTGAGCTAGTATGGAAGCTTAAAATTGTTTAAAGTGCATGCATGTCATGTTTGCATGTTGTTCTTGAAAATTAGTTTGAAATTGAGTTTAATTGAAACACCCTTGGGCCTTGATTTCTTAAATTGAGCTTTAAAACGTGTTATTCTATGTGTTTGAAAGAGTTTTCCAGAAAATAGGCCCAAGAGGATCGAGTTGGGAGCATCAAACTTGAGTTTTGAACTTGGAACACAAACCTGGATTTTCCAGATTTTTTGTCAGTTCGGCGAGGATGTAGCCGGCGGGAAATCATGCTCCCAGCATTTCCTTCGACTTGTTTTCTGATCCGCCGAAGCGGAGAAATGCGCCGAAGCGAAAAATCGAGCATCCAAAGATCTCGCACGGTTTCATCACCACCGCCGAGCGGAATATTGTGTGACACGCCGAAGCGGAAGTTGACGCCGAAGCGGACCTTTGTTTGTCCCGCCGAAGGGGAAACTCGGCCGAAGTGAGGCCTGCTTTCATCGAAAATTTCAAATCGATTGCACATCTTTGCATCCTCATTTCATCCTAGGCATTCTTAGGCCTAGTTTAAGACATTTTATTGAGGATTTAGACATAGAACCACACCGAGGAAACTTAGGGATTTAATTATCATCCTTCCCGACTGTGAAACTTAGTGTGTGTGTTCTATTTGTTAACTGTTTAGGGTTGGCTCTCGGGGACGCGCTCTAGCTGCTATTAGCCCAATCTCTGTGAGTAACAATTGTGTAAAGATATGTTCAAAATGATTATCTTTTGAATACTGAACTGAACTGTTTATTGAACTGATATTGTTTCTTGAATGAATGTATGTCTCAGATTCAATCGACTGCATCAGGCATCCTTAGCACTCACCGCCATCGTTATAGAGATCTCGCTTCGGTTCCCTTGTGGAACCATACTGTTATTGATTGATGGCCATCACTACCGGTTGGACTGTTAAGACCTACTGCATCGTGACCGATAGGCTAATGGATGTACCACATATGACCGATTGATCGAATATCGAAAGATCAAATATCTTGTTTAATGAACTGATTTCATTACTATAAGGACATTCATTCACAACCTCTTTACGCATTATGTTATTCACTGGGCTTTAGTTCACTGTTTATATATATATGTAGGTTCTCAGCAGCCAGACCGGAGCTAGGAGCGTGGGTTGGTCCCCAGTTTTGTCAAGCCTATGTGCCTCACCGCGAGGTTCCGAGTTGCCATGCTATCGCTTGGGTGTTTTGTGTCCCCATCGGTCTCCTTATCGCTTTTGTACTCAGTATAGACTGCCTCTTGTTTTCTTATCAAGTTATCGAGGATTAGGTCCCGTCTTGAATGTTTGTATATGATTGTATAGACTGTGTATAGATCGCATCGTCTTAACTGTTTGAATGCATGAAAAATGTTTTTGGCATACAGATTGTCACAGCTCAACGGACACTAGTTATTTACTGTATTGGCTTCCGCCAGTTCGAACTCGCTTTTATCGTTCTCATCATTAAGCGTGCCTTGTAATCTCAGACATCGGCCGTTACTGATGCTAAACCCATAGGGCCGGGTTTGGGTCGTGACACAAAGAGAGTTCAATCTCTTTCCTCTAGGATGTAGATTAACTTCCTCAAGTCTTTAATTCATCATATTACTAATAGCGACTTAAAAGTGTGTTGTATGACTTGGAAAGGAAGTGATTGCAGTCCTTTTTTGTTCCTATGAACTTTATTTGCTAGTCATAACTCATATGGTTTCTTATCTTTTGTTTGCTTTTATCTAAATTTCTGTTTGTAATCTTGCTTATCTATACCATGTGTTCTATGACATTCTAAAAAATTTGCTTATCTAGGTGATTAGTGGCCATTTGGGATGGGTGAGATCTATTGCATTTGATCCAAGTAATACATGGTTCTGTACTAGCTCTACAAATCGCACGATCAAGGTGCCTTCTCGTTTGAATTTCCTTTTTGCAAGTGACCACTGGCTGTTTTACTTTGGTGCTTTGTTGTTGCTGTTTTGGGCTTGATTCAATACCTATTTAATCTCTACTTTGGGCTCAAAAGAAACATCAAAGTAGGATAAATTGTTATAAATAATTTATAAGATAACGATCAATTTTATTCTTCCAAATGATCCAAATCATAATTAATTTTATTCTAAAACGATTTATTTGATGTGTTCAAAGGAATTGTACGTGTAGAGAAAAGACTAGTATAAAGCCAATCATCACAAATTAGATTAATATATTTAGTATGACAAATAGTAACCAAAGTTCAAAGAACCAAACAGCTGAACGAAGGGCACCAATGAGTCAAATAAGATACCTTTTTTGTTACCACTTGGCCACCTGCTATATGTGAAAAGTATATATTGTAGAAATGGCAAAGAAATAGAGGTGCTCTTTTCTCTGCAAGTTCCTCATAGACAAGCCAATGATCTTTGGCATAAATTGCAAATAATGCAAGTGCACTGCATTCTTTCTCAGGGTTGATAAATCAACATACAAGCATCTTTCAAATAAGGAGGTTATAGAATCATGATCTCTAGAACTACCAAAAAGCACAAACGTCATCTAAAACAGTTTAGGCCTACCAATACAGCATTGAGAAACATATATAAACATTGAGACTAACCTCTCCAAAATTATAAGAGTAGTTTGTGCTGCTACAATTACCCTTTAAAATTATAGTTTTTCGAGCCCAACTGAAAAAATTTAGGCCGCTTAAGGTAACAAAAAAAACCTTATTCTTTTGTAGGCCTGCCAGCTATGCTGTTGAGTGAAAGGCTTGTATCACCTAACATTACACTCAATGTCTTTGCCACAAAGAACAGTGACCAAAAAGATGCAGCAAAGAAAGATAACACAACAAGTAGCCTATCAACCTTCAAGTATCCTACAAACAGTATGCATCAGCAAGTGTGGTGCAGAGTTATTTTGCTGCTGCAGCTGTTATTGCAGAGTTGTTTTTCCTACTACTGCAAGTTGCTGCCTGTTTGGGAGGCAAACCACCTAAGTGCGTTGCGCTACACCTCATTATTCCACTCCCAAACTGACACAATTATGTAGTTAGGATTAATTACAATTAGGTTGAGTTGGTTATAGAGTAGTTAGAATTGTAGTTCAGTTAGATGGTTATGCAATATATATATGTATGTTCACGTACTCTGTATAGAACTCATTCAAGAGATATACTTCTTCATTCTATGGATTGCTTTACGGTTTCAAAGCAATTCTTCTTCTTTGAATTGGCACTACAGATTGGGGCATCCCTTATCTTAGAAACAACATCACCTTGCTAAGAATGAAAAAAATTTCTTTTAATAAACATTGTAAAAGTATGTGCACTCGCTGCTGTGTGTCTAAATGATTGTATATTTAATGGAATCCGGCCTAGTGGGTCTGAGTCATATGAAATTATTAAGGTTAGATTTGCTTTTTGGGTTAAAGCTTCATCAAAGGGAATCATGTACTCTGTCATGGACATAATCAACAATCTAGAACAAATTAAGGACTACAGCTGAGATTTGTTCTGTCATATGCTGGTGGCTGTTTGGGTGTTTTAGAGGGCTTTTTGGATTTTGTTGGTCTGCTGGTTTGGTGAACATCTACTTCACCCCTGGCTGTGCTGGTTGGGACAACACCTGTTGGTCTGCCACCATGTATTGTGAGCTGGTCTGTAATTTGCTAGTTGCCGTTTTTGGTGTTTTGGGTGGCATTTTGGTGTCTGTTGGTTTTTGATTTACTAGTTTGGGCAACACCTGTTTCAGTCCTGGCTGTGTATCTATCTGCTGACTGTGTATCTATCTGTCTCAGTGCTGTATCTATCTGGCATTTTGGTGTCTGCTAGTTTGTTGGTTTACTGGTTTGGGCAACACATGTTTCAATCCTGGCTGTATATCTATCTGATGACTGTGTATGTATCTATCTAACTTTGAGCCTTTGTGCTGTGTATCTGCTAGACCTGTTAACTCTGCTGTGTATCTGTCTCAGTGCTGTTAGCTCTGCTGTGTATTTGTTGGTCCCTCATCAACACAAACCACCTTGGCTTGCCTATTTAAAGCAGTGTCAATCAAGAGACTATTACTATACCTAGACCATAAGGACCCAAAAGGATGCCAGTTATCATACCATAAAAAAAGGGTCCTTTCACCATTGCCAATCTTGCACTGAATTAAGTGAAACAAGGACTCTCTTAAGGACAAAAGTTTTCTCTAGACCCAAGAATTTAGCAGATTTACAAGGTGTAAGGTGGAAATGAAGTTGGTAAGGTATCTTTTGGGAATGCCATGGTTTTGAAGAAGTTGAAAATTATGTCTTGGACTAGGAATAAAACAATAAAGACAAATGTTCTGAAGTTTCCAAGAGGCTCAATCACATATTAAATTGAATTGCGCTACAGCGCCTCTTTCTTGCACTGCTTAGTGGATTGGCTTTGATATTTGGCAAGATACATGTACTCACTCTTTCGAGATAGCATTTTGGTCTTAGAATTGGCAGTCACCAAGATGGTAGAATTAACAATCTGAGCCTATTTGGACAGTGTCATAACAATAGATTGGATTAGAACCAAAAAGAGTTCAATCTCTTTCCTCTAGGATGTAGATTAACTTCCTCAAGTCTTTAATTCATCATATTACTAATAGCGACTTAAAAGTGTGTTGTATGACTTGGAAAGGAAGTGATTGCAATCATTTTTTGTTCCTATGAACTTTATTTGCTAGTCATAATTCATATGGTTTCTTATCTTTTGTTTGCTTTTATCTCAATTTCTGTTTGTAAACTTGCTTATCTATACCATATGTTCTATGACATTCTAAAATATTAACTTATGTAGGTGATTAGTGGCCATTTGAGATGGGTGAGATCTATTGCATTTGATCCAAGTAATGCATGGTTCTGCACTAGCTCTACAGATTGCACGATTAAGGTACATTGTTGTTTGAATTTCTTTTCTGCAAGTGACCACTGGGCTGTTTTACTTTGCTGCCTTGCTGCTTTGCTGCTGCTGTTTTGGGCTTGATTCAGTACCTATTTAAACTCTAATTTGGGCTCAAAAGAAACATCAAAGTAGGATAAATTGTTATAACTAATTTATAAGATAATGATCAATTTTATTCTTCCAAATGATCCAAATCAAAATCAATTTTATTCTTAAACTATTTATTTCATGTGTTCAAAAGAACTGTACGTGTAGAGAAAAAACTAGTATAAAGCCAATAATCACAAATCAGATTAACATATTTAATATAACAAGTGGTAACAAAAGTTCAAAGAACCAAACAGCTGAATGAAATGCACCAATGAGTCAAATAAGATACCTTTTTCATTATCACTTGGCCACCTGCTATATGTGAAAAGTATATATTGTAGAAGTGGTAGAGAAATAAAGGTGCTCTTTTCTTTGCAGGTTCCTTATAGACAAGCCAATGATATCTGGCATACACTGTAAATAATTTACAAGTGCACTACATTCCTTCTCAGGGCTGATAAACCAACATACAAGCATCTTTCAAATAAGGAGGTTACAGAATCATGACGTCAGCTAAAACAGCTTAGGCCTACTAATACAGCATTGAGAAGCATACATAAACATTGAGACTAACCTCCCCAAAATTATAAAAGTAGTTTGTGTTGCTACAATTACCCTTTAAAATGATAGTTTTTCCAGCCCAACCAAAAAAATTCAGGCCGCTTAAGGTAGCAAAAAAGACCTTATTCTTTTGTAGGCCTGCTAGCTATGCTGCTGAGTGGAAGGCTTGTATCACCTAACATTACACTCAATGTGCTGCCAGCAGTAGGCATGTAGCAGCATGCATAAGCAAGTATGCAGCAACAGCAATACAGCAAGTAGCCTACCAACCTTCAAGCATCCTACAAACAGTATGCAGCAGCAAGCATGGTACAGAGTTGTTTTGCTGCTGCTACTACTCTGCTGCTGCAGAGTTGTTTTTCCTACTGCTACAAGTTGCTACATGTTTGAGAGGCAAACCACCTAAGTGAGTTGAGCTACACCTCATCATTCCACTTCCAAACTGACACAGTTATGTAGTTAGGATTAATTACAGTTAGGTTGAGTTGGTTATAGAGTAATTAGAATTGTAGTTCAGTTAGATGGTTATGCAATATATGTATGTATGTTATGTACTCTGTATAAAACTCATTCAAGAGATATACTTCTTCATTCCATGAATTGCTTTATGGTTTCAAAGCAATTCTTCTTCTTCAAATTGGCACTACAGATTAGGGCATCAATCATCTCAGAAGCAACATCACCTTGCTAAGAATGAAGAAACTTTCTTTTAATAAACATTGTAAAAGTATATGCACTCACTGCTGTGTGTCTAAGAGTGAGTCACAGACTCTCTTTAGCTTGTCTAATTCTACTTACAATAAATCTCTTGCCCTCATTGACACAAATGTTTGGGCTCTTTTATCACCTTCTATGACATGTTACAAGTACCATGTCATTTTTGTTGATGAAATTAGTAAGTTCACTTTGTTGTTTCCTCTTCATTACAAGAGTGAAGTGTTTACTAAATTTCTTGAATTCAAAGTATTTGTTGAGAACCAATTTTCTACTAATCTTGAAATTCTTAGAAGCGACAATAGGGGTGAACAGGGGACACAACCTGCCAATAGACCCAAGGCATCATGGTGTAACCCAAAAATTGCTTCACTCAACACACCTAATTAAGTAAATAGCCCAAAATACAGCAATTCTATAATAGTCCAACATTCAACAAATAGTCCAAATACCATGTAGATGTTCCCATTTGCTAATACATTTCAATTTTAGATTAAGATAAATTATATTAAATTCAAACATAAATGGATAGTAATGCACTTCAAATAAGGACTTGTTTCGATTTGTTAATGCTTTTGCTGCTACTGTTGCACTTAGTTACTGTTGTTGCTGCACTTAGTTGTTGCTTCTCTTGGATGTGAAACATTCAACATAAATGCAACTAAGCACTTAGTTGCTGCTCTTCTTGGATGTGAAACATTCAACATAAATGATAGTATTGAATAATTAATTCCTAGATTGTTTAGACTTTGTGGAATTATTATTTTTTTCCTTTTTTTGAATTTGCAATTATTCATAGAATAGATAAATTATTTGTTATAAGATCATGTATTTTTTTATTATTATTTATTTTTGTTGTAAGTTTGGTTGAGGCATTTAATGTTCTATCAAAAAAATTGTGCCTTCTCAATGACATTCCTTTGAGGTTATTAACTGTGTAGCCTCTAGTTTATTGTTTTATATTATAATTTCTTTGTTGATATAGGTATTCAAAAATACATTTAAAATGGACAAGTCTTGCATGTTCAAGGATAGAAGATCAAAAGACTATGAGAATGGAGTTGAACAATTTCTTAATTTTGCTATGATCCATGCAATTGATCTTCAATCCATACGTTGTCCTTGTAAAGTCTGTGGAAACTTGAGAAGCCAACCTATTCGAGTGATTAGAAATCATCTATTTTTCAATGGTATTGACCAAAGTTATACCACATAGATATGGCATGGAGAAACAGTCACCAGTGGGGCATCACCGTGTTTAAATGAACAAGATATTTCCCAACAACAATTTGACACGTCTCCTATAGACAATGTAGCTGAAACAATAGAAATGGTTCAAGATGCATATGATCGTTGCACAGCTGATCCTGAAGTGTTTAAGAAATTACTTGAAGATGCAGAAAAACCATTACATACGGGTTACACAAAGTTTACCAAGTTATTTGCATTAGTTAAACTGTATAACTTCAAGACTACGAATGGCCTATCTCACACTGGGTTTTCAGATCTACTGACGTTGTTGGGTGATACGCTGCCAATGAACAATGAAATACCATCATCCATGTATGAGGCTGGGAAGACGTTTGCTGCATTGGGAATCGGATATAAAAAAATACATGAATGTCCATTTGATTGCATACTCTATAGGAAGGAGTACACAGATGCAACTTCATGTCCTACATGTGGTACATCGCGATGGAAGTTGAAGAAGAATTCCACTGAAATTAGAAAAGATGTGCCTGCAAAAGTTTTATGGTATTTTCCAACTATCCCAAGGTTTCAAAGGATGTTCCAATCAGCAAAAATAGCGAAGGATTTGACATGGCATGCTCACGAAAGAGATTCTGATGCAATAATGTGTCACTCTGCGGATTCTCCATCATGGAAGTTAGTAGACCACAAGTGGCCAGATTTCGCTGCAGAGCTAAGAAACCTTCGATTAGCTATTTCTGCAGATGGAATAAATCCACACAGTTCCCTTAGCAATAGATATAGTTGTTGGCTAGTTATAATGATTACCTATAATCTTACACCATGGTTATGTATGAAGAGGAAATTGATGATGTTGTCATTGTTAATATCAGGTCCACAAAAACTTGGTAATGACATTGATGTTTACTTGGCACCACTAATTGATGATTTGAAGATGTTGTGGAAGGTAGGTGTTGAAGCTTATGATGCTTATAAAGAAGAACACTTAAGATTGAAGGCTATATTGTTGTAGACAATTAACGACTTTCCAGCATTAGGCAATTTGAGCGGTTGTATTGTAAAGGGATATTATGCATGTCCAATTTGTAGTGAAGGAACATGTTCTCACAAATTAAAATATGGAAAGAAGAACACATATGCTGGCCATAGAAAATTTCTTCCGCGGTACCATCCATATCGGAGGCAAAAAAAAGGCTTTTAATGGTGAGCAAGAGTTTGGATTAGCTCCAATACCATTAAGTGGGGAGGAAATATTAAATAAGGTTGAAGGGCTTGTAACCATATGAGGGAAGAGAAATAAAAAAGCATTACATGTTGGTGGTACAAAATGTTGGAAGAAGAAATCATTATTCTTTGATCTTGAATATTGGAAGTACTTACATTTTCGACATAATTTGGATGTTATGCATATTGAGAAGAATGTGTGTAAGAGCCTCATTGGTACGTTACTTAATATTCTAGGAAAAGCAAATTATGGCATTAATTCTCACCTTGATCTTGTAGAAATGGGTTTGCGTGAAGAATTGGCACCAGAAATTGGGAAGAAGCGAACATACTTGCCTCCAGCATGTTACACGTTGTCTAAGGAGGAGAAAAGAAGAGTATGTACAACATTATTGGAACTGAAGGTTCCAGAAGGATACTCTTCAAATTTGGGAAGTCGTGTATCAATGCAAGATTTGAAACTTTATGATCTAAAATCACATGATTGTCATGTATTGATGCAACAGTTACTACTTGTGGCAATACAATCTATGTTACCTAAGCATGTGAGACATGCCATTATCAGGTTATGTTTCTTTTTCAATGCTATTTGTAGCAAAGTGGTGGATGTGAAAAAATTAGATGAGATTCAAAAAGATCTTGTGGTCACATTATGTTTGCTTGAAAAGTACTTTCCACCTTCATTCTTTGATATCACGGTGCATTTGACAGTGCATCTTGTTAGAGAAGTTTGACTTTGTGGACCAGTTCACTTTAGATAGATGTACCAATTTGAGAGGTTCATGAAGATCTTAAAGGGTTATATTTGTAATCGTAATTGTCTTGAAGGTTGCATTGCTGAAAGTTATATTGTAGAGGAAGCTGTTGAGTTCTGCGCAGAGTACTTATCTGGAGCGGACGCAATCGGGATTCCTTCTAATAGGAATATAACAGTTGATGATGATATAGAAATTGGAAGGCCCTTATCAAGTGGTTATGTTGTTACTGTTAATTGTAATGAATGGGAGCAAGCACATCATTATGTCTTAGAAAATACAAGTGACATTCAACCATACATTGAGTAAAAATATTTTGTGTACATTTTTTACAATTGTATTCTCACAAGTTAGAGATTTATCTCATAATATATTACTTTATTCATGATTTGATAGGGAGCATATGGCTTGGTTGAAGCTAAAATATAATCGCCAATCACAAAGTAAAAAATGGCTATAAATTGAGCATAACAAAACATTTATGTATTGGCTTCATGAAAAGATATTACGGTAATTCAACATTTATCTTTTTCTAATAACGAATATTATTAAGAAAAAATTAGCTAACTATTCAACCATATACAAGCCTCAAAGGAGTTAAGTGGCCAAAATAATATCTCAAATAACTTGAAGTGGATAGCACAAGGACCTCGATTTGATGTTATAAAATTTCTTGGCTATATCATCAATGGTTGCCGTTATCACACAAAAGATCGGGATAACTCACGAGTCAGCCAAAATAGTGGAGTTAGTTTAGTGGCAACAACAATGCAAGTGATAGGTTATAAGGATAAAAACCCAGTGTTTATGGATATGAGTTACTACGGAGTTATTACTGAGATATGGCAACTTGACTACAATATGTTCAAGATTTCGGTATTTAAGTGTGATTGGGTTAACAGCACAAAGGGAATTAGAGTGGATGAGTTGGGTTTCACATTAGTTGAGCTAGGGAGAATAGGCCATAAAGACAATTCCTTCATTTTGGCTTCCCAAGCTAAGCAGGTTTTTTATGTACAAGATCAACTTGATCCAAGATGGTCAGTTGTGCTAGAACCTCCTCAAAAACAATATTCTTGTGAAAGGGATGATGAGTTCAATGATTTTTGTATAGAGCATCATGGCTTTACAAAAGTTTTGCCATAATTTGAATCGTTAGATGTGGTTGATGATTATGTCATCTTACATGCGAGGAGATTGTGAGGGAACTTGGCTCGATAATCCATGATGAAAAAAAAAATGTCTTTGTAAGAATGTATGTCTAAGTGTTGTATTTTCATGTTAAAATGTTTGACTTATGTTTCATTTTCTTCATGTCTTTATATTTAATTGTCTAACTATTTCACCTTTTCTTTTTTTAATTTTATTTTATTCACATGATGGATACTTCTCATGTGTTGCCTACTGATGGAGAGGATGCATGGTTTCCAGCAACATAACCAAAATCTAATAAAAAAAAGGCAGAAGTTCGACAACATTACTAGATATAATAAAGGATAGGAGTTCTGCTGTACGAAAAGCCATTGAATATAATGAGAATGGTCAGCTGATTGGAAACAATTCAATCAACTGTTCAAGCTATCATGGGGTGTTGGCTCGCACAATGATTCCGATATGCTATAAAGACTGGTTTGAGGTGCCAGCTAAATTGAAAGAAAAATTATGAAGTTGTGTGAAGGTAAGTAAGACTAATAAACATGTATTTAAGTGCACTCAAAATTTGAATTTTATAACATTATATTTTTTTATTACTCAGTTAACCTACAAAGTGGATGAAAGAAGTAAGAAAAATGTGTTATCTTCAATTTGTTGAAAATGGAGGACATTCAAGAAAGAACTTAGCAAGTACATACGTGAAAACAAATCAAATCTTGAGATCATATCAAAACCACCAACAATTTATGGATTCATTGAACAAAGACATTGGGACTCATTTCTTGGAAGATGACTATCAGAAGAGTTTGAGGTAAAAATAATCAAACTTTAGTTATTGAAAATGTCAATATTAAATGCTATACATTTGGATTAACTTTGTGTGTTGCATTTTTAAAGATTTTAAGTCAGGTTCAGAAATGAAGATAAAGTCAAAATAAGTATAACCATAGAATTAGTCGAAAGGGCTATGTTCGCTTTTAAGAAGACTATGTAAGTGGTTATAAATTTTATAATTTAATAACAATTTTCATATGATTATTTTTAAAAATTAATGTATGTTTGATTGATAGAAACATATGGCCGAATCTACTGAAGATTTGGATAGAAGTGTTCTATGGCAAAAGGCTCGTCAAAATAAAAATGGAGAATATGATGACAAGACAATTATGGAACAAGCTACGAGAATTGTAAGATATTTGTGTGTACTGATTGCATTTATTTTATATTACCTCAACTGTTCATCTTTCTTATATAGTGCCTGTTTGGCAGAAATTATTTACAGCTTATTTCAGCTTTCAGCTTAATTTAAGCTATTTTGATGTGTTTGGTTTAGCTTATAGCTTATAGTTTATAGCTTTGTGGAAGTCAGAAATCAGCTTATTCTTTGAGTGGGGCAGGAGATGCTTTAAGAATAAGCTGAAAATCAGCTTAAGCTGAAAGTTATAAGTTATAAGCTGTTTAGGCATAAGCTATAAGTACTTTCCTACAGCTCTACCAAACAGGACTATAGTAATGAAATATTGTAGGATGAGTTGACCAAACAAAAAAGTGATGGGAGTTTAACGATTGAAGGATGCAATGACATTCTTACTATGGTATTGGGCACTCCTGAAACTTTTGGTCGAGTAAGGGGTGTAGGAAATTCTGTCACACCTAGCACCTACTTTCACTTGCCTAGACATGGGAATCAATCACATTGAGAGAAGAAATATAATGATCTTGAGGTAGTGGTGGTACAATTGCAAGCTAGGCTTCATGCAGTGGAACAACAAACACCACATACACCACAATCTGAACATGCTAGTTCAAACACCTTGAGAAGTGGTTATGAAGGAAATTTTTAGCCTGATTTTCTCTCAATAGAAAACGGAGTGAGAACTAAGGATGTCATTCCACCCCAAGCTCCTACCCAAAAGATCATAAAGGTGTGACCCATTTAGAACACCTAAAGTTGTTATATTTTCTAATATTGTTAGTGATTAAATTAGTGCTTTTGTTGTTATCTATGTGTTTGTTATAGAGCAAATGTTCAAACACGTTGAAAAGTGGTGGTAGAGGCAATTTTCAACATGATTCTATCTTAGCAGAAAATAGGATGAGAACTAAGGATGACATTCCACCTCAAGATCCTAAACAAAATAAGAGAAATGTGTGTAGTTTTTATATATTGATGTTGTTATAATTTCGAATATCGTTAGTGATATTCTTAGAAGTTCCATTGTTAACTTTGTGTGTTATAGGGCAAACCGTGTAAGCTTGTGGTAGGTTCCATTGAAAATATTGTTGCTCATGGTACGGTGTATGAGAGAATTGAACCTAATGAAGCCATTCATACGGTGCCATTAAGAGAATCCAATGTACGTGTGTCTATTCAAGTTGTTAATCAAAAAGATGCCCCTATTCCTATACTTATCCCAAATGAGATGTTTATTGTTGGAGAAGCAATGGGATTTTTTGTTGCTTGGCCCAAAAATCTTGTATTGGTCGGTGATGAGGTAAAATATTTAAACTTAGAAACTTTATTACACTTGCTTAAAATTAAAGTTGACTTATATTTGTTTATTTTGAAAATTTTTAACTTAGAGAGCTTCAATTAATGTTGAATGTGGAAAATATCAAAAATTCATTCAATCTTTTGTTACATTAGTTGAGCTTATCAAGTATGATGAAGCCATAGACATTCCACTAGAGAAAGACATATTTGGGGAGGAGATCAATATCCAACTTCAAAGAGTAGACATGGAGTACATATGTCATATAAAAGAATTATCTGTTACATGTATCATATTGTACATACGGTAAGGAGAATTTGCTACATCAATAGTTATTTCTATAGATTTTATGAATTACAAATTTAATTAACATTTGTTTGTTTTATTAGTTATCTCCATCAGGTGTTGAAGGTTCCAATTGGAAGAAACAATTTGTATTTGTTAACCCTTGTGTCGTTAGTGGAAAAACTATGGCTGGGGAGAAATCAAAATCAGTGTTGCTTGTAAGAAGATTAGAGGAGGCTATTCTAGAACAATTGATTTTCATTCCTTATAATATTGGATAATTATCTAAAACTATTTATTTTATGTGTTCAAAGGATATTAAACTTAGTAAGCTTATATTTGTGACTTGTTCAATTATAGGTATCACTGGATATTGTTAGCCATTGATCTAACATTGATGATTGTGTACTTGATTGGTCCAATTCATTCTAAAATAAACACAACTCTTGAAATTGTAATAAACACGTAAGTTTGGTTGGTTCGTACATTTTTAAGCAATTTCAGTTACCCTAAAAATATTTTAACTTCTGAAATGTCTTTTGTAAAGTACTTTGAAAATTTATGAAACTACCCAAAGGAGGAGAAGGACCAATCCAGTTTGGAAAGTAGTTCAGGTAATCAGTATCATTTTCTCTAATTTTATCATACTTATATTTATGCTAATGGTTGTTCAACTTGATAATAACACTTTATATGTAGATTCTAATAATAATGAAAATGCTTTCATGTAGTCCCCGCAACAACCTACAAATGTGGAATGTGAGTTTTATGTAATGAGGTATATGAAAGACTTCATTAGAGATCAAAGCATCCTAAGAAAACAAAATGTGAGATAAATTTTAAACTTTTATTACTATTATATTCATGATACTTGTACATCTTTTTCCTTATCTAATTGTTTCTAAATAACCTCTTGCAGTTTAATAGAAAAAAGACTTACACAGAAACCGAACTTGATGAAATGCGAGTTGAATGGATTAATTTCGTACTAAAGAATAAGAGTTGAAATCCAACATGTAAGTATGATATAACTTCCGTTCTTTAAATTGCCAATAAACAATTTTTTTAGTTGGTAAGGAATATATAATCACTTCAAGAACATAACAATTTTCATAAAATGTGTAAATTTTACTACATACAAAAGCATTTGTACAATGGAAGATAGTAAACTCAAGTACATCCTAGGAAAACTCACAACCTTCACAAAATATCACTCTTACACTCAAGAGTTTGAGATTGCTTCACACTAGATTAGTCTTGTACATCACTCTTGTATTGCATGATACCCAATACAATGAATATAAGAATGAACCCAATTTGAAATATATGTCTTCAACGTACTCAACAATTGCAAGAGGATTTTTGATATCACTGTTGTCGATATCTAGAATAGGGTCATTATTGTCATCAACATCTTCCATTTCAACCTCCACCTACAGAATTCATGATGGATATGCTGTCACACACATCATTATTTATAGAAACCCAACTCTGCAACAGTAAAATTATTCATTTCGAACAAGTAGCCTTTTTCTTTATTGTGAAAAGGTAAAGTCTACCAAAACCTAGAGGACAAAGCGTATTAAAAAACCATTCTTCTGGATTGGTGCAAAGGCAATGTATTGCTTTCTTAGCTTGCAGAACATAGAAGCTAGAGTAGATTGAATTGTATTTCTAGTATTTTGAGCTTACTTACCTTGCAAATTTACATAGAGGATTCTTGTTTTTGTTAAGGATATAGTTAGCAACATGACTGTGCTCCTTGTTCACCTTATTAAGCAAGGTCAACGAGGCTAATGAAGTGCCTAACATTGTAGATGTTTTAAAGAGTGTTATTGAACCAAATGTCTGTATTAGATTTTAACATTCAAAAAAAAAAAAAAAAAGATATTTGTATTGGTTAAACACAAAAATTCTAGATGACTGTATAGTTTTCAGAACACTTTGTACTGTATTGAATACAATATTTATGACTGAATTTGTTTTGTGTCATTGCTTTATGAAGAAACCATTTTGAGAAAATCCTTAATATCTAAAACAGTTTCAACATGAGTTTACAATAGAGCTTTGTTGTCTTTGAATGGAATTTTTAGGTCCTCTTCTTTGTATTCATGAGTGTTGGCAATTTGAACTTTGAAATGCCATGTTTATGGTAACCCAAAATCTTAGGTCTTGTTGAAGCTGATAACTGGGGAGAATTGTTGCAATGTCTTTTACTTTGCTTATCACTCAGAAAATAAATGCTCTCCTTGTCTTAGAATAGTTTAGGTAAGAAAAGATGGTATGTGCAGTATTACTCTTTACAGCTTGTATTAGTTGTGGAGCTTACTTTGTCTCCTATGACACTGCAAATGAGCTTTAAGCAAGATTCAACCAAAAACTTCACAACTTGTTTTGCATCTACGTAACTATAACGCCCTCAAATTAAATACACAAACCAATCATTCATAATATCCATAGACATAGGAGAAATAAACATATATTCATTTATTAGAGTATTCATTACAAAAAGTATTACATATTGACAACAAAAATAAATGCCCCACGGGCTCACAACTTTCTAAGTCAACATTTGGTTACAACAAAAGAGAGTTCTAACTCTAAACACATTAAGCTCTTGGCTTGAATTTACATTTAACATCAAACAAAAGCAAAATAACCAAAAGAGTCTTCAACTCCCAAAACCTCCCAAGCTAAGACTTTGGAGGCGGCATATCACCTATACCTGAAAATGATGTCCCATATAGGGTGAGCCAAAGCCCAGTAGAGATATACTAAACCAGATATGAGAAATAACTAAAATATTAGCATTCGATGGATGGTTAACACTTATAAACCAATTTATATTCTTTATAAGGCCACCAATAAGTATATTCATGTTCCAATCTACCTCCCTTATTTATCCAATTCAATTCATAGACATGGTTTATTATTTGACCGAACAATTTAAATGAGACTACAGCTCATCTCATTGACACTTCCATTATCCACAATTCAAAATGAGACTACAACTCATATTTTTGACACTTCAATTATCAACAATTCAAAATGAGACTACAACTCATATAATCAACACTTCATATATTCAACACTTCAATTATTAACATTATTCAGATATACATAAGGTTTCAGGACTTTCATCCTGGACACTTCGGCCAACTTAATTATCAATAGAGTCCATCCCCTATCTCCTCCCAAACAACATACATATACAATGTATTTAAGTACATAGTCATATACAATGACCCAACAATTCACATATTCAATGTGTTAATTCCACCGTCACATTCAATGACATAATCCAATTGATTAGTTTTAGTTTACATAATCATCATGCAGTGTCTACAACAATCAAGACTATCCTCCACCGATAGCTCAAAATAGTTATTTCTAAACAGATAAACAAATCTATCAAACAGATAATTTATTTCATTTTCCATCGGTAAGTGATTCATCAATCCAACTACACCATTCAACCACAATTCCATCTAATTCCATGATTTCCAAATCAATTTCATATTCCCATAATTTACCATATTAATTATACAAATTAATTGTTCAAACTTAACTAGGGCATTTTCCCCATTTTTTTCAAACCCTAAGGCTCAATTTCATCAATTTTACACCAATAACCCCATTTTCAAGGTCTCATATACACATGGAACTCCACATTAACAAACCCTTCTTTTATAATTTCGATTTCAAAACCCTAACTTCCCAAAATCTCCATGACTCACCATTTATACAAAATGACTAAAATTTATGTTAAAACTCATAAGAAAGAGTAGTTTATCCCTACCTCAAATGAAGAGACCCAAAGGAGATGAAGAGTAAAAACCCAAAATGCTCCAAAGTCCAACTTTTTCAGATCAAAGTGTAGCCCAAGCAAAGCTCTACCCTTTTTACAAAGGGATTAAGGTAAAAGCACTCTAAATCAAGAATATTTGTAGAGAGAAGTAGTGTATAGAGAGAGAAATAGCCGGATCTAGGGTTTGGGGTGAAAATGGTGATGAAAAAGTGAAGTATAACCCACTGCTACCAACTGATATTCCCGAGGCTCGCTCGAGCGAAGAAGTGGTCGCTCGAGCGACCAAACACAAAAGAGCCTCGCTCGAGCGCAAGAAGCGTCGCTCGAGCGAACAATGCGAAGCTTCAGGTCTATAACCTAGAAGCACGCTCGAGCGAAGAAACACAAAACAATGATCTCGCTCGCTCAAGCGAAGGAAAGCTCACTCAAGCTAAGAAACACAACCTTCAGGTCAAAAAGAGACGCAGACGCACGCTCGACCGCAAGAGTGTTCGCTCGAGCAAAGGAGCCCTGGCTCGAGCAAAGGAACTAAAACTCAAAGCTCGCTCGAGCGACAAAAGCCTCGCTCGAACGAAGGAACAAAAATCTAGACAACACCTATTTGTTCCAACACTTAACCAACCTGTTACAAACCTACCCAACACATCCCAAAACTCAATTACAAGGAATTAAAGGATGGAAACAAGATATAGACAACAGCCAACAACTACGGAACCTAAGTCCAGAACACAATAAACAATGGAGGAAAACCGGGATCGCTATAGTAACATTCAGCAATTCCATGGTTTGGGCTTGTTTTGAAATTTTTTACAAGACACTTAGTATTTGTCAATGTTCTAAAATAGCCCAAAAACAACTATAAATTGTCACACTACTCTCTTTATTTTTTTGTATTGGCTGGAGGATTTGTGTTGTTTAGTCTCAAGGAAATTTGCTGAAATGTGTTCATGTTATTGAACTGTGTTCATGCTACTATTCATGTGTTTATGCATAGGTGCTAGCTAATGGTTGGATGGCTGAATGGCTGAGTTGGGTTGTTGTGTTGGTTGGTCTGTCTTAGATGATTGGTTGTGAGATTTTCTCTTATTTTAACTAGGGCAATTGCAAATCAGCTGAAAAATGTAATAATAATTTCAAAAACTAACTTGTCATTATTTGCACCAAAAATACAAAGTGACTTGCAAATCTCATATTTTGGCAATTGCTTTCAATCCTTTTTTCCCCCTAATTTATTTATAATTTCTCATAACTATTCCAGGCTTTCCTTTCTTTAAACTGACTCTCTTTTGTGCTCTTTTCCTCTTCTTTTCTCTTTCATCATTTCATCTCTTTCTTCTCTTTCTATCCACTCTCTATTTATATTTTTTCTCATCTGAAAACAGATATACCAGCACATAATTGTTAAAATCTTGGTGGAATTGCTCAACACTCAAATATTGGAACTGTGGGGGATCGTTCATTTGTTTGTTCTTTTGGAGTTGACCCATCTTGACTTGGTATATTAATTGCTTTTCTTATGCTTCTATACAAAAATAGTAAGTTTATTCATATGTTTGTAGCAGTTTATGAATTAATTTGTATTTTTATTTTTCAGGTCAAAAATTTCCTAAAGAGATGCAAAATATGGTCAAAGAATTCAAGAACTTAGTTTTTTAAAGTTTTTTTTTCATTTTTTAATATATGTAATCACAGTTAAACATTTATTAATTCATTTGTATATACTTTTGAATATTTAACTTTCATTTATAAAATATATGACGTTATTCCATTCAATAAATGGTTGTGATTCAAAATATAATATATAGTGTGTATTACATTCTTCAAATGCGCGTACAAAAATAATATTGATTATTCTTCAAATATGTCGAATTCTTTTTTTTTTTATCACATGTGTTATCAGTTATTAATCACACTTAAAATATGTGATCTAAATGTTA
Organism: Camellia lanceoleosa; assembly: GCA_025200525.1. Lineage (NCBI taxonomy): Eukaryota > Viridiplantae > Streptophyta > Magnoliopsida > Ericales > Theaceae > Camellia > Camellia lanceoleosa. The sequence continues at coordinate 69,654,342 of CM045759.1, read as the reverse complement.
TTAATCACACTTGATGTGATCTAAATGCTTTTAATTACACTTAAAAAATGCGATCTAAATATTTTTAATCACACTTAAAAGATGTGATCTAAATATTATTAATCACACTTAAAAGATGTGATGAAATCATTTTTAATGACACTTAAAAAGTGTGATTAAAAATTACTCATTTTAATCACACTCCCAAAGACCACACTTTAATAAAACTTAAAAGGTGTGATTAAAACACATACATCACACAAAAAAAGTGTGATCTTTATCTTTAGGGTAAACTACCAATAGGTCCTACTTTTGAGACTTATTACCCACTAAGTCCTATTGATAAATTTATTAAGCGATAAAGATAAATTTATCAGTCTTTTATTTTTATAAATAACTTTATAGTGATAAATTTATCAGTCTCTTTGTTTTTATGAATAAATTTATAGTGATAAATTTATCAATCTTTTATTTTTATAGTGTTAAATTTATTAGTTAGAACCTGTAGATAAATAAATCTAGTTAATAGAACTGATTGGTAAGTACTCCTTATCTTTATCTGTATTTGTAGTAGTGTAGGCATAGCAGGGAGCACAGTAATGGGGGTCACAGTAGTGACCCCGTGTACAATGGAGATGGGGTCATTGCTGTGTTCCCTGTTGTGCCTAAAACGGCACAGTTTCAGCATCTTTTTTTCTTTTTTTCTTTTTTTTCATGTTCTCACTATATTTTTTGGCGTGATAAATTACACTTTTTTTTATTTTAGGGTTTAGGATTTAGGATTTAATTCTTAAAATTTATTATTTTTTATTTTAGGGTTTAATTCTTAAAATTTAATTTTTTTTTATTTTAGGGTTTAGGGTTTAATTCTTAAAATTTAGGATTTAAGGTTTAGGGTTTAGGATTTAATTCTTAAAATTTATTTTTTTTTATTTTAAGATTTAGGGTTTAGGGTTTAATTCCTAAAATTTATTTTTTTTTTTATTTTAGGGTTTAAGATTTAAGGTTTAGGACAAAGTGTAATTTATCATGCTAAAAAACATAGTAAGAATATGAAAAAAATAAATAAATAAACTAAAAAAAATAAAGAAAAAAGAAGGAGATTGAAACTGTGCCGTTTTAGGCACAACAGGAAACAGAGCAGTACGGGTCACCGCAGTGACCTTGTGTCCAATCTCGAGGGTTTGTTTGTAAGTTCTCGCCAAGGAGGTTGACCGATCCACCATCTCTAAGCCCAATTCATCCCCAACTCATCTGAACTGTGGATTATTTATTTATTGATATCAAATTTTAAATCTCTCTTAATTGATCTATAATTTAAAATAAATATATGATATTGTGGTTTCTTTATAACCATTGATGTTGAAGGGTACAATTCTCAATATATATACGAGATTGGTAATTGTGAAGAGAAATTCGAATGAATAGAATCAATTCTATTTTTATAGTTTCTTTTAGAATTCATTTGATCAGGGGAAAAATTGGACAAAAAGTGAAAATTGTAAATGAGACTAGTGAATGTGAACAAAAATTTGTGTAAATATAATCACCTAGTTTTTTTTAGAATCCATTTGATTATGGGAAAAATGATAGAAATAAAGTGAAGGGGGGAGATTTTTTTTATATATATATTTTATTAAGATGAATATTTTTCTCCAAAAAAAATATGATTGAAAATTTTGATTTTTTTAAATTGGAATAGTGTGAACATTGTACGAAAATTCTAAGTATATTTTGAAAAAGTAAATCATGGGCAAATATGAAAAGTGTGATAATTGTTCCTATTTTCACCGGAGAAAAAAGAAAGAAAAAGATTCCTATATGTTTTGTTAGAAACAAAGTTTAAATTTATAAACTGAAGAAGATTGTTAGAAAATTTTCAATTTACAACACTTCTCAGAATCTATCATTAAACAAACACCCCCCAAAAAAAAATCTTGTATTTTTTATGATTTTTTTGCTAATCAAATGGACTTTAGGGAAATACCAAATAATCAAGTTTTTCATGAAAATTTCATTGAATCATATTAATACTATGTTGAAAGAACTGGTTCATGTATTAATGGAAGACAATGAAAATTTCTAAGGAAAAAGTTCTTGTGAATTTTTGAGTTATTTTATTCTTTGGCAAATACAAATTAAAAGTATTACATATCTAAAAAAAATATCCAAGAAAGTTCTCAAAATTTGATGAGCAATGACAAGCCTTTTACCAATATCATTGGAGAAACTCCTCTATCCTAATATTCCAACCACATTGTATGGAGAGGTAGGAAACTCAACTCAGAAATTGTGAATTTACTTAATTTCACCAATTTGAAACTCATAAGACCATCTCTAATCGTTCACTAAATCCATCATCAAATTTCAATTTGGTGAAAAAGAAGTACTTTTGTGCTCTAACGGTTTCACCAAAACGGTATCAAATTGAGAACGCTACAAAAATTTCACCAAACTGAAGATGTCTTGCACTTTTCAGTAATTTACTGTGTATGGTCGTTGAGTGTGGACCCACCCGACGACCGGCCAGACGTCCTCCTGGATGAACACCTTAAGCAAAATTTTATGAAAATTTTACACTGAGAGGTCGACCCCATGGTCAACCAACTGGTCAACCCCTCGGTCGACCACCTCAAGCAAAAAAGTATGATAGCTTCATCTCCTTCTTGCTCGTCATCACTCTATCAAAACACTAACCATTCAGTCTCTTTCTTTCTAATCCATTAAGTTTCTTTTTCTCTTTCTCTCTCTGATCATCACTCAATTTCATGGCTACACAATTCAGTTCATATTCTTCCTCTTCATCCACTTTCTTAACCTCTTCATTCAAGCACAAGACACATCTCTGCACAAAATTCATCATTGTCCCATGAAGAACCTATTCCTCCAAATGGATATCCCAAATTCGCTCAAGAATCCACTCAAGAAAGCATTTTGAGCTCAAATCCTCAAATGGGTATCCTCTAAATGTTGTTTCTTTGCATGACAGTTAGTTTTTAATTCCTCGATCTTCCCATTTTTTGTTCTTGTTAACTGCATATGTATATACATGTATTCTTGATTAATAGTTGTTCAATCTATTTCAAAAGAGTCCATTTTTTGGTTTTTAGTTGTCAGTTACTTTGATTTGTTTTTATGTTTGCTTAATTGTATTCATATTTTGTAACAACTGCCTCCTTAATTACGTAAATTAATTAAGCGAAATATGTGATTCATGTTGATCTTGTGATTATGTGCTTATTGTGAATTATGTGCCATGAATTACATGCATCGTATTGATTTGTGCCATGTGTTATTGTGAATAGATACGTATAGGTGTGAATTAAACCTGTCTGATTCGTTAATTTTTAACAAGTTATAATTAAATAATATGATAGGAATTAGAGCCTAATTTACATTAGTATCATTTAATTTAGTGTAATTAAGGTTATAAGATGATGAGATTAATTTAACATGAGTAAATTGAATACAATTTAAACTAGGAAAAGAAGTATTATTAAATTAGAGAATAATTGTATTTTATAAGCCCATCTTCAAACAATAAGGGAGTTATAGTGGACTTCCTTGGGCCTTGATTCACAGACACGTAAAGAGGGAGAGTGAGAGCAATTATGAGAAAAGAGAGTGTGCTAGGGGAGAATTCATCAAGAAATAAAAGAAAATGGTAGAAGAAGGACATTAAAGCTAAGGGACAATCTTCACAAATTAACTAATTAAGGTAAGAATTCTCCACTAAGTTTCATGAAATTGAAAGACTATACTCATGATCCTTTAGGTTTGGAGTTGAACTAAGATGCATTTCATGATTAATTAGAAGGTTTGCTCTTGTTATTAAGAGTTTACTACATGCATGTCTTGGTATGGAAGAATTGACTTAGTTGGCTCCTAATTTCATCGTGCATGGCATAGTTGTCATGAAATTCTTGATCATACAATGGTCCTGTTTGGTAGGGCTTATTTCCAGCTTATTTCAGCTTTTAGTTTAATTTAAGTTATTTTGATGTGTTTGGTTCAGTTTAACAATACAGCTTATAGCTTTTTGTAAGTCAAAAATCAGCTTATGTTTACAGTATAAGCTATAAGTTGTTAAACTATAAATTATAATCACTTTCCCACAGCTCTACCAAACGGGTCCATTGTTGTCTTGCATGAATGTTTAAACTTGAGGGGAAATTCCATGGGAATTAAGAATTTGAAGCTCAAGATTTCATCTTTTCTAACTTTACATATCATTTCAAAACTTGATTTGTTTAAATAGAAAATTGAGTTTCTTTCAAAGCCATGATTTGTATTTAAGGCTCAAATTCTAGTATGTTATGTGAGTTTTTGGGAGTGAATTGCATAAAAATGGGTCTGATTTTGTAAAGGAATGCATTGCCAAAAAGAAGAGCATTTTTGGATAGTTTTTCACCCAGCGCCGCACGTGCGGAAAACAGGGCAGGTTTGAGGTGCATACTGAAATAAATGCAGGTGCAAGAGGCTCGTGTGGAGATGGTCCTGCACGTGTGGCCCTTTTAGCAAACCCGATTTTGTTTTTCTCTCCACTTTTTCACCTTCCGAGCCCCGTTTGCATGATTTAAATGTGTTTCTCATATGTATTGCATTTCATGAACACGAAGAAAGTGTAGAACAAATGATGGAAACCGATTATGTAAACAACGAATCGGTTGAATGAATGGACTATGTATTGAGTTGTTGTGCTTGAACTTGTTTGTTTAGGTCGGACACCGCACTGTTAGTGCATTGTAGCACATGTTTTGAGGAGCCCACTATGAGTAACAATGTTGTAAAGTTATATTCAATTATAATTATTTTCTGAATGATTAACTGTACTGCTTTCGGAAACGGTATTGTTTATTGAATGAATGTTTGTCCTAATTTATGAATTGTACTTATGGCATCCATGGCAATCTTTATTCATATCAAGTATTCGTTATCATATCTTTATTCAGAGATCTCTGTCAGTTCAATCTTTGGAACTACTATTACTGTATTGATGGCCATCAACTGACTGTTCGGTCTTTTTAAGACCTACTGTGCTGTTCTGCTATTGGATGTACCACATATGATTGTTATAATTTCTAAATGACTAATATGACATGAAATATGAGACATTGATTGAATAATGATCTACGGATGCAATTGACTGTTTTAATTACTGAAGGGACATTCATTCTTAACCCCTTTACACATTTGTTATTCACTAGATTTTAACTCACAGTTTATTGTATATATGTAGGTGGTGTAGGCGGTCAGGCACTAGAGCAAAGTTAGCGGTGCTAACCTGATTCGTTTTGTAAAGCCAACCTATTGTGCCTCATCGCAAGATTCTGAACTGTTAATGTCAAGGCTTTTTAGGTGATCTAAATCCACCCATTTTGAGTGGTATTTGAAGTGAACGTTATATGAAGTCAAGTGACTGTTGTTATGATTTGTTTTGGCTTTGGGATTTAATTCCCGAACTTCTGTTTTGTTTTGTATATTAGTGTCTTATGGACTTAAGTGTTTGTGTGCATATATAATGATATGAAATTTGTGTTGTTCATTTAAGTTCTCACAACTCTTTGGACATTATATTTTAATATTTATAGGATTCCGTCGGCCCCTTTTATTGTATAATTGTTATTACTGTTAAGCAGACCTTTGCTAATCACAAATTACTGGCCAGTTACGATGCTAAACCCTTAGAGGCGGATTTGGGTTGTGACATATGTAACGCCCTCAAAAATAAGACATAATCATTCATTCATAAAATCCATAAAACATAATAGAAATGTTACACATTACTTTTATCAGAGTATTCTTTACAGAAGATATAAAAAAAATAAATACCCTATGGGCTTACAGTTTTCCAAGAGATAACTTGGTTGCAACAAAAGAAGAGTCCTAGCTCTATAGATAGAAACCCTGGGCTTGGATTTACATTTCACACAAAATATAAATAACAAAACAGAGTCTTCAACTCCTAAACCTCCCAAACTAAGATCTTGGAGGCGGCATATCACTTGTACCTGAAAAATGATATCCCAAGTAGGGTAAGCCAATGTCCAGTAGAGATATGTTAAACAGTATATGAGAATTAATTAAAACATTAGCATCCGATAAATGTGCAACACTTGGAAACCAACTTACACTCTTTCCATAACCAATCAACATTGACATCCATATTTCAATCCACTTTCATTTATTTATCCAAATCAATTCATTAACATGATTCATTTTTTTTATCCAAACAATTCAAAATGAGACACAACTCATATTATCAACACTTCAATTATCAACATCCTTCAAATGTATATAAGGTTTCGGGACTTTCACCCTGAACACTCCAGCCAACTTAATTATCAATGGAGTCCATCCTCTATCTCCTCCTAAACAATGGAGTACATTATCTCCTCTCATATAATGATATATATGCTATGCATTTAAACACGTTGTCATATACAATGACCAATTCAATCACATATACAATGTGTTAATCCACCCGTCATATTCAATGACATAATCCAATTGATTGGTTTCAATTTACCTAATCATCATGCATTTTCTACAAAAATCATGGCTATCCTCCACCGATAGCCTAAAACAGTTATTTCTAAACGGATAAATAAATCTATCAAACAGATAATTTATCAACTTTTCCATATGTGAGTGATTTATCAATCCAACTACACCATTTAATCACATAATTCCAAGACCAATTTCATATTTCCACAATTGATTTCATTATTTACACAAATAATGTATACAATTCAAATTTAGGCATTCTCTCCCTTTTCTCAAATATTGCCCCCAAGGCCAAATTTCACCCATTACACACAAAAAATCCCATTTTCAAGACCCTACATACATATGGAACCTAACATTAGGAAACCTCTCTTTTATAATTTCAAACTCAACAATAACTTTACCCAAAATTTCCAAATCCCATCATTTATACAAAATGACCAATATTTATGTCAAAACTCATATTAAGGAGTAGATTATCCCTACCTCAAATGGAGAAGCTCAAAGGAGAAGAGCCAAGCACGAGATAAACTTTGAGAGTGATGAAACCAACTTCTACTCGGATGAAAATGGAGATCTTGAAGAGCTCAATCTTTTCATCAAAGAAAGGAGAGTGAGGAGATCACTAGATCTAGGTTAAAATGTAGAGAGAGAGAGTATTTTAGAGAGAGAGGCTCCCAACTTAGGGTTTTGGAAAGTTTTAGAGAGAGAGATGACAGAAAAAGTGATTTAAAAAGTCACTTTCGCGATCTGATATACGCACAGTACGCTTGAGCGTCAGACACATAAATTTGACCCGCTCGAGCATGATAAAGGCCACTCAAGCGCCAAGACACAACAGTAAGACACCACCCGCTCGAGCGCAATAAGACTTACTCGAGCGTAGAATACACTCATCTAGTATTTTACAGACTTCAGGCAGTCGCTCGAGCGCCAGAGGAGCCGCTAGAGCTCAGACCCGCTTGAGCGTAAAAAACACCACTCAAGCGTTAAAAACACTTTTGTAGTATTTTTGCAGATGCACAAAGTACTGAATGATTGAAAAACCCGCTCGAGCGAAAGACCAAAATTCTAGGCAACAAGGTTCTAGACCAACTAGCAACCCACTTGTTCTGAACACGCTCAAGACATTCCAAAACTCAATTTCAAAGAGTACGAGGAAGAAAAGACATAAATAATAACATTAAACCATAAGACCCGAGTTCAGAATATCATAAGAGCCGGGTTAAAAATCTGGGATCACTATAACATATTTGTTCTTGCACAAATTTTAAATTGTCTGTTAGGCATTTATGCTCTGTCCCCAGTGAGAATTCTCACAGTGGATATTCTGAAGAATTCTTGTTTGAGTTAAGGAAATAGAAATGAAGGCAAAAAAAAATTTTATTTTGCTCTTGCCAGTCGACCGACTAGTCGACCCCTCGGACGTCCTGTGGTTTGATGAAAGCTACAGTAGTCACTGTTGGAGTGTCTGATATCAAATAGAGGAATTTGTCATATTTTTACTCAGATTTGATAAAATGTTTGGTGAACTGTTGGATATGCTCTAAGATCATTTTCAATCTTTTATCAAATTAAAATTTGATAAAAAAACTGATGAAAACGGTGCTCCAACTATTTCATCAGTTTGGTATTAAATGAAGGAAGCAGTACTTTTTTCATCAAATGAAAGGAACATTTATTCTTCAATCAAATTTGTAGGCGACTGTTGGGTTGGATGTCCGTCCGAACATTCTCCATGACAACCGAGTTTTGGATGAATTTGATAAAAAATTTCTCTCGACGAATAACTGGCCGGTCAATTGGCCAGATTTGATGAAAAGATTAGAGTGCATCATATCAGATCAAACTTTTACTCAAATTTTATGAAATATCTGATGAACGATTGGAGATGCTCTAAATAAATTTAAGTAGTTGCATCTTGTGAATCTAGTTGAAATTAAATTTAAATGAGTTAAACATTGAATGCCCATTTAAAACTATACTACCTCCTTTATCTCCACCATTACCACTCTACCACCAACTCTGTCACCACCTCCACCACAAACCGACCACCCTCGTCCACCATTTCACTACCAATACTATCACTATTTCCTCACTATCACCATCTCGACTATCTCACCACCATTACAACCTGTTTCATTGCCACTTCCATCACTACTATCTTCGCGACCTCTTACACTACGATCATCTTCACCGATTAAACAAGTTATTTGGGTTAATTTGTTTAGCTTCTACACAACTCAATCCAACCAAATGCATAACTCATTTTGACCCATATAAAAATCACTCGTTTTCCACCTCTAACTATATGTTATATTTGAATCTATATAAGAAAAAAATTTATACTATAAACCTCAAAAAAGTGTAGTATATGCCCCAATTATAATATTTATACTATTTGACTATGACTCATTGTAATATTAATTATAACTTAATTATGATTTTATAATTTTTATTTTGATAATAATTAAAAAGATTTATCGCTAAATTTCAAGTGATTTAATTATAATTCATTATAATTTTTTTTAATTATGACTAAATATCATTTAATTATGACATTTTATATAGTATTAAAAGTCACAAACGTGGTATGGTAGAAGAAGCCCCTATATGAGTTATGCTCAAAAAGATGATCGTATCGGGACCAGTTGATCGAACTGCACAACTTGGGGTTAGCTCAAAGCTTGGCTTGGCACGTAGCTCCTAGCTGTAAATAGACTTCCATTCAGTCAGTCAAAACAGCTTAGAGCATCTCCAACGCAAGAGCTAAAATGGGAGAATTAGGCATTTTGCCAATTTTCGTTTTGGCTCTTCACAGGTAACCAGCGTCTGTTGCTAGGAAAAGCACTCTTCTCACCATTGTGTTGGCCTCCATCGCTACTTGTTCCATCTCTGTTCCAGCCCATTGATCATAGGTATGTCTCTCTTTCTCTTTCTCTTTCTCTACTTCCTTGTTCTTCCCCATCATCTATCTGTAATCGTTTTCCATATACCGAACCACCTCTTGCACTCTGAAACCCTCTCTCAAACCCATTTCCCTTCTACAAAACCCTCTCTGAAATCCTTCCCCCCATGTGTGAATCCCCTCTCAAACTCTTCCTCTTTATGTGAAACTTTATCCCAAACCCTCTTCTACCTTGCTATGTTAAATTTGTGCAAAGGAATACATGATTTAGGTCAATCCATTTGCAAAAATTGGGTGTGTACTGAAATTTTTCACTGCAAAGAAATTGTGTACTGAAATTGTTCTAGTGACTGCTGGGTCATGCTGCCACTTGCTGGTTTTAATTGTCGCTAAAGAAGAAAATGATGTTATTGTTATATGTGTAATTGCTGGTTTTAATTGTTCCATTAAACTTTGTTGCATTTGTAATTGTTTATGGGTACACACATTTTCAAATTATAGAAACTGAAACATAAAAATTTACGATGATCATTAATGGAGATCAATTTCATAGCCTTTGCAAAATTTTGGTTTTTCTTTCTAGTACACCAGTAGTAGAAATACTGTTAAAATTCTATTGCTGATATAATACACATTTTGTTTTGATCAACAATATCAATGAGAATTAACATAAAAATTAAGTAACAAAAATTCTTTTGCTTTACTTTGCAGTTGCTTGTATCTTACTTGAATTATTGGTTTTGAAATCTAACAAGCTGCAAGTGTGGCTCACTCTGAGTGTATTATGTCCACCCTTCTGAAATTCATTATTTTTGGAATTAGGCCACGAATTAATACTTTTTTTTTTTTTCTTTTTGTGTGGTATGAACAATTATGTTTTAGATGAAATATCAAGGAAATGCATATTTTAGCAACCTAATGAACAACGAGTTTGACCTTGACCATGACTTTACCACTAAATCTCCTCAACAAGAGAGTCAATCTTTATCATTTTCTCCTGAAATAATTACTCAAACCACAAATATATCACAACGCAAAGGGAACTTCACCGTAGAGGAAGACATGATGCTCATCTTCATGGCTTAATATTAGCTTAGATCCAATTAGAGGAAATGAGCAAAAGTCAAAGGCATATTGGTTAAGAGTGTGGGAGAACTTCAACAAGTACAAAACCTTCGATTCTGAAAGAACGCAAACTTCTCTATTGAATCGCTGGTCGACGATTCAACTTGCCATAAATAAATTTTGGGGATGTTTTGCTCAAGTTGAACAGATGAATCGAAGTGGTTCGACTGAAAAAGACAAGGTATTACTAGAATTTAATTTTGTACCTATAATGAATATATATTATTTATTACATGATAGTGACTATTCTTTAATTTATTTTTCAAATTCAGGATGTGAAAAAATTGTACAAAGACTTGCATCAATCGAACTTTCCCTTTGAGTATTGTTGGAATGAATTGAGATCCTAACCAAAATGGATGGAAGATACAACAACGAAGAAGCAAAAAAGCACAAAAAAATGCATCTCCGGCAACGTCTACCCCTTTTACACCAGATTCAGTAAATTTAGAGGACAATGATAACTATGATGTTGTGGAAAGACCAGCAGGAAGGAAGGCCGCAAAGAAAAACAAAGCCATAGATCTTGGAAATAATGTTACAGAGTCGCCTTTTGTGAAGCTCTTAGAAGAAATAAAGGTAAAGAACGACATAACAAATGAGAAGAAAATATAGATATTTGAGAAATCTTATCTTCAAGAGGAACGGAGGATTGAAAATGAGGAAATGAGAGAAGAACGAAGGATTGCATTGAAGGAAGGGAGAGAGGAAGAGAGAATCATGTCAATGGATACAAGTATCATGCCTCTATTGCAAGCACAATATATATGCCAACGTCAAATGCAAATCCTTGAAAAAAGGAATTAATTGTTTCTATTTAGCTTTGAAACTATGTTTTTATTTAATTTAAGTTTGACTGTATTTTATTTTTGGGTTTGCTGGCACATCTTGTATCAGTTGGGGTTGCTTTGCTGAGTTGTCATGCTGCTGAAAATAGAGATATTTTGTGATGTTTTGGGATAGTTTCAATTGGGGTTGCTGCTTATTGTTGCTGATGGTTTTTCAAATAGTTAAATTCATTACATCACTTTTATATGGCTTGTTGCTAGCACATTTTGTATTGTTTTATTTAGAGTAAATATGATACAAGTTGCAATGATATATTGTTTTATTGTTTTAGTTTTTGAATTTTCTAATAAAACAATTATCAATGATCACAATTTTTTTTTATATCAATGATTATAATTTTTTTTTTTTCCCAAAAACAAGTTAGGGATTTATTAACAGAAAAAATTTATTCTAAGCATCACTAAAGATCATAGATTAAAAACAAATCACTAGTGATATATTATTGAAAGCACATAAAGTAGTACAAATATTTTTGAAAACACACTCACTAAAGCATATAAACTAGTACAAAAATCAATAAGAACCAACTAGTACTTCTCACAAGGAGTCTCCATATAATGTCCACAAGTGTTCGACCAAGTCTTGTTTGAGTTTGGAGTGAGTTCCTCTATCTCTGATGCGATGATGATTTTGAATGAATTCAAAAAGTTCTGGTATACGCTCATGAGACACTGGTGGAAGACTTTCACTAATTGTATCATAATTAAAGTCTATTCCATTGGCATTCCTCTCATCTTCAACAATCATGTTATACATTATTATGCATGCCATCATAATATCTTCCATTATTTTTTTTTTCCAAAAATGTGCAGGTCTTTGCACAATCGCAAAACATGCTTGGAGCACACTAAATGTTCACTCAACATCCTTCCTTACCGATTCTTAAGCTTTTGCAAAATATATTTGCTTATTCCCTTGTGGAGATGAGATTGTTTTGACAAATGTTTGCCCATTGCGGATATATACCATCAATAAGATAGTATCCTATTGTATAATCATTTCCATTGATTGAGTAATTGACTGTAGGAGCACAACCTTGAGTAAGAAGTGAAAATACAGAAGAACGATTTAATACATTGATGTCGTTATGAGATCCGAGCATCTCAAAAAAGGCACGTCATATCCATAAATCTTGAGAAGTCACAGCCTCTAAAATAATAGTTGTTTCATGGATGTGACTAGAATACATACCTTTCAGTACATTAGGACAATTTTTCCATTTCCAATGCATACAATCAATGCTTCCTAACATTCCAGGAAACCCGCAATTGCTTCCCATCGCTAATAATCTTGAAATATCGTTGTTGTTTGGGCTCCTCAAGTACCTCTCAAAAAACATTGCAACCACCGCCTTAACAAAGTGTTTTAGACTCTCTATGGCGATGTTTTCACCAATTCTCACATAATCATCCACTGAATCTGCTGCTACTTCATAAGCAAGCATCCTCATAGCAGCTGTCATTTTTTTAAGGAAAGACAAACCAATGATTCCAACATCTGTTTTCTGGACAAAATATGGATCGTATGCTTCCACCGTAGATAGAATATGAAGAAAGAGAGATCGATTCATCTGGAATCTCCTCCTGAATAAATGGGCAGGATATATAGTTGTTTCTGAGAAGTAGTCTCGATAAAGTCTCTCATGGCCTTGAACTCGATCGCGATAAATAACTGCATGGCCTTCAATGGAACCCCTATGTCTTCTCGAATATCTTTCTCTATTGAATCGCTCTTTTTCCATTGTAGCTATCGTTGTTAGCTGCAATTCGTCATCACCGTCAAAGTCATTAAGAATCATTTTCATGGTATTGCGAGCCATGATAATTAAAAAATGAATGAAGTTGAGAAATATAGTTCAAATTGGTAAAAATGAAAGAGCAAATCCTTTTTATAAACAAAAATATATGACCGTTAGAAATATGTCCGTTAGAGAATAATATCGTTTGAAAATATGACCGTTGAGAGAATATTACCGTTTGAAAATATGACCGTTGAGACAATATGATTGTTTGAAAATATTTTTTTTATAAATAATTTAATTATATATTTTAAATAAATAAATATTTGCAAATGTCACGTCAATATATGCAACATGTCATAAAAAGATTATTTATTTATTTATTAATGTTTATAATAGTTTTCTTTTAAAAATCAATTAAGTTAGTTTGATTAGTTAGCTCAAATAAAGAGTATGGTTACAATGTACACTAACTAAACTAGTTAGGCAAAATAAAAAAGATAATTTTCTATATACTTTGAGGAGACATTTTAGACAGTATAGTTGGAGATGCTCTTACAAGTAGCTAAAATTAGCTCATAAACTACTTCAGTTTTTAAAATTAAATTTTGAATTTTGTTCTATATTATATTTTTTGATATTTTGATTAAGTTTTTTTACTTTTTAAATACATTTAATCTAAATATATTTAAAAAGTAAAAAATATTTGGGTAGAAATTTTTTTTTAAAAAATCTAATAAATACTACAAAATATAAAAAAAGTTTCAAAAAATAATACATTTTCATATTTTTCATATTTATTATTTATTTTAAATCATAAATATTTCATTTTTTGAGTACATCTAAATTAGATGTATTTAAAATATAAATTAAAATATTAAAAAACATTTACTAATAAAAATATGAATTGAAGACTCAAAATTTAATTTTGAAAATTGAATAGTCGAAAGTATACAACCAAGCCATAAAGCCCAAGTCATCAATGAGCAATAAACAAGCCGAGGTTGTTTCCCAGCCGCGCCAATCCAAGCTGAAACACCAATCAAGCTAAAATAAAACTGGAGTGCATGCTCCATCCATTACATTACTCCCTAAACACAGAAACATATTGGCCGGTTTAGAAATAGGTTATCTTAATTGATTATTTGATGCTTTAAAATATTAAAAAATATTACATATATCAATTAATATACATATTAATATATTAACAGTTGATATGACATCATTTATATTACTTTAAATATTTACAACTTATATAATAAATATGACCAATAATAATATCACAATACTAATTGATACAATATTGTATACACTAATTGATACATGTACTACCATTATTTAATTATTTTAATCTGATTAAAAAAATTATATTTGAAGTTATAATTAATTTAATAATTATAAAAAAAATAATTATTATAAATTAAATATGATATTTTACATTATTAATTATTTTAAACAAGTAAATGAACCAGACATAAGATCCGAGTGAGCATGAGCTGGATCACACTAGTACAGTATTTCCAACAATATACTGACAGCTGGACAACACCTAGTCAACCAGCAGCACAAAGAAAGTAGAGGCAATACAAAACAAATGTCGTGTCAAATGACGAAATAATTAATTAGAATTTATAGTATAAATAAAAATAAATTAAACCTCTTGATCCAAAAAAAAAAAAAAACGAAACCTAAACAGCCGTTTTCCGAATCCTCTCGAGCCATACATCGAACCCCAAGTCACGTGAATGATTACACATTCTCTCTCATCAAGTACTGTACAAAGGCATTATTCTGTATTCTTTGCTTTATACCTGTGTTTGGCTCTCCCACACCACATGCATTTCCCAATTTTAGTAGGAACTATATATATAATAACTCCACACGTGCCAAGCCAAATGAAACATAAAAAAGACCACTTGATTAAATGGAACACATGGGTCACAAAGTTATCTACAACCGTTTTACAAGCCAATTGAAAAAACTGTTTTTGAACCATCCCAGATTTTAAATTAAAACAAAAAAACAAAAGATATATCATCAAGTTTCTTTTCTTTCCCTCCAATTCAACCCCCATTTTAAAACTGAATTCTAAAGCGGTAAACTGAAAGACCCTTCCTTGCACCACAACCTAACTACCATTTAAATAACCAACCCCCCTCCAAGTAACGGCTCTGTAAGAAAGAGCAAACTACCGAACTTTTAAACTTAAAAAGATATACCATCCAAATCCCAAAGCACAATTCCCTCCAAAATACCCACCAGCAAGCAAGCCCCTCACAAATTGTCTCCTGAAATTCCATCTTCAGTTTTCCATTGGAACCAGCATAAGCTGCTCTGCTAATGGTGCTTCTTTGGTGACTTAGCAGCGTACTCAACAACATCATCTTCCTCATCCCCATCACCATCATCGTCGTCATCATCATCGTCATCGTCTCTCTTCCTTTTGTTGTGTGAAGAAGACGATGGTAGCACCTGGACTTCACCATCCTGGTCATCTTCATCTTCAACATCTTCCTCCATTTCAGGATCATCATCTTCATTGACAGGATCCATGTCACTGCCTGCACCATCTTCTTCAGCCTGCCCAACTGGTTGAATTAAGTAACCAGCATCATTATCTTCTTCCTGCCATTGAAGTACGCCGGCGCCCCAAAAAAATAAATTAATTAATAAAGAAAGAAATAAATAAATACATAAACATATAATGAATCAATTAATCAACAAATAAACATATTATTAAATGAAACACACCAGCATCTTGAAAAAATACAAAAAACAAAATAACAGCAGGTCAAAATTTTTCTTTTTTATTTTTTCATGAGAAAAATAACAACAATTAATACATGAAACATAAATATAAAGGCAAAGACATACTTCCTTAAAACATAAAAATCTCTTAGAAAATACTAACAAAATGTTTTCAATTTGCTAATCATCAAAATTATGTAAGGCTAAACTAATTATGCTCAGCCACACCTTCCAACACAAAAAAATTCAATCACAAATGTAACAGATTCAACAGAATATTCATTACAAAATGTTCATCGACCTGGTATTACATCAAGCTAATAAAGCATATATTAGCTTAGTGATATAAAATAATATCTTCTGCCAGTCATACAGAGCCATAGAACTATGCCTAATTAGAGGAACAAACGTGATTGAGACCCCCACTTTCCCCCCACCCCCACACACACACAAGTGGGGGTTGGTGATTGGAGAAGGAAAAAAAAAAATTCTGGCCAATCAGATCCCACTGGGGGTCGTGGGGGTCACCCCCAGTGGAGGTCTGAAACATTTTTGTAGGAATTTCAATGCTGCTGCAACCCATTAAATTAAATTAGAAGATATAAATTTGGAATCACTAAGAAATGAGGATGCAAAATTGTGAGCACCAAATCCCAAAACCAACCATATACAATTATGAGCAGCAACAATGATCCTACAATCATCCAAACTTGCGCAGAACAAAAGTGACAGAAAGCAGTCATAAAAAAATTCAGCACAAATCACCACAAATAATTTGAAATTTAAAAATGCTAGAGTTCATGGTAATTCATAAAAAAGGGAGAATGGAAGTACACAATAATCCACTAAAATTAATTTAACTGGTAACACTAGCCAAAACATAACAACATCCATGACATTATACCCAATAAAATAAAACCTTAGCAGTATACACAACTCAATTGACTGTCATGAAGATGCTATCCACATCAACGGTCAGCTCCTGTACCAAGACCCAAAATGATCCCATTCTTGGTAACAAAATTGCACTAGTTGCAAGAGATGGAACACTAGCAAAACAATATATGACAGCAAAATTAAGAAATGACAGCAAATATGACCTTACAACTATCTAATTCACCAGATTAAGAAACTCCCGAAACAGAGCTACGATATTACATAAAGGTTTCCACGGATCTAGGCAAGTCAGTTTACCCTTCTCTTTTTCTTTTCCTTTTATTTTTATTTTTATAACTAGTATCCAGCCCAATTAAAGTTGGTCCCCAAAAAATTGTTTGCGCCTAGGAGGTTTTAGTAAGTTTACTCTTCAGCAAAACTAGAGCACAAAAGATCAGACAATATATTCAAACAACAGAAATACATATAAATATCAACACGCACATAGCAAACGAAATCAGTAAAGCCAAATGCAATTTCTACCAAGTGATGAAATATATAGTTATTGCAATGAAAGGGGATCATCACTACCTCATCCTCAGCTTCTTCATCATCCTCAAACTCCCCATCTTCTTCAACACCTTGTTCTTCTTCCTCCCCAGTTTCTCCATTATCATCCTCCACTCCATCTTCCTCCCCTTGCTCATGCCCATCTATCTCCCCTTCTGTACTCGTCAATCGCCCAGTACTCTCGGGTTCTCCAAGATCCCCTTCATCATTATCAACCTCCTCTTCTTCCTCATCCTCCTCCTCCTCCTCGTCATCTTCTCCATCATCTTCAACCCCATCTTCCTCATCATCACTGTCCTCTATTTCATGAACCTCAATAACATCCTCATCCTCACCCTCCTCTTCATCAATCTCCTCCACCCAATCATTATCCTCCTCATCCTCACCTTCCTCATCATCCTCCGCCACCCCAAATCCATTCGATTGATGAGGCAAACCCGCCTGATTTGATCCGCTTGCCCTTCTCGAGGTCTCCGTCTCCTCTTCATCGGCATCACTCTCTTCATCCTCATCAACATCAACAATTCCATCACCTCCCACACTGTGTCCATTATTCATCCTATACTGCCGATCCTCACCATCACCGTCACCGTCACCGTCACCATCGATTTCGCCACTCCCCGGATCATCCTCTTCGTCGTCCTCCTCATCCTCTTCCGACTCCGGCCTTTCATTCTCATCAGCATCCATTTTATCCAAGTACTTTAAAGACTTAATCAATCCAAAAACCTTAGATCGGTAATCCTTCACCCTCGTCACCGGACACTCATACAGATCAAGCGAAACAAGCTTAAGCTCGGCAAGCGGTTTGAGATCATTAATCCCCTGTATCCGATTATTCGACAAATCAAGGTCTCGAAGCGAATCGAGACCGGCTTCAACAAGGAGTTCGAGTCCGCCGGCGATGCGATTGTCGGACAAAATGAGTCTTTGAAGATTGTGGAGGCGAGGGAACTGATCGAGAGAAGAGAGGCCAATGTTTGCGAGAGAAAGATGTTGAAGGTTCTGGAACTTGTCGAAGAGGGAAGGAGGAGGAAGACGACCGTGAACGCACTTCACTGCGCCGTCTAGGGTTAGGATTCGAACCGAAGCCACGTCTGTTTGGCCATCAAGCGCTGTCTCCACCGCTCTCTCCCAGATCTCATCCATCAATTGTAAATTTTGTATCTCTCAAACACATATAAAACTAATCCATTCAAAGCACAGGTTTATTTATATAGATACGATAAACCAAACCCTAACCCTTGCCCCAAATTGAAAAAATATAGATACGAAACAGTATATCTATTCTTCAAAGGCTTAAAACCCTAATTTCCAGGTGCTTCCAACTGCTAGAAGAGAATGCGAAGAACCCTAATAACAAGCTCTCTCTCTCTCTCTCTAGATTTCTCTTTGTCGTTGTGTGTGCGTGTGTCTCTCTCGCTCTAGATAGATGTAGGAGTTTGTGAGTCGGGAATCGGGACGAGCCCAAATGCGAGACGACTCGTGGCTCCGCTGGGTTAGTGGTTGGGGGGTTAGGTTAACTCAACCATGGTTGGTTTGAAGATTTTGTTTTGTTGTCTGGTTTAATTTGGAGACTTATTGGTGGCCGTTGGATTGAGAAGTGCGGATCGGTGACGTGGAGGAATATGGACGGTGAAGATTTGAGATTGGTGTGTTTGTTTAGGAGAAGGACGGCAGAGATTGGGTGTGCCGATTCGCGCTCGCCAAATCCGACACGTCAGTGCTTGTGTAAAATATCGGATGGGGTTAGGCATATGCCACTGAAATTTGAAATTATTTTCGGAAGTGCCACTATACGTGATGAGAAAGAAGATTTGGAGGTGTAAAAACATTTTCAATCCACTCTACACCTTAGTTGTTTCGCATCTGTTAAAATAAATAATTTATCTTATTTTAGTATATTATTTTATTTAAATTATAATTATTTATTGAAGTTATATTATCTCTTTATTATATCATTTTAAATTTAACTTATATTTTATGTTTTTTTTATAAAAATTTACAAAATATACTAATTTAGTATTTCCTAAACAATTCCTAAATAAAGCTAGTAAGTTATATTTTAATCATTATATTACAATATTTATTTTAATAAAAAAATTCAAAATTAATTATATTTAAAGAGTTTTTAAAATTCGTTTAAATAGTAAGGTTTTTTTGAAAATATGATTAAAAGTTAATTTTTTTATTTTTTATTTTTTTTAGAGAGGAAGTAGGTTAAAAGTTAGAAAGTGACTTTTAATTCACTTCTCAAAATAGGCCAATGTGTGTATATATAAATAAAATAAAAAATAATGTTAAAGGATGTAAATAAATAAATAAAAATTAGACAAAATAAAGATTATATTATTTTATATTTTAACTAGAGCATGGTTGGAGTTGCTCTCGGAGCATCTCTAATGAACTCTAAAAAAACAAAAATGTTTGAGAACCCATTTTCCTGTCACTCCCTTTAACTCCATTTTTCTCTCATTGACCAGTTTTTCTTTTCTAATTTTTTTTTTTTCCTTCTCCTCCAATCACCACCCGCCATGTGTGTCTGGGGTGGTGGGGGTGGTGATTGAAGGGGGTCTCTATCAATGCTCGAGTAATGCTAGAGACTCCAAATATTCTACCAAAAGTTTTACCAAATGTCTCACATGGGTGTGGGACCCACACAATGTGGGTCTCATGTGGGTCCCACAATCTAGCAGCATTTTTGATCAATGCTCTTAAAAAGGAAAATGAGTGAGAACACTAATTAGTACTACCACTAATGATGTGGCAGTGGGCTCCACCATGAATGATTTGATGTTTTGGCTTTGGTGTTGTATTTTTTTTCTTTTTTTATTATGTGCCATGTAATTAATGATCTTTTTAGAGCTCCAAAATTAGTGGTCTCTACCATTATTAAATAATATTAACTATTATAATTTATAACTGGTCTCGTTCTATTTTACATTTTTCAACAAATTAACTATTACATTAACATATTCACCCAAGCCATTTTATCAAAAAATTTATAAGTTAGCTAATTTGGAGAGTCTTTTAAGACTCTTTAAACAGTTTGGATACATAAGTAAGTAAAATAAAGAATAATATTGAAGCACATATACAAAATAATTAGGTAAAATTACATTCTACTTCAAATAAGTAAAAAATTTCAAGTGTTCTTCAAATTATTTTTTTAAATTTCTTAAGAACACTTATCAATAAAAATTTTAAAAATATGTTGCCGTTTTTACTTCTTTAATTTTTTAGTTATTTTAGTTTTGATTAAAAAATTTGTTTGGATTAATTTTTTTGACTTTTATGAGAAACAAAATGAAATGATTATGAATTAAATGTGATATTCTAAATAAGTGTATTTTTTAAATTTTTATATAAAAAAAAATATGTAGAAAAGTAAAGAAAATAAGTAGAAAAGTAAAAAGAAGATGTTGATAAATGTTGATTGACGTGACCTAAATAAGTGTATATGTACACACAAAAAAAAATATACCTTTTTAGTACATGCCAAACACCTACTTAGTTTAAAAAACCAATGTCAAACGAAGCCATGTTACTATGTGCCATTTTGGGAACTTTCGAAAAAAGTCAAGTTTTTTATCCAAGGTCCAAAAACGCAAGTGGCCAAAAGCGCAACAAAATTGGTTTGGGAAGTTATAAAAATGCAAGTGTGAAATTACAAATTGGAGCCTATGACAAAAAAATAAAAATAAAAAATTTCTTATGTTGGGTAAGGGTATTTTGGTCATTTTAATTTGATTTGACACCATAAACAAATATTAAATTAAAAAGTCAAAAGTCAAAAGTCAACTTTTTACCAACTTCCCAAATTACTTTCAAAAAAGCTTGGTAAAAAGTCAAAAATCAGCTTTTGACCAACTTCCCAAAACACCCCTATAACAGCTGGAAGTATAAAGTTTAACTTGTACTTGTGCTCGACTATACCTTCGTTTGGCATGTAGGTTAATTTAATTTTTTAGGTAAATTAGCTACAAAATAAATTAAGAAGTTAATAAGATAAAATGTCATAATAAAACCATAATAACTAGCATATCACCCGTGCTATACATGGGATTGAATTTTAAAAAACTATTTATGATTATGTCAAATATATTTTTAAATTGTTAGCATAAAATATACATAATTTTAAAAGAAAATACTGACATTGCAAAATTAAAGTAATAAAAATAAGAATTTATTACATTTGTTTGGAATTCACTGAATAAATAAAACAAAATATAACTAAAATCTAAATTGTTGTGAGTTTTTTATTAGCATTCATGCATTATCAATATGATAGTTAGTATTATAATTGATGAATAATACATCTATTATGTATTTATAAAATGTTATATTTACCTATTTTATTTTTTTACCTTCTAAAGGTATAGATATTATTCAGACCAATCTATATTTAAAATAAAGGTTGCGTACAATGCACAATCTAGTGGCCTTTACATTGTTGGTACATGTATGATAAAAACATAGGCATGATATTGGAATAACACAATATAATCTTTAAGCATTCTAACTCCATTATCCAATAAAATTTTGGAATTATAACATTATGTTTGAAAATGTAAGAATAAGTTATTTATAATAAATTATATAGTTTCGTACCTTTGATCTCATATATTTCAAATATGATAGTTGACATCGCAAGATAAACTCTGTCCATTTATTTTGAATAATGAGATTTATTGAACCAGTTGTCTTTAACCACAATGTTAACATTGTATCTAATAAAATAAAATATATATAAAAAAAAACTTGTTAAAAGAAAATATTGTATAATAAAAAATTAAAACACTTGTTAACTTTTAATTATTATTGTACATAACAATTATTTATCTAAATAAAATTATCTCATTATAATATCAATACCATCATGCATGCACTGATGACAAACAATGTGATCATAATGATATTCAACTTTTTAATAGCAACCTTTGCACAAATAAATTCAAAGGTTGTTAACATTAATTTGTTCGATGTATCCAAGTATTTAAAAATATAAAACCTACAAAATATTTGAAAAAACATAAATTAATATCTCTCTATAAACGAATATATATATCGTTTAACTTTCATTACTTGAGATGATAACAATTCTTACATTTGGCACAGATGTAAAATCACGTATTCGAATTCTTTTGGCATTTGATATTGCCAATGACTGTGAAGTTGAGAATCTATTTTTTCGATTCTAAGATACCAACTTTTGTGATATACGCCAAAACCAAGTCTATAGCGCTAAAATATTTTCACGCCAAAGCTCATTTATATTTTTTTTTTATATATACATTGGCTATTAATTTTAATAGAATTCATAATATGCTTACATAGACATCATATATATATATATATAATTATGATAATTATATTGTCATATGTAATTGGTTAATATTATACAATCATAAAATATCACACTCGAATAATTGTGAGAATTATATACGGAAATATTTTTTTTAATCTGAAAATTAAGAAATTAGGATTGGGATAATTGAGCTCCTACAAGGTTTGTGGGTTAAAAAGACCATTTTTAAGGTAATACATAAATTTAATGGGTAATAATGGCTAATAGGGTTTAGGGTAATACAGAAATATTTTTTTTAATCAGAAAATTAAGAAATTAGGATTAAAATAAGGATAAACTACCAATAGATCCTAATAGTTGGCCTTAATTCTCATCAAATCCTATTGAAAATAAGTCTTGGTAAAATTGTCGCTAAAAATTGACAATTAGCGACTTTTTTTTGTCATGATTTTTATAAATTGTCGCTAAAACTTACAATTAGTGACATTTTTTTATGACAAATTTTTTCCATAGGACCTATTAGACAATAAGTTCACTTATTATAACCTACACATAAGTACCCCTTAAAATAATTGAGCTCCCACAAGGTTTGTGGGTTAAAAAGACCCTTTTTCCTTATATAATATACTAGCATATCACCTGTGATATGCACGAAATAAAATAATACATTATTTAATAAAATACTATAATAATTATATTTAATTTTTTTATATTATGTAAAATAAAAGTTAAATAGAAGCTAGCCAATTGGGATTTTCTTAATTGTTTAAAATTTAAAAAAAATTAGTATTTAATATTGATCATAAGGTTTCTCACTAAAAATCTCATTTTGATTATATATATGGGAGTAGAAGATTCATTTTATGTAAGTGAAACAATTCACTTTTTTCTTATTTTCTCGATATGAGATTATAAAATAAAAGTTAAATGAAAGCTAACCAATAAAGATTTTCTTAATTGTTTAAAAGATAACAATTGTTGGGGCGGGAAGTATATTTCAAATCAAGCAATCTTAGCCATTTAATCTTTAATTAGGTCAATCTTTAATTTATTTCAAATCAAACCAATTTAACCAATATATTTTAATAAAACTCCTAAAATCGCAGTTAAACCAACGAATCAGTCAAATCAAAAATGGTTCACCCTATCAGCTAGGTCAAAGAACCAACCAATTTATACAAAAATTAATTAATTAAAACTTTTAAATTTTATTTTAATTTTAAAATTTAAACTATCTTGAACTGAAATATACACAGCACTACAATATTAAATGGAAGCATAAGGTTTATATAGTGAAACAACTCATTTTTTATTTCTTTTCCTGATGTGGGATTGTAAAATAAAAGTTAGTAGTTGTTTGGATGGGAAGTTCATTTCTAATTAAGATATCTCAATCGTTCAATTTTTAATAAAGTCAATATTAGTTTATTTCAAATAAAACAAATCTAAGCAATATATTTTGATAAAACAACTAAAACCGTGGTTAAGCCAATGAATCAATCAAATTGAAAACGTTCAAACTAATCGGCTAAGTCAAAAGATCAACCAATTTACAACAAAATTAATTAATTAAAACTTTTAAATTTTATTTTAAAATTTAAACTATCTTGAACTAAAACATGCATAACATTATAATATTAAATGAGAGTATAAGATTCACTTGATATAAGTGAAATAACTCACGTTTTATTTATTTTCTCGATGTGAGATTGTAATTATTTTAAAATTAAATATTATGAGAGTTTCAAAATCTTATACAAAATTATTTTTAAAATCAAAACGTCTATGTGGGATTATAAAATAAAGGTTAAATGGAAGCTCACCAATGGAGATTTTCTTAATTGTTTAAAATTAAGAAAATAAAAAAAATGGTATTGATTATAGGATTTTTCACTAAAAATTTTCTTTTACTTATACCAATGGGAGTATAAGATTCACTTTATATAAGTGAAACAATTCACTTTTTCCTTCTTTTCCCGATGTGAGATTGTAAAATAAAAGTTAAATGGATTTGCACATTGGATTGTAGATTGAAACTGTGTTTACAAAAGCACATTCACATTGCACCTTCACATATCACAGGTGATATGCTATGGGGTAAATTTTAATTTAACTCCTTGTCGTTTACCCAAAAAATATGGAGCTCCTCTATAATTTCATTTGTAACACTTAAACCCCTGAACTTCATACCAAAGTGTAATTCCGAATGAAACCCTTTGTTTCAACAGAGCGTGTGTTGCACAATCATAAAACCAAAATTTTTCCCCCTTAACCACACTGGATAATTCCTTACCTTCTTCTTCTTTCCAAGTTTTTTGAAAACCCAAGACGTTGCTTCTCTCTCTAAAATGTTTTGCTCTCTCTCTCTCTAGCTTATCTCCCTCATTTCTCTATCTTTCTTTTTCATTTTTCTTTCATTATTCTTCTAAAATCTATGTCTATCATTCTCTGAACTCAAATAAAATAAACCCATAAATTAAAATCTGTCTATCATTCTCTACCATGGCAACAACCATCGTCCTTTATCTTCTCTTTATCATTATAGACACACATACATTATATACATAGGTATACCCAATTAACTAAGCCAAGACCCAAAATGTAATAGTGGCTATCATCATAGGTGCTGTGAGAGGGAAAGGTGGTGGGTGGTGGTTGAGTGGAGAAGATGAGATGAGGTTGGCGGGTGTTTGCAACTATGGACTATTTACAAAAAGTTATGGTTTTGTTGTTGAAAAATGCATTGCCTTTTCCTACCATTGTTTGATGTTCATTGAAATTTCCGAAAACTGACTTCACTTTTGTATTTAGAGAGGTCTTTAAGCTAGAAAAATGGTTGAGGATTTATGGTTTTGGCTCAGATGGGCTTCTAAATAATATGAAGTTAGAGTGTGAGATGAGGTAGGAGGGTGGACTATCAAGTATGGAGTTAAAAAAACTATAAAGTGAGGGCATGTATATACATGTTCATACAACTATATATATATATAGAATGATTAGAGATTAGAAAACACACATACACTCCCAAATCCAAATCCAAGACCACCAAATAACTTCTCCACCCAAAGGGTTCTTGAATATTAGATATAGAAGAAAATGAAATCATAAACTTCTCCTTCCTGTATATATATACATGTTTATATATATTTCTCCATATATATGGAATGATTAGAGATCAAAAAACACATACACACACCTAAATCCATATCCAAATCCAAGACCACCAAATAACTTCTCCACCCAAAGGGTTCTTGATTATTATATTTTGAAGAAAAATGAAATCATAGGCTTCTTCTTTCTGTATATATATATACATGTTCATATTTATGTTTCTCTTTCTCTCTCTTCTTTTTTCTTTTTTCTTTTTTCCTTTTTCTTTTTTTGTTTTTGATCATGCATTGTACAAAACGATGTCATTTTGTGCATTTCTGTTACGTCCGTCAGAAATTACAACATACCATAAAGTCTAGGGGTTTAAGTGTTATAAATAAAATTAGATGGGGGTTCCGTGTTTTTTAAGTAAACTATTAGGGTTAAATTGTTATTTTACCCTATGCTAGGAGTATTGTACATATGTTTTTAAACACACAATTAACAAAAAAAATTGGTATTGATTATAAGGCTTCTCACTAAAAATCTTCTTTTCTTATATAAATGAAAGCATAAGATTCACTTTATATAAATGAAACAATTCACTTTTTCTTTCTTTTCCGATATAGGATTATAAAATAAAAGTTAAATGGAAGCTAACAAATGGGGATTTTCTTAATTATTTAAAATTAAGGAATTTTAATAATTTGGGAAAATTACATATACCCCCCTTGAGGTTTAGCAAAATTACAGATACCTCCATGAGGTTTGAGAAATTACAGATACCCCCTGAAGGTACTTTTGTATAACAAATTAGGGGGCAAATTGTTATGAAAATATAAACCTCAAGGGTCAATTTGTTATGAAAATATAAACCTCAGGGGGTATCTGTAATTTCCAAAACCTCATGGGGAGTATCTGTAATTTAGCTAAATCTCAAGAGAGGTATATGTAATTTGCCCTAATAATTTATATAAATTGGAGTATAAGATTCATTTTATGTAAATGAAACAATTCACTTTTTCTTTCTTTTTTTTCCCGATTTGGGATTGTAAAATAAAAGGTAAATGAAAGGTAGCCAATGAGAATTTTCTTAATTGTTTAGAATGAGAAAATTCAATTTAAAATTTTCTTAAGTGTTTAAAATTAAGAAAATTCTACAATTTTAGAATGAGAATTTTGATCTTTTAGAAGGAGGTGTTTGGTGTAGATTATAGGGGGTGATTATAGCTTATTTTAATTTGGAAATCTATGTCAGACTGTTTGGTGCAGCTTCTACTTATAACATTTTAAACAGAAATAAATTAAATAAGCTGAGAAAAATTGATTATTTAGAAGTTGAGGAAGGGTTACTTTTAGTTTCTGCTTTCTAAATATCAGTTTTTAACTTATAATAAGCTGCATCAAACAGCACCGAAGGCTTCTCCCTTAAAACTTCATTTATAAGATTCATTTTATATAAGTAAAACAACTCACTTATTCTTTCGTTTATCGATGTGAGATTGTAACACTTTGTATAAGTGGAACAATTCACTTTTTCTTTACTTTCTCGATGTGGGATTGTAATTATTTTAATGTTAAATATTATGAAAGTTTCAAAATCCCATACAAAATTATTTTTAAAATCAAAACTATGCGGGATTGTAAAATAAAACTTAAATGGAAGCTAATTAATGGAGACTTTCTTAATTGTTTAACATTAAGAAAATCAAAAAATGAATATGAGATATTGATCATAGGGATTCTTGTGACACCCCAAATGTTCAATTAATTTAACACCACGTCAATATAAAATTGTGAAATCATGTGATTTAAAGAGTTAGATGGTATTAAAGTTTAGAGTATAAAAACATATATATATATATCATAGTATATTTTTCAAAATAATTATTCACATTATTTTAAATTTAATAGTCTGTATATTTATACTAAAAAAATTAATTATTTCAAAAAATAATTTTAACTTTATATTATTATTCGATATTATTTTCTGAGTATTATGGTATTTTTATTATATTTTTCTTCGTATTTTTTTTGGACCAAAATACACTGAAACATAATATTTTTTGTACGACCATGATACATGCCCCTAAGTTGTCTTGTCGCCCACGCCTTCTTCACTATATATATAGATGTGCTAATTAGTTTGAGCCTCATCATCTTCTTCCCAAACTCTCTAACACACACACACACACACTCTCTCTCTCTCTCTAGTGTTTTGTTTTATATATAAAATTTTGAGTTTAGTTTGGAATATTTAGTGGGTCCTAATGAACAAAAGGTAAAAAGTTAAAATTAATATTAAAGTGAGTTATATTATACCTTGAGTCACCATAATATATTATACGTATATTTTGAATTTTCATAATTTATTTTACGCAATTTGTGTTTTATAAATTATATTAATATTTCATTACATTTTGCTTAAATTGAAACCCATGTATATGTTTGTTTAAATTTTAGAAATTATTTGACAATAATTTTATAAACAATTATGTTTTGTAAGTACTACTACGGGAGTCTCATGCTTTGGGGGATTTAAATAACCATTGGCCTTTATTTGGCCACTTTGTGCCCTCTGTTTGTCATGGATCCATTGACCTCTATTCTGATTATTACTACAGTGACCTCTATTCTGTTCTGTATCGTGGTTATGGTTAGTTATTTACAAAATCTCAATTTTGCTATTTAAATAATTATTTGTTCAAACTAAGTTATTTTAAATATTTTTGTTTAAATAACTATCTATGGTTATTTTGTACCCCCTATACTCTTGATATAATATTTCTCACTCTGCCGTGTGCTTATACCTGTTACCCCTTCCAGGTGAGGAGATTTAGTGGGATCAAGATTGGGAATAAATCGTAATATTTTTTATTTTTACTGACTGTAATTATGATCAGACTCTTGCAATAAAATAAAGCCCAAATGACTATTTTCTTTTTTCATAAACTTTTGGTATCCATTTATTTTATTTTAATTTATTTAGTTTATCCGCTTGCGCTACTACTACTACTACAATAATTTTCGATTTATTTTATTTTTATTGACTTGTTGCGACGCCAAACTTTTGGGTACCGGGTTTGGGTCGTAACAAAAGTGGTATTAGAGCAATGATTTTTTATTTAAAAAAAAAAAAACACTTTAGTTTGTCTAACACAATTAAACCGTTTTATTTCTAGGCTAAGTCATCCTGTGTTGTAGGGAATGGTAAATCTGAGTCCAGCTTGTATGGCATTGTTTTGAGATAAAGCACAGTGGCTGGGAGTTTGAGTCTCTCATGTAGAGTGAGTTTGTAGGTTGTTCCATGGCTTAGTTTTTCAGAGCCAGTTCTCGTGGTAGCCTAATGATCCATTTTAGATGTCCGACCAAGAGATTTTTGTGACTTGACCATGATTAGTCTAATCCTTATGTTTTTATATTAATAGGATTAAACACTAACTCTTGACTGCTATATAAGTATGTTGTACTAACACCTTATGTATAAGTAAGACAAGTGTCCTTCTGTATAAGTAAGACGTGTTATATATGTGTTGTCATAGTATTTTTGTGCATCATAGATGTCATATTGCGATGACTAAAGTACGGAATAATTTGGACTAGCCCACTAATTGTTTTCACCTTGTAGTAATGGCCAACGATGAAAATGGAACCGAATCGTCGGTTTGCGGTGCCGACCCAATGGAACAAATCATGGAAAGAGCAGTTACCAGTTTTCTACAGGCCCTATAAACCAACATAAATAATGGAATGCCTGAACGGTGAGAAAAGCCGCTTACGATAAAACAGTTCCAGGATTTGAAACCCACCACATTTACCGGCAGTCCAAACCCACTGGTAGTAGAAGCTTGGGTTAGGGACATGGAGAAGATTTTTCGTTCATTACCTTGTATAGAATGACAGAAGGTAAGCTTCGCGACATTTACCTTCAAAGATGATGCACATGAATGGAAGCTTCTTACTTGGAGAAAGAATAAATCGTGATCTAGGTAAGATTCTTGGAAGTATTTTATGAAAAATACTTTCCAGATTCACTACGGGAACAAAAGGCATCGGAATTCATACGTCTAAAGTAAGGAACCATGACGGTGGGCGAATATGAGAGCAGGTTCACGCAACTAGCTTGATTTGCTATATATGTCATCACCACCGAAGCTCGAAAAGCAAGGAAATTTGAAATAGGATTGGATGCTGAAATCAATGATAGGCTTGAGGTTTTGAAACTAACAACCTATGCGGAGGTGGTGGATCGAGCATACATTGCGGAAAAAGAAATTAAAGCCTCACGTTCCGAGAAAACTGGCCAAAAGAAGCGATTCTGGGAAAAAGACAATAGAAAATTTAGTGTTACACCTCCAAAAGAAGTAAATATGGCAGGCAATCAAGGTCTTACTAACCCCAGAGGTGGCACCATTCTAAATTGCCCTACTTGTGGAAGAACTTATTGGGGATGATGCTATCGAGACATGAGAGCATGCTTTAAATGCGGTCAAGTTTGCTACTTGCTGAGAGATTGTCCAAAGCTTACTAACCCTACAGTTGACCCCTCTAGACCAGTCCCAAAACCCGTAGTACCTGGAGGAGTGAGAAAGGACTAAAAAGGCCAAGGAAGAGCTTTTGTCCTGGTACTTGGAAAACTAGAAGTTACCAAAAATGTTATGTTAGGTACACTTTATATCTGTGGTCACTTAGCTCATGTTCTCTTTAACTCTGGTTCCACTTATTCTTTTGTTGCACCATACTTTGCGTCCAAGTTAACATCAACAC
Organism: Camellia lanceoleosa; assembly: GCA_025200525.1. Lineage (NCBI taxonomy): Eukaryota > Viridiplantae > Streptophyta > Magnoliopsida > Ericales > Theaceae > Camellia > Camellia lanceoleosa. Next base: position 69,623,877 of record CM045759.1, on the reverse strand, counting down.
CCGAACCCTTAGCATATCTACTATCTATGTCTTTCCCTCTGGTAATCCTACCATTGGTACAAATGTGTACAAATCTTGTACTATATCCTTAAAAGGTGAAACCTTACACGTAGACTTGATTTCCCTTTGCATTAGTACCTTTGATGCAATCGTAGGAATGGATTGGTTGGCTGCCAACCATGCCTCTATTGACTGCAAAGCCAAAAAAGTTTTCCCTCTTGTTACCAAACTAACTCACGCTTGTCTTTAATAAGACTGGAGTGTCCACTCCTCTATGTGTTATATCCTTCATGACGGCCCAACAACTTCTAAGAAAGGGTTGTTGTAGTTGTACATGTTACGTGATCGATACTCAACAAGAGGCCTCCATACTTGATACAATCCTTGTAGTTCGAGAATTCCCAGATGTAGTTCCTGAAGACCTACCTGGAACCCTAGTTGATCGAGAAATCAAATTCAACATTGATACTCAACTTGGTACACAACCAATATCCAAAGCTCTTTATTATATGTCAATGACAGAATTGAAAAAACTAAAAACCCAACTTCAGGAACTCTTGGACAAAGGCTTTATCCAACCAAGTTCCTCACCATAGGGAGCTCCAGTACTGTTCGTAAAGAAAAAAGATAACACGATGAGGCTTTGTATCGATTACTGGGAGCTGAACAAAGTCACTATCAAGAATCAATACCCTCTACCACAAATTAATGACTTGTTTGATCAACTGCAAGGCGCCCAAGTATTCTTGAAAATCGACTTGCGTTCCGACTATCATCAACTAAAAGTCAAAAAGAAAAGTATCGAAAAGACTGCTTTCAGAACACGTTATGGATATTACGAGTTTCTCCTCATGCCATTTGGCGTCACAAATGCTCCGACGGCCTTTATGGACCTCACGAAATGAGTGTTCAAACCCTATCTTGATGAGTTCATTGACGACATTCTCATATACTCCAAGTCACCGGTCGACCATAGGCAACACTTGTGAACGATTCTACAAATACTACGTGATCACAAATTTTATGCCAAGTTGAAGAAATGCGAATTTGGGATCACTAGTGTACACTTTCTCAGTCATGTCATTAACAAAGATGGCATCTCGGTTGACCCCCCAAAAGTTGTAGCAATCGTGGATTGTCCACGACCTATTAATGTGTCCGAGATTCGAAGCTTCTTGGGTCTAGCTAGCTATTATCGACGCTTCGTGCAAAATTTCTCGAAGATAGCATAACCCTTGACCCAGCTAACCAAAACGAACACACTATTTGAATGGACGGACAGGCAAGAACATTGTTTCCAAGAATTGAAAACAGACTTGTGACAGCTCCTATACTAGCACTCCCTACGGGAACGAAAGTATTCGTAATTTATAGCGATGCCTCACACAATGGTTTGGGTTGCATTCTTATGCAAAATGGAAAAGTCATTGTGTATGCCTCGCGTCAACTAAAAACTCACGAAAAGAACTACCCAATCCACGATCTGGAATTAGCCGTAGTAATCTTCGCTTTCAAAATTTGGCATCACCATCTCCACGGTGCAACTATGAGATTTACACTGATTATAAGAGTCTTAAAAATCTATTTACACAGAAAGAACTGAATATGAGACAACGACGGTGGCTAGAATTTATGAATGACTACAATGTAAAGATCCATCACCATCCAGCCAAAGCTAATGTGGTAGAAGATTCACTGAGCCGGAAAACGACCGTTTGGCATCTACCTTCGTTCCTTGCAAGATCAATGGACTACTCGCTAATATAATTGTGGAACCCACGTTGATTGAAGAAATTAGAGCACACCAATGTGAAAATAAACTTTTGAAGAAAACGTATGAGGAGCAATGAAGCACGCCCGATCCTGGCTTTACCATAAGTAATGGGATGCTAAAATTTCGAAATCAAATTTGTGTACTCAACCTTTTAGAACTCAAGAAGAAGATATTGGTAAAAGCTCATAGCTCGAGATTTGCGGTCCACCTTGGCAATATGAAGATGTATCACGATCTGAAGGAACACTATTGGTGGACAAGAATGAAAAGAGACATTGCAAGCTATGTCTTCAAATACCTGCATTGTTAACGGGTTAAGGCAGAACATCAGAAACCTGCAAGAACGCTGCAACCACTCACTATTCCTGAATGAAAATGGGAGCACATTACGATGGACTTCGTGGTCGAATTACCACAATCAATCTAGAAGAATGATGCAATATGGGTTACAGTAGATCGATTGACGAAGTCGGCGCATTTTCTACCAATCAGAATCACGTACTCCCTTACCAAGTTCGCCACTCTATACATTAAGGAAATTATTTGTTTACACGGTACCCCAATGTCAATCGTATCTAACCAAGACTGTGATATCCATATTCCGTATTATGTTAATTGGTCCTTATTATGAATGTGATTATGTGTTTGATATGATTTTGTGTGTCATTATGTGAAAATATGTGGTTTTGAATTTCTATCTGTTCATTGTAGGAATATCTATTTGATTATCTGCTTTGAAAATTAAATTAAAGGCCTTATCGACCACGAAACCCGAAATCGATTACGCCATTATGATTAGCGTAATTTTTAGAGCCTACGGTGAAATTTAATTGAAAATTAATTCGAATCAAAATAATTAGATTCAAAACAATTAATTAAGTGCTCAATTATTTAATATTGATAAATTGACTTAGTGGGGCTATATAAAGGGCCATATACACTCAATCTCTCTCTTTTTGATTCATTTTGGTTAATTTTGGGCTCTTGAGTGTGAGAGAGCCGAATTAGAGGGAGAGAGTGTAGGGAATTGAGGGTTTGCTCAAGAAGCTTGGAAATCTTGAAGATTACTCAAGAATTTACTATAGATTGGAAGAATTAAACCTCTAGGTAAGCAAGTGAGCATGAATTCAAAAGTATAAGTTTGTAAATTGTGTATTCAAACTAGTTGGGTAATCAAGAGTAAGAATTGAAATGAAATTGAGTTGATCATGTTGAATTGAAGGTCAATGTATGCATGCATGTGTGTAATTGCTTTGAATTTGCATATTTGAGCACAAAATGTATGATCCATGTAAGTTTTTAGTTGAAGCTCATTTTTTTACCAGCTCTTCATCATCTAAGTTAAGAATAGAAGTTGTGTTCTACATTCATGTACCATCCATGAGAATATAAGTTTGAAATACATGGAATTGTTATGATGGAAACAAGTTTGGCGTAATTTGGAACATGCATGTAGGTAATTCAAGGAATTAAGCTTCATTGTATTGTAATTTGGTGTTTGTACCATGTGAATACATATATATATGAAGTTTGAGCCATAATACGCAAGAAATGTTGGTTGGAATAATGAATTTGAGCTCAAGAATCATTCTAGAAAACCCAGAATTTATGATGTCCGCTCGAGCGGAAAATTCGTGTTCCTAGTATTTTTGTAGACATAGATGTTCGCTCGAGTGGAAAAGTTCACGCTCGAGCGGGGAGCCATGTAATGAGGCCTTTCGCTCGAGCGCCAGACTCCGAGCTCGAGCGTAAAATTGTCATAACCAGTACTTTTGCAAGCCTCATGGGCCCGCTCGAGCGGGGACCCTGTTTCTGAAAATTTTGAAGGTGCATTATGTGTTTCGTTTTTCGTTCTCTTTCACTTCTAAGTACTCTTAGGCATGCATTAAGCGTTGTAAATAAATTAAAGAGATAAGAATAAAGCCTAAAGAGTAATATGTGAATTAAAGAACAGATTGAATCATTTGTGACCCATATGTGTTATGTGATGTGTAGGGTCAAGCTCTAGGACAAATCAACCAACCGATCACTGTGAATAATATCTTGACAAAGATATCTGAATATGTTGTTGTCCAATTGCTTACTTCTATGTAAGTTTATAAGTTTGTTAATTTGATTGGTGGATAATGTTTACTATGCCAAATGAATGGGCCAAAGGCCAGTTTGACATGAAAGTATGAATGGGCCAAAGGCTAGTTTGACATGAAAGTATGCATGTGTCAAAGGCCAGTTTGACACGAATGAATGAATGAGTGGGCCGAAGGCCAGTCTGACATAAATGAATGAATGGGCCAGAGGCCAGTATGATTTGAACGATAGAATGAATGGGCCAGAGGCTAGTATGATCTAAATGAAAGAATGAATGGGCTAGAGGCCAGTCTGACATGAATGAAAGACAAATAGGCCAAAGGCCAGTTCGACATGAATGGATTGGGCCCGAGGCCGTCCGAAGTGTTTGGAACTGAAGTCATTTGATCTATAGCTATTTATATACCAAATATCAATATGAATTGGGCCTAAGGCCGTCTGATGTATATTGTTCTAATGCATTTTCTGCAATTGATATTATTCATTGGGCTTTCGCTCACACTCATTCATGTGTTTGTAGGTGAGCCAAGAAAGGTCCAGACCCAGCCTCAGTGAAGTTTGTGTGGAACAACCAAGGTTTTGAAGGGTCAGCCTTTGCGTCTCACGCACGAGACTTGTCTTCGCCTTGTGTTATGTATTTATATTTTGTCATGTTGGCGAAGACTTTGAATCTGTTGTATATAGTTTTCATGGGTTGACTTAGACTTGATAGATCCTGTATGTACAGAGCTTTATGTTAGTACATATTTTGGTGTGAGTTGTTAACGCATATATGTATGGTTTGTTATGATGTGCCATGTAAGCACGACTCTATGGACAAAGTTTTAATTTTTGCTTCCGTTTGGCCCCTTTACTCTGACGAGTTAGGTCCGGTTTGGTTTGAGGCTGTAGGTAATTTCATGATTACTGGCCGGTTATGTCCTTAACCCTTGGTGGCGGGTTCGGGTCATAACAAAGACCCTCGCTTCGTGTCTTACTTCTGGAACAAATTACAAGAGGCCTTGGGAACTACATTAAGTTTTAGCACTACTTATCACTCGCAAACTGATGGCAATCTAAAAGAACAACCCAAACTTTAAAAGATATGTTACGTGTGTGTGTATTAAATCTCAAGGGTAATTGGAATGAGCACTTATCTTTGGTGGAATTCGCCTATAACAACAGCTATCAAGAAAGCATCGGAATGGCACCGTACGAAGCTCTGTATGGAAGGAAATGTCGATCACCTCTATGTTGGACGGAAGTCGGAGACAAAAAATTGTTAAGCCCTGAAATCGTGTAAATAACGAGTGATAAAATTCAACTAATCCAACAGCGAATTCGCACTACCCAAAGCCACCAGAAAAGCTATGCAGACACACGAAGATGAGACTTAGAATTTCAAATAGAAGATCATGTGTTTCTAAAGATCTCACTCACAAGAGGGGATATCCGATTTGGAAAACGAGGAAAGTTAAACCCATGTTATATTGGGCCATTCAAGGAACTATAAAGGATTGGTCTTGTGGCATATCGCCTTGTGCTTCTACCCGAACTGTCTAATGTCCAAATGTGTTTCACGTTTTGATGCTTCGTCAATATCTCTGAGACACGGAACATGTTATCGATAATGAGAACCTGGAAGTTCAAAAAGATCTCTCTTATGAAGAACAATCAGTACAGATTCTCGATCGTTGTGATCAGGTTCTTCGAAACAAGACTATATCTCTTGTAAAAGTCTTGTGGAGAAATCATTGAGTCGAAGAAGTTACGTGGGAAACTGAAAGTCAAATACGGACCCAATACCTACACCTCTCCGAAAACCAAGGTACGACAAGTTTGGGGATAAACTTCTATTTAAGAGGGGAGAAATATAACATCCCAAATGTTTAATTAATTTAACACCACGTTAATATAAAATTGTGGAAGTATGTGATTTAAAGAGTTAGATGGTATTAAAGTTTAGAGTATAAAAACATATATATATATATATATCATAGTATATTTTTCTAAATAATTATTCACATTATCTTAAATTTAATAGTTTATATATTTATACTAAAAAAAATATAATTATTTCAAAAAATAATTTTAACTTTATATTATTATTCGATATTATTTTCTGAGTATTATGACATTTTTATTATATTTTTCTCTATATTTTTTCTGGATCAAAATACACTGAAACATAACATTTTTTGTACGACCATGATGCGTAACCCCAAGCTGTCTTGCCGCCCACGCCTTCTTCACTATATATATAGATGTGCTAATCAGTTTGAGCCTCATCATCTTTTTCCCAAACTCTCCAACTCTCTCTATATCTCTAGTATTTTGTTTTATATATAAAATTTCGAGTTTAGTTTGGAGTATTTAGTGGGTCATAGTGAATGAAAAGTAAAAAGTTGGAATTAACATTAAAGTGAGTTATATTATATATTGACTCACCATAATATATTATATGTATGTTTTGAGTTACCATAATTTATTTTACGTAATTTGTATTTTATAAATTATATTAATATTTCAATTACATTTTGCTTAAATTGAAATCTATGAATATGTTTGTTTAAATTTTAAAAATTATTTGACAATAATTTTATAAACAATTATATTTTGTAAGTATTACCACGGGAGTCTCATGCTTTGAGGGCACTTAAATAACCATTGGTTTTTGTTTGACTACTCTGTGGCTCTTTGTTTGTCATTGATCCATTGATCTCTGTTCTAATTGTCACTTCAGTGACCTCTGTTCTATTCTGTACCGTGGTTATAGTTAGTTATTTATAAAATCTCAATTTTGCTACTTAAATGATTATTTGTTCAGACCAAGTTATTTTAAATATTTTAGTTTAAATAACTATCCATGGTTATTTTGTGCCCTCTATACTCTTGGTATAACATTTCTCACTCTGTTGTGTGCTTATAGCCCTTACCCCTTTTAAGTGAGGAGATTTAGCAGGATTAAGATTGAGAATAAATTGTAATATTTTTTATTTTTACTAGCTGTAATTCTGATCGAATTCTTGTAATAAAATAAAGCGCAAATGACTATTTTTCTTTTTAATAAACTTTTTGGTACTCGTTTATTTTATTTAAATTTATTTAGTTTATCCGTTTGTGCTATTACTACTACAGAAATTTTCGAATTATTTTATTTTTATTGACTTGTTGCAACACCAAACCTTTGGATACCGGGTTTGGGTCGTGACAATTCTCACTAAAAATCTCTTTTTGCTTATATAAATAGAAGCATAAGATTCACTTTATGTAAGTGAAACAATTCACTTTTCCTTTCTTTTTTCGATGTAGGATTGTAAAATAAAAGGTAAATAAAAACTAGTCAACGAGAATTAGAGAGGCATAATTTAGATTGGTGAATTTATCATCTCAATCATTTTGTAAACTCATATGCATATAAAAAAAAATAAAATCAAATTCATTTTAAAGTCATGTTTATGTGATTTCAATCTATTTATCTTTATATATGATCTATTTATAAAATTATATATATTGTTTATTTTTAAAAATTAAATATAATAAAACTACGTAATTATAAATGTTAGTCTCGCTCAAAATAAATCAAACTTTAATTTGTTCGGAATGTTACTAATAAAAACTGAAAATAAATCAAAATCTATTAACTGACCTCTCATCCTCTTCGACATGTGCCTTGTTACATTGTCATCCATGTGGTCATAATTGTGGAATTAACTTGCATTATTGCATTTGGAGCAAAATATCGTTTTAAAAATATAATTAATTGTAGTCATGCAAACAAGATGGACCCAATTGGGGGAGATGGGTGACGGCCTCCAAATTTCGAAACCGTTTTATTATAATAATAATAACATTAATTAATAAAAAAATCCTTTAAATTATATAAGTTGGCCTCCTATTAAAGAGACATATTTTCACCGTACAGTTTGGTGAACCATCAACCTAAACTATGATAAAAGCTTCCAACTTAAACTATCATAACCTAAACAATTCACTTTTTTCATCTTTTCTCGATATGGGATTATCAAATAAAAGTTAGCTAATGGAGATTTTCTTAATTGTTTAAAATTAAGAAAATCAAGAAAATTAGTATGAGATATTGAAACTCTCACAAGGCTTCTCACTAAATGGGATGGGAGTATAGGATTCTCTTTATATGAGTAAAATAACTCTTTTTTTTTTTCCGATGTGGAATTATCAAATAAAAATAATTATTTAAAATTAAAAAAATTAGAATGAGGATTTGAAAACTTCTAGAAGACTTCTCACTAAAAAATCCATTTTCCTTATATAATAAGATTTCATTTTTTATCTACAAAAGTCAAAACAGTAAAAAAAATCTCAACCTAAATGAACTTTTTAACCCCGGGTCAATAGCTAAAAAGTCAAAAATTGAAAAACCAACTCACTTCTCAAACAAAATCTATTTTTAAACTCTTCTATTATATATACTTGCTACGTAAACAAAGCATACTTAAATTTATTTAAGTAGTTAGATATTATTTAACATAAACTAAATAAATATATTTATTTAGATCACATTAACTTTTTAATTTTTATATAATTTTTTATAAAAAAAAATAAAAAATATATTTATTTAGATTATCACCAACTTCTTAGGTAAGAAAGGGATTTAGTAGGTAGAATCCTGTCATATTTCATACTTTTGATATTTGTTTTAAATCACTAAACATATGGTGGGATGACCATAAATACGAAGGATATATACTTTGGTTTTCTAACCATGAATCAATACTAACTTTTTAAGTGATTTTAATTTAAATTTTAAACTTTTCAAATAAAAATATTGGAAATCTTAAATGAATTATCAAATATTTTACATAATATTTAAAATTTCTAACATAATAGTTCCAATTTTAATTGTTGGTTTGTATTTGATAGTTAACGAAGAAATTGCAAATTAGACATTTTAATTTTTTTATTACTGTTGGCATCCACATCTCATCTATACTGTCGTCCATCACCATCATTTCTCTCCAATCCACTATTATGACTCCATCTCTTTTTCCCGTCCACTGTTACTCCTCCATTTCTCTGACTCGCTACCATCCATCTCTTTCAGTCATTAGTCCATAGTCACTATCGCCATCTAACATGGCCAAAAAGTGACTAAATAGATAGTTCAATTTGATACAATTTTAAAAGTTGAGGGTTTAAGGGGTTTACTATACTTTTTGTATGAAATTTTATAAAATGTCAAAAAAATAAAATAAAATTCTAAACATATGATTTTGTACTTCATACTTTAGGATTTAGGCTTGGTCTAGGATGTCTTAAATAAGTGTACTTTTTGACTTTTTATAAAAAGATGTGTAAAAAAGTAGAGAGGAGATGTTGATTGATGTGACTCAAAAAAGATAAAAAGATGGATTAAAATAGGTTATGCCAAACAAGGCTTAAATTTGTCCCCAAGGTTAAATCTTGAAATTATGTAAGATTGTACGGATAAAATTTGATAAAAATAAATATCGAAAGAATAATTTTTAATTTTAAAAAAATTATGTTTGATTTCTAAAGGATAAAATTATATAAAAATGAAGTATTTTTTATTTTTTAACCAAATTAAATTTTAGTTTTTTATAAAATAATTTTTAAAACATAGCCGTATTTCAAAACACATTCTATATATGTATATTCTTTTGAAAAACAGGATGGTGCATGGTGTTCACGCTTGCAAGCAATTCGCGTGGGCTTTCATATGTAAATGGATAACAATTCCTTATAAGCATGATTGAAGTTCATCTATGACCTTTGGGAAACATTATGGTGCACATACACCTCATAATTAAAAGAAAAATGATATTATTTTAATTTTTTGAGTTATAATTAAAAAAAATAATATCATAATTAAAGAAAAAATTAATATAATTAGGAGTGCATATGGTACACTATTTTTAAAATGATGTATATTATAATTTTCCATGATGCTTTGGGACAATTTATTAGAAGCTAAAAATTGATAATTACAAAATATAAGTCAAAACTCCTCAGTTTTCATACATTTAAATTTTTTTTTAGCTTATTTAAATTATTTATCTCTAGTAAGTTATAAGTAGAAGTTTCACTAAACAATATGTTTGATGCATCTTATTATAAGTTGAAAATTAATAATCAGTAAACAAAAGCAAAGAACATTTCTCCTCTAATTTCTAAATAACATTTTTTTCCCCTAATTTATTTAAGTTACTTTTGTTTCATAAATTATAAACCAAAGTTACACTTAGCCCAAGTTTGGCATGACTCTAAAAAGTCAAAAAGTTACTCAAAAAGTTAAAAAGTTATCACTATTCATTAAAAAAAATATTAAAAAATTAATTTTCCTCAACTTAGTACAACTTAGAATCTGACATGTTCAGCTCTATTGATGCGTTTGTTAAAAAAAATTACACACTTTAGGTACAATTTTCACACATTGCTGTTCGGCTCGTGAGGGCCCATCACAGGTCTCGTTTTGATAATCTGAACCGTCAATGTGTAGAACTCGTCGAGTATTATATATCTGCAAAAAAATTACATTTAACGGTTCAGATTATCAAAATAGGACTCGTGATGGGCCCCACGGGCTGAACAAAACCATCCAGTGCAATGCCCAAAAAGTAGTCAATCATTACTTTCATCTATTCCACTGCCCAGAAAGTACGGCTGCACAACTTCCAATCCTAATTTTTTCCTACACACTAATTTATACAATTTTTTAATATACATTTTTTCATAAAAGTCAAAAAGTTAACACAAATAACCATATTTTTTTCCTTAACTTTTTAGTCCAAAAAGTAAAAAAGTGCACTTATTTAAGACACCCCAAACAATCCCTTAATAATTTAAGTCTGACACAAACCCTATAAAAAATAAAGGACAAATTACATATACCTCCCTCGAGATTTAACTAAATTACAGATATCCCTTAAGGTTTCAGAAATTACAGATACCCCCTGAGGTTTATATTTTCATAACAAATTGTCCCATGAGATTTATATTTTCATAACAATTTACCCCTTAATTTATTATACAAATAGTACCTTCAGGGGTTATCTGTAATTTTTCAAATTTCAAGAGTATCTGTAATTTTACTAAATCTCTAGAGAGATATATGTAATTTGCCCAAAAATAAAAAAATAATAAACTACACCAAACCCCGCTTGTTTAAATAATTATTCATTGCGGTTAAATGGTTGTTGGATATCCTTTGTCGATTGACATACTTTTTATTTATTTATTTATTTATTTATTTATTATTATTATAAATGTTTTTGGAATCTTCATTTCCTCACCCTTTGTAAAATTTGGCTTTCTTTTTATTAAAAAATTCTACAACTTCTCTCCACATGTTTTACCTCCGAGACTTTTATGTATTTTAGTTGCTTCTTCTTCCTCTTCTTCTTTTTTTTTTTTTTTTTCTTTCTTTCTTCTCTCTCTTTGTTTTCCTATTGTTAAAAGTATTGAAACGTCTTTTTATATGTCACTTTGCCTCTTTATTTTGCATTTTCAACTGTTTTGATGGAGACAAAAGTTGAGATTTCCCGTTCTTTATCAACCATTCCTTGATTGTTGTTATCTCCCTGTGTGGAGGTTACAAATTTGTGGGACACATTTTGACTAATTTAAGGTCAGCTGTTTGAATTTGATCAAATATTTTAGAAATTGTATTTCTTTAGTATTTGATAACCTTGTGATGTTTAGACTTAAGTTTTACTGAATATTATGAAAAAGTGTATCGAGATTGGCTGTAAATTGAATAGGGAAAGAAGCATATTTGATAAATTTCGAACAATTCCCAACCTTTTATAAGGCCATTTCTATTTCTTCTCGAAAGATAAGTGCCCATCCCAATAGTAGCAATTAAATCTTTTGAAATATAAATTATAGCATGAATAATGGTTACTTTTTTGGCCCGTTCGTTTTCAAAGGTAGAATAGAAGGGATTAATAGTGAGGGAATTAAGTAAAATTGTGTTTGTTTTGATGATAGTTGTTAGTGTAAGAATTGATAAATTATTTTTATATAAAATAATAAAACAAATAAAAAAAAATTAAACATTAATATTTTTAAAAAAATCCCAATATATAAAAAATAAAAAAATTTCTAATCCCCTCGTTATTTTTCTAATACCATCTTTACCTCCTCCATCTCAATCTCCCTTCCAACCTTTATCTATATCACCTCCTCCATCGTAATCCCCTCTCCAACTTTACAAACAAACACAATACTAAATAACCCCACTTCTATCCTAATCTCCTCCCATCTATTTAATCTCAAAACAAACGGGGCCCTTATGCCGTTCCATTCATATGAACCCAAGCTAATCCAATTTAGGTGTAGAACCTAACTCAGGCGGCGAGGGTTTTTCATTAAAGTGGGGAAAAGAGGGGTGGGGTGACCCCCATCACCCCCACTATTTTTTGATTGGTTGAATTTTATTTTTATTTATTTATTTATTTTTAAGTCTTAAGAGCACAGCCCCCACGTGGAGTTAGGGTCGCCCCCGCTGGGAGTCTCCAACACGGTTGTAGTTTAGGAGATGAAACCTACTAAGAACATCTTCAATGATTTGTTATTGGAGCTGTCATTGCTATAATATAGCAGTTTTGTTGAAAAATGATACTCCAATGATTGAAGATGGCAATTTCCAAATTTGAGAAATGTGACACAAGCTTTAGCAGCTGTCATTTGTACCAACTCAGCTAAAACCAACTGTCCCCCTCTCTTCCTTTCTTCCTCCCAGCAATTGTTTCACTATTTTTTTTTATCAGAATTCACCAAATTATTGTTCAATGATTTTTTTTTTAAATTTACCCAAAATTAGCTTCTTTTCTTTTATTTTTAGAATCAACAAAATCAACAACAATCAATAAATCACTATCAAACAAATTAATAAATCTCAACAAAATCAACAATAATCAATAAATCGGTTAGTAGTTGTGAATCTTCAAAACCATTCTCGAACAAGAAAAGTGAAGAAAAGGTACCTGATGATTAGAATGAGGAATGAGGAATATAGATGGACTGATGGACTATAGTTGTGAATCGATTTGTAGTTGATGATCAGAATGAGGAATATAAAGAGAGAAGAGAGAGAGTGATGGGCTGATGGTGTCACGATCCAAACCCGGCCCTATGGGTTTAAGCGATGTCCGAGATTCAAGGCTTTGAGCGATAAAAGCAGTTAAGCAGTCTGAGCTGGCGGAAGTATCTGATGAATAACCAGTGTCCATTGAGTTGTGAAAATCTGTATGCCAAAAACATTTTTATGCATTCATACAGTCCAAAACAGTACAATCTATACAATCATTTATAAACATTCAGTACGGGGACCTAATCCCTCGATAACAGTACGGTAAAACAGTAGACAGTCTATGATCAGAATGAGGAATATAAAGAGAGAAGAGAGAGAGTGATGGGCTGATGGTGTCACGACCCAAACCCGGCCCTATGGGTTTAGCATCAGAATCGCCGATGTCCGAGATTATCAAGGCTGTGAACGATAAAAGCAGTTAAGCAGTCTGAGCTGGCGGAAATACATGAGATAACCAGTGTCTATTGAGTTGTGAAAATCTGTATGCCAAAAATATTTTTATGCATTCATACAGTCCAAAACAGTACAATCTATACAATCATTTATAAACATTCAGTACGGGGACCTAATCCCTCGATATGATGCAGTAAAAAGAGATCTATCTGATGGTACAAAAGCAGTGAGAGGCAATGGAGACAATAAAAACACCCCAAGCCATAGCATGGCGACTCGGAACCTCACGGTGAGGCACATAGGCTGGCTTGACAAAACTGGGGACCAACCCACGCTCTTAGCTCGGAGAACCTACATATATATATATAAGTGAGCTAAAGCCCGTGAATAACATAATGCGTAAAGAGGTTATGAATGAATGTCCTTACGATAATGAAATCGATTCATTAAACAAGATTTGATATTTCATCAATCACCATATGTGGTACATCCATTAGCCTATAAAACAAGGTCCAAAGGCCTGCATATGAACAAAGAACGATGGCCATCAACAAGAATGATGGTTCCACAAGGGAACCGACAGAGCTCAGAACAATAACAGAATTGCTAAGGATGCCTGTCTGATTCAATCTGAGACATACATTCATTCAAGAACAATAGCGATTCAAGAAATTCCAAGATTCAAAAGATAACCATTTTGAACATATCTTTACACAATTGTTACTCACAGAGATTGGGCTAATAGCGGCTAGGCGTCCCGAGAGCCAACCCTAAGCGAGAAACCAATAGAACACACACTAAGTTTCACGATCGGAAGGATGATAATTAAATCCTTAAATTTCCTCGGTGTGGTTCTATGTCTAAATCCTCATTAAGATGCCTTAAACTAGGCCTAGGAATGCCTAGGATGGGATGAGGATGCAAAAATGCGCACAGAAACAGTTTCAGAATTTTCAATAAAATAGAGCCTAGTTTCCTTTCGGCGGACAAGCAAACAAAGGTCCCTGCTCGAGCGTCAACTTCCCCCGCTCGAGCGTGAGACACAACCCTACGCTCGAGCGTACATTCACCCGCTCGAACCGATGAGATCTTTGGATGCGCGATTTCTCGCTCGGCGTGAAACACTCGCCGAAACAAGTCGAAGAAAATGCTGGGAGCATGATTTCCACGCTCGAGCGGCACTTCCCCAGCTCGAGCGGACATAAAAAATCTGGAAAATACAGGTTTGTGTTCCAAGTTCAAAACTCAAGTTTGATGCTCCAAATTCGATCCTCTTGAGCCCATTTTCTGGAAAACTCTTTTAGACACATAGAATAACAAGTTATAAAGCTCAATTTAAGAAATCAAGGCCCAAGGGTGTTTCAATTAAACCCAATACGAAAACAATTTCATGAACAATTTCAAAACATGACATGCATGATCTTTAAACCAAAATCAAGCTTCAATTCTTGCTCAATTGAGCTCAATAGTTGGAAAACAAAATGAAAACATGGACCATAGCTTAAACATGGACATGCATGTGCATTTACCGCAATCAACTTCAAAATGCACCAAGATGGTCATGCATGCAACAATCAAGCTTCAATTCAACATTCTTGAACTTAAAACATGGCTTAGCTCTACAATGATGCATGAAACATGCAAGATTTAGCCCAAGACAACAAGAAGAAGATGATTTCCTTACCTAGAGTGTCAATTTCAAGGTGTGGAAGCTAGATTATGCCATTATACTTCAATTCTAAGCAATCTCCAAGCAAATTCAACAATTTGAGTCCAACTCTCTCTCTTCTCCTCACTCTCTAGTTTGGTCGGTTATGAGCAAGAAAAGGGCTGATCAAATGGTGATCTAGATGTAATAAGGCACAATATATTTGAATAAACAAAGGTCCACTAGCTATGGCAATGTGGTAATTAAGTCAATCTTGGTAATTAACTCGTTTAAATCTAATTTAATCATTCCTAATCAATTTTCAGATAAATATATCATTAAATCACAAATATTCTACTGATTACAAAACACTAAACGGTTTCTAATTCGGCCACCAATAAGGCCTTCAATTGGCAATTTAAACATACAAATTCAAACAGATAGTCATTCAATCAAACAGATGTAATATGCAATTCAATAGATAAACTCATTCAATTTCGGTTTCGATTTCAATCAGTCCATTCAGTACTTCAGTTAATCCAATTATCAGTCATTATCGGTTCAGTTTATCAGTAACCAGTAGCTAATTTAGTGGTTTATCGGTAATCAGTACGAGGGTTGTTACAGATGGTATCTCTCTCTCTCTCTTTCTCTCCACCGCCATAACTATGGACTCTGATACCGACTCCTCTCTCATCGCCAATCGGTCCCTCTTTCATCCCTAATTGCCTCTCCGAAACCCCAAACACCAACCCCCAATTCGAAGATAGAGAGAAGTAAGATAGGGTTTGATGGTAGTGTCTTAGAATGAGATACGGTTTGATGATCAGAATGAGTAATATAGAGAGAGGAGAGAGAGTGATGGACTAATAGTAGTGTCTTGAAATGAGAGATATGTTGATTAGGTTTCATCTCAGTCGTTGGATGTATATAATCCAACGGTAATGGTACTGTTTGGGAATGTGTAACATGAGCCAACAGCTTTATTTTAATTTGGAAGTAAAAAAATGGCTATTTTTATTTTGTAATGAAATTTTATTTTTATTTTTTATTTTTCAGTATTTTTTACAATATAATGTAATATTATTTTTGCAATGTATAATTTATTAAATATGTAGTGATATATTTTTTGGTGGGATGAATTATATTTATTTTTTTTTTCCAATTTTTCAATTTTTTTTTTCATTTTTTATATTTATCTAGTCGGGAATAATATAAGTATAATTTTTTTTTACAAACAGTTAAAAAAAGGTCACAAAAGACAAAAAATAAACAAAAAAACAATCACAAAAAATTTATATACAAACGAAACCTACAAACTTGGAAGGAAAGTTGGTTAAAGTTGGTTAAAATTTGCCAAAATAAAAAAATGACCATTAGAGTACTATTGCTATAATTTAACAAAATAACACTATTCATAGTCAAATTATAGTAATAATAATGACATTATAATAACAATGGTTGAAGATGCTCTAAGAAAAGGATGAGATATAGCACTATATATAGATTAAAAAAAAATTACACCTCGTCATGTGAGTCACAAGTAGGACACATATTTCAGGCAAACTTGTAACAATTAATTTGACATTTATGTGTATAGATGGGTCACGGTATTTGGAGAGTTGTGAGTTTCAATTTTCTTTTCAAAATTCAAGAAGGATGATCTGATTGCAAAAGTGATGAGATAAGAAACTATTGAGCACTATAGGAGTAATGTGTTGAATAAGTTTGACATGTCGAGAATATATGTATTATTCATAGTGATTATTATCATATACCGTGACCGATCTATCCACATAAATATCAAATTAAGGTTAAATTTGAAAAAGACTAAATAAGTATATTTTTTAATTTTTCTTGTATTATGTATAAAAAAAATAAAGAGGAGATGTTGATTGATGTAACTCAAAAAAAATAAAATGATAAAATAAGTGCACTTTTTTAATTTAGTCAAACTTGACCTTAATAAAAAATGTTTCATACGGAGATTTATCAAATATTAGGTTTTAATTGTTAGGAAGCGGTCACAAAGTAACCATGTAAAACGCTAATAACACCGCAACCTTCACCACATAAATAAATGACTATCTTGCACAAGTGAGGTTGGTCCCACACCTACCATGTGATGTGCATTAAACCCTCCCCTCAATCAGGACGCTCTCCTTGAATTTCCTTCTTGATTGGGCTATTGGACTCACATTTACATTTAATTTTGATGATTCGAATCGTTGACATTTTAACATTCGTTAAGTATATCATATTTATAAAAAATCAAGATGATCGGATATTAGAAAGCATGTGTTCGGATCATCGAACTAAAAACTATTTTTTTAAAAAATTTAATAAACATTTTTCCAAACACATAGTTTCTAATATCCGATCAACTTGATTTTTTACAAGTATGATATACTTAACAAATCTTAAAATATCAACGATTTGGATTATTAAAATTAGACGTAAAAATAGGTCCAATGACCTAACAAGTAGAAAATCAAGAAGGAAACTCAATGAGAGGATCCTAATCCCCCTGAATCAGCATGCTATTCTTTACTATGATTCATAGGCCTGGTTTGGGTTGTTAGGGAAAATTCAAAAAGTCAAAAAGTTACAAAAAAAAAAAAAAATATATATATATATATTATTATTCATAAATTAAAAATATAAAAAAATTAATATACATAATATTTTAATACAAACCAACTTGTAAGTGAAAGGTACTAAATTGATGCTGATTTGTACGGTGAAAGGAACCCCCAAAAAAAAAATTACATATATATTCATTAAGTTGAACGGAAATGTTGGGCCCGTGGGGGCCCACCACGGGTCCCGTTTTGATAATCTGAACCGTTAATGTGTAGAACTCGTCTAGTGCTATATGCTTGTTAAAAATCACGTTGATCGGATATCGCTAACTATATGATCAAATCAGTTTTGTATAAAAAATGGATTGCGTTATAGTTAATGGTTGACAAAAAAATTAATCCGATCAGACAGTTATAGATATCCAATCAATATGATTTTTTACAAATGTATAATACTCGACGAGTTGTACACATTGAACGGTTCCGATTAGAAAAACAGGATCCGTGGTGAACCCTTACTGGCTAAAGAGCACCATCCAAATGGTTGTCCGAAAAGGAGACAACTATTTCCTATTACACCACTTTGCAAACCTACATTGTCAAAACTTTTCTTATTTACTAATTTATACAATTTTTTAATACATATTTTTTCGTAAAAAGTCAAAAAATTAATCCAAACATCCATTTTTTTTTTTTAATTTTTTAGTCAAAAAAGACAAAAAATACACTTATTTAAGACATCTCAAACAACCTCATAGTGTGTCTATAAAAAATATTAAGAATCTTAAATGTTTTATCAAATATCTTATATAGATGTGAGACCCATACCATGTGAGTTCTATATGAATCACATATCCATGTGAGATATTAGATAAAACATTTGAGATGCCTAACATTACTCATGTGTCTATACCATTGTTGTAATTAATTAGTTCAATTAAGAAAGAAACTGAAAATAAATATGCTTTACTGCAAGGAATATAAATGTTCAAATGACCTTTATACATCCCCGCAACATTCATGTAGAAAGACATTCTTGTAAAAAAAAAAAAAAAAATTGATCTAAAATTTTAATTTTTTTACTTGAATTCATTAACTCAGAAGGTTGTTTCACTTGCGCCCCCCCCCCCCCCAAAAAAAAAAAATCTAATAAATACATCTTGGTTCCTCTATGAAACACAAGTTTCTTTGCTCAAAAAGTACAACTTTGGGCCGCATGTCAGCAACTTGATGAGGTGAAGCGAGTACGGAAAAATGGGAACTTGTAGGCTTGCATCCTTAACTTCACCGAGTCATAGCCAACTCCCACCTGAAAGCGCCCCCTTGTGGCCTCTCACTCCTTGCTTCAAACTTAGTTCGTGTGTGCGCTGACAAGGTACAAAAAACACAAGCCGATAATCATACAAATCTCACTTGGAATTCCTGTATATATAATCATCTCAAAACAAATCAACCATGAAAAATAAAAAGAGCAATCTGCAAATTTTACACTAATTTTGCTGTATGCAAGAGAATGCACCAACCAGAAACATAGCAACTTGAGATATAAATGGAAAGCAGAAATAACCAAGAATGAGTCACAGGACCAGAATTTCCAAATGCCAGGCTAGATGATCCTTTCAATAGGTTATTTGATTGTGTATCCCGGAAAAAGAGATACAGTAGTTATAAAGAACTGCATCGTCTCACATTAACAACCCCTCCTGATTCTATAAAAAAAATATATAGATTCTTTTCTTTTTTAGCTGTATCCATCTTTAAAGATGCAGTTTCGAAACTACATATATATATATTTTTTTGGAACTTGAAAACTACCAGAAGAGAACATTATGTCTAAAGAGGGTCAAACTGACCATGCGAAGCTAGATTGGGTCGAGCACCTGTTTGGGGGGCCAGGTCTCTCAGTGGACCTAGGCTGAGCAGAAGCAGGGCTGAGTGGTCTAGCAAGGGCCAGGGCTATCTCCAACTGGCTAGACCATTCATGTGCCGAGTTGATCATGCTTGGGTGACCCAACTTGGACCTTGCTCCCTTAGGAGCGAAAATACTTGCAAGCGTAGTTGGATTCAGGAGGCATAAATCAGAGTGCCCACGTAGACTGGAGGTGGTTTACCCATGGAGAAGTACATGTCGCTAGAAGCTCTAAGATATTGGATGAGATTAGATCAGAAAGAATCTGGAGTCTCATGGGAAAACAGATTGCCATCATGGAAGCTAGCAGAATTGTGGTCCCTCTACTCTAGGCACGTTGATGACCTGAGCAGGGGACACGCAAGGCAGTTATCCTATGTGCATCTTGGAAAGCAATAGAGGAGCATTATAAAAGGTAAACTTCGTCTTCTTTGGAAGATATTTTGAAACTCTCTGAACCCTAATTCACTGCATCGCTTTGCTCTCTATACCTCTTCCTGGATTCATGGCTTTAGCATCGGAAGGGCTTCTCCAGTCAAATCCCGCCCAGGTGGCACTTACGGTGTTCTCTGGCTTCCAGGTCACGGTTCCTAGATCACTTTGGTCACTCACAGAGCTCCAATTCTATTACTGCAGAATTCATCCCCACACAACATCCAGTTCTCTAATTTTAACTAATTTCTTCTTGCATAATGGAGACTATTAATGCCAAAAAAGTTTCTTTCTTGCTAGAGGAATGAATGCAATCTATGTACTATATGTTCGCAACACGTATGCAAAGGGTAAGGCTGCCCTGGAAAATCTGCTAGATAGAGTAAATGTTCCTAATTAAGGGAAAATCAAAGAGAGAAGGCTACCAACCACCCCCGAGACAATTCTAACCAACCTTCTGTACCATGTGAAGGACAAGCTACAATCTGTCCACTGCTACCAAAAAGTGAGAGACAAACACATTTTTGAGAGTGTTCAAAAGGAAAAAACACATTTTTGAGACAATAGTTTAACCCTGGAGTAGTCTAGTGCCTAACATGCATCATGGGAAGCATATGTTTCAAAAGTTTCAAATTACGGCTAACAAGTACAGTACAGACCTTCAAGCTATTGGAGTATAAGTGATCATTTTTTGCAAATAAGCAGATGAGCTTCTCATTTATGATGGCCACAGCCCACAGAATAATATTTCATGTCCCATAATGTCATCAATCAAGTTCTAGAAGAAGGTTCAGAAAACTGAGCACACAGTGAAGCAGACTTTAAATTAGAAGATACAGAAGTACATAGTATTATCCCATTGCCAATCCTGAGTATTTTTACCCACCTCCCTGATTGGTTCTTTCACTAGGGTTGGATCCCATTAACCATAATATAATTGCTAGTGCATGCCAGCCAGTAGGCCATTGCAGGCTTCAGGCATACATTCAGACAACATCCTCCTCTTGATGGGTCCCCGGATGCAATTAAACAACTAAAAATTAATTAGATGGTATGTTGTTACAAAAATCTTTGTTATCATTTTGGGAAACTGTTTTCCATTCTCATGAACAGAAAATTAAAATAACACAGGTGGAAGTTTTTCAGAAAATGTTTTTGTTAAAACTTATTGAAAAAAACTCGTTTTCTGTACAACATTTTTTAAATATTTTCTGAGCTTCAAAACTTTTGAGTCCATATAGAAAATTACCATAATTTTATAACAACTGTGTTTACAATGAATAAAACCAATTGGATGAAATGGATTCGTGCAGCCAACCCCTAAAATTGCGAGACAAAGGCTTGTTGAGTTGAGTGTTTCCAATATCTTCATCATTTGTATGGGGAAAAAAAACCAGGAAACAAAAAAAAAAATCCAAAACAAAATGATGAAAAGAAAACCATACCAATTGGGTAGAGTTATTAAGTTCTTCATTGGAGTTTACAAATGTATCATAATCAGAGAACAATTTTCAATAAAAGATTGGATTGCAAAAATGGAGAGTTTTGATCACCACTGGAGCAATTAATTATTCAGGACCAAGACATGGCTCCTCTCCACAAGAAAAGCAAACATTACCACCTAATTAAAATTTCTTAGATTTACTTCTTTAAGGATGTACTTTAAAAAAATAAATTGAAATTGGTATGTTTGGTTATAAGAATAAAATAATATGGAATTTAGTTTGTGTATGTTTGGTCATAAATATAGGGATGAGAATTTGTTTTTGTAAAGTGATAAAGAGGTAATTGCACATTTATTGTTAAACTCTATCACCCGACAACTCTGACAAGGGAGGGCAATGTAATTTCAGAAACCATAGTAGAGGTCCTTATAATTGTCAGAAACATTAAGGAACGTCTGTGTAATTAACCGTTTGTTTAAATTTGTTCTCTTTTAAAAAATCCACTCTTTCTATATCTTAGTTTGTTATGTTTGAATTTAGCGATCCAAAACTATCCATAAAGTTAAGCAAATTATACTGACACAAGCCATATCAAACAAACAAATGTCAGCATTTTCTCATAGCACATCATCAGAGCCACTACGGCTGAAGGAATTAGAATAAGCATACAAACAAATTAAATTGACCCAAGTCTTGAAAGTGAAGAGAAGTACCATGGTTTAATCATTAATGGGTAAGAAAATTTCAACACTTTTAAAGCTGTTTGTACCAATGAAAAGGCAGTTTCTAATAAGAAATAAGATTTTTTCCCCCTTCAGCACCGCAAAATAGTGATGCAACCATGGTGAATGTTAGCATGCTTTCCTTTAAATTGGGTAAAATGATAGCACGGCATTTCTAAATAAAACAACTACTACCTTGTGAGCTGCATCTCTAAACTTGAAAATAATATCCAAAAAGGTCCCTAGAAGGAAAAAACAAAAGTTGGAGAAAATAAGTTTAATTTCAAATAGAACCCTAAATCATAGCCTTAGGCCCTGTTTGTTTGGGAAAATGATTGTGGGAATAGGGATCAATCCTGGGGGTCCCACTCCCACATTATGCCACATTTGATGCAGGAAAAAATGATAATCCAGACCCAACTGTGACACTCAAATTGTTTCCATCTTAACCCATCATTTATCTCACCATAACCAAATAATCAAACATGGTACAAGTAATTCAATCAAAAAGAATTTATTCGCATGCTATATATAATTCGATCCATTATCAAAAGGTATTAGTATTACTTATCCCCTCTAATCCTATATTGCAAACAAATATAGTCTTAGAATATTTGAAAACAAATTTGATAAATGAGAGCATACTGAACAATGATAAAAATCAAAATAAATCAAAAAAGAAAATACAAGTACAAGACATGCATACATATCTGAATACATAGAATTGGCATTCAAACAATTTTGAAGTCTTAAAACTCAACTAATGTTTACTATTGTGAATAAAGTAGTATCAAAGAGAAGTCTAAGCCGATTGCAATCAGCCTAGTAATCAGTCTCTAGAACAGTCCATCAGGTCTGTGAAACTAGCTGCAAATGTGTGTGTGCATATATTTTTGCTAGATAAGAATACATATTTTGGCTCTAAACAGCCTAGGCAGGAAAGCAAACAAAGACCTTTTGAAACTACAGACTATAAAAAGCCTTCTTCCCATCAACTCTATTCCCCAATATTTTCACCCCACTGGGCTAGTCAATCCATTTCTTTGTTATCATTTCTCAAGTATGTAGAACTCTTGTACACCCTAATTTTTC
Source organism: Camellia lanceoleosa (assembly GCA_025200525.1). Lineage (NCBI taxonomy): Eukaryota > Viridiplantae > Streptophyta > Magnoliopsida > Ericales > Theaceae > Camellia > Camellia lanceoleosa. The sequence continues at coordinate 69,600,719 of CM045759.1, read as the reverse complement.
CACATCAGAATTTCACATTCTTATATGAGCAGCCACAACCTGTTAGCAGCCTAAGTTACGGCTTCAACAACATTCTTGAACTTCCTCAACATTAAGTTGTTTTAAATTTTTTTATCACGGCCATAATATGCCCTAACTTTATAGCTTTCACTGATGTTCCTTACAAGTTAGATGTGTGTCATATCTGCATGCTCCAACTTCTTACCAAAATTGATTATTTCTCAGCCTATCAAATTCATATTAATACACATTACAAAAGCTGAGAACAGAACTACGCAGATTGCAGATATTTAAAATCAATCAAAATTTAAACTACAAGTTGTGAAATAACAACTAATTCAAAAAAAATTGCTCTAAAGCAGCAAGTTAGAGATACCAACCAATGATTGGAGCAGAGATAGCTCAAAATCAATGGACCGCAAAGACATCTTAGCGATGTCGGAGATCGCAGCCTCTCGAACGCCAGGGGCATCACTCGTCAAGTCCTCGTAGGCAGCCTCGAACGCTTCCTGCCAAAATCGAGGCAATCTGATCCTTCGGCTGTTTGTATACACATCCCACATGTGCTTAACAACCTTCTCTCTCTCCTCCATTTCCTGTCTCACACCGTTCAAACAAGATCCACTTCATTCACAACTACATCATTGTATACACATATCCTAGCAAGCATGGGTGCGGGTACGAGTACGGTACGGGTACAAGAGCGGGAACACCGATTCGGCAAAACTCAAAAAAAGTATGATACGGGTACGGCTGCAGTACGCCGATATATATATATTTTCATATAATTATGGTTAAAAGATCCAACCTACAAATTAAAATTAAATATCAAAACTAAAAAGAGAACTACGCATTTTCCTATAATTTAAAACCATTAAGCGTTAAAAATAATATTTGTGAAATCTCTTACTTTGACATGTTATGCACTATGAATTTGTTATCATAATTTATTTTTAAAATCTTTCTTTTTGCTCATCAATTTGCCATTTTTATAGGGTGAGGCCAAAGAAATAATAGGAGATTAAAGAAAGATTTAAAGTTAATTGCCAACAATAAAGGAAAAAAAATTCTCAATTGAGACAGGTTGTCAATTGCAATTTGTATAATACATAAAATTGCATCATTCCCAACCACTACTAATCAACTAATACCGTATCAATTTTTAATGTTTTGTGCATAAACTTTAAAAGTTTGTTATGATTAAAGATTTCATAAAGAAATTCTAGGAGGATCTGAAGCAAAAGTATAATGCATAGTCATACACATAACTGCCCTTTATAGGCCTTGTTATTTTTTTTATTCAAATTACCTTTTAAAAATACCAAAATCATTTGCTGATATACTTATACGATTCATATAAATAGACAGGACAGTAGAGAAACATCAAAATTGCTGATCTGCAAGAGAATCAAAAAAAATAATAATAAAAAAAAAATTTGCTGATTTGCAAGGGCACAAAAAAAAAAAAATTTTGGTCCGGGCGTACCCATGGCATACCCACGCCATACCCAAATGAACCAAACGCATTCTTTTTGCAGATCCGCACGATATCGCCATACCGGTACACGACCACACCGGTAAGTAGCCAAGATCAGACGGCACTATTTTTGGAGTATCCGTGCTTCATAGCACATATCTATACTATCTGTTCTATTAAATAAGTCCAACACCAAACTTGTGCATATGTCACAAAAATTGCTATTTTGAAAATGCTCATGACAGTTTGAAAATTGCCTACGTGAAAAAACTGATTCAAATCCTCAAAATTTCAACTATTCTCATCTTTTTCATTCCTCAATTACATGTATTTGCACAATCATCGCGTTTGCAAATGCAGCTTCTATGTACACATATCTATACTTCTATACTATCTATAAAGCCAACCAGACTTGACATAGATGTCACATATTCTGCTATTTCGAAAATGCACAAGACATTTTGAAAATTGCCTATATGTGAAAATTTTGATTCAGATCCTCAAAATTTCAACTATTCTATCTTCTTCATTTCTCAATTACATGCGTTTCACACACACACACACACACACACACACACATATAGAGAGAGAGAGAGAGAGAGAGAGAGAGAATAGGAATTACGAGAACGTCGAGATCGTCGTGGATGGGAATGTCGAAGTCATCGGAGAAGCGGTTGAGATTGCCGGCGGACCACCGGAGGGAGACAGTGCCGGTGAGCATGGACCAGAAAGCCAGAAGCAAGATGGCGGATAGTGCCCAGAATTTGTACCGGCCTTTACCGAATGGACTCGAATCGGAGGTCTCTTTCTGTGTATGTGTGTGTGTATGTGTATGTGTATGTGCAGTCGGTGTTGATATTGGTAGGGCATCATCATCCTTCATTTCTCGATTATCAAACAAGCACAGAAAGAGAGAGAAAGAGAAATTTAAATGCGTTCGGTAATTTTTAATTGTCTTTAAGGTGTCTTCAGTGTCTGCAACTCGGATTTGGATGATGAATTTGATCTCATTGATGACTGGGAGAGAGAGCTTCTGCTGTTTGGGGGGAAGGAAAGTGAATTTTCTGTTACTTTTTTGCTAGAGTTTTATTTTATTTTATTTTAATTTTGGAGTATAAATTTTCTAAAATTCTTTGATGGTATTGATGATGTCTCTGTATGATGTGGTAAATTTATTTTTTATAACTTCACTCAAATTAGTTTAAAATTTCATAATAATCATTTTGTTTGATTTTGAACTTTTTAAAAATAGTTTTCAAAATTTTAATTACTTTTTACTTTTGAGATTGTGAATTATTTTAACTTAATAAAAATTTTAAAAAAAATTAGCGCATTATTTTTTTTGTATTTATTGAATTTTTAAAATATTTTTTTTATAAATATTTTATTTTTAAATATATTTAGATGGGGAAATTAGTAATTTTGAAAAATTATTACAAAAAGTGAAAATATTTATAACTTTAATTATTAATATTTACAATGTTTTATCACTTTTTTGTAAATATTTTTCCTAACCATCACTTCACTAATATGTAATTCTCCCTATTTAGATTATATGAGTATTTAAAAATTTAAAAAAAATGACTAAAATATGAAGGGAAAAAAAAGCATTAAAATCAACAAAACATGAAAAATAAAAATTTTAAAACTCAGTATGTATTTATTTTGTTAAATGTATAATATTATAATATGTATCACATTATAATATGTTAATTGTTGATATGTTAGTATTATAATAGTACAATTCCGATTGGTAGCTCGAATTTGCCTCTCCCGAATCCCCCTAATTTTCATTTTCAGTAAACTGTTTGTTTTTTTTTTTCTTTAACTTACCTTGCATTTTTTTTTTTTGTTGCCAAAAATGGCAATTCGGGGCTTTCGGGGGAGCAACCCCTCGAGCTCCCGTGTTTTTCCCATAATAGTAATAGGATAGTGATCCAGTGATCCCTTTAATCATAATGTTTCTTTCCTTTTAAGCCTTTCGGCTACTTTCAGTTTATAACGTTCCTTTTGTTCTTCCCCTCCTTTATAAAGGAGAGCTCTCAACTGAGCATTTGATGTACAAATTCAATACATCAATATATACACAAGCACCGTTTGGGAAGAAAGTTTGGATACTTTTTTGGTTATTTTAACCACAACAAACAAAACATCACATCCAACTCATAATTATTACACCATTCTCTCACAAAAAAAGTCATTAAACCAAAAAGTTCTTCGTAAATCAAGCTTTTTAGCCTAGACTAAAATAATCAAAAAAAGCAAAAAGGTAACCCACTTCCCAAACGACACCACAATTTACATTCTCTCTCTTTCACTATACATTATTCTATTTCTCTATACATTGAAATTAACATATTTCAATTCTAGCCTTCAAAGTGAGTACAAATTTCAATTGTTCTATGAAGGATGATGGATAGGTGTTGATAAGTGGTTCTGGATTTTATTTATTTATATATATATATATAAATATGGTAAGAATCACAAACACTCCATAAATTAAATAAAAATATACAAGCAACTCTTAACATTTTATCATAGAGACTCTTGATATTTAGAAATTGTATCTGTCACATTTTTATTGGCCATCACTAAATTATTTTAACGAAAAGTTAGTTTTACCTTTCGATTTAAATTGCAAACAACCCTGAACATCAACAAAAATATCAACATTGGTAACAATAATGAGACTTTGATTTAACGAAAATAAATTTTAAATGTTGGGGAGTGTTCATGTATTTTGTCAAAGAGTATCCATGATATATTTTTATTTGTTGCAATTTGTTTTTGTTGAAGGGTAAAATTGAAACAATATATGCTAAGTCTGGAGTTTTGAATTCATTTGGAAGATATTATAAAAATAGGATTTAGTTATCTAAATTGAAGTTAATAGGATTTTATGGTAATTTGAAGAGAAAAAATTGTCCTTATTGGTAATTTTTTCAAAATTATTTGGTGCTCTTTCAAAATTAAGTATCCAAAATTTAATTAAAATTTTGTTTAATTTGAAAATTCAATGAAAACTTAGTGATATCATCTCATAATTAATTTCGTGCTAAATGTAAAAACCATGTCCTTAAATTTTAACAATTTAAGATATGCATTTGATTCAATCTTTAAAAAAAAGAAGAGAAAAAAAGAGATGCATTTGAAAATGGAAAAATTATTGATAAATCTCATTTAGAAGTATTTTAACTTAAGAAGTCCATGAAGGAATTTTTTAACCCATTTAGTCTCATGTATGTATAGTTTTATTCCACAAAGTCATTTTTCTTAATTTACACTATTTTCTTGGACACTTATGTCATTATATTTAATTTTGATACCCTTATAAATATTTTTTGAATGGTTAGCAATTTTATAATGTGAACATTCATATTTTAAAATTCACATTGGTAAGAATGTAAAATTGGCCCGTAGGTGGCCCGAAACCCGCCCGCGAGCTGGGGCGGGCCCGACCCGTTGACAATGTGAATATTCACATTGACATGTTAACATTTACATTAATATGAGTGTAAAATTTGCCCGCGTCCCGTGGCGGCGTGAAACCCGCTCGCGGCCCGGGGCGGGCCCGGTCTGGCCCGTTAACAATGTGAATATTCATATTGACGTGTTAACATTCACATTGATAAGAGTATAAATTGGCCCGCGGCCCGGGCAGACTCTGTCCGGCCCGGCCTGTTGACAATGTGAATATTCACATTGACATGTTAACATTCACATTGATAGGAGTGTAAAATTAGCCCGCGCCTCGTGGCTGCCCGAAACCCGCCCACGGCCCGGCCTGTTGACAATGTGAATGTTCACATTGACATGTTAACATTCACATTAATAAGAGTATAAAATTGGTCAGCCCAAGGCGAGCCCGACCCCGCTCGTTGACAATGTGAATATTCACATTGACATGTTAACATTCACATTGATAAGAGTGTAAAATTAGCCCGCAACCCATGGGCGGCTCGAAACCCGATCGCAGCCTGAGGCGGACTTGGCCTGACCCGTGACAATGTGAATATTCACATGGACATATTAACATTAACATTGATAGGAGTGTAAAATTTGCCCGCTGCCCGAAACTTGCCCGCGGCCCGGAGTAGGCCTGGCCCAGCCCGTTGACAATGTGAATATTCACATTGACATGTTAAGATGCACATTGATAGGAATGTAGAATTGGTCTGCGGCCCGTGGGCTGCCCGAAGCCCGCCCATGGCCCGGAGCAGGCTCGTTTGGGTCTGAGCCCAAGCATGTCTGAGACCCTAGGTTAGGGCTTAGATCATCACTTTGAAGCCCAGCCCGACCCATTCAAGGCTCAATCCGAGGCCCAGCCCGCCCGAGGCGCAATATATTTTTTTGTGGAAAATAATAAAATTTTGGTAGAAAAAATTAAAAAGAATTAAAAAAAAATGGCCAGGCCTGCCCAAGCCCGACCTAAGCTCGAGGCTAGGTCCAGGCCCACCGGCCCGACTCGAGGCTCGATCCATCGGCCTATCCAAAGCCCAAATACCCTTGTGCCAAGGCTAGGGCCTGGGCCTAATTTTTTAGCCCGTGGGCCAGCCCAACCCAGCCCGAGAAAGGCTCATTTGGGCCCAGGCTAGAGCCTAGTCTGAGACCCTAGGCTAGGGTCTGGGCCATCACTTTGAAGCCCGGCTTAGCCCATCGGCCAGGTTAAGGCCCATTCAAGGCTCGGTATAAGGCCCGGTCCGCGTCGAGGCCTGGTGTCTTTTTTTGTAGAAAATAATAAAATTTTGGTAGAAAAAATTAAAAGAATTAAAAAAAAATGGCCAGGCTCGACTCGGGCTGCCCACGGGCTGTGGGCGGGTTTCGGACAGTCACGAGGCACGGGCTAATTTTACACTCCTATCAATGTGAATGTTAACATGTTAATGTGAATATTCACATTGTCAACGGGCCGGGCCGGGCCAGCCCTGGGCCGCTGACCAATTTTATGCTCTTATCAATGTGAATGTTAATATGTCAATATGAATATTCACATTGTCAACAAAGCCGCCTGCTCACTGGGTCGCCATTTGGCCGTTTCGTTTACCACGAGGGGTAGGCTAATTTTACACTTCTATCAATGTAAATGTTAACATGTCAATGTGAATATTCACATTGTCAACGGACCGGGCCGGACCAGGCCCGCCTCGGGCCACGGGCGAGCTTTTGACCGCCCATGGGCCGCAGGCCAATTTTATACTCTTATCAATGTGAATGTTAACATGTCAATGTGAATATTCGCATTGTCAACAGGCCGAACCGGGCCTACCCCGGGCCGCCCATGGACTGCGGGCGGGTTTCGCGCCGCCACGGGACGCGGACCAATTTTACACTCCTATTAATGTGAATGTTAACATGTCAATGTGAATATTCACATTGTCAATTGGTCGGGTCCGCCCCGGCCCGACTCAAATTTTTCTGGGCACCCACGAGGATCGACATGGGCCGAGCCCCTACACATTGAAGATATGAACATTCACATTGACGGTGTGAACATTCACATTAGGGGTATTTTGGTAATTATGTCACCCATAGGACTTATTGAAACATAAGAAAATAATGTGAACTAAATGGAACATAAGTAGATGAAAAGGGTATTTTGGTCTTCTTATCTCAAATAGGACCTAATGGAATAGTAAAAAAGAATATGGGTTGGATGGAATAAAATTCTTAGAAAGTGAATTTATCAAAAAAGCTCCCTTTGAAAACCCATAAACAAGTTAAAATTTAAAATGACAGATTGGAAGATTTGGACGGGTAGAACTAATTTAATTACATCTATTAATTTGATAAATAAATTAAAATCAATAGAACGATTTAATTTGACTAACCATCCAAAAAATCTACATTTTAAAAGAAAAGATAACTTAAAATGCTAGTAAAACAATTGCCTTACGAAAAAAATTGTATCTCAATTTGTGTGGTTAGTTTCTATTTTTTTGGCTCCACATTTTTTTCATTTTTGATAGCTTATTTATATTCTAAAACATAAAAAATAAAATAACATAATAAACTCATTTGGTAAACTATTTTCAAAATTATTTGTGCTTCTTTTTATTTTTATTTTTAAACCCCATTTTTAGAAAGCAATTTTAATCTATAAGTATTTCAGATTTATTATCTGATGTTTTAATTGGAACCTAACATGTTACAACTTTCTCTTTCCCTACTCCTTTGAATGATTGTAAAAAATAATAATAATAAGGGGAACTGACCCAAAGGTCCAAGCCCAACATATCCTACCCCGTTTAAGCCCAAAACAATTTTAGTACTCCATTAAGTCCTCAAATTAACAATAAGACAAAAATACCCACAATACATCATCCAATTTACACGCGCGCAACCATCACCCACGTCCCAAACATCTCAGACTGATCAGTACGCTGTCACGTCTCCGCCGTTCGAAATCGACTCCTCAGTCCTCCATCTCTCTTCCGTTCAACTCCATCGCCTCTGAAAACCCTAACCCTAACCAGAAAACGTAACAGTTCATCTTCATCACCCACAATCATCTCAGTCTGATCAGTACACTATCACATCTCCGCCGCTCGAAATCGCATTCTCAATCCTCTATCTCTCCTCCGTTCGATTCCATTCCCTCTGAAACCCTACCCAAACCACAAAACCAAACCATTCATCTTCAACACAACACCAAGCCGTTCATATTCTCCAATCGGCGACTCTCAACAACACGAAGAACCATCACCACTGTAAAGAGATTTCATAGTTCCTGACTTCAAATTCACAACAATGGGGAAAAAAAGTAACATCTCTCTTCACCTATTCACTATTTTTCATTCACATTTGTACGTATTTCTTATATACACATTTTACATACTTCAAAATGTATAAACCCTCTTTTATATATAATCTCCTGTTTTCAAACATTCTACTCCCTTGTTTTTCAACATTCTAAAACACTTTTTTTACACATAAATCCCTATTTTTACACATTCAACACCTTATTCTTATTCTTGTTGTTCAATATTGGCGTCTCTTATTCTTATTTTTGAATTTTTAATCTTCTCATTGTTATTGTTGCTTTTTACAAAATACAAAGGGCTGTTACTATTGTTCATACTATTTATAAACTGCAACATCATAGTGTTTCATTTCACCACTACACAAGTAACATATCTCAATTTATTCAAACTGCAAATGAAACTGCAAAATTACACAGTTTAACCACTACTCAAAACAAGTAGATAACTTATTATAAAGTGCAAATCAAACTGTCAAATTATACAGTTTCGTAACTGTTACCAACAAAATACATATAACTTCATATGAAACCTCATATAAAACTTCAAAATTATACAGTTTTGTCACTATATTACTCATCTTAGTCTTTGTCGCTTTCATTTTTTTGAAGCATTTGTTGGAAGATATTTGAAGAAACAAACCCATATGCCCACAAATCCAATCAGGGATTTAACCATCTCCCCTTTTGAAAGTCCATCTCCTGTATTCATTGAAAAGCCACCACCATCTCCCCATCCACAAAAAACCAAACCACCACACCCAAAAACAACCAAACCCAACAGACCCCACCAAAAAACCCACAAAACAACCACACCACCAACAAGAAAAAGCCCAAGAACTGCACCACAGACCCTACCCACACAACAAACACCAACCACACCTCCAACCACAACAACAACAAACAAAAGAAAGCCAACAACAAAACAAGAAGCTCCTCCGACCAAAAAAAGAAAGCTCCAAGAAAGCCAATCAACTCCCAAAACAAAAACCAAGGCATCAAAAGAAAAAAAAGCAGCAGTCCCTGCAAAGAGAGTCCAACAATTTAATTATCGTTCCAACATCGGAACAGTAATCAAACTGTTGAAGGGGGTCAAATTCACAAAAGCCCAACAGACAGAGCTGCAAAAAACCCCTTTTTGGCACCTCATAAATGCTCTCTCCTCAACACAACTGAAGGCCTCTTGGTGCAGATGCTACAACTCCATTGTAGCAGAAATGACAACACTCTACAACAAAAGAAAAAGATCATTTCTACTTGGCAAAAAGCAAATGAAACTCAGAAGCAGTGATGTGAAGCTCATTTTTGGTATTGACTGTGGAGAAGACAGCATCACCACCAAATCCTATGCAACACCAAAGGATTTTGAGCTTCCATTTTACAAACGAAGATGCAAATCAGTCAAGAGATTGGATGGCAAGTCTTTGGCCAAAATGTTTCAACAAACAAAAAAAGGAAAATCAACCAATGATCGTCAAGATCTTGCAAGGGTAATCGCCCTTTTACTTGTGCTTGAAACTTCTCATCCCCACAACAGGCCATACACTCAGTTGGAGTTTCCTCAACTATGTCGACAATCTCAACAACATCAAGAAATACAATTGGGTTGAGGCAATAAAAGACACACTGATGAATTCAATGGCAAATGCAAACAACAACCCAAGGCATGTCCTTTGGATCGTCATGTTACTCTTGGTAAACACATTGCTCAACTACTTCCCACAAAAATATCAGACATCCACCTATTTCTAACTATCTAACATATTTCAATTTTTTTTTTTTAACAGTACTGGTACTGTGAACACAGTAAACTCCTTCGACCATCCAACAAAGAAGGCTTCCCAAGGTTTATGAAATGGAACCTTGGCAGAATGTACTCCAAGTGGAAACACATCAGCCTTGCTCACTTTGAAAAGGTATTCAAACTCTTCTATACTATCATAGCATAAATCTATTCAACTCTCCTTTCACATTCATTGTAGTACAAATCATATTATGAAACTGTGAAAATTTTCAGTTTCAAATAACACACTTATTTAACATCACTCATGTTATGAAACTGTAATATTTTTCAGTTTCCAAAAACATATTTTGACACTTAACCCACATTACTCACAGTACAAGAAACTACCCAAATTTACAGTACTACTGATATATGCCACATTGTTCCAATGCAAGTTAACTAAAGTCCTTTAACCCCAACTGAACAAGAAATACAGTTATTGCATATCAATCAAAGCACATCAATAGACTTTTCAGCAAAGAAACATGACCACAAAAAGGACAATAAGCGAAAAAAGAAAACAAAAGAAACAAAAAAAAAAAAAACACTTCTAGAGAGTGATGATGATGACTTTCTCGAAGAAGAACATCATTCAGAATCAGAATCAGAATCAGAACAAGAAGAACAACAAAAAAAAAAGAAAAGAAAGCAAAAACCACAAGAAGAACCAGAAAGTGATGAACAAGAAGAAAAAAGTGATGATGGAAAAAATCAAGTGGTGATGAAGAAGAAAGCGAAGAAGAAGAAGAAAGCTGGCGAAGAAGAAAGCGAAGAAGAAGAAGAAGAACCTGATGAACAACATGGCAATGATAAAGCAGAAGAAAGACAACAAACAAAAAGTGATCAACAAGACGACCTTCATGAAGAAGAAGACCAACAAGAAGAAGTCAATGAACAAGAACTGACAAACCAACAAGAAGAACTGCAAGAGAAATCTGACATATTTCATGCACAAGGTAAACTATTGTCTAATACTAAAGCATACTGCAAAATTTCATTAAACTAACCAAAACACAATCCAACATTTTATAGGTCATGACCAACCACAAACACCAACCAAAGAGGATGACAATGACAGGCTCATATCAGACATGAGAGCACAAATGCAAGAAATGGAACAAAAATTCATGGCTGAACTGCGTAAAAAAGAAGATCAACTGAAGGAAATGTCCACCAAAAAAACTGGCAGTCCCCAACAAAGATCCATGGTTAAGAGAATCAAACAAAAATCAAGAAAACAAGCACATCACCCAGATTTTGAATACCAACCAATGACCAAACCCAAAGAAGATGTAAGAAATAAGACACAAACTGCTGCTGATGTACCCAAACCAACACAGGGTACCGATGAAGAAAAAGAGAAAGAGAATGACAACAACAAAGAAGGTGCTCATGAAGCAAAACAACAGCAGAAAGAAAAGATGCAAGAGCATATTGGCCAAGAGAAAGCAGTTGCTCCTGAAACAAACCCAAAAGAGCATGCCAATCAAGAAAAGACAAAACTTCAAATATTGGAAAGTGATGATGATTTCCAGGAAGAATCAATCCCAAACAAGCCACTCACCATTTCATGCTGCAAAACAAACAAGGTTTGGCATAGCCTATCCAAAAAAGACCAAGACCAAATTCAACTCATCAACAACACACAATCAAGTGCTTGTGTCTGGTCTGGCAGCGAAGATGAAAACTGCGTATACTTTTCAGATATATGCAGATTGACCAACAGGGAACCCTTATATGGGAATGTAGGTCTCCAACTGCACAATTTTACAGTTTCTGTACATATTCAATAACCTATTCCACAAAACTAACACATTCTCATATATAACATGTTTCAGGTCATTGATGCCTTCGCAGAAAAGCAATTGACACTCCAACCAACCATTGAAGAATTTGAGAAAAACGATCTAGTCTTTGCAAGCAATCCATATGCAGGAAGATCTTACGTTTTCTCAACACTCATCAATGTAAACAAAACTTAACATACCTTACAACTGCAAAATTTTCTATTTTCTCAACATGTATTACTACATAGTTTTATAACATATTTCAAACATATATATAACTTACAGACTCCACTACAAAACCAAGATCAAGCACTCAGAGAAAAACTCATCGACAACTATTTTCCAGAAGCAATGAAAAACAGATATATCCATTTCCCAATCAACCATGACAACCATTGGACAATTGTGGTCTTTGACAATGCTGATGGAATATGGAGACACTATGACTCTTTGAGACCTGCAAAAGATTGCCACAACAAGCACTTTGAAATTGCAAAATAAATTGTAAGTTAAAATAAAATTTCATACTTAGTTCCATTCCTTTACAAACATATCAACTCACCACTATAACTAACAAAAACACCCACTAACTATTTTGTAGCAACAACATCAACTGAGATGGAATAAAGCATTACTCGACAAGCAGGAAGCATGTTTTTATCTCAAGAGTGCGAGACAGAAATTGCATCAATTGAGGAATGCCCACAACAAACCCCACACTCGTAAGATACAAAATCCATAAACTAATCTTCCAATATGCTAAATTTTGCAGTTTCACCTAACTAATTAACTTCATCTCAAACACTGCAGGAATGATTGTGCAATCGCCGTCTGCAATGTTATCAACTAATATCTCAAGCGGCAACCATGCGAGAAAAAACTTCGTCCAACTGAGTGGGTCAAATTTCGAGCACAAATCATCAATCAATTCCTCAATGATGAGAACCGATCCTGGAAACTCGAGCACTATCAAATGTTGACAAAGCATACCAAACCATAAAAATAATGAACAAACTTCTTGACAATACAAATTTTCAAGGGAACATATCTTTGTACCTTTTTTTTTTTTTAAAAAAAAATTTTCTTTTTTAACATGTGACAAGTACTTTATATACTTTTGGGAATGATCATTTTCTGGTTATTATGGTTATGGTGAAAATGATAGATGTTATTGTTGCTCTTCTTCTCCTTATTATCATTATTGTGGATGTTATTCTGATTGTTTGTCTACTTGTTTCTGGTTGCATATATTTTCATACAGTGAAGGTTGTTTCTAATAATTCTTCAAACTGCAAAATTTTGCAGTTTCATCAGCTTGTTTCTAATGATTTTTAAAACTGTAAAATTATGCGGTTCCATCAGGTTGTTTCTAATAATTCTTAAAACTGCAAAATTATAAGTTTTGTCGCTATGAAATATCAACTGCATTTCAATAAGAAATTTTCAACAACCTTCTCTACATTCCATAAAAATAAAAAACAAAACCAGACTGTTACAAAACAACTTCAATAAGTAAAGAACACATCAACAAACAAAAAACAATTCAACCAACTTTATTCATTACTTCCATAATACCAAGTATCACATTTTTTATTCTCATAATTCCTCAAATTCAAATACAAATAGAAAAGAATAGATTGTGGCCTCAAATAGCAGCCTTGCACGTCTTCTTATTGTGATTCCCATATTTCAAGCACCTCCCACACTTGATTTGCTTCACATTCTCACCCCTAGAAGGTATCTTCTTCTTCTTGTTCCGCCCGGGCTGCTTCTTCGTTATAGAAGGTTTGATAACCGAACTACTGGCACCATCAAAACCAAATCTCTCACTTGAAGGCATTGGATAAACAGATTCCTTGTATGACTCTCTAAAACAATCTACATGAAAAAAAGGATCAATGAAATCATACACATCTCTACCACTACTACGCAAAGCATGTACAGCATGACAACAAAAAAAACCATTCAATTGCCATTCATGGCAAGAACAAGTCTGTCTACCAATATCAACATAAAAAGAAATAGAAGAATGAACCTCAAGCACAGTATCACTAGCAACAATCACATCCCAAGACTTAGCTAGCTCCAAAGAGTCCAACAACTTCTTTTCCATAACTGGACACAATTTCGTACTCCATCTTCTAGATTCAGCTCTTCTATCCGACAATTGAGTCATGATTTGAACCCTAATCATATCAACCATACAAGTAATAGGCAACTCACGAGCCCCACCAATCCAATTATTGTAAGACTCGGCAGCATTAGATGACATCTCACCATATCGTTTCCCTCTAAAAAATGCATTGGCCCACTTATCATTTTGCAAACCATCCAACATACTATCAACTCTACCATTCCCAGCAATACGCCTCAATTTCTGCATATAATGTTGGAAAGAAGCAACCGTTGGCGCATAAGCACATTTGACTAATATTTTCATCAAACACAGCTTATAGGTAGTACGAAGTCCCACCAATTTGTCAATCAAATTTCTCTTCAAATGATTCAAGCAATAAGCATGATGTGCATTGGGGAAAACCACCGAAAGAGCGTCTAGCAATCCATGTTGACGATCCGACACAAAAGTCAATCTCCGGCCTGAACCAACAGCCTTTAACAACTGACTTAAGAACCACATCCAATTATCTTGATTTTCAGCGTCAACAATCGCAAAAGCCAAAGGAAACAGACCTGTAAACAAAATCACATGAAACTGCAAAAATTAGCAGACTCACAATACAATAACACACTGACAAACCAAACCTATACTAACTGCAAATAAATACATACCTTGATTACCATCCTTTGATGTTGCTGCAAGCAAATGCCCCTTGTAACGCCCCTTCAAAAATGTACCATCAACAAACAACAATGGACGACAAAATTGAAAGCCATACAAACATCCATGAAATGCCACAAACAACCTCCGAAAACACCCACTACTTTCATCCACATCTAATTCAAACACACTTCCCGGATTTGTTCTCATAGCCGTCTCAAGGTACCATCGAAGCTGGTCAAAAGAAGTTACAAAATCACCAAACAACCCACCTCTTGCCTTATCAACTCCTAACCATGCAACCCGATAAGAAACATCTATACCATATTGCTTCTTCAATGTTTTTTTAACTTCAATAGGACGAGTCAACGGATTATCACTAATATCATTTTGCACAATATCAGACACAAGTCTAGAACCAACCATTTTGCTACAAGATCTACGAGCCACAACCCCACAACTATGCACATTATCCAATTTCATTATAAAAAAAACACCGGAATCCATCAACACCCTTCCATGCACAAACCATTTACAACCCATAGACGACTTCATCACACACTCAGCAGTTACCTTTGTTGCATCGTTCTTCAAATAATTCATTGCAAAACCACACTCAACTGCATACTTAGCCAATGCAATGCAGAATGCCGGCACTCCACCTTCAAATTCTTGACCAACACTATGTATAATCCCCTTCCAACTAGCAGACAACAAAACTCTCTCTAGTTCTGGATAAAAACTACGCAACAAGCCACCAACATCATAACAATCATTCACAAAAGAACTCTCACAAGTTACAGAATCAATCCTACAAGAATTACCATCATCAACCTCCACAACTCTCTTATCCCCCACAATAACATCATCAACATGACAACCACTACCACCTATCATTGACAACATATTCCCCAAATCATCATCACATTCAACAATACAATTAGAATATTCAGGAACAGAGAAAAACAAACAAAAGTTACCAACACTCAATTCCTTGAACTTCGCACATATTTTCTCAACAACTTCATCATAACTACATCCCTCACTAATCTTGATAGCAGCACAACAATTACTATATTTGCACATTAACATGAAACACCCCTCCATACTACAAAATCACAAACCAACAAACAATTGTTCACCTATTCCAAACTGCAAAATTATACAGTTACAACATATCAATACCAACACTGCACAATTTACAATTCCAAAATACAACTTCAAAATACATTACACTATACGACAAACAAAATCAACAAAATCAAAATCAAACAAACAAAATTTTCCAAACACAAACCACATACCACGCAAATTTGCTTATCTATATATACATACATATATGTATCAACAAATACAAACTACATACACACACAGACATATATATATATATACATATATATGTATATCTATGTATCGACACATACATACATACACATACATATATCTATCACCAGAGAGAGAGAGAGAGAGAGAGAGAGACAATGTCTTGTGAGATATAGCTCGTACACAGATTGATCGGATCGACCACACAACACAATGAGATTGCCACAACGAACAGAAATCGAGATCGCAGAGACGAAGATTTGATTTCCTTTTTTCTCACGCAGCAAAAATTTGATTTCTCACGTATATATAGATCTCAAAACAAAAGGGTATCTGATACCATTTAAAAATACAAAAATAAAAAACGGGACCTCTGGGTATAAAACTTAAAAAACTGTGGACTTATTAATCTATTAAAAATAAATTGGGATTAGAAGGGAAATAGATCTCCTACATAGGACTACATGGTAATTTTCCCTAATAATAATAATTACTTGGGCTCTACCATCAGGGCTATTGGGCCTGCTCCCCCATGGGCAATTATGTGACGATGGGCCGGCCTGTAATTCTGTTCTCCAATATCTGAGTCAACCTACGATTCGGCCTATAGAAGACAACAAGCCCATTTTGGATTTGACAATTGGGCCTAGTTCCCAAACACAGCTTCCAGCTAGAGGTAGTTCAAATTTCAAAAAAATAAAAAATTAAAAAAAAAATGCTAACTACCATAAATTTTTGCAAGAAATTTATCTTGAAAATTAGATATATGGTTGTATGAGAGGGTTCAAGAATGTCGTTAGAAAATTCAAAGATCTTCGAAGAACTTTGAAGAAAAATACGAATTATCTAGAAGATGATAAGAGACTTAGATTCTTCAATAGTCTCAACTAAGAACACAAGAACAAAGAGATGATGGAGATAAGAGATTGAGTGAAGAAGAAGGCAAAGTAATTAGACAGAGAATAATGGCAAAGCTCTCTCATGGATCTCCCACTTTCACTCTTAAGGCTGATAATGGAGAAGGGAAATTAATTCTTTTCTAAGAGTTATCTCTCCAAAATCTATCCCTTGTAAAGCTATGGGTGGGTGCTATTTATAGACACCTCATGATGTAGGATGGAGCCTATATGCAAGGTACATGGGGAATATTCTCTCTAACCACCTTGTTCGAGGAGGTGACCTCTCCGAGGATGAGGAAAACCCTCGAAGAGAAGATCAATCTCTCGGCGAATCATTCTTCTTAGCCACACTTAACCAATGATCCCTAATCATCCCAAAGCGTCAGGGTTAGTCCCAGAGGACGTCCTGCGGTATAAGGGTCAGAGGTAGTTCAAGAGAACGCCCTGCCGCAAATATTGCCGAGTCTCACGGACCCCCTAGATCGTGCCACCTTGACCCAGGTATAGGCTAGTTTAACCGAAGAGTGAATTTATCTCCACTGATCGTCCTCGGGATCGAGTCCTTTGTTTGAACTCCATTACGTCCATGGTTCTGGTGCGTAGATCCCAGAAAACTCCGAGCCCGCAAGTGTTCTGTGACTCATTAACTGAGCGACTTCTAGATTGCGTCTGAATCCATTCGAAATCAAGTGTTTCGGATTTCTAGGTTCGTGGATCCGAACCCTTTCGAGTCTGAGCCCGAGTAAGTCTTTAAGTTCGTGGATTCGAACCTTTTCGAGGCTTAGAGCGATTCAACTCGTTTGATGGCGATAAATCCGAGCCCACCAATCTTAGACTTGCGATAAATTCGGACCTACCAACCTTGGATTACTGGACCTAATTAATTTAGTGAGTTAAAATTAATTCCTCTTACAATGGTATAAATTTAAAGTTGATGTGATGTGGACCAGAAAATGATTGTGATTGATAGATATTCTTTTTTTAATTTTTCTCAAATATGAAGTATTGTTGAAATTAAAAAGTTCAAGTGAAATGATGTGAATAGGGCAATGGTTACCGGTGTAGCGACAGTGATTGAAAAGATGAGACAGTGATTCCTTACCATTTGTTCGGATGATTAAAAAGAGGAGAGAAATTGTGAGAAAATCATGAAGAAAGGAAGTAGAAGAAGTTATCCCTGGTGCCTTTTGGGGTAAAATAAAACTGCACTTTGTAGAAATTTTGTATCTAAATTATCCTTTAATTACAAATATAAATAAATAAGATACATATCCTCCCCTCCCGACACAATAGTCATATCATTTACTTTCTCACATATCATACCAAATGGAGTCTAAATACTACAATATATAAGAGAGTTTTAGAAATTAAATTTATTAGTATTTAAAATTGAAAATTTTGTTACAAAAATATTAGGGGACCAATTTGTGTCATCGCGATTATAGTTGCTTAAAGATTATCTTGAAAAGTCGAAACAAGAATTTTTAGTGACAAAATTTTAAAAATATCACTAATAAATGCATGCACAAAAATAATTTGGTTTCAAAATTTATTTTTTAAACAAAAATTTTGGTCACAGAAGGATAGTAATTCATCATTAAATATGTCTAATTTCTTCGCAAAAATACAACATTGACAATTTTAATAACTAAAATATTTTGTTCATAAAAAATAATTTTATCTCTAAAATCTTAATTTATTATAGTAAAATCTCAACTCCTCATCTCAAGATCAAGTCTAAAAATTTTCTACACTCAACTCTTCCCCTCTTACCAAACTCATCCCCTCCTACCAAAAAGAAAATAATATTAATTTTAATAACAATAATAATAATGGAATAGAGGATGAGTAATCTCAGAAACTGGAATTGACTAGGACATTTGTGTGTAAAAAATGGAGCTTTAACTTTAGTGCCCCCTAAAAGAAGAGAGAGAAGATTAAGAGAGCTTATTGCATGCATATATGATTTTGTTCCCTTGGATCCCCACCTTGTGTTTTAAAAAGGTGGCTGACCTGACTTTCTTTCTTTCTTTTTTTTTTCAGTAGGCTAAGTTTGGGAAGTTTAGAATAAGTGCACTTTTTGACTTTTCTTATATTATGTGTAAAAAAAATAGAGAGAAGATGTTGATTGATGTGACCCAAAAAAGATAAAAAGATGAAATAAGTGCACTTATATTGGGATGCCAAACTTGGCCAAGCAAAGCTATAGGCTCCTTTCATTGCATGCTTTGGAAGTGTTGCAATGTGATATGATGCTAACATGGTGGAGGCAAAAGTTTTTTTTCTTCTCTTTTTGACCTCCCAAGTAGAGCAAATTGTAACATATCTTCACTATGTCTTTGAGAAGGTATCAAATTGTTGGTGGGTAGATAAAAAAAAACTAAAGCCCAACAAAGCACTAAATAGTTATACATTAAATACCAATTTTTATTAAATTAAAAAAACAAAAATATTTTAAACATGTTACTGACTAATTTGATCTAACTCAAAAACTAAAAGGTTATGAATCTTCCTACCTATGTAAAATGGTTATAGTGGTGCAGATAATTGAATGAGTAATGAAAAATAGTACACAAATAAAAAAATTCATTCAAAATGATGTGATATTGTCAAGTATAGTATTGAAACTAAGAGTCATAATAAAAAAACATTTATGCTTGCAATAATGCTACAAACACAAGTAAAATTAACCTCTTCAACAGGTGTGAAATTCTTACTTTCAACAAGAATTTCAAATCTTAACGTAGTTTAAACCAAGGAATTCTAGCCTAGTTGGCTAATCCTTTGGCCACCAAGTTTCTCTAAAGAGGAGGTCTTAGGTTTCACTCTTTGGAAGGTATATGAGTGTGAATTTCAATTTTTTAAACTGTTAATTAAGGTGTTAACCTAACAACTAACCAGCTAACTTTAGCCAAAAATAAATAAATAAATAAATAACATAGTGTGGTTTATAGGGTGATTTGGGGTGTATATTTAGCTTATTCCTTGGTTTTGAAATGAAAGGAGTATCAAGGTCACATCATTTTACATTTTAGTTATGTGTAAAAATGCTATTTGTATATTATTTCTGCTTTTGAAAACATAACATTTATGTACAACTTGTATCATAATTAATATCTAGAACAAAATAAATACCAAAGAATATTTATAAATTTCAACCATTGGGGTTAGTCAAGGATTCAGGTTGTATACTTCAATAGGAGATTACAATTTTGACTCAATTATCTCCCCTAATATATCAAAAATAAAAAACAAAATTTAGATTTGAAAAAAATATAACAAGTTTTACAATTTTGACATAAACCTCCCTTTAAGTATAAAGAGACTATACTTAAAGAATATGTTATCGTGTTGAGTTCCATCGATAAAAAAAATTTTGATGATAAAAAAAGAAAAAAAAAAAAAGTCTAAAGAGATTAAAACTAATGCAAATAGTGTAAAAATTCAAAAATGAACAATGTGCAACATACATTTAAATATAAAAAAGATAACATCATTTTTAGATTCAAATGACTAATAAAAAAGAAAATTTTAATATTATGTGAATTAAAATTTTAAAAAATATCATATAATTATATTAAACTTATAAGATTTATTATATATATATATATATATATTTTTAAATGCGAAGATAAGCTACCGTAATTTACCATTGTTCAATTTTATTGCATCCTTTCTCACAGGGGTAGCCGGAGCTAGCTATTTATCCAATAGAAGGGACTGTAAAATTTATAGTATTTCCAAAATTATAAAATAAACTTTGGGATCGGCAAAATGGCATTACCTTTAACCAATATGTTAGGCCTGTAAATGGATCGGATTCGGATCGGATCTGTCAAAATCCGAATCCGATCCGATTAAGACAAACCCGAATCCGATCCGAATCCGTTTAAGCCTATATCCGATTATAGATATCCGAATCCGAATCCGATGATTTCGGATATCCGATCCGATAATCCGATCCGATCCATTTATTTATTTATTGAGCTACAATTTTATATAATTTGATTATTTTTAATTTTTTTTTTCATTTTGTGTTTTTTTATTCAAATTGAGAATAATCGGATCGGATTATCGGATTACCGGATCGGGTCGGATTTTTACATATTCAATCCGTTTAATAAACGGATTAAACGGATTCGGATTATCGGATTATCGGATCGGATTTTTTTATAAACGGATTCGGATTATCGGATCGGATTCGGGTCGGATTCGGATTAAATCCGATCCATTGACAGCCCTACAATATGTGTATATATATGAAAATGCTAGAGAGCTCTAAATCTAGACCTCTAATTTGAGCTCTAGTAATGTGTCAAAGAAAAAAAAAAAAAAAGCAAGGCACAAACATCACATCAGAGTGGGTCCCACCTTTCCAGTAGAGCTGTTAGAACTCCTATATTAGAGCTCTAAAGTATTTTTGATATATATATATGTTTGTTTATCCACCCAAAAAAATATATATGTTTGTGAAATGAACACACAGCATGCTTTGGAATTTTACTTTTTCAACATTGTGCGAAGTGTTGATTTGACAAAATTGTGTGATTTTACAATTTTTAACAAGTGTATCACTAAAATTTTAATGTTAATCAACAGTTTTCTCAATTTGAATTAAAAGAGCTTTCTTTCTTTTTCTTTTTCTTTTTTTTTTTTGGAATAAGCTGGAGCCTTTCTAATTTCTATTCATGAGTTAAAAGAAATAATTAGTTCTTAAAAATGTACTTTTTTTAGAAGTACAAATTGCAATTAATATTATCTCTAATTCAACCTAACCTAATATAAGGAGAAGGGATCTTTCAGTACCTTATCAGCTTTACAAAATCTCAATCTATACACTTGAACTTTCAACCATTCTCGTGAAAGTCTTGAAAGCAATCTCATTTGGGCTAGAATTCATAGCACAAATCTTTTTTCAAAATTTAGAAAAGAGGGTGAAACTGCATACCTCGAGTGATGTGTTGATGAACATGTTCATTCATCTATCTTACTCATAATCACAGTCTGTTTTTTTTTTTCTTTGATTTTTTTTAAAAAAAAATTTGCTAAAAATCAAATCGAGTATATGTAAATACATGAAGCAGATGATCTATTGTTGTTGATAATCAACTAATTCAAGTGAATAAATTTGAAATATTTTTGCTTCACAGCCATGCAAAGAATGTAGTTATAAACTGTTAGGTAATCAGCAAATAATACAAACAATGACATGCATATATTTTTTTTGGTAAGAAACAATGGAAGCTCCATATGTAAGAATGAATGTTGGTGTGGATAATTTTGGTAACCATGAAAAGGAAATCTATGAAAAATATTTGGTAGGGCTGGCTGGCAAAGAATACAACTATATACATATATACTGAGGGAGAGAGATACATTATCTTGTCTTGTGTGTGTCTCTTATTTTTAGAAATTCTCTTGGGAGGCGGCTCCTTCTGTCATTCAGGTTTCCATGATAAAATAGAGAGAGGATCCTCTCCTTGCAGTCTTGGTGCTTGCAACCATTCTTGTAGGTCTTCGGGTCTACTTTTAGGCCTAATTTTGATAATCTGAACTGTTCATATTTTATGATTTATTCAGTATATCATACCTGTAAAAAATCAAGTTGATCGGATATCGGGAAGTATGTGTTCAAAAAATTGAACTAAAAATTATTTTTTAAATAATTTAATAAACAGTTTTCTGAACATATGCTTCCCGATATCCGATCAATTTGATTTTTTACAGATATAATATACTGAATAAATCATAAAATATGAACGGTTCGGATTATCAAAATTGGACCTAAAAGTAGACCCGAAGGCCTGCAAGGACGGTTGCAAGCACAAGTCTGCAAGGAGAGGCTCTTGACTTGATAAAATAATCCTAATTCATTAATGAAGAGAGAGAGAGAGAGAGAGTCATTTGAGAGAAACAAAGATGACGCTCCTACAGCACTTACAGGCTTCCTTCGGGAAGTGGGCTGATTTTTTTTATTTTTTATTTTTTTTTTAACTATTTTAATTTGGATTAAAAAATGATTTGAAAATTTTTTTTTAATCTTTTTTATAAAAAAAGAGTATAATGATTATAAATTTGATATGATATTTTATTTTTTATAATTAAACTAATTTATTGTATTTTTTATAATTAAAATAATTTAAAAAAACTCCAAATCCATCTTCCTAAACAGAGCCACACAAGCTCCACAACTGTTCTTGGTAAGGTTAGGGATGTTAGTTTTTCTATTAAATAAATAATTAAATATTTTAATTGAGTGTGGAGTTTAGGTTTTTATGAATCTCACTGATATCTAATCATTTATTTAATAAAAAATTTATGTTTAATCACTTTCTTATTTTAGCCTTTAATTTATTTTTTAACTTTAACCATTCATATTTCAATTTTTTTTTTCTTCAATTTACTCTTAATTTTTTTTTCAAAATTAGACAAAAATGTCAAAATAATTGTTATATAAAATTAAAAATATATTATGTGGGTGTTTGAGAAGTGACTTTTTATGTAAGTGTTTTTAGTTGTAGAATATTATTGGATAAAAAATTTTTGGTGTTTGGGAAGATATAGTTAGGTTTTTTTGTGATTGGATGTAATGTTTATGAGAGAAAATGAAATAATTATGGAGTTGGATGTGATATTTTGTTTGGAACTGTTTTTTAGTGGAAGAAATAAAAAAAAAAAAACCCAAAACCAAATCTTGCCAAACATCGCCATATTGAAGTTTGAATTTGTGTCAAAAGTGTGAGTTATATATAATGAAATATTTTTATGTCACGTGACTATTAATAAAATAATTTTTATCTAATTTTTAATAGAAATTGACTTTCAAAATAAATTAGAACAATTTAAAATATAAAGGACGAAAGCGAAAAAAAATTATAAACCAAAATGGTAAAATAAAAGAATAATGTTATATGTATCAATTAATGTACACACTAGTGTATTAACAGATGATGTTGCATCATTTATATAGTTTTGAGTATTTGTAACTTGTACAATAAATATAGTCAATAATAATATCATAACACTAATTTAAACACTAATATGTACACTAATTAGTATATATAACACTACTAAAAATAAAATGTAATTTCCCTTTAATTTGCTACACTGGCTTCCTTTGGAAAGCAAAAGTTAGGACTTTTTTTTGACTATTTTAGTCACAAAAAATGAAATAGGTTTTTTAGTCTCATAAGACAAAACATCACATCTAATCTATAATCATTACATTCTTTTTTTCACAAAAAAATAAAAAAAATAAAAAAAAAACCCAAAACCCTTTTCAAAATAAACTTTTTAATTCCAAACTAAAATAATTAAAAAAAAAAAAAACCAAGAGCCAAAAAAACCAGCTCACGTCTCAAATGAGCCCACTGTCTATATATGAAGCAGACTTTTCTCCGACACAAAGTTCACACTTTTTGAGAGAGAGAGAGAAAAGATGGCGAAACGTTTCAAGCTTAGGGTCTCCCGAGTAATCCCATCCTTCCAATCCTGCCGCTCCAAAGACCCCTCCACCCTCCCAGAAGATCCTGTCCCTTCATTCCTCCGACTCTCCCCCACCCTCCACCACGTTGCCTTCCCTCCGGCGACCCCACCCCCTTCCAAACCCCACCGCTCCTCCTCCTTCAAGCGCCACGTGTCCTCCGCCTTCACATCCGTCGGTTGTGGCTTCCTCTCCAAATCCGGCGCACAGTACCCCTCCGACGACGACCTCACCGAATCACCACCCCAATTCAAGTGGCAAAAAGAAGACAAGTGGCACGTCATCGCCAAAGTTCACGACGAGGCCACACCTCGCCGGAAAATCTTCAACTCGTCGGTTTCAGGCGACTCCGACGCCGACCTCTTCCCTCCGCCACCTCCGCCACCGCCCACGGCGGTGAAGAAGAAGAAACGACGTAGCAAGATGAAGAAAACGACGGCGAAACTCCGGTTGAGCACTTCCTCGGCCGAGACCGTGAACGGGTTGTTTAGCAGCGAAGCCGAGGAAGAAGAAGAGACGGAAACCCTAGTTTCGTCTTCTAGAAGCTTCTCGACAGACTCTTCGTCGTCGGAGTTCAACCCCCACTTGGAGACCATTCGTGAGACCCCCATTTCACGGCGTCCCAAAACAAAGAAAGTGAAGAGATCGAAACGCAATGTGAAAATCTTGTGCAGGCAAGGATCCATAGTTTTTAATTATCTCAAAATTTTATGGTTTTTTCAAAATGTTTTTAATGATATGAAGGAAACATGTTTATTAGATATTTTTTCTTATTATATAAGATAAATTACACTGACTTTGTTTGGGAAAAATATATTTGTAAGTTTTACAATTTTAACATAATTTATATTAAGATTTTAATTTATATAAAATTTATTTTATTTTAATCAATAATTTGTTATTTTTATAGATAAAAAAATAATATTGTCATGTGATTTATAAAAAATTATATACTTTATATTATTTATTTTTATATTTTTGCATAATCTACATTAGTTAAATTCATGTAATTTTAGACGGTGTTTGGAGTGCACTATAAAAGTGCATTTTTTCTTTTTTTTTTTTTATCTTTTTCATATTATATCATTTTTTTTTTCTTTCGGCATATTTTTTTGTAAAATGTTAAAAATTATACTTATTTAGATCATTTCAAACAACACATCTAAAAGAGAGGCCAATATAATTATATTAAAATTATAAAATTTATTGTATTTTTTTAAAAAAAAAATTCAAGACAAGTAAAGTCTTATTTAGCATAATCTATTTTAGTCCATTTTTTTTTATTTTTTTTAGGTCACATTAATCAACATCAATTCTTTACTTTTTTATACATCATTTTATAAAAAATCAAAAAATATATTTATTTAGGATATTCCAAACCAGCCCTAATATATATTTTTTTTATTAAAAAAATTTGTTAGTATCTTATGTTGAAATTCTGGGTCCGTCCTATGTGTAGATCATCAGTGTCGACGCCAGAGAGCGAGTCGCCGGCGAGACTGTCTGTGTTTCAGAAGCTGATACCGTGTGTGGTGGAAGGGAAAGTGAAGGAGAGTTTCGCGGTGGTGAAGAAATCAGAGGACCCTTACGAGGATTTCAAGAGGTCGATGATGGAGATGATTTTGGAGAAGCAGATGTTTGAGGCAGAAGATTTGGAGCAGCTGTTGCGGTGTTTCTTGTCGCTGAATTCGAGACGCTTCCACGGGATGATTGTTGAGGCTTTCACTGAGATTTGGGAGGTTTTGTTTTGTAGAACTTCGACTCACCTACGAGTTTCCAAAGCTCTTTGAGAAGATCATTAAAAAATGTTGTTATTGTTTTACTTTTGATGTAGTTATGGTAAGTTTATTACTAATATGTAAGATTATTTGTGTTGACATATGGGTGATATTACATATGTGTATGTTTTTGTATTTCTATAGCTCCCTTTATAATTCACTGTACAGTTAGCAGACCCTGCATGCATTGCCGCGAACACTTGAAATCTCTTATGGTTTCTATAAGAACTTACAACCACACAGGAATTTCCAACTTTTATAGTTTGTTTGGATTGAATGATTTAAAGGGGGAGAAAAAATGGAGAGAATTTAGTTTATTTTGATACTTACTTTTTATTTTATTTTTTTAAAGTCAAGTGATTGAGAGAAAATAAATAGGGGAGAAACCATTTTTTTCTTCTTTTAGCTTAATCAAACAAAAAGGATCGAAAATATAATAAAAAAATTTGGGACAAATTACATCCGTAATTCCTATAGTATGACTCTTGTGTTATTTTGATCTATGTAATTTTAATTGGTTCAATTTTAATAATAAATTTATAATTGTCTCAATTTGATCCGATTGATTATAATTTTTTTTAATGGAAAATATATATACTTAAGTAGCATGATCATGTTTTTATAAGCAAAATTATTAACTTGTTCAACTTAGTGAGTTAATTTTAATCAACTCAATAATCATTTTTTTTCAAAAGTCTTAATTGATAATATTAATTAAATTAAATTGACACAATCTAAAATTAAAAGTCAAAATTAAGTTAATTGAAATGATAGAAATCAAAATGACATAAATGATCAAATGTAGAAACTATAGATATATTCGTCCATTTTTTTCTTTCGTCAATTAATTTAACAAATCATTGTTTTATATTCTTACTGAATTACTTCAGACAAAAAATGCTATACATGATGGAGCTTTTTTTTCTCATGTTGTCTATGGTGTTAATATAGATACAATACAAGCAAGTTCTATATTATAACATGTGTGAGTTTAAAATTTTGTATAACATTTCTACAAGGGGAAATTATTTACAGGTCCTATTTGAAACATGTGTACATTATTTAATCCAATAATTTTTTTGAGTAGTCTCAAAAGTCATACTTTCCTTCTCTCTTTCTCTCTCTCTCTCTCTGCTTTTTGTCTCACTCTTTACGTTTTCCTTTCTCTATTTTTTTTGTATTTTCCTCTCATCTTCTTTATCATGGATGACTGCTTCTTCTCTTTCTCTTTCGCTTTCCGATATATAGTCACCGGCAACCGGCGACCGACTACTGACTACTACCATCGATTGGGATTCAGCGGCAACCATCAACCACCAACTCCTTACTTCACTGTCACCGACGGTAAAGAAGATATGTTTTCGACGAAGAAGATGAGTAGATCTACTTATATCTGATATAGAACGACATCAGATCTTAGATCTACATCAAATTTGGCTAGATCTAAACAAAAAATAATTGTCGGAATACAATTCTCTCTCTATATCTGCCTTTCTCCTTCAATCTCTTTTTTTTTTTTTTTTTTTTTTTTACATTTTCTCTATTATACACTTCTCTTTTTCTGCTCTAATGGAGAAAATTTTCAAGTTCTAAACAATTTGTTTTTGAGTTTTAATTACAAGCGGTAAAAACTATAAAATTTTGCAGTTTCAAATTTTTTTGGTGCTGAAATGAATCATGGTATAAAACTGTAAAATTTTACAGTTTCATAACATTCTTTAAAATTGTAAAATTTTACAGTTTCATAACATGTTTTTCAATTTGATTAATAAGGATAAATGCTTAATAGATTTTTGCTTTGAAACTACAGTTTCAAATTTACTTTTTAGTTTGATCAATATTGGAGATTATTTGCTTAAACCTTACAAAAATTAAAAAATAGTATATATTTTTCCCATTATTGTTGTTTTTTGTCATTTTATTTTTTTTCTTTTAGTTTATCAATATTTAGCATATTTTGCTATGTTTTTTCGTTCTAATTTTCCCATTTATTTCTCTTTTTTTTTTTCCGACAATATTCTAGATATTTTGGTGAGTCTCCAGTGATATTCTTAACGTCCAGTAAACGTTCTGAACATTCTGGCGATTTCCATTAACATTCTTAACATTCCGGTAAACTTCCGGCAATACTCTGGTGACTTCCTGGCAATACTCCGGTAACCGTTTGATAGAAGTCTGACAGTAATAAAGTGTAACAGTGTCTATAAATTAAAAATTTTTTTTTTTTTAATAATAATTAATATTATATAAAATTAATTAATACAAATATTTTATTTAAAAATTAAATAAATTTTAAATTTTATATATGAGACTTATTAATAAGTTTACTTTCTACAAATGGATATGAGACTTGATTTCTCGAGGCAATTGGCCAAACAGATGTGACCTATCAGAAGTGTTTTCAAGATACACAGATTCAATACAAAATAGCACTGTATTTTTTATATACAAAGCCAAACGATAAAAACAAGACAAAATTTTGGAGTTTAGTTACAAGACTACAAGTTGCCACAGGTCTAGCTATAGGGGTTTTTGGGAAGTTGCAAAGAAAAAATCAGTGTTTTAGCTTTTCAGTTTTTTTAATTAAAAAAATTAAGCCTGCGTTTGGTTGTGTTTTGTAAATGTGATTTGAGAGTATGAATTATATTTTGAGTTTGTGTGTTGTAGAATTATGATTTGAGTGTAGAAAATTTGTTTGGTAAAGAGTTTTGAAAATAGTTTTGGAAAAGATGTTTGATTTGAGTAGGGAATTGTTGATGTGACATTTGATATGTGATACAAAAATTTACAACTTATAACTAAACATACAATTCAAAATTATTTTAAAGCACATAAAAAATTTAAAAAATTACAGAAAATATTTTTCCCAATTATATAAGTCAATTGCAAAAAAAAAAAAAAAAAAAAAAATTATTTCTGTACATCAGAGACATCCGGCTGGATGTCCTCATGGAAGTCCCCATGGAAGTCCCCATGAACAATCACGTGGTTGTCCCCCCTTTGCAAAACTTTCCCTGAACAACGGCTGATTCACAGATGATTTACAGAGCTCTCTGCAGAGCTCCTGAGAATTGATTTCAGAAGCCTAACCAAACATCATACTCAAAAACATGCCTAGAAAATTAATTACAAAACATAACCAAACAGAGCCTAATTCTTTTATCAAAAACAATTCAGTTAAAGGTCAAAACGTTCGCTTTTTATCAACTTCTCAAACCATCACATAGTGAACAAATTTTGCATCTACCATTTGTATGAAGAAAAATACTTAGGCATCATGAAAAATATTTTATAAAATTGATCATAAATAAATCTCTATCTTTATATTACACTTTAAAATTTATTATATATTTAAACTAAGAATTAAAAATATTACATTATCATTTTTATAAAATATTTTTTATGGCACCTAATATTATTATGCTATGAATAGCTCGTAATGCTGCGTCCCTTTCGAGGTCAGAATATTTTATCATGACTCTATTACTTGCGTGCTGGATTCACTACTATTAGAATAGTTTTTCTCGTTAAAATATTTCCGAAATGTTATTAAACAAGACTGACTTCTATTTATTGACAATATCTTTTGTTCTATGCAGGGATCCAAAGTATCCACTTTGCGTGATAACAAATTTTGTTGTGAAAATTATGTAAAATGGTCTTTGAAATTTATATGTTGTGTTAATTTGATTTTTATTATTTTAATTTATTTAATTTTATTTTTTAATTTAACAGATTGTATTATATTGACTCAATAAATAACGGCTGTTAGATTTGACAGATGAAAACTTAAACAATGTGTCAATTTAGTCCTGTAATTTATATGATATATCCATTTAGTTCCTGTTAAAATTAAGCAAATTAAAACAATATGGATTAAATTGACACCTCATGTAAATTACATAGACTAAATTGACACATCGTGTAAACTATAAGAATCAAATTGACACATCGTTTGAGCACGTGACGACTTTTTGTCTACCAAAGCTAATGACCGTTATTTATTAGACTAATATGACACAATCTGTTAAATTAAGAGGTAAAATAAAAAAAATTAAAACAACAATGACTGAATTGACACATCATCTAAACTGTAGAAATTATTTACATAATTTATTCAATTTTGTTTGTTGATTGGATTCGATTCAAAAGGAATTGCATTTCCTTGTCTACATGGCAAGGAAGTATGTAAAATGAAAAAGACAGTAATGAGGAAAATAAACAAATATACAAATAAAAGGGCTCCACGTGTAAAGATTTTAAAATTATTATTTTTTTTTTTATCTTCAAAAATAAAAATTTTGTCGCAAAAATATTTGGAGACCGATACTAGACAAATTGTTGGATAGAAGGAAGTCTTAACAAGGGTTTAATGAAATCTCTTAAAAGTTTGTCGGCAAATTGTTGGACATATGGAGCCTAGTACCCGTATACATTGACAACTCTCCCATATCTTTTCAGTTGGCATGGCATGAAACCATCAAGCGACACACTATTTTTTGCTTTCAAGACTTCAAAGTATTAATTCAACCATGCATGTGCGCTTCTATGCATTAGAGACCACAAAAATAACAGACAAAAAATCAAAAACTTTATGTAACTAAAATTTGTTAAACATTAAACACATCTATCAATACAAAAAAAAAATAGGGGCATTTACTCTAAGGTCATGTTTGTTTGGGTAGACATAACCTTGGGATTGGACTAATAGTCCAATAAAATTATTAATCCGATATTTGGTTAAACAATTAAAGTACGGACTAATTATTTTAAACTTGACTATTAGTTAAGATAGGACATATAATCCAACGAATTCGTAGTCCTAGGACTATTAGTCATGAGAATGTTAATCCAGTCCGCCCAAACAAACATGGCCTAATAGTACAAGAACTTCAAACTAGTCATTCATAAATTAAAGGAAGATAGAAAAGGAGGTAGAAGGTTTGGATTATAAAAAATTTAAAAAACTAATATAAAAAAAAGAAAAAAAAAAAGCCATAAAAGGGAGACTTAAGAAAGGTTTAATGAAAAATCTATTAACCGTATGTTGGCAAACACTTGTACGTGAAAAATTTTAAGAACATAAAATTGAAACACAAAAACTCTTCGCTTATGTGAGATAAGTGATGAGATCCACGTGTGAGTCCCATTTTATATAACCCATTTATAATTGTTTGTGTTATATATTTGTGTTTCTAATATTGCTCCTGACATAGTGACAACCATTTTATTTTTTGGAAAAATTACAATTCAGTGCAAATTTAAAGAACAAAAATTACACATCAACGGTAAACTTTATAAATATTAATAATTAAAATTTTTAAATTTTTTATGTATCTGTAAAGATTTTTTCAAAAGACAATTAAGTTGAAATTTCCCATTATTTTTTCAGTTGGGCATAGCATGAAACCATGAGACAACACACTATTTTTTTGCTTTCAAGACTTCAAGTATTGATTCAACAAATGTGCATTGTCGAGCTTCTATGTGCATTTTTGTTAAAGCAATAGAGACATCTAGAATAAAAAAAGTATGGGCTATTTAGTGAAAGAACTTTGAAATTACTTACAGATATCAATAAATTAGAGGAAGAGCGTTTGGCCATGATCCAAAGTCAATCGATTAGGCACTCAACTTTTCGAACAAGCTCGACAAAAGTAAAACATGTTTATCACTTTTTGGAGAGAGAGATTGTGATTTGTGACCCCCCAGTAGTTGACCACATGATTCATTACATTAAAATTTATTTGATTAATAAATTTAAATAAAATTTTGAAAAATAAATGGGGAATAATTTTTTAATTATATATTTTTTTATATTTGGTTTATACTTTATTTGCATATCTCTTTGTTTTTTTTAATTTATTTTTTAATTATTATATAAATTCATAATCTAAATATAATGTTAAAAAAATAAATAAATAAATTGATGGAGTGGTAATGATCTTTGCTGTAAATAGATGGATGGAATGGTCGCTTCCTTTTCAGCTTTGCACAATTCTAATTATTCCCTTGCACATGGTTCTATGGACTATGGTCTACCCTCTACAGTATTTATTACTATTTTTTGGGTCAAATATTTCATTAATAGTCTCTACACTTGTGTTTAAATATTAGTTTTTAAAATTTTTAAAGAAAAATGGTCTACTGCAATTATCTGATAGATGTTATGATGAGTAAACAATAGAGTCGCAATTCTCACTTTATTTTATTTTAAATATATTTATTTTTTTTATCCTTATTATATGTAATTATTAAAATAGTTTAATAATCGACGTATAAGTGTAAAAGCAAAAAAAATATATTAATGTAATTGTATTTAATAAGAATAAATAAGTGTGCGTACCGGGTTCCGCACTAGATGAAAGTGGATCGGGGCTCACTTTCAGTGGCTCGAGGACTGACTCTCTTACCCAGGAAGCAGATTAAATTGCCCAGGGGTTGGCGGATAACCCCTCGGTGTGGGAATTAGTGATCGGAGAAGAGAAGTATGTTAAGTGTGGGTGAAATCGGAATTTGTTGATTACCTTCAATGTGAAGTTCATCTTGTATGTATAGTGTTCCTTACTTGCTTCTCAAGGTGAGTTCATGAGGTAAAGTCTTTGCCAGTGTCCTTCGGCCTTGCTCGGTGGGGGACCACTTGGTAGTTGTCAATGATTGCCTATTCTCATTGTAAGCATGCTCATAACTAACCACATTCCTTTTGCTCAACAACTTCCGTGATTTGTGGTATAGGGGACGGTGAGGTGGCAACTGCGCATGCACGTGCATTCACAGATCCCACGTTTCCTTGTTAGGTTTCTCCATTTCGGTACCCATATACTTGATTCGGTAATGGCGTGCCTCGCCTCGGCCCTTTTCGAGCTTATCTTTGTGAAGATGGGGTCAATTTTCTATCTGATGCCCACATTCTCGTCTGCGGCTCGGCCCGATCGATCTTTGCGGTTGGTAACCTTTCCCTGCAGTCGGGCCCAAGTGCTTGAGGACTTGGGTGAAATGTTGATCGTGAATTGGGCTCAACTGATCTGTCCATGTACTTATCCGCCTAGGATTTGGGCTTTGTGAGATTAGGCGCCCAAGGCTTGGACCTAACCCATTTTGCATTTAGCCCTTCATTTGCCCCTAGCTCGCTAAGGTTCCCTTGGTGGGAGCTATGGTTCTGTCTTCAAGCGTCGCGTCGCTTTGGCTCCTCCGATTGGCTTTGGTGACGGTTCAATCGACACAAGTTCTGCGTCGTCCTTTCAAATGCCACGTGGCAATGTGCCATAAGCGGGCGAGATAATCGTCGACTTCGTCTTGAAGATCGTGATTTGCATGCTAGCACGCCGTGAGGTCATTAATGCGAGATATCACTTCAAATCCCTTGATTTGATTCTCCCATTCTTCTAGTGCATTTCAAAGAAAGATAAAGATAGAGAGGGAGAGAGAGAGACTCTTCCCGTCCTCCTGGTGCCGATTCCGCTGGTGCTCTGCTCAATCTTCTTCAACGCTGATCTTGCTTTGTAAGTTTTCTCATTACTCTTCTTCTTCCTCTGTTCTAATCGTCTGGTCTGGTACGTTTGTCGTTTGCGTCTAGTATCCTGTTATCTGAATCCCTCTTCTGTCCCTTTAGGTCGGTTGAATGGGGAAGTTTCGTTCCTTAGTC
The DNA here is from genome assembly GCA_025200525.1 of Camellia lanceoleosa. Classification (NCBI taxonomy): domain Eukaryota; kingdom Viridiplantae; phylum Streptophyta; class Magnoliopsida; order Ericales; family Theaceae; genus Camellia; species Camellia lanceoleosa. Next base: position 69,567,008 of record CM045759.1, on the reverse strand, counting down.
GATACCCCAGAGGCCATGGCCATGTTCCGTTTAGATTACAACATTCCTCATGACGTGACCCTCTCATTGGCGAAGGCGGATGCCAAGCGCATGGGCACGAGGAACACCGTCGCCTTCCATCATTGCGATAGTTGAGGAGGGTTCGGTTTCCTCTCGACCCATTGGTGCGCTTCCTCCACCAAGTTCGATTGACTCCAATGCAAGTGTCAGTGAATCTCTTTAGGTGTCGTATCGGTGTTTACGCTCTCAGCGGTTAGGCTTGAATCTGGACATATGGGATATTTTGGGTTGTTACACCCTTTCTCACAATAAGGATCATAGTCGTACTACTGGCGTCCGTTCTGGCGATTGTCACTTGGTCACCGATGCGCGATTCGGATAAACACAATGATGATTTCTTGCAAGTCGGTGGGGAATTGGGAGTTTCTCTTTGGGGCCGAGTTCGATCCGACGGATCTTGCAGAGATGGCTACCAGTGCGAATCTCTCTTTTGGTGCCTTTGGTATTCCTCCTTTATTCGAATATTGCTCGATAAGTTACCTCCTCTTTGCGAGTCTTCCGCTTCAGGCGGAGCCGGGAAAATCTTTGAGGCCATCAAAGTGCTTTGAGATACAAGAAAAGGTCTGCGCCCGAGTTGTTGGACTACCGGTCTACTTATCGTTCTGTTATCTTAAAGCGAGGCTTCTTTCACTGCTAGATTACGTCTGATGACCGCCTCCTCCACCCTTGGTCTCAAGCCGTCGGAGTCGGGATGCTTTTCGAGGCGCCTTCTCCTGCCCCAGTTTGAGGAGGCGGGTCTATGGCGAGAGTATTGGTAGATCTGGAGGTGAGGCCTTGAGCCTCAGTACTCCTTGACCCCTCGAGAGAAGGCGGCTGAAGAGTCGATGGAGGTGAAGATGGAGATCGAGGCTTCGGTGCCCCTGGCGCTCTGGAGCCCTCGGCTTCAATTCTTTGAACGAGCAAAAAAGAGGAGGGAGGCGGCAAGGCGTGGTGGGGAAGCCCTTGAGGATTCTGTTGAGGATGAGAATTTTGAGAAGTGGGAGCCACCGATATCTCATGAGGCAGCCCATTTCCACCCAGACTTCGGTTCTTTGTTTCACAGATTTTGCTTTTGATTTGACCAAATTTGTTGATCTTGGGTTGACATGGCGGTCATAATGGGCCGTGATATTCCAATTTTGAAGGGACACTTGGATGATGGCTATTGTAAGTGTTCTCTTTTTCTTCTTTTTTTTTTTACTTCATTGTTGCACGAGGTCTTTCTTCTTTCTAAGTTTTTGTCGTCTCTTGCGGTGTATCCGGAGGATGCATCATCCATCACCCGTCTTTGAAAAATTTGGAAAAAGGCCGTGCTGGAGGCTGCATTGAATGTGGAGAGGCTGACGATGAACCTGGAATCTGAAAAGGAGGGACGCCGAACTGCTGAGAGAGAGGCTTTTCGTCTGAACAAGATTGTTGCTTCTGCTGAACAATCGAAGGAAGCTGCTATTGGAACTCAGGCTCAGCTCGAGGGGAAGGTTGCGGCGGAGGCCGTTATTCTTTGTGATGGTGCTTGGCGTCTTCTTTTGGAGGCCAAGCAGCAACAAAATTTGCGACTTACAAGGAGGAGATTACGATCTTTGCGGGATAAGCTTTTGTAAGAAATTTGGACAAGTGCTTTGGTCGCAGCGACGGTTCCTGAAGGCTCTTCCCTGTATGCAGATATCCCTGTTCCATCGAGGCCTGTGGGTTCGAAGATTGTTTCCACTCCTGTTGTTCTATCAGAACCAGACAATGTTTCTCCAGAAGATGAAGCTGCAAGCAAAACACAGAGCATGAATGTTGCCACTGAAACGGTGGATCTTTGAAGGGTTCGGACCACGAGGCGAAGCCATGGGAGATGTGGTTAAGGTGGCTCCTACTTCTCAGGAAGTTGGAGCTTCCTCTACTTTTCGTGCCACAGATGGCCTGGACGATTCTTTGAAATTGCTCTGAGTTACCCATTATTGATGAAGTTTGATGAAGATTGATGTCACCCCAAATTTGAACCCTTTGCTTTTTACATTTACGAAGACAATTTCTCTCTTTTGTTTTGTTTTGATGTTGCTTGGTTGCGGGGCCTTGTGCCCTTTGTTGGATGGTACAATTTTCCCTTTGTTTTTGAACTTGCAATTTGATATTGATGCTTGTTTGAACATTTCTCATCTTGCTTGCCCCGTAGAAACATTGTTGGGACCTCGGTAGAATAGATGCTCGATGCAGTTCTCGTTGCTTTTTAATGGATGTTACATTTGATTCTATGTTGCTTGCCCGTAGAAACCTTTGTTGAGACCTCGGGGCGATGCTTTATTGGCATTGCCCTCATTGCCCCGACGAAAAACCTGTTGGGGCCTCGGCGAACTAGTGATCGGCGTGGCTAACGGGTCTTACTTAGGTCGGGTTGGTTTTGTAAGAAAACAATTGTTTGCCCCACGAGGTGAGTAAGATAAATGCTAAGTTTGCTCTTGTTGTAGCTTGGTCGAATTTGTTCCAACTCGCCTTTTGAATTATCTTGAAGTGTTGATATCTTGATACTTAAGAAGTTACGTAGATGCAAAGGTGTTTGCTCAAGATATGCGATATAATTTTCATCAAGTAATGCCACTTGGTGGAAAATTTAATTAAGATGCATTAGTGTGGTGTCCACCAAGCAATGCCACTTGGCTAAATAGAGATGTTTACTTAAGATATATTAGTGCGGTTTCCACCAAGCAATGCCACTTGGCTAATTTCAATTCGGTTGCCAAACATTTTCCACCAAGCTATACCACTTGGCATGTTTGAGTGCTAACCAAATTTAAATTCCGTTCGATGGATTACATTTGAGCCATTTGGGTTAAATCCAAAGTTAATTCCGTTTGATAAACATCAAAGCTAATTCCGTTTGGTTAAGACCAAAGCTAATTCCGTTTGGTAAAGACCAAAGCTAATTCCGTTTGGTAAAGACCAAAGCTAATTACATAGATTGTATAAATCGAGAAGAGTGGGAAAACATTTGTATTGAATGACGAATAAATGCCTTTACATCGATAAAGAAGTTATGTCTTGATTCTCTTGATAATACTTCTTGAGGTTTGCTACATTCCAAGGCGGTATTGCTCTGCCGTTCAAATCTTCGGTAGTAAGCTCCATTTCCCCACTTGGTGTGATTTTGTAGGGACCCTCGATTCATTAAGTTTGCCTTCGCCGAGCACCCGTTTATGATCCATGACCTTCCTCAAAACCAATTCTCTGGTATGAATTGCCTTGGAAAAACTTTTTGGTTGAAATTTCGGATGGTATTCTTGATATGCTTCAAGCCCGATCGGTCTTGCCTCTCTCGACCTTCCGCCATATCCGATTAACGTGCGATGGCTTCCTCATTCTTGGAGCTTTCAAATAATTGAGGCCGAAGAGTTGGGAGACCTACTTCAAGTGGGATGATGGCCTCCATTCCATAGGTTAAGGAGTAAGGTGTTTCTCCGTGAGCGCCCGTCTTTGTAGTTGATAGGCCCATAGTACATGTGGTAACTCTTGACCCACTTTCCTTTGGCGTGCTCAAGCGTTTCTTTACTCCATTGATGATGGTTTTGTTCGATGCTTACACGACCATTGCTCTGTGGATATCCGGAGAGGAGTTCCTATATTCAATTATGAGGTGACGCGAAATTTCTGAAGATCTTCCCATCGAATTGAGTCCGTTGTCGCGATTAGTACCCGCGGGATGCGAAACGTACTACCACATTCCTCAAGACAAACCGTTTTATACGCCTCCTTGATATTTGCCAATGCCTCAACTTGACCCACTTGGAAGTAGTCGGTTCTGACAATGAAGAATCGCTGTTCGATTGCCTCGCGCCAATGGTCAACAATATCCGGACCCCATTCGCGAAGGGCCATATTTGGTGAGTGGAGTGAGAGTTTTGGTGATGAATGAGTGGAGCAAACCTCGACATTTGTCGCATCGTTGCACATCTTCTTGTCGTCTTCTTTGCATTCGTGGCCACGATGCAGTGTGTTAAGGCTCGGTGTGCGGTGACCTTCAACGTGGCACCCACAAATCCCATCGTGAATTTCATAGAGAACATTCTCAGCGAGATTCGGATGCACACATAGGAGGTAGGGGCGGTAGGAACGCTGTAAAGCTTCCCAGACGGTGAGACCCAAAATCGAGCCGATTTATGTCGATCTTGTTGGCTTCCTTTTTGTCTTGAGGAGTTGACCAGATTTCAAAAGACCAATATTGGATCCATCATTTCGGCTCTAAGTTGTTGCGAGAGGGCCGGAGATGCAATACTTGGTTACGGTATGAACTCAACCCAAACTCTTCGACATCCTTTGTGTCTATTGGCGAGCCTAGGCACGCCAGAGCGTCTGCGTGGCTATTTTTGTCCCGTGATCGCTTCCACTCGTATGGATTGAAATTTCTGGCGAGGTCTCGGCCTTGCACTGCGTACATAGTCATTCTTTTCGTCGAGTTTCATAGACCGGAAGTTGGTTTACTACTAGGCGTGAATCACTTTGAAAACAAGAAGGCATTACCTTTGAAGTGTTGGCGCTCATAAGCCGGCTAATAACTTCCGTATTCGGCCTCGTTGTTGAAGCTTTCCGTAAGCGAGAGCTTTGTCCCGGATAAATCATACGGAGAAATAAGGACTACTCACCTTGAGCCTCGGTTATTGAGCGAACCATCGGCGTAGAGTTGCGGATGTTTCCAATAAAGAGTTTCCATGCTTCCGGGTTTTTCTGTTTTTCTGTTAGCGTGGCACTTTGTCTTGAGCTAAGGTTCCTGGTTCGATTACTCTGGTGAGTGAAGTCTGCCAAGACCTGTGCCTTGATTGGCGTTCGTGGCTGATCCCTAATGCCAAACTCACCAAGCTTTACCGCCCATTTGTTCGGCCGGAGAAATCGGCTCGGCTAAATCTGAGACTGAGGGATTCGGTGAGGACATTAATGGTGTGCCCTTGGAAGTAATGTTGCAACTTTCTTGAGGCTATAAGCGGCATAAGCCAACTTCTCTAATGGTAGGTACCGTGTCTCGGCGTCTAGTAGAGTTTTGGCGGCGTAATACTGCGGTCTTTGCTCCTTATCAATTTCAGTATCAATCTTTCGCTCACGGCATGATCGACACCGCTAGATAGAGATATAGCTCCTCTCCGGCTCGGAGTGGATAATAGTGGGGGTGTCTTGAGGTATCTTTTGAGATTCTGCGGTGCTTGATACATTCCTTGTTCCATTCAAATCTTGCCTTTTTCCTTAAAAATTTGGAAGAAGGGTTTCATCCGTCGAGGATTTCTTGATAAATGGGTTCGGTCTGAGCCATCGGCTAGTTCTGCGATTCTTTAGACTTTGTTGGCACCGAGGTTACGTATGGCCTGATTTGATCCGGATTCGCCGATTCCTCTCTGGTGACCATGTATCCCAAGAACTTCCTGTTCCCACCGGCGCCTTGGCGTTGGTAGCCGGTGGGCTTTCAAGATGCTGAATACTTCTCTCAAGTCTGTGAGGTGGCTTGTAGCGAACTTGCTTTTTACTACCATATCGTCTATATAGGCTTCCATGGTTTTACCCAATTGATCTCTGAACATCCGAGTGATCATTCGCTGGTAGGTCGCTCGGCGTTCTTGAGGCGAACGGCATTACCCTATAGCGATAAGTCCCTCTTGGAGTGATGAATCTTTGTCTTTTTCTGATCCGGGCGAGCGGTGGTATTTGGTGATAACCGCTATAGGCATCGAGAAAACTCATGCGCTCATGCCTGTTGTTGAGTCTACTAGGCGATCAATGCGGCGGAAAACTATCTTTAGGGCATGCTTTGTTCAAGCAAGTGAAATCGTATAAACTCTCCATTTTCCGTTCTTCTTCTTGACTACAAGCGTATTGGACAACCATCTTGGTCTTGTGCTTCTCGATGCTTTGAGGCCAAAAGTTTTTTACTTGGCGATCCTTTGCTTGATGTGCTCGTGAGGATCTCCGACTTTTACATCGATGGGCGGCGAAGGATTGATGTTGAGCTTGTGGCACGCAAATTGGGTCCAACCGGGAGTATCATATCTTGACCACGCGAATACCTCCATATTTTCCTCGGCCAGTTCAGCGGTGAAGTTTCATCGGCGCTTAGCGAGGTACCGATAAGGAAGTACTTCTCGGGATCGGCTTCTCCTATTAGGACTTTCTCCAAATCCTCCACCATCTTTTCCTCGAGTCCCTCCTACATCTTCCAAGATGGTGTTCGGCCACTTCCTTTGTCTGTGCAGTTCTTGAGTTGCTTTGTTTTCTTGCCGCCATGAAGCGGTGTTTGGGCCGACTTGGTCCCCGAAATCTGCTCTACTCCGTGTTAGTAGGAAAAGCAGAATGGTAGTGATAGGTTGAGGGCCTTCCATGCGATGAATCCATGGGCGACCAAGTATGGCGTTATAAGGGGATGGTGTGTTAATAACCAAGAACTCTATCTGTAGGGTTTTGGTTCTCTTCTGACCGCAACACTATGCGGCCGGCCACTCATTTGTGAATTGAAACCGACCAGCGGAATTTGCCATTTGGGGTGAGATCTTTGCTCGGAGAGGCCAAGCTTCTGAACAAATCATAATCTGATATGTCTGCTTTGCCTTACGATCTACTAGGACTCGTTTCACATCAAATCGTTTCCCAATCCCACATTATGATCAATGCATCGTATTGTGGGTCTTTGTATGCTTTCTAGATCTTTGCTAGTAAATGAGGCGATTACATAGGGAGGATTTTGATGCAGTGCGTACCTTTTTCGATGTCGGTTCCTTGACATGATTTCTTTGAATTTGGCGACCTTTGCGATCTCTTTTTCGTGTTTCCTCTCAGTTAAGACATTGTTCCATGGATCACATTTATTATCGACTGGTGGATGCTCCACATTTACTTACGGAAGTGGGTTCCCAATTCGCCACCTCTTTGCTGATCTATATACTCCCTCAAGTGCCACCGGGTCCTCAAGTGTTGCTTTAGTGCTCTGCGATTCAGTCATGTGTCCTCTGTCTTGATGGTAGGTGCACTGAGCTTCGATTCTTGGCCAGTGGATCTCCCATCATTTTCGTGACCAAACAAAGAAGGGCTCTCTCTTGATCTTCTCTAGGATTGATAGATTGGCTCTTTGAACATGGTCACAATAGCTTCATGTGATTTAGCCTTATCGACCTCATTTACATAATCCTCGGTGTTCTCCTCGGTCCGTTTTCTTCTTCTGCTGCTCGTGATACTACCTCAATGGGAATCGATCGTCCTCCGGCGAGCATCTTGCTCAATCTGGCGCATAAGTCTTTGAGGCGTGGCGGGGCCTTAGTGAGTGATTGTCTTAACTTGCTTTCGGGACGCAAACCATGTTTGAAGGACATAGCGACCATTTGTTATTGCACACATTTTCTTCCGGATCGTTATATTCTTCCCAATATCTCCTAGCATAAGCTATGATGTTTCCTCTTGCTCCTTCGAGGCGAAACGATTGTGTCCCATTTTTGGGATCTTAGTATTGGAAACAAACACGGCTAAGAACTCTTGAAGCTGCTTCGGCTATGAATTGATCCAATGAAGTCGATCGAACCATCGGTCCGGTTTCTCCCAAAAGTGGGCCGGAAGACTTTTGCACATTGCCTCATCTCGCTCGAGAGGACATCATCTGTCTGAAATAGTGATATCGTGAGGTCCGACTTCCCATCGTAGGAAGTGAACTTTGGTGGAGTAAACTTCTTTGGAGGTCTCATGGTCTCTATTCACGGAGAAAAGGCGAAGAGACAAGTCATCCAACGCTTCGATGTTCTCTCACGGTGGGCAGATGCGGTCCAAATGATCCGATGTTGTTAGATTCATCTATTGCCAATCGGCCAATCTGAAGGTCTGAGGAGGGTATTGGTTCTTGACTACCGTCTTACTCTCTTAGCCCTCTTCTGGCGTGACCAGGTGTGACTACTCATGCCTCGCTCGAGTTGGGATTGGTTGGCTTTGTTACGGAATCATTCTGGGGAGTTTCTTCTTGGTAATTCCTAGATGAGCTCTTTTGTTGCAAACGGGAAGGCTCTGCCTCTGTCCTCTTCTCCGTCGGGTCACCCAACACCCTCTTTAGTTGAGCCTTCAATTCCTGTATCTCCATTCCCATGGAATCTATAATTCGATCTCTATAATCTTTCTCCAGAAGGAAATGATGAGAAGAACCTCCGACGAAGGGTAATCGATGTTCGACAGACTCGGGGGTTCGATTATTGTTTCCAGTTTGCTCCTCGAAGCGCCGGAGTGCCAAACCTTTTCGCCGTCTTTTCCGTCTGCGGAGTATGTGATGAAGGCAGAACGTCCTCAATCCCCATTGCCGAAACCGAATGCAGAGCTTAGAGATGAAAAGATAATCCACGTTCACCGCACCAATTGTGCGTACCGGGTTCCGCACTAGATGAAAGTGGATCGGGGCTCACTTTTCATTGGGCTGTCGAGGCTGGGACTCTGCCACGAGGAAGCAGATTAAATTTGCCCGGCCGGGGTTGGCCGGATAACCCCTCCGGTGTGGGAATTAGTGATCGGAGAAAGTATGTTAAGTGTGGGTGAAATCGGAATTTGTTTACCTTCAATGTGAAGTTCATCTTGTATGTATAGTGTTCCTTACTTGCTTCTCAAGGTGAGTTCATGAGGTAAAGTCTTTGCAGTGTCCTTCGGCCTTGCTCGGTGGGGGACCACTTGGTAGTTGTCAATGATTGCCTATTCTCATTGTAAGCATGCTCATAACTAACCACATTCCTTTTGCTCAACAACTTAGTGATTTGTGGTATAGGGGACGGTGAGGTGGCAACTGCACATGCATGCATTCACAGATCCCACGTTTCCTTGTTAGGTTTCTCCAGCTCGGTACCCATATACTTCAGTTCGGTAATGAAGTGCCTCGCCTCGGCCCTTTTCGAGCTTATCTTGTGAAGATGAAATTTGGAAATCTCTGATGCCCACATTCTCATCTGCGGCTCGGCCCGATCGATCTTTGCGGTTGGTAACCTTTCCACTGCAGGTCGGGCCCAAGTGCTTGAGGACTTGGGTGGGCTGTTGATCGTGAGATTGGGCTCAACTGATCTGTCCATGTACTTATCCGCCCAGCTAGGATTTGGGCTTTGTGAGATTGGGCCGGCCCAAGGCTTGGACCTAACCCATTTTGCATTTAGCCCCTTCAATAAGAGAGTATATTTAAAGTAAAGTCCCTAAATGACAATTCTAAAAAAACATTATCAAAATTTATTTATTTATTTCTATGGCATTAATAGTAACGAGCATATTGCTCTTGATAGAACGAAATAGTAAAACAAAAATTCATATAACCGACTTTATTTGGTCTGATTGGGTATCTCATTACTCATATTTGCAGTTCTTTTATTCACTTTTTATAAATGCATTTTTAATGTCTAAAATTATATATGACATAAAGATTATTTGACGATTTTTATTATAAGTTCAAAGCTGGTAATCAAATAACATAAGTAAAATTTTTTTTTTCCAATTTTTAGATAATCAACTTATTTAAATTAGTTTTGTTGAATAAATTATAAGTAGAAATTTTACTAAATAATCTATACTCTTAAATTAAAATAAACTATAATTAACTGATTTAGCAATAAGCAACTCATAATTTCCTAAGCACACTAAAAAGAAAGATTTTTTTTAGTATGGTTATGAAGAAGTATAGTGACAATAACATTTATTTAAACATCTTGCATGAATGAGACAGATAAGTTAAATGACTGAAGGCATCCCAGAGAACTCCGTTGAATTTCAAGATCCACTACAACTTGGTAAGCCGCCAGAAGAAGAAGATCATCTGACCAGGAGCACTAAAAAAATCAAAAATTCCGTCTCCACTAGTGATGCGACCATGAACACTAGCACAAACATGGAGCTTGAAGGAACGAAGGAGGAAAGTTCAGTTAGAACCCCTACTTTGCTGGGTGGTCCTCCTCCTCCTAAATCTTTCAAGGAAGCTCTAGCTGCAACCAAAGTTGGTGATTATTTCTTTGATAGTAGAGTGGAAATTCTTTCCTCTGATGAAGAGGATGAGGACCAAAAGGATGGACTAAAATTCAGAGCACTGGTACACAGCACATGGGACTCCCTAGAGTGAGCCTACCAAAGAAACTACTGGAAAAGATAAGACAGCCATGGAAGAATGCCCTACTCATTTGACTTTTGAGGAAAAGCATAGGATACAAAATGCTATGCACTCGAGTCAAAAATCTCTGGGGACTACAAGGTGAATTCAATGCCATTGATTTGGGTTGTAATTACTTTCTCTTCAAATTTTTTGATCAGTCAGAATGTGATAAAGTCTTCACAGGGGGTCCATGGGTCATTATGGATCACTATCTCACTGTAAGACGTTGGGAACCAAATTTCAAACCATCGGAAGCTCTTGAAACAACAACCGCTGTCTGAGTTCGGTTTCCAGAGCTTCTGATTGAATACTACCAAGAGAAAGTCCTATTCGCAATTGCCAATGCTATTGGTAAACCACTTAAAATCGATTGGAACACGACCATGGCTACAAGAGGGAAATTTGCACGAGTATGTGTTGAAATGGATCTCAGTAAACCACTGAAACCAAAATTCATTTTGGAAGGAAAGCACTACAATATTGAGTATGAATCCCTCCATTCATTCTGCTTCCTTTGTGGTCGAATCGACCATAGAAAAGAAGCTTGCAGATTCAAGACTTCAAATGCTCATCAGGCGGAAAGGAATATAGTCGTTACCGGCAAGGAATCCCTCAACAGTCAACAAATGGAGAGCAACGGTCCTCTGCAACTGGAAGGAGGGGAAGATGACTCATTCGGCCCATGGGTGCTTGTAACCAAACGTTCCAGAAGACCAATTCAGTCAAAAAGAGCCCAAGATCCAGCTGGCCCAACTTCTAATGCCAATATGTTTAAACATTTGGAAGAAAACCAAGATGGACAAAGCAATTACACTAAAGGCAAGAAACACTACAGAATTGGGTCCGAAAAAGCCCAAACTAAGGCCCACAACCCAACAAATCCAAACCAACTCAAAGAGGCCAAAGGCAAAGGTAAAGTCGGAACAAATCATTCCAAACCAGACAAATCAATTGTTCAGCCACAGAATCACTCAAATTGTAAGGAAAAGGGGGAAAGTTCATCTCAGCAAGCAAAAGATTCTAAGGCAGAGTCACCAGTCTGTGACCAAGTAAAGAGCTCTGCTTTTTTTGATGACACCTAATTAAAGCTGCATCTCACTGATATGATTTACTCCTTGGATATTATACCACAGCAGGAAGACTCCATCATGGTAGAGACTACCACAAACAGAACTCCATTGGTTAACCTAGCTGCAGACACCAATCTATATCAATAACCATCTAACGCTTTGACCAAAGACAAAAACCTACTAGACCCAGGAGAAACACACAATGAAAAGGGAGGACCAACATAACCCAATGCACCAAATGACTGGGGTGGAAGAGCACGGGAATCAAGCCAACATAATTAACTTATTGGTAGAACCAGGGAGAGAAGCAATTCACCTAGTCGTTTTCACCTGGTGGATCGAGCAAATCAGAATGACTATTGAGCTAAACTGGAAGGACAACCTTTGGAACCCATCCCACTTGATTCAGATGGCCTCCATGTGATCAATGGAAGATGATCGACGGAGAATACGCAACATAGTTAAAGATTTGGTAACTGACACTCCCCTCAAATACCCGTCTATAGATTTGCTATGAATACTTTTTTGGAATTGCCGAGGAGCCAGCAATAACAACTTCAAACGCAATTTAGTGAAAATTTTGCATGCTCACAAACCGAAAATTTTAATCCTTATGGAAACCAAGGTGGTTTTTAGCAAAATGGGCAACTTTTTCAACAAACTAGGGTTTACAACTTCAACCATTGCAGATTCGGTTGGACGAACATAAGGAATATGGGTCCTCTGGGACACTAACCATGTGAATGTGAGAACTTCTTCAGCCACCCTCCAAGCCATCCATGCTACTATACATAAAGAAGATTATGAGGAATGGGTGTTAGCTACAGTGTATGCCAGCCCAAATCCTGTTATGCGTGAAACATTGTGGGAAGAGCTAGAAGGGATAGCGGACAACATGGACAAGCCATGGCTAGTATTATATCTTGATTACCATTAAACTAATGAGTGATAAGTGATGAACTCTTTGAACAAAGTTTGTCTATTGAATTGCGTGTTGCATCTGTTTGAGTGCATGATTATCTGTTCGCATTTTATGTTTAAACTGCTAATTGAAGGCCTTATCGGCGGCCGATTTAGAAACCGTTTGATGTTTTGTAATCAGCATAATATTTGTGATTTAATGATATTTTTATCTGAAAATTGATTAGGAATGATTAAATTAGATTAAAAGAGTTAATTGTGAACTTGGACGTATTTACCGAATTGCCCTTGAGTGGACCATTGTTTATTTTCTATCACTTGAGCCTACACACATATTTGATCAGCCACTCTCCTCCCCTCATAACCGACCAACAAGAGAGCATAGAGAGAGAGAGAGTTCATCTTGAAGAATTAAGCTCAAATTGTTGAAGAAATTGAAGTATAATTGGCATAATCTAGCTTCCACACCTTGAATTAACACTCTAGGTAAGAAATTCATGGTCTCCTCCTTGTCTATAAACTTCATTCTTGCATGGTTCATGCATCATTGTAGAGCTAAGTTATGGAATTGTTCATATATTTTGGATTGAAGTCAAATTCATGCATGCATGTATATATTGGTGAGTTTGAAGTTGAGTTCATGGCAATTTGTCACATGCATGTTCATGGTATTGTTATAGTCCATGTTTTCAACTTGCTTTTCAAAGAATTGAGCTCATTTGAGCATGATTGGAAGCTTAAAATTGGTTTAAAGATCATGCATGTCATGTTTTGAAAGTGTTCTTGAAAATGGTTTGAAATTGAGTTTGAGTTAAACACCCTTAGGCCTTGATTTCTTAAATTGAGTTTTTAAACTTGTTATTCTATGTGTTTGAAAGAGTTTTCCAGAAAATGGGCCCAAGAGGATCGAATTTGGAGCATCAAAACTTGGTTTGCAACTCTGAGGTCGAATCTGGAATTTCCAGATTTTGGGTCCACTTCGCGAAGAAGTGCTTCGGCGGGAAAATGCTCTCTCCAACTTTCTCGCATTGTTTATTTTGAAAATCGCACATCTTTGCACCTTTCATCGATCTGCTCGGCGCGTGATATACGCTCGGCGTGGCTTTTAGGTTGTCTTAAAGGGAAACCGCGCCGAGGAAAAGCTTCAGCGGAATTGAATTCCCCTTAGTGCATTTTGCATCCATCCCATCCTAGGCACTCTTAGGCCTAGTTTAAAGCATCTTAATGAGGATTTGGACATAGAACCACAGAATTTAGGGATTTAATTATCATCCTTTCAAACTTAGTGTGTGTTCTATTGATTATTTGTTTAGGGTTGACTCTCGGGGCCGGCGCTCTCTTGATAGCCCAAATCTGTGTAAAGATATGTTCAAAATGGTTATATTTTGATTTTATTGAATTGATATTGTTTATTGAATGAATGTATGTCGGCATCCTTAGCACCGGTTTCCTTGTGGAACCATCTTGTTGATATGCATCATTATTGTTTTATAGGCTAATGGATGTACCACATATGTGATTGATTGAAATCTTGATTGGTGAAATCTTGAAAGATTGAAATCTTGTATAATGAATTGATTTCATTCGACATTCATTCATAACCTCTTTACCTTGTATGTTATTCGGGCTTTAGCTCACTTGTTATATATATATGTAGGTGCTGCGTGGGATTGGTCCCCTTTGTCATGTGCCTCCTTGTGAGGTTCCAAGGCGCCATGCCATGGCTTGGGGTGTTTGTGTCCCCCTAGTCTCCTTCGAGGATTGAGTCCCTGTAATGATTGTGTATCGGTTTGATTGCATAAATGTATGAAAAATGTTTTTGGCATGCGATAACTCTATGGACACTAGTTTTTCTTGTTTTGGCTTGGCCTTTGGTAATCTTAAACCCATAGGGCCGGGTTTGGGTCGTGACAGGCTAGTAGCAGGGGACTTCAATGACTACACTAATTAGAGTGAGAGAAGAAGTTTCACCTTAACCAATAATACTGCCAGATCTCAGAAGTTTTTGGACAGGGTTAACAACTGCAATCTGATCGACTTAGGGAGCTCTGGACCTACAATGACATGGACTAACAATAGGCAAGGCCTTGCAAACACAATGGAAAGGCTAGACAGGGCTTTTAGCAACCCGAAGTGGAGAACCATGTTCCCTGAAGCAACTGTTAGAGTCATCTCCAGGACATACTCAGACCACTCCTCTTTCCTTGTTTATACCCAAGGTATGCATCCCCTTACTCCCTTCAATAGAACTTTTAGGTTTGAGGCAGCTTGGATGACCCATCCTGGCCTTATTGATGTTATCACCTCCTCTTGGACTGATATGAACCATAGCCTCCTTGACTCTACTGTTGAATTCACTCACAGAGTCCAAGAGTGGAACAAAGAGGTTTTTGGTAACATTTGTAAAGGAAAAGACATCTTCTTGCTCAAATTGATGGCATCCAAAAATCTTTGGCTACTTACTTCTCTCATAATTTGCATGTCTTAGAAAAAGAGCTCATTAAAAATTATAATGATGTTTTATTCCAAAAAGAGGTGCTTTTGTTCCAAAAATCTAGATTTAAGCACATCACTCTTGGAGACAGAATACTAATTATTTCCATGTATCCACTATCACCAAGAGGAGGAAACTCAAAATCAATACCCTCAAGGACTCTACTGGTAATTGGATTACTGAAACTTAGGGTATTAAGAACCATATTCTTGACTATTTTCAAAACCTCTTTTGTAGTGATACTATATCCCACCTGGACCATTGGAACCATTTGGCTTCAACTTAGTTCACTCATAAAGATAATGATAGATTGACCAAACCCATATCCAACTCAGAAATCTTGAAAGCTGTGAAAGGTATTGGTGCTTTCAAAGCTCCTGGTAAAGATGGCATTCAAGCTATCTTTTACCAGACTTACTGGAATGTTGTGGGTCAGTCTGTGTGTGATTTTGTTAATACTTGCTTCTATAATAAAATGGTTCCTGGTGAAGTTAATGAAACCCTTATTACTCTGATCCCTAAAGTTGAGAACCCTGAAAGCATTAAACAATTCAGACCCATTAGTTTGTGTAATGTTAACTACAAAATCATTACCAAGATTATTGTAGGAAGAATCAGACCTATCTTTGACAACCTGGTGAGTCCCAATCAGAGCAGTTTCATCCCTGGTAGAAACACCACTGATAACATTATCCTTACCCAAGAGATCCTGTATATTCTGAGACATAAAAAAAGGCCAAAAAGGTGGCATGATATTTAAAATTGACCTTGAAAAAGCCTATGATAGAGTATCTTGGGGTTTCATCAAGAATACTCTCTCAGAATTTCAACTTAATGCCACTTGGATTGTGTAGACACCCCATTTTTGACTGACCTTAAGACTCAGACGCCATCGATTGAGCGCTCGGTAATTGCGCATGTTGTGCTTGTCTCGAGGTTTCGTAGTTCTCGGCTGAGAGCTTTGCCTCAAAGCCTCGGAACCTTTTGTGCTTCGCTTCGGTTTGCGGACCAGGTCTTGCTTTCTCTTCCCGGAGGGAGAGAGAGGTCTTGTAGACCATCTCTTAGTGGCTGTAGGCTACTTTTCGTGGTCGTAGGCCACTGTTCCCGTTTGGAGACCAGTTTTCAGTTTCCGAGGCCGTCGGCCGTGCGCCTCGGCTCGAGACCGCTTAACATTCTCCGTTTGCTCCGGTTTTTGGCACACACCTTGTTTGCTCTATCTAGAGGGACACTGTGGCCCGGGAGACCACCTTCGTGGTCGCACGCCACTTTCGATGCTTAACAGCCTGTTTTTGGGGCACCCAGCTGCGCGTTTTGACCCCCGAACTCTCGTTTTGCATCCGTTTTGGTTCATTTTTGGCATGGACCTTGTTTTCATTGTTTGGGAAGTGGTACAGGGGTGGGAGACCACCTTTTCTCTTGAAGACCACCTTTTCTCCCGCCAACCGATTTTCTTGTTAGGAAGCTGGTCTCCTTGGTTTTTAAACCACATTTGCTGGTCTCCCACCACACCACTAGCTTGCATTCAGCTGGGAGACCACCAAATAGGGATGCCGACCACCTGACCCTTTTGAATTGGTCGGCCGACCACCTGAACTGGTCGGCCTGCCTCCCCCAGTCTTGCCTCTGTGAGTTGTTGCCAACTGGAAGCCACAAACTGGATCCTCCATACACGTGTATGGAGGATCTTCAACCTTGGTTTTTAGATTCTTGAAGCAGCTTTGGCCTTGGATCTCTATAAGAGAGGCCCTCCTCTTCCTTTGTAAAGGTTCAGAAATTTTGTAGAAGACATAGCATATATCTCTTTGTATCTCTCCATTTTAAGCTTAGAAGTGTAAGGTTCTTGGCCCTTTGCATACCGCCTCTTAGCCTAACACTTCCACCATCAACCTAAGGATCTTGGAGGCCATTTTCAGAGGTTGAGGAGCTATGTCTTTGGTCCAGAAGTTGCTGGTCTTCTTGAGCTTCAAGGGTAACACAGTTTCTCCCTTTTAAGCCCTATTTTGATCCTTATCTTGGCCTTATTTGCATGCATATTTGAGCTTTGTTATCAATTGAAAAAAGTCTTTTTTTGAGGTCCTTTTGATGTTTGTTTAAGGTCATTTTGTTGTTGGGGGTCATCTACCCCCTTGCATGCTTCATTTTGCCTTATTTTGAGCCATGCCCTAAGGCCTTTGTGTTGACCTTTGCTTAGCCTTTTAACCACTGAAATCCAAAGGATTTTCAGTGGTTAACATGTATTTTTGAGAGCCAAAATCAGAGAGGGGTGACCCTCTCCCTCCTTGTCTTGTTCACTAGCATTTTTGGCCTTACAAATAAGTCTTCATTTGCACACCTCCAAGCCTTGTTTCAGGCCCTTTTCAGTGACTTTTAGGGCCTTCCTAGGCTCTTTCCAGAGTTGGTTTTGTCACCTTGGGTGTGTCTCTTGCATGTGTAGAATAACCCCTCTTATAGCCTATCAAAGGAGCATGACATTCTTGCATGCATTGATCATGTTTCAGTGGGTTTTTGAGCTTTATTTGGCATGTCATGTCTCTAAATTTTGCTAGTTTAGTGGCCTCTTGAATTCTTCATATGCTTGTAGTGTAAACCATACTCACTAGCTTCCATTGCATGTTGTTTTGGCCATTGATTCTAGCATATTTTGGCCATGTTCTAAACTGATTTTATTCATGATTTAGGCTTCCTTAGCTCTGTTTTGAAGTCCCATGGTCGAATGATGCTTGCTATGCATGCTTGTAGTGTAATACCCTTGCCTAGTTTCGAGTTTTGAAGCCTCTTGCTTGTGTAACTTGAGTTATTTTCATGTTTTGGCATCATTGAACATGTTATTTCAGAGCTTATACTTATGCCATATTCCCATATTTTTTACTCTTTAAATGCGTTTGAGAGTTGCACTTGCATGCCTCATTTTTGGGCTATTGTATGAGCTTCATTTTTGTGCATTGCAAGCCATCATATTAGTCCATTTTGCCACTGTATTGGGTCTTCATAGGGACTATTTGGGGTTGGTTTGGTCATTTGGGCATTGTTTTGCACACCTCTAGTGTAATGCACTTCACTAGTTTCGGTAATTGTGTCATCCAACATGCATCGGGTGAGTTGTTTGCATGATTCGGGACCATCTTACATGTCATTTCAAAGCTGGAATATATGCCATTATGTCCCATGTTTCATCCTTGCCATGCTCTTAAAGAGTTGCATCTTGTGCCTTAGGCTTGGAGCCCTTGCATTGTGCATGTTTGCATGAGTTTCAGGCCTTGTTTTCATCATTTATGGCCACTGATTTGGGTGTAGCCGAGGCCCATCCATTTTGGTTTAAGTCCATCTTGCATCGAGTATGCCATCGTAGTTCATAGCATTGAGAATGCCATGTTGTCGCGAGATTGATCATTGCATTGCGCATGCCTTGTTCATTTCATTATGTATGTATTTGCAGGACCAAGTTGCATTGCATTAGGATTGCATGCTAGAGTCGCATTGTGCATGCCATATTTGTTGCATTGTGTTTGGAGTAGGAGTGAGTCCAAACACGGGAAATGAGGGACGTTTCATACTCCAAGTGATGAAACGTGCCTCAATTCCAGGTCGCCGACCCTCTTGACTACACATGATGGAGTTTAGGCATTTACGTGTTCATATGTGCATTCATTCCATATCAAGTTGTGCAATTCGGTTCCTCGGCCATCATGCATCAAGATGCGTGATTGGTGGGCCGAAGATCGAGACCTACACTCCCTCGAGCTTGTGCAATGATGGGGAGAGTGGTCGTGCACACATTTGTTGAAAATACCTTGCCATGCTTCTCCCTTGCTTTATGTTGCAGAAAACCAGAAACCAGAGCCAGAAACTGGTCGGCCGACCAGTTTTTCTGGCAGGCCGACCACCCCTTTTGGTTTCTCCTACAAATGGTGGTCAGCAGGTGGTCTCCAAAGCCAATAGCTAGTCGGCAGCCTTCCCACAGCTTCCCAGGGTGGAGTTTCAGCCTTCTAGAGCCTTGTGCAGTGTTCTGAGGTCAATTACAAACAAAGGTAAGTCGGAGCATCGCGATGGATTTCCCGACAAAGCGATTCAAGCATGCATGCATTCATTGCCATCCAAGACAGAGCTGATGCAGTCCATTTCATGTAGCTTGCATGATAGTTTTATTGCTTACTTAGTTAAGTTTGTTAATTAATTAGAGTTGTGTAATAATTAGCTGTAATGTATTATTCATTTTGGTTGTGTAATAACTAGCTTAATTAGATTAGTTTAGATTAGCTAGTTGGCGTTGTATTATTTATTCAGACCCTCCGTCGAGAGGGCCAACTGTTGTAATAAGTGTGCGTGTGTGTGATGCATGTCTTTCAACCCCACGTCTTTCTCCCTTTTATTTACTAGCTTATGATGGTTAGTTTTAGGGCATATTTCAATTAGCATCCTTATGCTCGCAAGATTGTATCCATTCATCTGTCTTGCATGCACCTGGCTTGGCGCATCATACTAACTGCATTGTATTTCAATTCCAAGTTGAATACATGTTATCTGTAACATCTCATATGCCATTTTAGAATAGCCGAGCCTATCTTGGTTGCATCCTACATGTATTGCATAGGCATCTCAGCATAGTTAGGATTCATGCATGATTTCTAATTAGCTTCTTTCTTTGGCTCAGAGTACTTGGTGAGTGTTTATGGTTTAGCATCCTTGCATGCGTGTGAGCGACTGCCATGATAGTATGCTTGCCATGAGGCTAACTGCTTATGTGATATACCTGCTTGAATGCCTGTGGGTGAAGGTGGATTACTTGAATTGGAACAATTCATCGATTGCGAGTTTTAAGCCCACTTAAGAGTGGCAAATCACTCTATTTTCTAAGCCCACTTGAGGGTGGCAAAATCTGCATTTTAGCCTACTTGCGAGTAGCAAACCGCTTTAAAAAACAAACATGAAATGTTTTGTTCCAATTTAGGCGATCTAGTCTATACTTGTATGCTGTGCGCATCACATAGTAATTCTAGACTAATAAATCGGAATAAGAGCACATGTGTTTTCAAAAACTCGATATCATGCTTAGTAGTGGCCGATCTTTGATCGGGCGAGCGGGGGTGCTCATGAAATGATTTTCCCCAATCGTACACAAGTTCCCGAGCCGAGACAACTTTGGTGATGACGGACACGTGGCCTTAGGCATGAGTCAGAGTTTCCTAAATTCCCTCAAAATAAAATATTTAGGTGGCGACTCTGTATCTGGCAAAGCAGTCCATGTTTGGCACTTCTTTCTAAAAATCAGTTTTTCAAAACGATTTGCCGAATTTGGACTCTTTGGTGATTTATCGATCTTGCATTGCACTTTGTGAGATTAGTGTAACAACCCCGATCCGTAATTAGCCACTAATCAGTAATTAAGGATCTTAATCAAGTGAATAAAATTAATTATGGGTTTATTATGTGCTTTGTAGTCATTTGTGCATATCTATCTGATTTGAAAGTTATTTGTCATGATTTCTACTTTGAATTTGAAATTGTTAGCCCAAATGCTTTCAGAAACCGAATTGAGCACATGGATTGACTATTTAGAATTTTAGAACATCATGGCAAATTTTATGAAAAAAAAATTAATTCGGTTCCGTAAAATCGCATGTGATTAACTTGAGCCTTGACGGGAACTATTTTTGGGATTAATTGAATTTCGTGCTAACCCGAATAAATTAAGGTTACTTATGTTTGAATTAAATAATGCAAGATTGGTGCCTAAATTAATTCTATTAATAATCCAAGATGTGATTAAAGTGAGGTGTGCTAGGCCTTGGTGGTGTTGGGTGTACAGGATTAATCCTTGTGTGTGTGTGTTGGAAATGTGCATGTGTGTGCACGTGTATGTGCTCAATGTAAGAGTGTGTGTGTGTTGTATACATTCTGATGAAAGTTGAAGGAGGGTTGTATCACCCCCTTTACTCATGTGGCCCGTATAGAGAGAGAGAGAGAGAGAGAGCTCAAGCTAGAAGAAGAAGAAGGGAACTAGGAGGGCCATCTCTTGTCGTTTGAATCCATCATCTAGGTAAGTATCTTGAGCCTATTTCTGTAGATAACCTCCCATGCATCATGGTCTTAACATATCTTTGAGCCAATTTCATGATAATTGTAGAGCAATGGGTTTATGATCAAGTGGATGTCTTGCATGTGAGTTCTTGGAGATTAACTTTTGGTTTTATCATTTTGGAGTTTTGAAAGCCTTGCATGCATGTGAGCTTTAATCTTGTATTTGGTTCCAGAATTCACGAGTTGTTGGTCACCATTTGCATGTTTTGAAAAACCATGGGAGAGTTGAAAAACATTGCATGAAGAAGTTTTGGTTCAAACCTTTCAAGAATTGATGAGTTTTTGAATAAAAGATGTTTCAAGGATCTTGTGTTGAAGTTTTCTAAAGCTATTTTTGTGTGTTTGATCAAATCATGCAAGACCCTAAGGTTTGAAGGTGGTTTGGAAGCCATTTTTGTTGAGCTTGCTGCCTAGAATTTTACTGTTGGCTCGAGCAAAGAAGTGGTGGCTCAAGCCAACATTTCGAGCTCTCAGAATTTTGCACTCTGCAAAAGGCTGGCTCGAGCGAAGAAGTCTTGGCTCGAGCGAGCTCTGTTTTTGCCTTCTGCTAGCTCTAACCACCAACTTATTTTCAGCATGTTTTCAAAAGATGTTTTAAGCACATATCTTCACTCCCATCTCTTTATGGGCATTCTTAGGCATGATTTATGAGCCGTTAAAGATTAATAAGCTAAGAGATAACATAAGTAAGTGAATTAGGAAATATGTGTAGAATCCGAGTATATGGGCAATATGAACAAGTTGTGTAGCATGGAATGAATGAGAAATTAAAGTGAGAAAGCTAAGCCATGTTTGACCACATGAATGAATAATAATGAGACATATTTTGTGCTATGTATTTTGTGATTGTAGGTCAAGACTTGAGGATTGATTGACTATTTACGGGAACCACTGTGAGTAACGTTATCGTAAAGATACGTTTATATGAACTTATGTTCCAAATGAGATATGATATGTTATGTTTTCTGAAATGATATATGCTTCTGTGAACGAACATTCCAAGTTTGAAATATATTATGGCATCCATAGATAGTCCCAAGTCATAGGGGACGGCATGAAAATGCGGGTCCATGACATTTACGAGATCTCATTAGCCACTTCATTGTGGTGATATGTGTTTAATCGGTGTCCGGGACCGGTTACTCTAGTCGGAAGACATTATGTGATATGTTCGATATGTTCTATGGGATATGCCATTATTATGTTCTGATATGAGATGACTATGATTATGCTATGATCTGTTATATACGTATAAAATGTTCGGAATTCGTTCACTAACCCCTTTACCTTAATGTTATTCACTGGGCTTTAGTTCACTATTTGTATATATATGTATATAGATGAGCATTCTGGAGTTCGAGCCCGAAGGCTTTTGCTTGGAGTTTTGTTCTGTTGTCAGCCAACCTTTGTGCCTCACGTGAAGGTTCCCGAAGTGTCTTGGGTTCAAGTTCTGATTAGTTCTATATATGTATGAGACTTAATCTAATTATGTTGGCTGTACTTAAGATACTGTAATGTGTGCGGTATAATATAATGTATGGTTGTGTATATAAAGTTTTAAAATATTCTGTTTCATATAAGTCAACACAGCTCATTGGACAAGTATAATTTTTGTATATTGCTTCTGCTAGCCCTTTATCATATGCTTATTTGTTCAGAGGCCTTCGGTAATCCAAGGATTACTGGTCGGTTACGATGCTAAACCTATAGGGGCGGGTTTGGGTCGTGACAATTAGATTCAGAATCGTGACATTGAGTCTAAACTGTAGTAAGCCCAATGAACAAAACGAGATTTTCCCAGGACGTTCGGGGACATCTACAGATTGACCTGATTATGAGTTGTGTTTCCAACACCCACTCATCTATCTTGTGGAATAGTGAAATTATTGAAGGTCTTCAAAATCAGAGAGGCCTCAGCCAAGGTGATCCCCTTTCCCCTTACCTCTTTGTTCTATGTACGGAGAGATTATCCAATATGATTAATAGAAAAGTTAAGGAGGGCTCTTGGAAGGGGGGATCAAGGCATCTAGAGACTGTCTAGCCGTATCCTACTTGTTCTTTGCTGATGATCTTATTATCTTTGCCCAAGCTGACCATAAGAACTGTGAAACCATTCTAGAGATCCTCTCTGAATTTTGTGAGGTGTCTGTTCAAAAAACCAATCTCTTGAAGTCTAAACTTTATGTCTCCCCCAATATCCCTAGTAGGTCTGCCAAATCCTTAAGTTTCCATTGTGGCATTCCCTTAACCCAAGATCTTGGCAAGTACTTTGGTTCTCCCCTACTACATCAGAGAGTTTTTAAGCATATATTTAATGACATCCTTGAAAAGATGAAAGCTAGACTTTCATGTTGGAAAGCCAAAAATCTTAACTTGGTAGGTAGAACCACCCTCACTCAATCTGTCACCTCTGCTATACCTTCATACACTATGCAAACCATGAAGTTACCTAGGAAAATCTATGATGAAATTAATAAACTCAATAGAAACTTTCTTTGGGGTAACACTGACACTTAGAAAAAAAGTCCATTTAGTTAATTGGGACACTGTGTGCAAGAGCAAAGCTGAGGGAGGATTAGGGATTAGAAAGGCCAGAGATCAAAATACTGTTCTCCTAACCAAACTTGGTTGGAACCTCCTAAGTAACCATGACAAACTGTGGTGTAGAGTCCTCAAATCTAAATACCTAAAACACCACAGTTTCTATAACTGGCCTGTGAAAAAGAGATATTCTCATATTTGGAGAAGCATTTGTAAAACCAGAGAAATACTCAATAAAGGTGTCAAGTGGATAGTTGGCAATGGGGAAGCCATATCCCTTTGGAATGACTGGTGGTGTGGTACACAACCATTAGAAACAATAGCTACCAAGGGAATGATATTGAGAGGGTTAGCTCTATTCTTGATGAAGAAAGTAACTGAGATTCGTTCAAATTGGCCGCCCTTGTTAACCAACAAGATCTTGCTGAAATTCAAAAAAATTTTAGACCCAGATTTGTTGTCTTTCCTGATACTCCTGCTTGGGTTGGATCTACTTGTGGCACTTTCACTATAGCATCAGCTTACAAAATCATTACTAATTCAGACATGGATGGGAAAGATTGGAAGCGGATTTGGAAAATTAAGATTCCTCAAAAATTAAAATACTTCCTCTGGCTCATCTTAAAAGATAGATTGCTGACAAACCATATGCGTCTTGTGCGTAATATGGCCTCTTCTGATTTATGCCCTAGATGTGGCCAAGCCAATGAAAACTTGCCACATTTACTGAGGGAATGTGTTACCTCTAAAACTATTGGGTACACATCCAAAGTAATAATTGGTGGGAGGAAGAGATTGAACAGCCTTTTTGTGACTAGATTATGGCCAATATGAAAAACACTAATTTATTTAATGGGACAACATGGTTTTTGGTTTTCATTGCAACCCTCTGGCAGATTTGGAAAGATCGCAATAAAATGATCTTTGAAAATCAATTGAACACAGTCCAAACCAATCTTAAGGGCATTCGGTACTATGCTCAGGAGATCCAAGAGGCTTTTCAATCTCCTCTTCACCCACATTCTTCTTCACCTAGACTAATTAAATAGTATTCCCCAACTACAGGTAAATTGAAGCTAAACACAAATGGGTGTTCAAAGGGTAACCCAAGCCAAGCAGGATATGGCAGACTCTTGAGGGATGAACAAGGCATGTGGCTTTGGGGTTACTATGGCAAGCTGGAACACTGCACCAGTTTGGAGGCAGAGTTATGGGCCATTTATAAAGGCCTCATCATCCTCTTCCAGAAAGGGGTCACAAATGTGGAAATAGAATCTGACTCTGCACAAGCCATCAGCAACATACAAGCCATCAGCAACATACAGTAAGGTTCAACCCACAACTCTCCCTTAAAGCTCTCATTGAGGATGCAAAGTTTTTTCTCAACAGATGCAATTGCTCTCTAGGACTAGGACACACAATGAGAGAGGGTAACAAAGTGGCTGACAAACTGGCAAATCTAGAAGTTGCCCAAGATGATCATGTGGTGATCCTTGAAAACCTTTTAGAAGCAGTTAAATCTCTACTCATAGATGATATGACTGGAAATTATGTAGTGAGGGACTAGCCCTCTGTTTTGTAATATGTGTTAGGGAAAATTGATGTGATTCCCCACAAGTAAATCAATCAATGGAAATAAAAATTAATGCGCAAAAATTAAATCAAAAGCAACACAAGAATTTTTACGTGGTTCCCTCAATGTGAGGTACGTCCACGGGATCGAAATCCGATTTCACTATCAACCAAATAAGTTCCAAATGATTACAAACGAGACATTAATGGTCTCACAAAACCACCCTTAGGTGAATTCCAAATAATCACAAATAAACAAGAGGAAAGACCTCACCAAATAGATGAACCAAAATCTTCAGAATCAGAGTTGAAGAAGACCCAAAATAACGAACCAAATCAGCTCCCACACAAAGAAACAAAAACTTGAACAAATCTTCACCAATAGCACTGTTACCGAAGCTAGAGCAGCCGCCCATTTTTTCTTGGGAAAAATAACATCAATAATTATGTATTGTAAATCTAAGGTTTTGTAATCAAACCCTAATTGTTTCCAACTTGGATTGGGCCTCCACAAATATAATATATTAAAAATATTATACCTAAACCAAGCCAAATTAAAACTCTTTTTCCAAAACCAATTGGGTCCCACACTCCAATAAGGAGGTATACCCAACAATTCTCCCTCTACCAACTTAGGTGGAGACATCAACCATACCCGCCAAAGTTCGACACTTTAAATGTTTGTCCCTCGACAAAGTCTTAGTCAGCATATCTGAAATATTATCATCTGTGTAAACCTTTTTGAGTTGCAACAATTTCGAATCTAACACATCACGAATCCAATGGTATCTCACATCAATGTGTTTCGATCTCAAATGAAAGGTAGAATTTTTACTCAAGTGAATAGCACTTTGACTATCACAATAAAGCACATACTTTTCTTGCTTCAAACCCAACTCTTGCAAAAATTTCTTCAACCATAACTCTTCTTTGCAAGTTTCTGTAATAGCAATAAATTCAGCTTCGGTAGTTGAGAGAGCAACACATTTTTGTAATTTAGATTGCCATGCCATAGCTCCCCCTGCAAAAGTCATCAAATACCTCGAAGTAGATTTCCTAGAATCAACATCACCGGCCATGTCAGAATCTGTGAACCCATCAAGTATCGGCTTACCATCCCCAAAACACAAGCACACCTTCGAAGTCCCTCGAATATACCTTAGAATCCATTTTACCGCTGCCCAATGTTCTTTACCCGGATTAGAGAGAAAACGACTCACCACACCAACTGCGTGAGCAATATCCAGCCTTGTACAAACCATGGCGTACATCAAAGAACCAACTGCTAAAGCATAAGGAACTTTCAACATCTCTTCTTTGTCTTTCTCACTTGTAGGACATTGATTCGAACTAAGCTTGAAGTGACTCGCAAGTGGACAACGAACCGGCTTTACTTTATTCATGTTGAACCTCTCAAGAACTTTCTCAATGTAGCTTTCTTGAGACAACCAAATCGGTCCCTCTTTGCGATCACGAACAATTTTCATACCAAGTATTTGCTTTGCCAGTCCCAAATCTTTCATAGCAAAGGACTTGCTCAACTCCAACTTCAACTTGTTAATCATGGTAGAATCTTGACCCACAATTAACATGTCATCAACATAAAGCAAAAGAATAATAAATTTACCATCTGAAAAATTTTTCACAAACACACAATGGTCCGAAGTGGTTTTAGAAAAACCATTATTCATCATGAAAGAGTCAAATTTTTTGTACCATTGTCGCGGGGCTTGCTTGAGGCCATACAAACTTTTCTTCAATTTGCAAACAAATTTCTCTTTCCCTTTCTCTACAAAA
This sequence comes from Camellia lanceoleosa, assembly GCA_025200525.1. NCBI lineage: Eukaryota > Viridiplantae > Streptophyta > Magnoliopsida > Ericales > Theaceae > Camellia > Camellia lanceoleosa. The sequence continues at coordinate 69,540,391 of CM045759.1, read as the reverse complement.
CCTTCCGGTTGCTCCATGTAAATTTCTTCTTCAAGATCACCATGAAGAAATGCGGTCTTTACATCAAGTTGTTCAACTTCAAGGTTCATACTTACAACTATACCAAGTACAACCCAAATAGAAGACATCTTCACAACCGGCGAGAAAATCTCGTCAAAGTCAATGGCTTTCTTTTGCCCAAAGCCTTTCACAACAAGACGCGCTTTGTACCTCAGATTCTTTCTATCATTCTTCAATTTGAAAACCCACTTATTTTTCAAAATTTTCCTCCCTTTAGGCAACTTCACTAAATCATAAGTGTGATTTTCAAATAAGGAATTCATCTCCTCTTCCATGGCCTTTTTCCAATCATCTTTCTTTGCATGCTCAATTGCTTCTTGGTAGCTCTCCGGCTCCCCTTGATCAGAAATCAACACAAATTCATTGGGAAGATACTTTCTTGAAGGTTGTCGGTCCCTTGTAGATTTCCTCAACTCAAGTTGTGGTGACGGTACTTGAGTTGGATGCTCTTCCTCAATTTCATTAGGATTAGCATCATCCTCCACATCTTCAATAGGTGGCTGCACATCTCCTCCATTTTCATCATCAACTGAAGATGAAGGAGATGGATCCATGTCAATGAGATCACTAGTTTTTGGCTCCGGTTGATCACCTTTGCCAAAGTCTTCAATTGTTTGGTCTTCAAGAAACACAACATCACGACTTCGAATGACTTTCTTGTCGACCGGATCCCATAATCTATACCCGAACTCATCACACCTATAGCCAAGAAAAATACATTGTCTTGACTTACTATCAAGCTTAGACCTCTCATCCTTTGGAATGTGAACAAAAGCTCGGCAACCAAACACTCTCAAGTGCTCATAAGATACATCTTTGCCAGTCCAAACTCTTTCAGGAACATCACCATTCAAAGAATAACAAGGAGACAAATTGATCAAGTCAACCGCTGTACTCATTGTCTCACCCCAAAAGGATCTTGGCAATTTAGCTTGTGAAAGCAAACACCTTATTCTTTCTACAATGGTGCGGTTTATCCTCTCGGCAACGCCATTTTGTTGAGGAGTCTTCTTAACTGTCTTTTGATGCCGAATACCTTGGCTACGACAATACTCATCAAATGGCCTAATGTATTCACCACCATTATGCATTCGATGCACTTCAATTTACATCATGTTTCTCTTTCAACCATGGCCTGAAAATGCTTAAATACTTCTAGAACTTGATCTTTAGTTTTTAGTAGATAAGCCCAGACTTTCCTTGAATAATCATCAATGAAAGTAACAAAATAAAGTGCACCACCATGTGTTCTAACTTTTAAAGGACCACAAACATCCGAATGAATTAACTCCAACACATTTTCTTTTCTAAAAGCAACATTTTTATGAAAAGAAACTCTATGTTGTTTACCCGCCAAACAATGAACACAAGTTTTAAGATGTGTACCTTTCAATCCGGGTAGAAGCTCTTTCTTGAACAATACTTGCAGCCCCTTTTCACTCATGTGGCCATACCGCTTGTGCCACAATTCGGTAAAAGTATTATCTTCAAGTGCATTGACAACACCTTTACAAATTTTTTCTTGCATCGAATAAAGTGTATAAGTCTTCTTACACTTAGCCACCACCAAAGAACCCTTTGTGAGCTTCCATATTCCATCACCAAATTTGTTGTTGAAGCCTTCATCATCTAGCTTCCCAGTAGAGATCAAATTGAGGCGAATGTCGGGAACATGCCTCACATCTTTAAGCAACAATTTGCAGCCCAAATTTGTTTTCCAAGCAAACATCACCCATGCCGATAATCTTGGACAAACCTTCATTACCCATTCGAACAGAACCATAATCTCATGCAGTGTAGGTAGTGAAGAAATCAACTCAAGAAGTCACATGAAAAGAAGCACCAGAATCAATTACCCAACTGCTCTCTTGGCCCACAAAATTGATACAATCATTTTCACAAACGACCATGAGATCATCGGTAGTAACTGCCGTTGTGTCTTCTTGCTTCTTATCTACACTTTTGTCACGTCTTTTCTCCTTATTCTTGAGCTTTCAGCATTCCCGCTTCATGTGCCCTTTCTCATGGCAATAATAACACTCAACATCTTTCTTTGAAAAAAAACCATCTCTTGACTTGTCACGGCTTTGATCACGACCATGAGGAGTCTTACTCCTCTCCCTTGTTTTGCTTCGGCCTCTCACAACAAATGCTTCCGAATGAGAGGAACCGGCTGATTTTCTTCTAGTTTCTTCATTCAACAAGCTACTAGTGACTTGACCCATTGTGACAACTCCATCGGGTGCCGAATTATTAACTGTTACAACCAAAGTCTCCCAACTTTCGGACAAAGAACTAAGTAGCATCAAAGCCTGCAACTCATCATCAAAAATAATTTTCATAGAAGCAAGTTGGTTAACAATACTCTTTATTTCATTCAGATGTTCCGGAATAGGGCTGCACTTTTTATATTTTAAATTAACCAACTTACGAAACAGAAAAGCTTTATTTGTAGCTGATTTTCTATCATAAAGACTTTTTAATTTTTTTCATAAATCATGTGCCGAAGTCTCAGTGGCAACATGATGAAACACACTGTCATCAATCCATTTACGGATAACACCAACAGCTTTTCGATTAAGCCTCTTCCACTCATCATCTTTCATATCAGCAGGTTTGCCACTATCACCCTCAATGGATCCATACAAGTCTTTACAAAATAATAGGTCCTCCATTTTAGTTTTCCAAGTTACCCAATTGCTTCCATTGAAGCTAGACATACGACCCACATTCCCCTTCATTGATTTACACAAATAAATAAATCCAAATAAACCGTAAGCTCTGATACCAGTTGTTAGGGAAAATTGATGTGATTCCCCACAAGTAAATCAATCAATGGAAATAAAAACTAATGCGGAAAAATTAAATCAAAAGCAACACAAGAATTTTTACGTGGTTCCCTCAATGTGAGGTACGTCCACGGGATCGAAATCCGATTCCACTATCAACCAAATAAGTTCCAAACGAGACACTAATGGTCTCACAAAACCACCCTTAGGTGAATTCCAAATAATCACAAATAAACAAGAGGAAAGACCTCACCAAATAGATGAATCAAAATCTTCAAAATCAGAGTTGAAGAAGACCCAAAATAACAAACCAAATCAGCTGCCACACAAAGAAACAAAAACTTAAACAAATCTTCACCAATGGCACTGTTACCGAAGCTAGAGCAGCCGCCCCTTTTTTCTTGGGAAAAATAACATCAATAATTATGTATTGTAAATCTAGGGTTTTGTAATCAAACCCTAATTGTTTCCAACTTGGATTGGGCCTCCACAAATATAATATATTAAAAATATTATACCTAAACCAAGCCTAATTAAAACTATTTTTCCAAAATTAATTAGGTCCCACACTCCAATAAGAAGGTATACCCAGCAATATGTTGAACCTTTATCTACTTTAATTTCCAAGGAATGGAAAAAAAAAAAAACATCTTGCATGAATCCACAGTCCACACAACAAACATGTTGCATATAGAAATGATGGTCAACAACAATATTTTTTTAAAATTATCGAATATCTGTACTTACATGTATATTATATTTATTTTTTTAAAAATAAAATGATTTATATTTAAAATCAAATTTCTCTTTTTTATTATATGAATATGATACATATATGTGACTATATCTCTACTTTTTGTATGAATATCTATTCAAAACACAGTAAAAATTAAATGATTTAAATTATTGTGAACTAAACCCTCCTTTTCTCATACAAATCTCTCTCTTCTACTCTTTTACACATTCAGAAAGTTTGGGCACTGGGAAAAATATAAATAAGTAAAACTGTCGAGAATGATAAATCTAGGATGTATATTTAAAGTTGTGGGCTCATACCATGAATGGATGCTGACCATTAATTGAAAATTTTAATTAATTTATTGGAAAAAATATTTCGTGGTTAAGGGGCACTATGTGATCATATTATTGACTAATCACAAACTATTACATCTCATGCTGTTTTCAATCACTTAATATAAAAACGTAAATCCTATTATCTTCACCAATCATAACATACTATGCTCATGTCCCAAAACAACCAAATAATCTCTTTTTTTTTCTTTTTTTTTTTTGGGGTATGTAAACCCATTGTTTCTTATTACATTAACATACTGAATGCTAATGCAAGGTTTGAAAAGTCTGAAAAAAAATTTACAAAAAAATGTGGTGGGGTAAGATTTAATTATTGTACAAGTAGACTCACACATGAAAGGAATCTCAATTATTCAGTTTGTGTTCTTTTTTTAATGCAATTTTTTGGGTATCTAATAGTTTTGTTGAGGATTTGATCCAACTAGTGAACTGTGCGTCCATGTCCTATAAGGTGATTTTTGGTTCAAAGACATAAAATGATAATTTTATTAAATTTTCATTCTTATGTTTGATTAACTAAAAAATTGATGAAAAATATATTATAAATTGAATCATTATTCATCATTAATGATCATTCTATTGGGGAGTTCAAAGAATAAGCATTTCATTTAATCTCATTATAATAAACCAAATAAAAATAAGAATTAGGGTAACTTACATTCACCTCCCTTGAGATTTAAAAAAAATACAATTAGTCATATACTTTTGACATAATTATACTACCCCTCTTTTATTAAGGCTGAAATGACAAAAAATAATGTAGATGGAAGGTAAAATATTGAAATAAACAAAAGAAAATATACATTTTAATAGACTAGATATAATCATATTCACTTTGCTTGGTTTGAGTTTTCTAAAAACACTTTTTAAAAAATTCTATACTTTCTTATTTTTCGTTTTTTTTTTCATTTTTTTTGAATTTTAAAAATATTTTAAGCAATTTTTTTTTAAAAATTTTTGGACACATCTAACATAAATACACTTAATTTTTATGGGTAATGTTATGATACACATATGCACTGTTGTTGCGCATTTTGTTGATATATGTTATGTATTTTTTGCGATAATTTTACACATCTTTTGGTTAAAAAATATTTAGATAAATTTGTTGGTGATATTACCACAAAAATATGTAACTTCATTTTTAAACCACAAATTGTGATAACTCTACACAAAATAAAAAATAAAAATAATAATAATAATATTTGTCACAAAATACATAATATTACCACAAAATGTGTAATTTCATTTCTAATATTTGCCACAAAATGCGCAATTTTATTTCTGAATCACAAATCATAATAACAAAAATACGTAGTATTTGCTATGTATACGCCTTTTTGAGAGTTGTGTGCCATAAAATTTTATACAACTAATAAATTACTGATTAAAAAAGATTTTGAATTCAAATTGTTATATTAAGAGTTTGTTTGACATGTGCTACTTTATCACATATTTTTATCTTATTTAAGTTACATCATTTTCTATTTTGGTCACTTCACTTTCCTTTTACATTGTACATCTTTTTTGTAAAAAAAATAAAAAAAAATATACTTATTTAGATCATTTCAAATAACTCCTAAAAATATGAGACTAATTGTTTTTTTTTTTTTTTTAAAAAAAATTTAAGTAGGTGAGTATAATTTACTCTTGAGAATCAAAATACCATCCAATCCACAGAACTGAAAATGAAGGAGCTGTGTAATAGTCAGAAATAATCAACCATTGAGAGACAGAACTCAAAAAATGAGTGAGGCAATCCTCTTCATGCAACATCATCATCATCAGATAATTAACTATGCTCTTTTGCTTTAATGAGGATCTGTCTAAAGACATCCTCAAGCCCACTGTGTATATATCATTCATTGATCTCTTGTATCCATCTATGATCCATATCTATCACCACTGATCTCTTGAATTGAAACTGATCAGGTGTCTGTCACTAAGCATAACAAAGCAGAGTAGAGAGAGCAATGATACATCCCTTAAAAATAGAACTCTAAACAGAGCTCTATACATCTGATAATGAAAAAAAAAAAGCGGCAAAAATATCAGTGGAGTCCACCTCCATTAGAGCTTATTTATTAGGGTTTAAAATCATTTTTCGATGAAAACAGTGAGATTGATTTCGTACAGGACACGTAAAAAAAAACTCTGATTTTTATACTCTTCTGTTTTTCTAGAGAATGAAGAATCGCAGTCTGTCTACTCGAAGAAGTAAAAATTCAGCATGAGCCGCAACCACACGGTATCAGAGATTCCTCTCTCTTTATGAAAACACTCCCTTCTATTGGAATTTCTTCATATTCCCTATATATAGATGATAAGCACAAGTTTTGTTTCACAGATAAAGAGATCAGACTTTTTCTTTCATGATAGTTTTGGTACAATGATAGATCTTTCGATTCATATATATTAACTTGGAACTAGAGAAAAATTGGAATTCAAGAGGAGAAAATTGGAATTCAACCGGAGATATATAGTGCTTGTGACTTCTTAGTTGTTATAACTAGTTTCATGTTATTTTATTAATTTAAAAATTATTTTAATAAGATTTTTGTAGGTTAATTATATTTGGAGAGTATTAAAATACTCTTTAAATTAATTTATGTTAATAAATATATAAAATAAATAGTAATGTTAGAATACATAAATAAAAAATAGACATTGCTATACAAGTCTAAAAATTAGACTTAATTTTCAAACCTAATAATGGGACAATTAATTAAGATATTTAACACTCTCTCTCATATCTTTTCAATCATCAACCAATCACATCGCTTACACATCACTAGGTCTAGAAAGTGAACTTGTATATTATTTTTTATAAAAAATTAGTTAGATAAAATAAAAAGCATACTTTTTTCATACTTTAACTAGTGAAAAATGAAGAATAGTTTGTTTATTTTCATTTTTTAGAAAACACTTTTCAGAAAATTCTACTTTCTTATTTTTCGTATTTTTTTGTTTTTACTGAATTTTTTTGATATTTTAAGCAATTTTTTTACTTTTTTGACACACCTTGTAAAAACATAGATTTTTAATTATTCTGTAGAATTTATACTAATATTATTTAATCTCAGTTCGGAAAATATATAATTTATTATATATTATTATGTGTAATTTTATAAAATAATATAATTATTAAAAGTTTAGGGGTCAAAATATAAATAATAATAATAACAATATAGATAATATTAATAATAATAATAATAATAATAATAATAATAATAATAATAATAATAATAATAATAATAAGTGTGGTATTAAAATAAATAATTAATTTTATGTTGGTATATGATAAAATGTAATTGACTTAAGAATTAAATTATTTATATAATTATATTAAAAAATTAGGTCAAAAGATAATTATCTTAAATATCTATTAAGAATAATAACGAATCTATATAATTATAGTTGAATCTGCAGATTGAATTGGGGAGGGACGAATCTATAGATTGAATTGGGGAGGGACGCGTGTTGACTGAATAGTGGGTGATTCGGCTGAAAGAAGAAAAGGAAAAGGAGAGAAAAAAGAAGGAAAAGAGAAAGAAAGAAAGAAAGGAAAAAATAGTGGAAGATGAAAAGATTTTTGCTATTTTGGCTATTTTGGCTATTTGCTCGTTTGGGAAGCCAAAAAGCCAGGCTTTTTGGCTATTTTAGCCACAAAAGACGAAATAGGCTTTTTTAGTCACAAAAAACAAAACATCACATCCAACCCATAATCATTACACTCCTCTCTCACAAAAAAAGTCAAAAAAGCCAAAAAGTCCTTCCCAAACCAAACTTTTAAGCTCAGGCTAAAATAGCCAAAAAAGCCAAAAAGTCAAAAAGTCAACCCACTTTCCAAACGGAGGCTAAAAATGAAGAGTAAGGTATTAAAGTTAAGGTGAGTTATATTATACCTTGAGTCATCAAAATGTATTTTACGTATGTTTTGACTTACCAAAATCTATTTTATACAAGTTACATTTTATTAGTATATTAATAAAAATTATGGGTTCGTTTGGTTTGTATTTGGGAAAAAATTTTGGGAAATTTTCTCTACGAATAAGTTTTCAAAAGTAATCAAACCAAACAAATTTTTCCAAAATTTTTTTCCAAAACTTGTAAACCAAACAAGTTTTTCAAACAAATCTCTCTCTCACACATATCAAATCAATCACTTTTTCCAAAACTCTCTCTCAAAATAATTTTTCAAAACATCTTTTGAAAAAAACCAAACCAAACAACTTTTCGTACTTTTTATCTCTAAAACACATCTCTCAAACACAAACCAAACATATGTTTTATAAAAATTTCAATTACGTGATTTTATTTCTGAACCCTATTTGCTTAAAAAGAAACTCATGGATATATTTGTTTTACTTTTAAAGAATATTTGATTATGACCTTATAAATAATTATGTTTTGTAAGTACCACCACGGGAGTCCCACGCCTTGAGGGACTTAAATAACCATCAACCTCTGTTTGACCACTTTGTGGTCCTCTGTTTGTCATGGATCCATTGACCTTTGTCTTGTGCGGACCAAAGTGCTATGCGGAATTAAGTGCTACACTATTGTGGGAGCCACCTCTAGAATCCGTATAAGCCACCTCTTGAATCCGTACATCTGTTCTGATTGTCACTTCTGTGACTTCTGTTCTGTTCTGTACTGTGGTTATGGTTATGTATTTATATAATATCTGTATTTCAGTTTCTGTTACTTGAATGATTTGTTTATATAAATGTTTTGGCCTAACTAACGATCCATGATTATTTCGTATCCCTTATACTCTTGGTATAATTTTTCTCACTCTGCCATATGCTTATAGTTGTTTACCAATTTTCAGGAAATAGCCTTTGGAAAGTCTAAGATGCGGGGCTACAGAATAGACACACACAACACTTTTATTGATACTTTTCTATGCAAATATCGGCCTTTTTGGTCAATACATTTTGTAATAAAAATAGAAGCTCCGATGATTATTTTGATACCTTCATTTAAATTTTACTTCTGCTTGCGTTTATTTATTTGTTTATGAATTGGCCGAAGGTAACCTCAGTTACTGGCCATCACGATACTTAACCCTTGGGTACGGGGAGCGGGTCGTGACACACCTAACATAAATACACTTAAAAAGTAAAATATATATAAAAAAAAAATCTTTTAAAAATTCTTTAAATATCAAAAATACAAAAAAAAAAAATACAAGAATTCAGTACATTTTTTATATTTTTATGTATTTATTAATTTTTTAAAATATTTTTTCACAATTTTTTTTACTTTTTAGATACATCTAACTAAGGTGCATCTAAAAAAGTAAAAAAAATGTTTAAAATTAAAAAAATATTCACTAAAAATAAAAGAATACGAAAACAAAAAAATTCAATTTTCAAAAAACTTAATCCAAAAAACTTAAACCAAACACACTGATTGGAATTGCTCTTAACTATAGGATTGAATTTCATGTACTCCAAAATAAATAGTGAGACGTTTGGTTAGAAAAATGAAGGTCGTACTAATAAATTCAGCTTTGTTTGGGAATAATTATTTTAATAATTTTTTAATTTTTTATAAAAAAATAAAAAAAATATATGTAAAAAAATAAAAAAAATAATGTAATAATTTATAATAACTTTTTAACATTTTTACTGAAATGTTTAGTCCCTAAACAAGGCGTTAAGATCCTCTAGAGTAACTCTCTAGAGTGATCCTCTAGAGTAAAAGATCGGACGGCTGTGGTTGCCCCTCACCAAAACGACGTCGTTTTGGTGAGAATTTTCAAAAAAAAAAAAAATAAAGAAAAAACCCAGATTTCAGGGATTCAAAGGAGGGATTTCAAAATTCCCCCAAATTCGTCCTTTGAATCTACACGGCGAGAGGGGGAGACTGTGAAGGAGCTCAAAGGAGTGATTGGCGTTCAAAGGACGAACGGCGGCGAACCACGACGGAGGACAACGGCGGAGGGCAGCGGATGACCAGACGGCAGCGGAGGTAAATCTGAATCATAGTGAAGTTAGGGTTTACGTTCGTCTTAAATTTTTGTATAAATTAGTCGATTGAGAGTGTTTCGGGTTGGATTTTGTTTGCTATTTGTATTAGGGTTTGGGATTTGGCTTTAATATACCTGTTAGGCGTTGGGATTTGGCTTTAATCTGGATTTTTTAGTTCCATTTTTTTGAGTTAATTTTTAAATCTGGGATTTGGCTTTAATCTGGAGTTAATTTATAAAATTGTGATTTAAATTTTTTTTTTTAAAATGGAATACTGTTTAGTTCCTTTTTATTTTGTTTGGATCTTGTAAATGGAATTCAAACTTTTATCTATAACAGATTTTGAAGTTCAACAAAAATTTGGATTTTTCCATTTCTCCATTTGTCAAGTGCATCCAAAAAATAAAATTTCGAATTTTTTATTTATTTTTATTTTTTAGATAAGCAAACAAAAATGTAGTAATTTTCTAAAAATTATATCTAAAATTTAAGAACCAAGCACAATGACAGTTCTTAAAGATGAAAGCTCATGGTTTTGTATTAGGTGAAGCTCTGGTATGCTTGAACATCTTATGCTTGAACATCTTTGTTCTTAAAGATGAAAGCTCATGGTTTTGTATTAGTTAGATTGTTAATCTGAGATCCTATCATTTTCACCTAATAATAAGATGTTCAAGCATACCAGAGATCCTATCATAAGGACCTGTAGCTGCCTACTTACCCAGAATCAGAGGAACTTTAGTATTGAGAAGATGAGCAATGTAGTTCTTCACAATGTGGCATACTGCATTCATAATAAAGTTTAACCATGCATCAAATATAATAACAGAATCGAGGTGAGGGATACCATTTGAGTAGTGATAGTAAGATTTGTTTTTTTTTTTGCTTTTTGTTTTTTTGTTTATCCTACCATTTTAACAATCTAACTAATAGGAAAATCTCCACACAAAATTTTATTATGTTAAACTTTATTATATGGATATGATATGCATCAGTAAATTCCTGTATAGTATATACTCTAAGATAGCTTCAAACACAAACTAAAGGGCTCGGGCTTGTGTTGCTTCTATCATATACCATGTCATTGAACATTATGAGCAACCTATCAAGTATGGTATTTAAATTCATAGTTTCAACTCCATTTGGAAAACACAATAGGACTGAAAAAAAATATGTATGTGTGATAGAATCAGAATCAGAGGTCCTAGCAGAGAGGTATTTTACAAGAAATGGTGAATTCAGGTATATTAAAAGATACTAATATAGACAAAATAGAAATTTCAAGCTTTAGGTATTTTACAAGAATTCACAAATGTCGATTCCATCTCTTTGGATCCTAAGCTAAAACATTCAGGCAACCACAGCCTTAGGATAAAACACCAATTAGTCCATTCTATATTTGTAATTAGCTAGGCCCCATTTAACTTATCTAAATGTGGTCATATCAAAAACTTAACAGACATTTTTCCATACGTTTACACGATAATGTTGTAACCATCTCCCTTGAACTGCACACCATCTACCAGGGGGCATTCACAAACTCTCCCACGAAATGTATCCTCAGTATATAAATGTAACAGTAAGTAACTACGAACACCTAGACAAATGTAAAATCTAAACAGTTGTAAGCAGTGGTCAAATAGTGATAAAAACAGGACTGATAAAAACAGCTTATACAAGCTGCATCAAGTATGTATGTGTCTACAAAAGTAAAATAGTGGTCATAATCAAAAAGGTCAGAGCTTTGCCTAACTCAGATATAGCTTTTGATATGTGAACATAATAATAATGACCTATTCACTTCTATGCTAATTTAAGTAGGATGTAACTGTTATACTGTGATAACTTGACTTTCCTAAGACACTTGTTAAGAACTTGTTTTTTATGCAGAAGAAGGAATGGCTTCATCTTCTATTGATCATACGACCTTAAATCTAAAGCCAAGGTTTTGTAATTGTGGAAGAATAGCTTCCGTGCATGTTGTACGAACCAATGTGAATGGAAATAAAGGACGTGTTTATTTTGTTTGCCCACTAAAATATGTAAGTACCTGTTATATAAATGAATCTGTTACTTTTTACAAATGTCATTTGTCCTTTATTGATTAATTGATTCTTGTCCATTGTAGAGTTCGAACAACTACTGCGATTACTTCAAGTGGTTCGCAGATGATGACGAGGACGATGACATTACCTCATCAATCCGTGCCAATGCAAGAACATAAGAAAATAATGATCTGAGGACAAGGCTTGGTGAGCATGAGAGAAGGCTTCAAAGGATTGAGAAGATCTTGAAGGCAATGACTTATGTCATTGTATTTTGTATATTTTTGTACTTTATCATGTAAATGACTCAGTTCTTAGGTTTTGGAGCAGTTTGTGAAATGACTCAGAAACAAGTGTGTAATGAAATCTAAATGTTTAATGAACAGTTTGTGAAATCTATTGAATTATGTTGGTTGGTTAACAATGTGTATTACCTGTGATGGTTTGAAAATGTTGAATGTTGTATAACAGGTTTCTGAAATGTTGAATAATGTTGAATGTTGAAATGTTGAAAATGTTGAATGTTGTATAACAGGTTTCTGAAATCTATTGAAAATGTTGAAATGTTGAAATGTTAAAATATTGAAATGTTGAAATGTTGAATGTTGTATAACAGGTTTCTGAAATCTATTGAAAATGTTGAAATGTTGAAATGTTGAATGTTGAATGTTGTATAACAGGTTTCTGAAATCTATTGGAAATGTTGAAATGTTGAAATGTTGAATGTTGAATGTTGTATAACAGGTTTCTGAAATCTATTGGAAATGTTGAAATGTTGAAATGTTCAATGTTGTATAACAGGTTTCTGCAAACAGAATTCAAGCAAAAATTCTGTCCAGTATTTAAGCATCATGAACTCTATTTCAGCAACATTTCAGCATTTCAATAGCAAAAAATCTGCAACAGTTAAACTCTATTTTCAGCAAAAATTCAGCAACATTTTAACTCGATTTCAACTACAATTTCAGCAACATTTCATCAACTATATTTCACCAACATTTCAGCATTATTGAACCAAAAAATCTGCAATAGTTTAACTCTATTTTAAGCAACATTTAAACTCTATTTCAGCAAAAATTCAGCAACATTTTAACTCGATTTCAACTACAATTTCAGCAACATGTCATCAACCATATTTCACCAACATTTCAGCATTATTGAACCAAAAAATCTGCAATAGTTTAACTCTATTTTCAGCAACATTTAAACTCTATTTCAGCAAAAATTCAGCAACATTTTAACTCGATTTCAACTACAATTTCAGCAACATTTCATCAACTATATTTCACCAACATTTCAGCATTATTGAACCAAAAAATCTGCAATAGTTTAACTCTATTTTCAGCAACATTTAAACTCTATTTCAACAAAAATTCAGCAACATTTTAACTCGATTTCAACTACAATTTCAGCAACATTTCATCAACTATATTTCACCAACATTTCAGCATTATTGAACCAAAAAATCTGCAATAGTTTAACTCTATTTTCAGCAACATTTAAACTCTATTTCAGCAAAAATTTAGCAACATTTTAACTCGATTTCAACTACAATTTCATTTCATCAACTATATTTCATCAACATTTCAGCATTATTGAACCAAAAAATCTGCAATAGTTTAACTCTATCTCAAGCAACATTTCAAAAAAAATTTAAACTCTATTTCAAAAAATGAAATAATATTACATCAAAGGAACCATAAAATAAATTGGACATTTAAATGAATGAATGACAAAATAAATAAATTACTTCACTACATGCGGTTGTTAAGCAATGCTTGATAGTTTCCATGGACGGAAAACAACATATCAATTTCAAATGATAATAGTCACATCATAGGCGGGAGCCATAAATTGAGACGAACAAGCTCTAACCGGAACACACACTCGATTGAATAGTATCTGAACAAGGCGTATTATTTTTTTTCAAATTATATGTTTCCTCACTTTCAGAAGCTCTACACGCTAATGATCTGAATATTGCCATCAATGACCTATAACGTGAAGTTTGATGCAATCTTACATCAACCTGAATATCATGCCCACACCTATCTTTCACATTTTCAGATCTTGCTTTTTTAGTCCATCTCTTCAAAATATATTGTGAAGGAATCTCTTTCAATTTCAGTCTTTCTCTAATGATCTTCAAACAATGACTACACAAAATGCCCTTCATTTCAAACTTCCTACAATTGCAAGTGACCGAATCATCACAGTCCTGCCTCACTTTCCTCACCTTTATACCATCACTATCAAGAACCGTATAAACGGTACTCTCACCATCATTTTCAATTTCTTCAATGTTGACTTCAAGGGACTTGACATACTCATCCTGAAATTCTTCAAAAATTTTATTTGTGTAAACATCTGCAGCTTGCTCCATAATCTTCACTTTAATATTCACCCTTGGCAACTTTTGGCATAGAGCATATTCGGCTTGTAACTCTTTGTACCTTTTCTCAGACAGAACTCGATCAAAATGCATGAAAAATTGCATTAAGTTGTGATCAGACTGAATGAAATCCTTCAAGAAAGCATTAAAGGATTCACTAAGTTGGGTGCTACTCATGCCCGCACCCCATGCATTTCTAACATATGGCCAACCCCATTTTTCCTTGACCCCAAATGTTAACTTCAACCAATGATTGTCTCTTACTTCGTACTTGTCAAGCATTTCCTCCCATTTTAACATAAACTCCTCCTCATCCTCAATGTCGTACATAAACGTGTATAAAACACTCTTCATCCCCTTATCCTTCATCGCCTTATCCTTGAAGATACAATTTGCATGCCTTAATGCATTTTGCATCAAATGCTAAGTGCAAAGGCGGTGGGTTGTGTTAGGCATGACAATAGGTATGGCCTTAGCCATTGCAGCATCCTGATCCGTAAAAATTATTTTTGGAGCCTTACTTGACATTGCCTCCAAGAATCTTCTAAAAAGCCATACGAAAGAATCGGCGGTCTCATCATACATCAAAGCTGCACCAAATACCACAGTTTCCCTATGATGGTTCAATCCAACAAAAGACGCAAATGGTCTATGTGCACTATTTAACTTGTAAGTAGTGTCGAAAGTGACAACATCACCAAATTGCCCATAATCCATGATCATCTGCGCATCGGCCCAAAATATGTTCGTAATCTGCTCCTCGTTATCTAATTGGACCGAGTAAAAAAAAGATGGATTCTCCAATGATTTGTCACGAAAATATTGCAAAATGCTACCTGCCTCCCCATATGCTAAACTGTTTTGCCTCTTCGTTCTCAAATAATTTTTTTGGTCCAGTTTTGTGAACCCAAGTGACTCCCTTCCACCAACTTCATTACCCATGAGCTCAAATGCAGCATTAAGACGGATTCCAGATTTTTCGGCTAAATCTATTTCGGTTGCCTGTGATGCAGATATCTTCCTTTGGGATGGTAACATATGCGTACATTCAGTTGGTACAAAGATATGATTATGTTGTTCAACAAAATCACTAACAAAAAATTTCTGCATATTCCTATCCCACTTTATGACAAGTCGGGCTTGACAACCAGTCCTCACTTCCTGCCTAGGATTTTTTGTTAATGAATCTCGCTTGTCGACAACCCGAAATCCCTCCTTATTACAAACAAATTGCCTTGAAGTGATTTGCCCGTCTTTGCTCTTGTTTACATAACCCCTTCTAATACTAAAACCCAACCTTCCTCCATAATTATTATAGAAATCATAAGCTTCTTGTTCTGTAGCAAAGGTCATGCGAACTCTAGGCTTCCAATCACACTCACCCCCGTCATTCTCATGATTGTTAGGTTCCATCTGAATGTCACAAGTCAGTTAAAAAATTAAAAAGTGCTCAATATTAGCATAAAAACCGTAAATTATGTCAAATAAACTTCATTTGAGGAGGGTCAAACTTTATCAGAAGAGAAATACAAAAGAGTTGATGCCATTTATATATGAATGGAATTTGGGCTATGATTAATGTAAAAAAAAAATTGATTAATGAATATGTGATAAAAAAACAGGATGTGATTAATGAATATCTTGAGTACATTGCAAACTTCAAATAATAACTTCCACATTTTATACTACCAATGACCTAAATAGAAGGCTTTGTTTATCAGCTAATACAATAATGCGCACATAACTTGATAATGAAAACAGATATTGTATACACATTATATATATGCAAATTATACAGAATGGAAAGATTGCTAATTTTCACAATAGATGGAAAATGTACTTCAGAAGTCCAAAGTAAAGAAATCAATCCACATGCAAACTCTGATTTTGTACTTCAGTTAATACACATTGTTAACCATAGTAGATTTCAACAAATTATATAAAATTACCTATTCAGTTAATTTTAAACTAATCTAAGAACTGAATGTAAACTCTGAAGTACTTCAGTTCTGAAAATGTACTCTGATTTTGTACTTCAGAACTGATTTTGTATAAACTAATTTTATACTTCAGTTAATTCTAATTTTATACTCTGATTTTGTACTGATTTTGTATAAACTGATATTTAGTTTATACTGATTTTGTACTTCAGTTAATTCTAATTTTATACTCTGATTTTGTACTTCAGTTCTGAAGTACTTCAGTTAATTTTAAAATTACCTATTCAGTTCTTAGATTTCAGCAACATTTCATCAAGATTTGAACATAAAATTATATATATAATACAATCACCTATATATTGCAGGGGCAGGGGCAAATGGCTTCACAACGGTTGGTGCAGGGGCAACGGCCACGGCGGTGGCGACAGCAGGACGGCGGCTACGGTGGGGCGAAAGGATGTTCTTCGCGATGGCCAACTCTTCTTCACTCTCTCGTTCTTTCTTTGATTCTTCCCGCCGTCTGTAGAGCCCTGTGTATACAAATGGAGGGAAACCCAAAATCCCTCCTTTGAATCCCCGAAATCTGGGTTTTTTCTTTATTTATTTATTTTTTTTGAAAATCCTCACCAAAACGACGTCGTTTTGGTGAGGGGCAACCACAGCCGTCCGATCTTTTACTCTAGAGGATCACTCTAGAGAGTTACTCTAGAGGATCTTAACGCCTAAAAGGAGGGCTAGGACAATTCATTATATTCTCCCTTGGCTCTGTAAGTGAAGTGTCTAGCTTTGTCCAGTTGGACTTATAGTCCCCGTCTCTTTTTTTTTTTTTTTTTTCTTTTTATAAATGTTAGTAGATTTTTTTAATTGCGAATTACATTAACGATCTCTATAATTTAGAATTTGTATTATTTTAATCACTGACTTTTTAATTGTAATATATTTGATCTTCAGTTTTGAATATTATTACAAATAAGGACAATTGAATATACCATTACTCAATTTTAAGGATAAAATCGTCAATTTGATAAAATATAAACGAAATTGACAAAAATAAATGTCAAAAAAATATTTTTGAATTTTAAAAATTATTTCTATTCACTGAAAATAAAATTGTGTAAAATTGATAAATCTTTTACACATTTATTTTTTTTATCAAATTAATTTTTAGTATGTGTTTGGATAATAATCATGTAATGGGCGGTTGTTAGAATTTTAATATGTAATCGATATACAGTATTTAATATATAAAATATTTTTAATTTTGGATTTTTTGATTTAATGAATTGATTTAATAATGATATAAAAGTTGTTGCCATATTTAACTTTTGAAAAAATAGAAACTAATTTAATGAAAATAAAAATAAATACCAATTACATGATCATTATCCAAACACATAATAAAAATTAATTTGGTAAAAAAATAAATAAATGAGTAAAAGATTTATCAATTTTACATAATCTTATCTTTGGTGAGTATAAATAATTTTTTAAAATTCAAAAATATCTTTTTGACATTTATTTTTATCAAATTAGTTTATATTTTATCAAATTTACTATTTTGCCCTTGAAATTAATCAATGATATTTTCAATTGTCCTTATTTGGAACAAGATTCAAAATTCAAGATCAAATGTATTACAATTAAAAAGTCATAGACCAAATTGACACAAATCCTAAATTATAAGAACTGCTAGTATAATTCGTCTTTTTTTAATTATGTATAAATTAATCTCATGATATATAATATTCTTCTCTTTTATATTTACAAAATCATTAATAAAAATATATACTTGTAATATTGGTATTTAAATAAAATTAAAATGATCTTAATAAAATATAACAAAAAAAATATTTGAAATAAAATTAAATTAAATGGTCAGGGGAGACATAAGGGCAAGCTGGTCACATTTGGAAAGTGTGTCTAGTCTAGGGCAAGGGGTTGTTACGTATGACCATTGTACGGTACAATCGATTTGTGCTTAGGGTTTAGCTTCGGCTTTATTACCACAACACGGTTTTCCAAAATGGATTCTTCAACATCCCTAATCGCAATCACGAAGTTGATCTGTGTTCTTTGGAGTTCTCGTACATACATTCTGAGGTTAAGTTTGGCATATTTTAAATTTTTTATTTTTTTATTTTTTTTTATCATATTTTTTTTTATTTTTTTTATATATTTTTTTTAAAAAAAATAAAAAGTACATTAATTTAAGTCATTCCAAACAACTCCTTATGATTGATTGATATTTGCTAAATGTGAGTTTCGATTTTTCAAATTTTCAATTTTTTTACTCTTGTTGAAATTATTATAATCTTAGGTCTCATTTAGAAATATACTATTTTAATAATTTAAAAAAAAAATTTAACTAAAATAAGAGATAAAAAAATTAATATGTTTATAATAATTTTTTTATTTTTTATGAAAATATGTGAAAAAAGTAAAAATAATAATTTTTTTAACTTTTTGATACATGTTATAGATTTTTTGAATTTTTTATTAACTTTATTATTTTTAAGCTAAAATACTCACATGTCAAGCAGGACCTTAATCTTGTTTTCTTGCTGTGTGGTTTTGATTTATTCTCATGCCCACTATTAAAATTGTCAAAATCATATTAAATTACATATTCTTTCACTTCTAAGAGCATCTCTAACCCACTAGGTGTATAATGTTTGTTAGTTAAAATGCCTAGTAGAACTCATTTTTTTCAACTCCAATGCACTAGGCATATGATTAGGTATTTTAGCTCAACTCACATTCATTAGCTACATGTAGCTAGCCTTCAAGGTTAGACAAAATGAATTTAATCATTAGGATCATTTCCTTCCATCTTTGTTGCTGATGTGACATTTTTTAAAATTAATAGTATTTAGATAAATAACTAAAATAAATAGCATGGTTGGAGTAGAAATATGAAATAGTTGATAGACAAAATAAAATATGTACTTTATAGTAATATTTAGATATATAAAATGCCTATTACCGTTGGAGATGCTTTAATATACGAATTTGGCGAGTGAGGGTCCAAAGAAGATAGATTGATACAGGTGACGAGTTGTATAATCTAAACCACCATATAAACCGGCTGGACCCCTGTCAAGCTCAATTTTCCCTCCTATTATAATGAATTAATATGCTAATTGATAATATATTTTTAATACAAAAAAGACTGAGACCCCCTTTCAAAGGTACCCTCACGACTCCCTTTGCCTTTTGATTGGTCAAAATTTTTTTTTTTTTTTTTTTCTCTCCCACTCACCAACCCCCACGTGTGTATGGGGGTGGTGGGGGTAGGAATATGAAGAGGTCCTAATCACAGCTGTTTTTCATATTTATAATTTATATAACGAGTTACATTAATAATAAAATTATAACTAACATTGATACAATTGATACATGTAAAACACTCTTCAACCATTGGATTGAATCTATCGAACTAAGGGTGTGTTTGATTGGACGGACTGGATAAGGAGAGATTAGAATCCATCAGACTTGAGTCCTAAGATTGTGAATCTCCCGGACTATTTAGTTGGATTGGATATGTATCGTGAGTTTGTTTTTTCATGAGATTAGATGTTTAGAAAGGGCTATTTTTAGTGAATCCAACGTTTGGTTGAACGTACTGGATAGGATAAATGAACAAAAGACTATTTTACCATTTTCAATTGTTTACTAAGTAATAGCAATATTAAACATATCTTTAATATTTTAATTATTTTCAACTAGATTAAATAAAAATTTATTTTATTTTATTTTTTACAAAACTGCTTTTGTTTCTTCTAGTTAATCTTTTCCATTGTTTATTTGATTAATCTAGTTTTCAGTTCATCTTAATCACCCACAAGCTCGGTCCGTGTTATCCACCTTGTTACGTTTATTCCACCTGCGTTTAAGCCACCCACTTCTTCCCAGTCCTGAGTAAGTCCTTAGGTTTAGGCAGTGTCGGACTTAGGGATCAAAAGATAGGGTATGTATGTATACACAGGTCTGTGAAGTTACAAGGTATGTGGTAAACTGAATAAGAATAGGGTATGTATTAAGGTATCTGTAAAACTGATTAATTAAAAAAGAACAATAAATCGATTATTTAGAAGTAACTCTTCAGTCAGTTCTAGGTCAACCACTTTGCCCTCAATACCTAATCAAGGATTAGTAATTAATGAAGAAGATGTTGAAATACAAAATGATAAAATTGATGTAGACTGGAATATACAAAGATTGCCAATTAAAGATATTTATAAAACTTCTTTTATACAGAATACTTTAAAAATCACTTTGCATGTTAAGACAATTGAACAAGTATATGCTTTAGAAAAACTCAGGGAAACCTGTCAATTATTTGATGCTAATCTTATAAAAAGATATTTAAAAAGTGATTACAATTTTATTCACATAGGTTTAATTCAAGTCGGTGTCAAACCATTAACTCAACAAGGAAAAAAATACTTCTGTTTTATTATGTTTAAGAGATGCTCGTTTTCTTAATTACAATGATAGTTTAATGGGTATGATGGAAACTGGTCTTCATAAAGGTCCAGTACATTTTAATTATTTTCCTGATTTTACTCTTAGTTTACGAGATCCAAATATTTTGCATGCATTAACATTAAACATACAATTACATGGTTCATTTACCAATATGATGAATAAAACCCATAATGTTGCTTTAATTTATCGTGTTCATTATAAGTGCATGAAAACTAATTTAAATGTTCACGCATTGCACAAGTCCCCTAAAGATAAAACTTTACTAATCCAAAGTAGTAGTACTGATACCCATATAAATGTTCCCAAAATGATTGAATGGAAAAATGTAGATTTACGCGATCAATGGATCACTGTCAATGAACATTACAAACATAACCAACAACAATCATCTATCCGAGATATTCAAGACATTCAACAAATCAATGATGGTACAGTTCGTATTAAATTTAATCGTAGTCACTCATCCAGACATAGCACCTCTAGTGTACCTTCTGAGATTGAAACTGAAGATAAAATATTTAATACTCCATTGTTTCGAAAAAATAGTCAAATTCATTTAGGACAAACCTCTAAATTAAAAGGTGTTGATAATACTACTACTTCTCAAATTAGTAAGCCTGTTTACTCTACACACACACATGTACCTAAAGAAGAAACTGCTTCTAATAATTCTCCAACTCAAACTGATTTTGAAGAATTTATATCTCCAGTTAATCCTCAACTTATGACCATTCAAAAAGATTTTAAACCTGACCTTGATAAATTATTCATTGAATTTAAGTCCTTTAAAAATAAAAAACTCCGACATGCTTATTATAATACCTATGATAAACAACACCAATCCAGAATCACTAGACATTTGTATAATTTTATGATTGAATATAGTTTTGAATTACCTCTCTTAGAATATATTGAAAAATATTACAAAAAGCTAAATACAATCACCAAATACAAATGGAAAACTTCTGAATCTACAACTGTTAGTTCTAGTCACCCTCCTCTTGAGAAAATAATTATCAAACAACAAGGTTCTGACATTCCTGCTTCTCCCTTCAAATTACCTGGTGATGATGCTGAAATCAAAAAAGTCATTGAACAAAATAATTATACTAATCAATGTTTAAACACCATTGGTAAACAATTAGATAAAATAGAGACAAATTTAGAATCTGTTACATCTACTAAACCACAACCTTTAGATCAACCTTTACTTAATCTACCTAGTCATCGCTCCAAAAGAACTAATTTGGTAACCACTGATCAATCTACTGTGAAAGCTATTGAAAAATTATTCACTAAACTATCTACCACTGATAATGCCCCACCTTCTAAAGATAAAGGTCTTACTGTTTTAAATCAACAACCAAATATTGACACTGTTTCTACCACATCTGAAACTGACACTACTGATGATGAAATAAATCAATTAGCCCAACAATTCCAATCTTCTAATCTTAATAAAATTCATTATCCCAAAGTTAATCCTCAAACTACCAAAAATTGGTATTCTCGACCTACTCCACCTGACCTTCAATATGAAGAAAATAATATTAGTAACCAATTTTCTATTTCTGCTAAAAAACTATATGAATGGAACATTGATGGTCTTAGTGAAGATCAAATACTTCAAAAATTAAATCATTTATCTATGGTTTCAAATAGTTACCTCTCTAATTATCCCCAATATTCTCAATCTGAAATTGTTTCCTTAATTACTTCTGGTTTTACTGGTATGCTCAAATCTTGGTAGGAAAAATACTTAACTGAAGATCAACGAGATTCCATCATATATGCTAATCAAACTGATGATAATGGTCTTCCTATTTTTGATGAAACTATTGGATGTTGCCACCCTGATGGTATTAATACATTAATTTATACTATTGTTCGACATTTTATTAGTACACCTACTAATATTTATTCTCACATACATGATTAGCTTAGTAACCTTACTTGCCCAACATTAAGTGATTTTCGATGGTATAAAGATGTATTTACCTCTAAAGTTATGTTACGTGAAGACTGTACTAAATCATTTTGGAAAGAAAAATTTATTAATGGATTACTTAGTCTATTTGCTCACAAAATTAGAGATGTTCTTAGTCAACCTACTGGTGTTATTGAATATGACAATTTAACCTATGGTGATATAATTAACACTATTCAAAAAGAAGGATTAAAAATGTGTATTGATTTAAAACTTAGTCAAAAAGCCACTAAAGATAAACATAAAACTAAATATGAATTAGGAAATTTCTGTGAACAAAATAGTTTACCTCCTGTTGCACCTTCCTGTAGGAAATCACACAAGTACTCCAAACATAAACATAAATCCAAATACTCTTCTAATAAATATCTCAAAGATTATTCACCTTCCAAATCTCATGATAAATTTTATACTAAACCCAAAAAGAAATATTATAAAAAATCACATCCCAAATCTAAATTCAATAAAGACATTACCTGCTATAATTGCGGTCAAAAAGGACATTATTCAAATAAATATAAAGAAAAGCAAAAATGAAAGGATAAAGTTAACAAACTTCAAATTGATGATAATTCCAAAAATCAGTTATTTGAAATCTTCTAATTAAATCAATCTGTTAGCGACTCCTCGTCTGATCATCCAAGAACTTCATCTGATTATCATTCACCTAGTGACGATTCTGACAATAATATTAGTCTAGGCTGTAATAATGTCTACTGTAAACCAGTTAAACAAATAACTGTTCTTACTAAAAACACCCAAGAAGAATCTGTCCTTATTGAATTAATTAGCAAATTAGATGATCATAATTTAAAACAAAAATATATTGATAAATTAAAATCTTTATTAATTCATTCTGATGATAAACCTAAGATTGATAAACCTATTATCAGTTTATCTAAGACTTTAGAAAGATTTAAAAATAAAACTAAAGAAATTACACTTCAAGATTTACAATCTGAAATCAATCAAATCAAACAAACTATTAATGAATTAAGACAAAAAGATCGAAAATTAGAAGATGAAATTATTACATTAAAACTTAATAAAAGTTTAGATAATTTCCACAACTCAGTCCATGAATCTCCTAATGAATCTGAACATAATTCTGACCCTGATTCTGATCACACTAATCCTGATAAATTAATATTTGACAATAGATCACAATCTCATACTCTTGACAATAAAAGATTGAATCTAATCAATAAAATTTATATGTAAAAATGGTATTCACGAATTAAGATAGTTATTAATGATTTTGAATTAAACTTAATTGCTCTAATAGATACTGGTGCTGATTTAAACTGTGTACAAGAAGGTTTGCTCCATAGTAAATATTATGAAAAATGCCATCAGAAATTAACCTCTGCTAATGGTAGTAAAATGCGTTTTAAATATAAATTACCTAACGTTCATATTTGTCAAGATAATGTGTGTTTCAAAACCTCATTCGTTTTAATAAAAAACATAACTGATAAAATCATATTAGGTACCCCATTTATACATTTACTTTATCCATTTACTACATTTGCTGAAGGAATTACCACTTATGTTTTAGGCCAACCTGTTACTTTTAAATTTTTATTTTCGCCTGAAATGTTCGAATTAAAACTGTTAAAAGATTGTTCTATTTCCCATACTATTAATCGCTTAACTAGGCAAATCAATTTTCTTAACTAATAAATTAATTATAAAAGAATTGATCAACAATTAACTGATCCTGTTATTATTTCTCAAATTAATGATTTTAAATTAAAACTAGTATCCACTGTCTGCTCCAATTTACCTACTGCATTTTGGCATAGAAAAAAGCATGTAGTTACTTTGTCATATATTAAAAATTTTAATGAAAAACACATCCCTACTAAATCTCGACCTATTCAAATGAATTATGAATTACTTGAAATGTGTAAGAAAGAAATTAATGAATTATTAAAAAACAGAATCATTAGTTGAAGTAAATCACCATGGTCTTGTCCTGCTTTTTATGTTAATAAAAATGTTGAATTAGAACGAGGTGCCCCTCGCTTAGTTATTAATTATAAACCACTCAATACTGTTTTAGAATGGATTAGATATCCTATTCTTAATAAAAAATATTTGATTAAAAGACTTAGTCAAGGTGTTATTTTTAGTAAATTTGATTTAAAAAGTGGGTTTTGGCAAATACAAATTCACCCTAAAGATCGATATAAAACTGCTTTTAATACACCCTTTGATCAATATGAATAGAATGTCATGCCATTTGGTTTAAAAAATGCTCCTAGTGAATTTCAAAATATAATGAATGATATTTTTAATCCATTTAGTCATTTTTCTATTGTTTATATTGATGACATCTTAATATTTTCCAAAGCCCTTAATGAACATTGAAAACATTTAACTGCATTCTTTTATACAATTAAAAGTCATGGTTTAGTTATCTCAGTTCCTAAAATCAAACTCTTTCAAACTAAAGTTAGATTCTTAGGATATAATATTCACCACAATACTATTCTGCCAATTAGTAGATCAATTGAGTTTGCATCCAAGTTCCCTGATGAAATTCTTGATAAAACCCAGTTACAAAGGTTTTTATGTTCCTTTAATTACATTGCTGATTTTTACAAAGACCTTAGGAAGACTTGTCAACCATTGTTTAATAGATTAAAGGATAATCCTCCTCCTTGGTCATCTGTTCATACTTCTATTGTCCAAAACATCAAACAATATGTTAAGTCTCTCCCTTGTCTTGGTATTCCTACTGAAAATTCATTCAAAATTATTCAAACTGATGCTTCTGATATTGGTTATGGTGGCATTCTTCTCCAGAAAGTCACTCCTCAATCATCTGAACAAATTGTTCGTTATCATTCTGGTGTCTGGAATAAAGCACAATTAAATTATAGTACTATTAAAAAAGAAATTTTATCTACTGTTTTATGTATACAAAAATTTCAAGATGATATTTTAAATCAAAAATTTTTACTTCGTGTTGATTGCAAATCCGCTAAATATGTTTTGGAAAAAGATGTTCAAAATCTTGCTAGTAAATAAATTTTTGCTCGTTGGCAATCTATTTTAAGTATTTTTTATTTTAATATTACCTATATACCTGGTTGTCAAAATTCCCTTCCTGATTTTCTTACCCGGGAATTTTTACAGGGAGGTAAGGGATGAGTGCTACTCCACATGTTCCATATTTAAAAACCCAAATTACCTTTTACCAAACCCTGCTCAAACAAGTTAATCGCTGTATTAACCGCCTCAAATCCGTCAAACCAACTACTAAAAGAGCCCAATACATCATTGACCAACATATTCAAGCCCGTCGTATTTTACGACATGATTATTACAATTATTTACATTATTTCCAGAATTATCTAGATCTCCTTTCTGGTTGTTAATCTCTACTACTGATCATTGTTTCTTGTTTCCACAGATGTCTCGCCCAAGGCCTCCTTCTAAGGCTTTGGTTCATTTTAGTCAACCTTTTGTTCCTTCTCCTTTGGAGTTAGTAGGACAATACCCTCAACCCATTCAAATGATCAGCCGTTACCAAATCCTTGGTAATATCCCCAGGCCTAATTACTCAACTGCTTTGGTTACTGATCCTTCTGCTCCAAGCCAATCAGTCTCAGTTACTCCATTCCCTGCTAACCCAGTCAGGTCATCTCGATCTGATTATACCAAATCACACACTACTAATCTGTTCTATATAGAACCCAGTCACCCTAAAGACCAAGTAATCCATGAAATTGCTAAATCCCATTTTGGCTCTGGATGCCATTTCATCCTCCCACATCCAGAGAAAACACTCACCTATTACAAAGACATTTTGATCCATCATCAATCAGTCTTAATTAAACCCATTTATGATCGAACCTGTGCCAGCAAAGTTCTGTATCATTCAATTTACATTCATAGTATTGTTTCCCAAGCTGAATGGGGTCCTCCTTATCAGCTTCGAGATTTACCTGGTCATTCCATCCAGTATAATTACCATGATTATGTTGATGCCTGGTTCAAGATTTTCCTGTACCAAAATGAAACTTTTAGTCACTCCTGGTTCATCTCCTTTGATCAAAAATTCAAATTTGAGTTTCCTACTTGGTTTCTGAGATGGTGGACTCATTATGGTGCCATTTCAAACATCCTCCCTGGAGATCTCATTGAACTAGTTAACTATTTCTCCTCTGTTTACCCATTTACTACTCATCCGAGACAATTTCCATCCTTGTTAATTTTTATATCCAAATATAAACTCCCATGGATATTTAAATGGCATTATGGAATTGATGATAACATAATCACCCGTCAACATTCAGTTATATGGTGGGCTAAATTCAATGTGCCCAGAATTTTTAAAATTGTTCAAGAAGAATTCCCTATTGATCAATGTGCTCCAACTCCTTCTATGTCCAAAGCCCAGCAGAACCCAACTGCTGCAATCAGCCAAAGAAGCCAGCCCAGTCTTCCTCCAGTCAACCTTGGAAGCTCCTCATCTAGTAGTTCCAAGCCCAAATCCTCCAAATCCAAATTAGTTCAACTAGCCCAATCAAAATCCAAGGTGAAGTGCAAAGCTTCTGCAATTCTAGACCAGCCCAAGGAACATTTACGGCCTAAATCAAAATCCAAAGCTAAGGCTAAGCCCATTTCACATCCTGCTCAGCCCAAAGCTAAATCAAAGGTCAAGCCCAAGTTATCCCGAGATGAATTGCTCCAGTTAGCCCGTCAATTAACAGAGCAAGCTGAAGAAGCTCAATCACCCAGTTCGGAAAATTCAGAAGACAGTTCAAACCAGTCACAATCTTCTGAAGGATCAACTACTCAACACATCTCATATGGCAGATCCGAGTTCTAAGATGCTCAGGACCCATATGCCTGATCAACATAGGATTCTCTACAAATATAAATTAGCTTTAATCAATACTCTTTTGAGAAAAGTTGCTAATTTGTATCTATATTGATTCCTAT
This sequence comes from Camellia lanceoleosa, assembly GCA_025200525.1. Classification (NCBI taxonomy): domain Eukaryota; kingdom Viridiplantae; phylum Streptophyta; class Magnoliopsida; order Ericales; family Theaceae; genus Camellia; species Camellia lanceoleosa. The sequence goes on along the minus strand of CM045759.1, from coordinate 69,512,664 downwards.
ATTCACATGTTCTACCAAAAGTGATGAATAGTAAAAGTTACTGTTCACTTTTACTATTCAACGTCACTATTCACCCAATCAACTTTTGTTAAAGCTACATATTCGTGCAATCACTCCACCGAAAGCAATCGACAGCATTTGCTTTGCCTTACGCGCTGCCAGCTGCTTTCATCAATCAAAGAAGTCACATGATTACTGTATTTTCCTTTTCTATATATTGTAATGTATTCTTTCAGAAAGCTTTAGGTTTTTCATTCTCCAGTCTTAAGAAAAAATAGAGAGCTCTGAGTGACAATTACTCATTTCCATTTGTAACCCAATTAAAGATCCTTGCAGTTGTTACAATTGTTTTGTAAGTTATTTTCTGTATTTTAAATTATGACGTTTTAATATTTACTTTGATTATGTGCATTCCAAATCTGTTGTTCAATTTGAGTCATATTTGATTTCGTAATCCATGTTCTTCATTCTACTTGCTGCTTCCGCAGTTTAAAAAATAAAATAAATAAAATATCAATAAAAATATATGTTATTTTTTTAATTAAAATTTTAAATAAAATTGTTTTTAAAAATAATAATAATTAAACAATGAAATTAAATAAAACATCTATTAAATTGAAATAATAAAATTAAATAAAATATAAACAAAATTTAAAAATAAAATATTAATAAAATATTTATAAAAAATTAAACAAATAAAACATCACTAAAAAGTTAAATAAAATTAAACCTAATTCACACCCCCAATCCGTTTCATTTCATTCATCGTCTGTTGCTCTTCGCCTCCCTGATCGGCGTCACTAGCCTTGCTGCCACCACGCCGCCGCGGCCGCTCCCGCTCCCGCTCTTTGCTCTTCGCTCGTCGCCGGCGCTGCTCTTCGCTTGTTGTACGTAGCTCTCTCTCTCTCTCTGCTCTGTCTCCATTCTTTAATGCTCCATAGATTACTCTTTCTGTTTGCTCTCTCTCCATTCCTTAATGCTCCACAAAAGGGTTTCATAGTTAGCCCATTTTTTATTATCATTCCAGGAAAACCAAAAATTATAAATACAACCCTAGAGTTTATTTTAGTTAAATTGAACAATAAAAGATAACGTGGACTATAAAAGATAGTTATGGGTAATTTTGCTAGTAATAGATATTGTATTGCTGTTGATTCTTGCTCTTCATCATTGAATTTGGATATGGGTAAAAGATATGGTTCAGACATTTCCACATATTTGAGTTTTGAATTTTTTTTTCCGAGTGCATAATTTTGGATGTTGGATGATATTGTGTAATTTTTTTGGATTGTTGGATTTTTAGTTCACTAGTTTGTCAATGTTTAATGTTAGATTATTTGAACGAATATCTATTTTAATTTTGATTATTTTAGTTAATTTATAAATTAATTTTTTTTACTCTTTGAGTCAAGTTTTGTAATTTGATTTTTTTTTTTTATAAACTGTCAATCCGCCTGAACCGCCAAGTCAGAGCCACAATTATTTGCCAACCAAACCGTCATTTTTTTGATAAGAAAAATGATAATTTCTAATGACACTCCTTACCCGCCATTGTTGTTCATAGCAAATGTCAGTTTTGATTTCCTGTCTTTTACTCTCCAAAACCCCTCACTCTTCTTGGCGATTCATTTGATTTTGCAACCCTGACTTTGGGAAGCCGTAGAGGGTAAGAACAAGTTCGTGACAGTTGAATTTGATGCCAAAATCGACCCAAATCACAACCTATGCTGGTAAATGTGTCTGTTAACTGTTGGTATATATTGTGTGCTATTTCTTTCAATTATTTGATTTGTATATGGATTTTCCATGTTCTTATTAGTTTCTTACTGTTCTTTTGTTTAATAATTACTACAACTGTGGTGTGCAGTAATATATTGAATAGAAAATTGGTGTATATATGCTTTGTCTAATTCTTGAAAGAAACAGTAGTACACTTTACAATGGCTAGAATAGAAAAGAAAGTGGGAGGAAGATCAGTAAATAATGCCTTGGATTGGAGGAAATAGATGTGAGAACCCTAACAATTAAAGGAGATGAAAGTCATTTATTCTGTAAAAAAATAACTCCTCTGTGGATAATTTTGGAAAATATATAAAGTCCACACTGTTAGAAATTGGGCGCCCATGTGGCATGGCCCTTTGAGCTTCTTGAGCCTGAACCTCTTGAACCTTATCCATGTAAGTTTGAATTTTAATTCAAACTTGTTTGGATAACCATTCAAGATATATATATGTCTATCATATAATTGATATGATAAGATAGATATTTGGTTATATATCAGATATTGAATCAGATATTGAACATACGTATATCAGATACGTTATGGGGTTTTTACCCATAACCTTTTTCCCGCACTCTCCTCTCTCTCGACTCTCTCCCAAAAACAACGATCAAGCTATTTGCCTTTGTGGTTTGTATGGGTGATATTCACTATTGTAATATCACCCCATTCTTTGGGTTGATTGATCGATTCAGAAGCACGTGATTTACCCACGAGGTTCTATCGCTAAAAGGTATGATCTAAATATTTTTCATCCATTGCGTATTCTTGCTTTTTTGATTTACATTGGTATCGAGCCTGTATGGGTTTTTTACTTTCTTTTTATCATGTGTATATTTATATATATATATATATATATGTACACATCGATACTCATGAATATTTATAAAGAGAAAGTGATCCAAAATATTTCATTTTTTATGATTATTAATGTAATTTTTAAGACCATAAATGATTTTATTTTGGAAATGGAGTCCTAAGTATAAAAATCGGACCAGAAACACCACAGGCGAAGGCGTGGGCTTCACGCGCCACTGACGCCGGCCTGTGCCACGCCTTGGCCTTGGCCGCCTCATCGCCGCCCTACCAGCGCTTCTTCCGACGCCAAGACGCTCACGCATGCCATTGCCCACGCCTGAGCTGCCGCCACGCCACGCTGCTGCCGGCCGCTTGGCCGAAAGCCTTTTCCTTGGTTGTGGTCAGTTGTTTTTTTTTTTAAATTCTGAATCGCGTTAAATAGCCATAATTTATTCGTTATAGCTTTGTTTTAAGCATGGTTGGTACCGTTAGACTCAGAATTAAATTTTGTATCTTCTGTAAAATTTTGAAAATTTTACGAAAATAAAAAATATTTTTTATGTGTTAATAATTTATTTTTTATGCTTTAAAATGATTCTGGTATTGCATAAATAATTTTCTGGGGTTGAAATTTTTATTGTGGACTTCTGAAATATTTTACTATTTACTGGTATAATTGTTTCAGTTTATCAGTTTCTGGATTTTTTATTTCTAATTTTATGTGTGTTTATTAGTTATTTAAAATTCCATAAAATTCCAGAAATATTCCAGAAAATTTCATAATGATATATATTTTAATTATGGCATAATCTGAATATTGTTTCAGTTTATCAATTTCTGGATTTTTTATTTCTAATTTTATGTGTGTTTATTAGTTATTTGAAATTCCAGAAAAATACCAGAAAATTCCAGAAGTGATATACTTTCTGTTATGGCATAATTTGAATATTAAATACAGCATGTTGTTGTTTTTTGCCTAGAATTTCTAAATTGTTGTAATAAGAATAACATGATTAATTGTTTTTTATTTTAATTCCGTTATTAAATATAACATAGCATGTATTGATTGTGAATCTACATTATGATGCTGTTGTATGGAATTAGAATTTTTTATCATGCTTTTAAACATGCCATAATCAGTGGGAGGTTATTCGGTTTAGAGAAATCTTTGTAGATTAACTCCCGAAAACCAATATTTTGCGCATAAATTAAATTAAATTTTGGATAATTGTCACCTGTGGCGCAAGAGATGATTATGAGCTTAGCGGATTTTCGATCTTGCGACTTGTGTAATATTGTCACTATTTAATTTAGGTTTTTGCGGCAAAATTATATTATGCTAATCAAATTAATCCCAATGCAATTTCTCTCTAACTTGACTTAACTTATGGAAGTTAATTTGGTTGACCTAGACTTAGTAGAGATGTTCAAATGTGAACAATGTAATCCCATTCTTTAGATGAGCAAAAGTCTTGGAGACTTTAGGTCAAACCTTAATTGAGCCAAAGTAAGGAAAAATGACTCAAAGTCGCCGTGGTTTTGTTGCCTTATTTGGCACAATAAAAACTAATGTGTGCGCTTATGGTTAGCGGCATGCTACGTAGTTTTGGTTGGCGAATTTTGGAGTTATAAAATTATTAAGCCCTCAATAGATCTATATATGATCTTGACTATTGAGTCACGGATTGACTTTGTAATTTGACTTTTAATAATGTTGCATCATTGGATGAAGTAACATTCAAGGGTCACGTCATCCAAGAAATGCGAGCTTAAATAAATTAGTCATTAAAGTGTAAGATGAGTAGCCAGTATGAGCAGTGTTTTGCTCTCTACCCAATTCGGGAGTGGATGGAGCAAAATTTCATGCACTATTATAGTGTGCATAGAAATATCACATGAAGTTAAAAGATTAGCGCTTAGAAGCTGCAAAATCTATTAACACTAAGTGAAAAGATTAGCGCTTAGAAACTGCAAAATCTTTAATACTAAGTGAAAAGATTTGCGCTTAGAAGCTGCAAAATCTATTAACACTAAGTGAAAGATTAGCGGTTAGAAGCTGCAAAATCTATTAACACTAAGTGAAAAGATTAGCGCTTAGTGGTCGCAAAATCTATGAGCATTGCCAACTTGTCTAAGTCGGGACACTCTTTGTTTCCACACTTAGGTGTGAGACATGAGGAAGGGCTTCTTTGTATGATTCCTTAGCTAGGCTAACGTTTTTGAATAACATTTACCACTAAGCGCATAAGCGTTGCGAGATAGTAATGAAATGGTCAAGGCCGACAAGGTTGTTATAACTCTAAGAATTTGACGCATCGCTTGTGAGAGCATTGTGTTGAATTAGACTCTTTAGCCTAATTCCCGCTTAAGTTACTTCAAGAGCTGTCAAAGATTGATAGCTTATTCTCTCATTCTTGTGGATAGTAGAATTAATTGCAAGTAACTATGAAGCGAGAAATAGATATGGCAAGAGGAGTATCGTCATTTTTCAACTAGATGCATTAAAGTGTATGGAGAATAAAATTGACTTGAAGGTGCAGGAGATTAGCACTTACTAGTTAAATTTGCGATTTAGGCGCACTTGGAATCTCCATGACATCCTTTTATGATCTAGTAAATATGAGTTAGTTGTGAGTCATTACCTAGTTGGACCTAAACCTTTAAAACTTGTTTTCGAGAACTCACACATAAAGATGATTGGAATTAGTTTATGACATTGGTCATGAACCGGTGGCTTATTATACTTAATCACATTAATGAGATGATGACACGATGGTTTGAGTAGACCTTCTCGGGCCCACTCGCTTATGACATCCTGTTCTCATGTGAATGTGTAACTTTGTTCGCAATGGTTGCGCACAAGTAAGTAGGAAAGCCATAGAAAGTCATTTGTATTGGCGCATTTAGTCCACTATGATTTTTGTGACTAGATATGTGTAAGGGTATGATAGCTAAGCCTCAATCTCGACATATTTATAGATTACGATACGCATCTGAGTCAAGACTATTTGATCTCCCATAAGTCAAAAGTTTTGAGATGATTTTTTTGACATTGCACATATGAGGTTGAGATCAATTAGATAATAGCTTTCGAGTTTTTAGTTTTGACCAAGGTGGCGAGTATCTATTTGAGTTATTTTAGAAAACTCTGTGAAGAGAAATGGATGCTTAGAAAATTGATTATTCCTAGTACTCAACAACATAATGGTGTAGTAGAGATAAGGAATTAAATATTGTTAATGTTAGGTGGATAATGGCGCAAATGTTTCCCAATTGGGAATTGCACTCGTTTATTGCCTATATCCCTAACTCAGTGCCCTCCATATCAGTTTTTACATTCCATTTTGAGTAATGGGTTAGCAGAGAGCCATCTATGGGCGATCTGTAACCGTTAAGCAGCTTATCTTTATTTTACTTCTCATAAGATTATGAAGTTAAGACCTAGGGTTCTATAGCGCATTATTGTATGCTGTCTTGTGAACACATAGGGTCACGTGGTGCATTATTGTATGCTGTCATGTAAACCCTCCAGGTCATATGCATATAGGTAAGCAGCTTTGTGGTAGTGTAACTAAGTCACATAAAGTTTTCTTAGTAAAGGTGACGTGAATAGAGTTTTGGAACTCTATAAGATAGAGAATTCTAAGCATAGCGCTTTATATAGCCTAGTTGAGAATGGAAAGAAATTTCCAATATCCTAGGGACAGTGGGAGCGATGTGCCTACTAATGGATTACTCCATTAGAAAAGAATACTCTACATTCATAGTTGCGTGGTAGCAAATGTGAAAATTTTCCACGTCATCCGGGTGATTGAGAAGGAAATATTCATGATTGCTCCGCAAGATGATAAAGAGCCTAGGATAATGCCAAATGCTCTAGTCCCCTGTTTTTAGAAAGTGGATTAATGTTGCGCGGTTTAAGACAAAGTCTTTGAGGATTAACCATTTCTATAATTTGATTGACTTCCCATTATGACGCGAAACTATTCTAAAGTTATGCGTAATTTGGATAGTCATTGTTGAGGCATAAGGCTTGCTAGATACCGAAAAGTCGCACCATTGAGGAAAGTGTAGACCATGAGAAGACTTCCTCCTGGGGAGTAAGGTTATTTTAACTTCCTCCTAGGGAGTGAGGTTATTTTGACTTAGGCTATGATTGACATAAGTTCGGAACATTAATTTGTGGACATTGTGACCCAACTTCTCGTTGGAGAATTGGATAAGTAGATCCGTGAGGATTTACCTCTGTTTTTACGGTGAAAAGTTAGGGCGCAAAAAGGTTGCTAGTTCCAATAAATCTTTTCTGACCTAAAACAGTTATCCAAATAGTGGTTCTTAGATTTCGTCAAGCCATGATAGGCAAACGATAATCGATGAAGACCACTGAGGCATGATCAATGGTCCAAAAGAAGTTTTTCCTTACTTAGTCATTATGAGCCAGGAATTTATAGGGTTGTCGCCACCTAGGGTGGGCAGTCCTCTATTTTAGATATGATGGACATGGGTGATGTAATTTATATGCTCGGATGTACGATCCTTAGGGATTGTTTTGGGAGAATTTCTATTTTGTCTTCGATGACTTACATAAGGAATATCCTAGAATGGTTCTAGATGCAAAATTACAAACCCATTGACTTACCTATCGGTAAAAGCCAGAGCCTTAGCTATTAAGTGTATCCTTGGATTGTCTTTGGGAGAAACAAATGACCTATATTCCTTGATCTTTTTCTTTGTGGTGGGATCCTAAAGTACGCTATGTGGGCGTATTCGGCATGATAAGTGTTATCTTTGGTAAATGGTCAACTGAGTTGTTTAGACATTGACCTTGCTCATTAGACTGTGGATAAAATGCTTTACTAGTAGTATATTAATTTGCTCCTTGTAAGATTCAATGCGCTAGTTGGGCGCATCTGCGCTAGTTGGGCGCATCAAGAATGAACGCAAATTGGTCACCAAAACATCTTTAGAGAGGTAATTGCGCAATAGGTAGTGATCTTGAACCACTTCATGTGAGGCGCAAATGGTGGATTTCGTTGTATATGCTTATCGCAAGAGGTGCTGATAAGGCTTATGCTTGGAATCTATAATTGCGCAGACTGTGGTCGTTTTTTTTGAAAAATCGATCACTTATTTGTTATGAGATGATGGGATGTTGACACTATTATGATTTGTGTCATAATGATTAGCAGATGATGATGTCGTGAGCAAGATTGGCTCACTCACACGAGCAATCACCCTTGGCGCTTGGGAGCGAGCAAGGATGAGACTAGTGGTTTATTTTTGTTTGGAACCAAGAGAGACTGAAATTATCTACTACGCATGTCGCCTTGGTTACAACCAAGATGAGGTCATGTTAAGGACCAAACATGGATGTTAGTACCCACTTTCCATGTTGTGCCTGTTATGATTAGCCAGATGCGAGATCTCATTTGGCGCCTAGGAGGCAAGCAAATAGAGAATTCGGGTTAGGCGCTAGAAAGCGACTAGACTAATATCTGTACGATGTATCGAGTATGACGTCACTCTTTTGGAAGAGTTACTCCACCGTAACATGTATTCATACTACATGTGCTTGGCGACCAAGTAATGAGGTGAGAGAATGGATCCCTGTTTCTTCACCGTGTGAGTCTTACGTGTCATTATTGATATGACTTTCATTTATGTACCCTTTTGTGACTTTTGACTATGTCATAAGGTAAGGGGTTGATGTTCTGCTACTTTGGTATGTTGCCTGCGGTTATGTATGATTCGGCCTTAAGGGACATCACTGGGAAAGCGGTCAATCCTAAACTAAATGGCATGAGTGCAAAGGGAAGATCATCTAGTATTACACCACCACTGTTGTATATTCATTGCCGGCAACTCACATCGCTCTGTATGAGAAGCGGATTGAGTGTGAATATATTGCAAGAATTGAGAGGGTCAAACATGCTCTTTTTGAGGGATTAGAGATGTCTTTTGGACCGGTGTAATTAGATGGGTCTGGGGTATATGAGACACTATTTTTGTTCCTTTTGGGTTGATGTCTCTATCTTTGGCTCATTTTGAGTTTCTAGTATAGAGCTCCCACACGCAGTGTTCTCGGCAATGCATGCAGTGCATTGGCTAGTATGAGATTGTTCATTTTTTGGGAGATTGAGATAGAGATGTGGCAATGTCATGCCAACTCATGTGCGAGTGGGAGATGTTAGAAATTGGGCGCCCATGTGGCATGGCCCTTTGAGCTTCTTGAGCCTGAACCTCTTGAACCTTATCCATGTAAGTTTGAATTTTAATTCAAACTTATTTGGATAACCATTCAAGATATATATATGTCTATCATATAATTGATATGATAAGATAGATATTTGGTTATATATCAGATATTGAATCAGATATTGAACATACGTATATCAGATACGTTATGGGATTTTTACCCATAACCTTTTTTCCCAGACTCTCCTCTCTCTCTGACTCTCTCCCAAAAACAACGATCAAGCTATTTGCACTGTGGTTTGTATGGGTGATATTCACTATTGTAATATCACCCCATTGCTGGGTTGATTGATCAGATTCAGGAAACACGTGATTTACTCACGAGGTTCTATCGCTAAAAGGTATGATCTAAATATTTTTCATCCGCTGCGTATTTACTGTTTTTTTATTTACACACACAAATGCACTGTGAGAACAACACTAATTGATGTAGTAGTGCTTTGCCTTTCTAGATTAGTAGAGATTTTAATCAATTTTCTCAAATTATTTGGTTTTGTTTTTATAAATATATTATTTATTATGTGATTTTGTTTGCCAAGATATCCTGAGATAAGAATCCATATTTTGGATCTCAATGCTTGAGATTAGAAAAAACGTGTTTCTTTTTGTGCAGTCTCCATTGAAACTTAAGTCTCTCTTTGATGCAATAGAATAAATAAATACCTTAAGTGTATGTTAAGTGACTATTAATTGTAACCTAGTTGTAGTTTATAAATAGGTGATAATTTTTTATTAATAGAATATGCATTTCTTAATGCAAATAAAATGCAATCAAGAATTTAAAATCAAGAGAGAGAAAACTCCATTTAGGGGGTAAATCCTAAGGGTTAGAGAGAAACCAAGGCTCTATCCCAATCAAAATGTGTATTATTTTAATTAAAAAAACTAAGCAAATTGACCCATACATCATCAATTTATAGACCACACCTATTAGGACACTTAACCCACCAAAGTGGACATTAATATACAACTCATTTTGTTCTCTCTCTCTCTCTCTCTCATCAGTGAAGGGGGGTGTTGAAGAAATCACCATAGGTACCTTCTCTTTCTTCCACAAGGATTTCAGCTCTCACATCCCACAACAACCCCCTTATCCCATAATCACACCTCTCTCTCCTTCTCCCTCTTTCTTGATATATATATATAAGGTTGAGTCGATTACGATTCTGTCCATCTGCTTCCATATATCTACAATCTACAAAAATTTGTGGGTTTCAAAAAATAAAATTAGGGTTTTGCTTTGATTTTCCAAAAAAATTTGGGCTTTGTTTGTCTCATTTTGTGATTTATTTACATGGGTTTTTTTTTAAATTATTTAATTACAGTACAATTTGCTTTTATCAGATAACAATGTGATGTTGCCTCTGATGTTTTACTAGGTGGGTTGTATTTTGCTTTGTATAATTGTGATGATCTTCATTCAAAACTTGAAATTTTAGAGATATTAAATTGGGATAAAATTTGTGAAGCCTGATAGTAAGGGAGATGCTATTTCATGATATATTTGACGTTTGATTTATTAACAATTTCTAAACTTCTTCTTCTTCTTAAGCCTTTTGTTTGTTTTATGTATTCTGTTCTCTAATAGGTTGTAGAAGTACTATATTTGTCATGTAATTTAAAGTTTGCTGGATTTCCTTTCATCCAGGGGTATGGAGATGATGATGAAGCGGGGCTTCTGGGAGTATTCTGGAGTGAGGGAATGAAACCCTTGATTTGATTACCTTCAGCCAAAACAAATTTCTTCTTTGTATATGTGTATATATTGTTTAGAGAAATGACGAATGAATCTTCCATCGAAATCTACCATACTCGTATCATTCTACGAACAGCAATTGCATCGAGAGTCCTACTCATAGCCCTAATCATTCTATGGAGGTCACTCCTCAGCCCCTATGACACTTCCGCCTCCATAAATCCCGTTTGCCTCTCTAGGTCTTCGCCAAACTCAACATCCATTTTCTTCCCTCGCATTGCCTCAGCAATCGACAACAGCATCGTCTGGGATAGTGTATACTTTGTGCGCATCGCACAATGCGGCTATGAGTACGAGCAATCCTACGCTTTTTTGCCTCTTCTCCCTCTCTGTATCACTTTGTTATCGCGAACAGGTCAGTCAATTCAATGGTTCTGTTCTGTAGCTGTTGACATTCAGTTGCAGGCTTGGTTTGGTTTTTAAATGTCGGTGTGTGTTTGTTTGTTGTTCCAGTGTTTGCACTCCTAATTCCAGTTATTGGGTATAGAGCTGTCTTGGGACTGTCTGGATATGTAATTAATAACATTGCTTTCGTTTTGGCTGCAATTTGTTTGTACAGGTGAGTTCCTTGCTAATTCAATTGGGTCTTGATACATTTATGTATATGCATGTGTTTGCATCTGTGTATTAAATGCATGTATGTACAACTTATTTGTCTGTGCATATTTTTGTGTATCATTTGAATGTAAAGGAAAAGTTCCTTTTGTTAGTAATTTTCTTTGGAGAAGAGTAACTTATGATTTAAAACAATGGAAATGATGCAGTTGGTATTCAAGAGGAATATATAACAGGCCCAATAAATTGGTTTGTCTAAGCTAGCTTATTTAAGATGCCAATAAATTTTACCAACTACGGCCGACATATAGATAAGCAACACATACAATTAAGTTCAGTACTGTTATCAAGGCTGTAACTTAGTGAGATGAGCATTTATTGTTTAAAAATGATGAACACCCATACCCATATAAATTAACACGAACATGTTCTTCCATGTGTATGTATATGTATATTGATCTAGAAATGCATATGCTTTGCACTTCTGATCATTTATTTCCTACCTTGTTCTCTAACAGGCTTTCAGTTACCATTTTGAAGGACCGAGAAGGAGCACTGAGAGCATCGATTTTGTTTTGCTTCAATCCAGCTTCCATATTCTACTCATCGATGTATTCTTCTTATTTTTGTTCCTATATTCATATATAAACTGACAATAAATAGACTCTGCATTACCTTTTTTGTGGGTTATTTGCAGATATACTGAAAGTTTATATTCTCTATTATCCATTGGAGGATTATATCAGTTCATGTCTGGTGCAAATAATGTTGCAACACTTTTGCTTGCCCTCTCTGGTACTGCAAGGTCAAATGGGGTGATTAACGCAGGTTATATATGCTACCAGACTATGCACAATGCTTATGATGCTGTCTTTTGTAGAAGGCATTTCTTTGTAAGTTTTACTTATTTTATTTGAGTGCCACATACTAGTTGCAGTTGATTGTACCTTCCTTGGGGATGGGGATTATATGGGATAAAGCCAGAGAGGGTGGATATTAATTAGTGTAACAATATGTGAGCTGTTATATGCATTGAATTGGTTTAATCTTGTGTATCTATTGTATTATATAAACAACACAGCTCACTTCGCGTGAACATCATTTCAAGCTTTGTCACAAAAGCAATGTTATTATCTAAGAAGCATGGATACGGACACACGATACGACACGGACACGCCGACACGCTAATTTTCAAAAAATGCAGGACACGACATGTGGGGGACACGCATGAAATATATAATTTTATATATTTATTATATGTTACATATATGAATATATCATTTAAAGATAATAAAAAATGCAATATGACACTAATTCCTATAAATTTATATGGTTTTTGTTTTATTATTATATGTTAAGTTGTTTTGTTTAAATTTATAATTAGGTTTGGTTTGGCATGTTCTAAATAAGCTAAAAAGTCAAAAAGTCACTATCTTATTTAAGTCACATCATCTTATTTAAATCACATCACCTCTCTAACACATCACATCAAACCCAACCCAAACCCAACCCAAACCCACCAATAAGTCAAAAAGTGCACTTTTTTAGTACATCCCAAACCAACCCTTAGTTTCACTTGCGTCTAATTGTGTGTTCTAGCGATATACATATGTGTTCTCTAAGTGTCCAGAGAGTGTCTAAGTCTTTAAAAAAAATTAAAAAATAGAACACGTTTTGAAGAGTGTCGGACATGTGTCGGGGAACTGTCCAAAGAGTGTCGGACATGTGTCGGGGAACTGTCCAAAGAGTGTCGGTGTTCGTACGGACATGACACGGATACGTCACCTTCTTAGAAGGGTCCGTGCTTCTTAGGTTATTATTTATCTTTTCTTGGTAGTTACTCTAAGGACCAAAAAGTAAAATCAACAAATCAAAAACCTTTGCATGTTGAGTCCCCCACGCATCTCATGAACCCAGATGCTAGTAGCCTAGTATATATATAGGTCTCGTTTGGGAAGTTGGCTATTTTAGTAAGATATTTTAGTAGGCTAAAATATTTGTGGATGTGTTCGGAAATATTTGTAGTACACACATTAATGTATACTAATTGGGCATTGTTTTTTAAAATATTTGTGTTTGGAAAGGTGATTGGATTTTTTTGTAGTTGGATGTGATGTTTGTAAGAGAAAAAATGAAATGATTATGGAATTGATGTGACATTTTGTCTTATTGGTTATTTTAGCCTATTATGTCTTTTTGTGGATTTTAGTCCAAAAAGTAAAAAATAAAAAATAAAAATTAAGCCTTCGCCAAACAAAGCCATAAAGGTTGAGCTATTTTTCATTTGTTCGATTCTGCTGAAAGCATTAACTTTGATCTCAAGTTCTACAAATTTGGAGGGTGTTCCATACAATTCCCATGTAGAATGTAACCTGTAAGATGTGGATGTAAGTAGTTGCAATTTGGAACTGATTTTGCACACTTCTATTCTTACATGCACATTTTGTCACCTTCAGCATTATCTACTGCTTACCTTGATTTTTACTAGTATTAATCTAGAGGCAATTAATAGAATAAGACTGTAACAAGCCTTCCCATTTATTGAAGAACAAAAAATTATTTGATTGTGTGCTTCTTGATAGTTGTAGACATAATAGCTAGCCCAGTGTTATTAAAAAGATATAAAGCACCAAAAGGCGGTCTCTTCTTTGAGGCCTTAGGCGCCAGCATAGCGCGGCAGGAGCTTTTCTTTAAAAGCGCACCAACACAAAAAAATAATATATATTATCTGAGACATATATTGAATATTTAAGATGCCATCTAAATCATAAAAGTAGAGATTTTTAATTAAAAAAATTAATTTTTTATGAGCTAGCCTCATATAACTCAAGTTTGTTTCCTTTCCCATAGGGTGGTTCTCAAAATATTTTCTCTTAATGCTAAAGGTTTGCCCATGTTAGAGAGTATCTAATAAGTTTGATAAATTGTGCCAAATTATGAGTTTTGCTTTTAAATTATGGACACATCAAGAGGAGTTAGCTATGTGTCCAAGGGTGTCTCGAGGTCAGTGTTGCATATGAAATGGTAATGTAGGATAAGTGGAACAAAATAAGCCCTTATGAGCTCTGATACCAACAACTACGCAGGACAGCACTTGAATTTTCAAAATAGTGTTGACATAATTAATTTCAAGATAGGCTAAGGTTATGGAAGCTTGTAAGTTAGGGGGTTTAAATGGTAGAAATATGGTGTAAGTTTTTGTTTTTGTATTTTTTAATGGATGGGAGAATGTTGTGGTTTGCTCTAGTTCAAAGTTGATAGCAGTGTTGGTGAATATGTGAGATTCACTAAAGTACAAAGGCCTCTTTAAGCTTTAGGCGGAAAGCACAAGCACGAACCAAGTTGAAGTAAATCACATTTCAAATAATGTATAATGACAAATGATTCATGATATATAATTAGAAATGTTTAAATAATAAAAAATCTATATATTTAACTTTTTAACTAAAATGGTTGAGTCTTGTGTAATTTTGTACAGAGGTTGTTAGTGCAAATTTTATGGACTTAATAGTTTTTTTTTTTTTGATTGGCACGGAGTTGTCCGGATCAAAGCCCAATTAATCCTCAGGGGTGCACAAGCCTTCGGCAAGGAGTTTCCTGCAAGTGTACCACGGTTAATTCAAGAGTTTTTCCCCAGTCCAATGGCCCAAGGAATTGTTAGCACGTAAGAAGTTTCGATCCTTGAACCTTGGAGGGAGCACACCTATAAGACTCAAAGCCTTGCCACCAGACCAATCCCTTGGGGTTATAGACTTTCTAGTTTTTAAAAATTCTGTGAAGTAAATTTGAGAACAATTGTTAATGAATAATCTGATAATCAAATGATCGACTAATCTTATAACATTTAAACATAGATTTTATATAATTTCTCTTGTGATTTACAAAATATTAACTTTAGCGATAATCAAAATGAGTACATGGTTGAATCAAAACATACCCAAAACACAGACCAAAAATTACTTGGTGTTCTCTTGTGTGTAGTGTACATAATATTGGTATTTGTGTAACAAATCATGAGCCCATTCAATTCAATACTATTATAATCTAAAGGTTAAAGTTAATAAAATAAATTTTCTTAAACAAAAAATAAAATGCGCAAAAAAGAGAGCTTGACGCATAAAAGAACACAAAAAAATTGCTTTTGTAAATGCGCTTCACTTTAACTACTAAAAGGATTTTGTATTGTTGTGCTTTAAGCTCACTTTTGCCAACATTGGCTGATAGGTTGTTTTATCTTTTGGGTAATTGGTCACTTAAAATTAGTCAATAGGATATAAAAAAGAGTTGACATATGCAATACTAGTTTTCTGACTTAAAACCAAAGAAATTAAGTGCTGGTAAGGACTCGAAAATATGATCCTAGGAGAAAAAGCAGAAGAAAGATCTTCTGAGTATCATCTAGAATGCCTTAGGCTTCATCCTCTTTGGTTAGGCTGCAGCCCGAAAAAAAGGTATGGTATCCCTTTCTTATTTTCAGTTGAATCACTGCCAGCTTATAAAGCATGCTGTATTTTTTCTAGGTCTTCAAGTATGGGAATGAACTTATTGGAGGGGAAATGTAATTTCGTTCCCTGACCTGCAAGCTTTTGATTCCCTCACTGTAGCAGCTTGTAACCTTACAATCCTTTCGTTTTGCTTTTCTGTTTTTTGATGGACAACACGAAAGAAAATTTTATTGAGACAGTCCTTTATTTTTTCTTTCCGGCAAGCAATAGCAGCCTGAATATATATATATAACTTGGAAATTCAGTTACTTACTAGTTATATGGATTGCCTACTATATATCTCGAATTTCTGAAGTTGGCATGCTCATGGATTCCTTCTTTCTTATTTTATTTTCTTCCTATGCCAGTTGGCAGTGCAGGTTCTTGCTGCTGGAGCTTTGCGTTGTCTATGTATTTTTATTCCATTTATTGCTTTTCAAGCATATGGATACTATAATATTTGTCTGGGATTTATTCCAGATCAAATGAGGCCATGGTGCAAGGCAAGGGTTCCTCTACTGTACAATTATATTCAAAGTCATTATTGGTATGTCATTGATATTTTCTAGTTAATCTGCCTATTCTCCCTGTTCATTGTCAAACCATGTCCATGTGCCAGTAAAGATATGCTATCGTATATGTTGTTTTATATGTAGTTTTGCCAATTCTTATGTTCATTTGGATTAGTAAAATATTTCTACTTCTAACTCTGTGAAATTTTTCCAGAAGAGTATTTAAGGTTTTTTTCTTCTTCTGTGGGATCTGTGGAGTTTATATCAATGTTAATCATTAGTTTTGAAAGTGCATAGTATTGTTGGATATGCTGATGTGAGATTCAAATGTAATTCAAATTAAAAGTAAGGAGCAAGCCTATCATTACATTTTATGTTATTGTTTGGTATTGCATCATTATGATTTTGCATAGTTGAGTCTATTGGGGCTACAGTAAATTTGTTTTTGATAAAGAGTCCTGTAATTCATATTTTTTATGACTTTCATAAAAGTGTTGATTCTACATTTTTATTGTGCACTTACATCGATAATTTCTTGTGTGTCAGGGGAGTGGGTTTTCTGAGATATTTTCAACTAAAACAAGTGCCAAATTTCCTGCTTGCATCTCCAATATTATCTCTAGCACTTTGCTTGATCATCCATTATGTAAAGCTACAGCCTGAAATTTTTTTCTCACTGGGTTTCCGAGGTTCACCTGAGGATAATGATTCAGCATCTATCTCATTTCCTACGGGGACAAACACAAGAGAAAAAGGTGGTTATTTTCTGGAGGAACACTCTTCTAGAATACATCAAGGTATATCATTTGAAGTGCCAAATAGTTTTGGAGTTGGCACAGTGCCAACCAGTTCACATGTTACTGATTTAAATAGTTTGGGTAATCAATTCTGGCTTTTGGTTACGCCACTTCTTTATGTTTCCAGTGGCCTGGCTATAAAAAAATAGGCGTTTTGACTCATCTGCAATACTTTGATATGTTTTGTTTTTCTACTCATTCCTTTCTGTGCCAAGAATAGTACTTTACACCTACTATATTTTGTTGCAAGCATGATTGTAGCTGAAGGTGTGTTTCTACCCTGGGATATACCATCCTTACAATTGAAGAAGATATTTCATGCTGTTGAGGTGTTTTAGGTCAACTTTTAGTAGTGTGGCCTGCTGTAATATCAACATTAGTTCAGCTGCATTATTTTGTGAGATGCATTGATGGTTTTTGTTGGTAGCTACTTACAACAGTCTCATTCCAGTATTTGTGTTAACAGAAGATCACATTCTTAGACGGAGGAAACAAACAATCAAAGGAGGAGAGGGTCCTGTTACACTTCCAGCAGAAAATGAGTCATCCGATAAATCAAGATATTTATCAGTTATTGTTCTTCCTTTTGTCCTACACTTGGGATTCATGGTGGCCACAGCCTTTTTTGTCATGCATGTGCAGGTCAGACTCACACTGATCTCTTCTTTGTTATAAATTATAAATTATAAATCCTTATAGTTTTCAAAATTTGAGTGGAGATGCGATGTAGTTAGAATTAGTTTGGTTGTTATGTTTCTAGTACCATAAGAGTAAGTTGTCTTTTATCCTATAAGTAGGTGGTTAGGCCCCTCTAATATTCAGTTTATGATATTTTGTGATTGTATTTTCAGAGCTTAACAGCTATTACATCTCTAATTGAGATTTCTCTCTAATGAAATCTCTTTCCTAAATTGGTTTCATCATTTGGTATCAGAGCATTAGGTTGTGTTGTTTCCTCAGTTCTTGCCTAATTGCACCGTCTGAAATTGGTTGGATAATTACGCGACTGAGTTCTGATCATTAGAGTAACTGGACCTTATACTTCAACATCTGAGTTTGATTATGAAGAACACACCTAGAATTCTAGTTCGATTGTGTGATATCCAGACACTATCGCAAGCTGCGATCTTTGTTCTTCACGATTTCTGAGTTCTGTGTTCGAACTGTGCCTATTTTGGGTCAAGATATCGAGATCACTACCTGGTTCCTTGAATTTTTCTGGTTCGAACCGAAGGGTTCTTGTTTCAGCCTGCAATTCTGACCTGCAAGGTTGCAATTTGGGTTTGATTCGAAGCCCTGGTGTGACCCAGGTACTTCTTGACCGACCTGTTCTTGGTTCGATTCTCTTGTTCCAAGACTTGCGGTTTCTGTTGAAGATATTCAGAACCCTGGTAGAGATTTGGGCTGCTGCGAATCTGTTCTGCAATTCGATTTTGTAGTTTGAGTTTGCCCTAGATCTCAACTTGCAATCTGAACGAAAACCTCCAGATTTGACCTAGGTGTTTGCACTAAAATTCAAATCAAAGCCCTTGTTCGCAATCTGTTTTCAGTCTCTTCTTGTATTCGACTTCACAATTTGAATTTCAATCGGGATTCCATTTCGCGACTCACGATCAACCTTGCTTGACTTGATTCCTCGTTTATGCATCGATGCTGTGGTCAATTCTATTGAGTTGAAATAAATACTGTTGTGAGTCCATTCTTGATTTTTGGTTCTTGGTCTTTGATTGTTTGTTTCCTGCTCTGAGATACTGCTGAGAGTATATTTGAATTGGGTTGATATTGGCTGTTCTCTGATTGTGAAACTTTGTCTGGAAGGTCAGCATTTGGGTGTTTACTGTTGTAGTCCATTTCTTTTTGGGTTTGCATTGAAGAGTCGTACTACTTTGTGTTACTTCGCTGAAATTCTGGAACTGGTCTTGTAAATGGCTCAACATGGTAGGGCATTTGTTGGGACTTTGGAAGAAGAAATCAGGATGTATCCTTAAATGGATGAACCAATGGTAAACCAAAATCCGAGAAATGAGATTGATGAGTTGAGTTCATAAGTTGCTACCTTGATTGGAAGAGTGCAACAATTGCAACTTCTTTCCAAAGGTAGTAGTAGTAGTAGTAATGGTTCCAAGGATCATCAACTTGATGATTCCCTTAGTGCTCCGCATAGGCATCGAGTAGGAATGACAACGGGGCCGGGGCAGGGCCGGGGATCACACTCCCTGTCCCGATTCCCGATGGTCAAAATTTCCCCGTCCCGTCCCCGTCCCTGTCCCGATCCTCGACTGGGAACCTATCACCGCCCCGCCTCCTAAGGGGGATTGGGTTTTTCCGACTCTGAAAATTCCCGGCCAAAAAAAAAAAAAAAAAAAAAAACAACATCAATAATATATATATTCAACAACAACAGATCTGAGCATATATATTCACCAACAACAACAACATTATCACCAAATCATATTTGTTCATCATCATCATTATCATCAACAATAGCACACCCATACACTCGATTTAACATATATATTCAACAGATGAACAGATCTGAACTCAAATGTAAAAAATAAAAAATCTTAACACATTCAGAGAGAGAGAGAGAGAGAGGGGTCAAGAATAAGCACAAGAGTTGTCAAGAATGGCAGCCGAAACATCATCTTCCTCATTAGCCCCAGTTCTAAAAAAGTAATACCTAACAGACATACCCAAAACCATAGCGCGAAGCACACCTCCATTGCACGACATGATTGAAAGGATGAGAAGATATCCGATCGCCAAATTGAGCCCGAACAGAGCCGACGTGGCTAGCCTCTTAGGGCTGTGGTTGCAGCAGAGTTTGGAGAGGAGGGGGGTCTCGATTGGCGGTCGAACTGAGGAAGAGGAGGAGGGAGATCGATGGTGATGGGAGGAGGGAGATTGCAGCCAATGCCGTAAGGAGCAGCTACACAGAGAGAGAGAGAGAGGGGGAGAGAGAGGGAGAGAGGCTGAGAGAAATGAATGTGAGTGAGAGAGAGGCAGACTCAAAACACACATATATGGGGAATATTTGGGGATAATTCGGGGCAAGGACAGGGCCGGGGGGAACCAATCCTCGTCCCTGGCCCAAAAACCGTTGGGAATTCAATTTTCAATACCATCCCCAGTCCGATGGGGGGTACTTTTCTGGGAAAACCCTTTCTAATCGGGGTTGGGGGATTGGGTCCCTATCGGACCGGGTTCAAATTGCCATCCCTAGCATCGAGCTTATTCACATGGGTTTGAATCTAAGTGGAAGGACACTGTCAAGGATTTTGTACTTCCGAATTTCATGGCAGCCGTATCCCAGATGTGTTTATAGAATGGTTACTTCTATTGAGCTTCTTTTGGAGTACCATGATGTGCCAAATGTAAAGAAGGTGAAAGTTGTCTCTCAAAGCCTCAAAGGTAGAGCCGTTGATTGGTGGAAACAATTACAAGTTGGTAGGGAAAAAAAAGGCCGAGAAAAGGTTAGAAAGTTGGACGAAGATGAGAAAGAAGCTCAATAAGCACTTCTTGTCTTCTAATCATGTGTTGTCTTTGTTGGTTCAGTAGCAACAAAAGAAGGGCATTTCAAGTTCCGAACATCAATACCAATTATGGGTGAGCAGCGGTTATACCAATCCGTCAAAACCGACCGATCCGATCTGATCCGCCGTATTTTGGACGGATGCGTGATGACTAGTGGACGGTTGCAGATTGAGTTTCTCCAATCTACCAATTTGGCGGACGGATGGTAGATTTGAGATTTCTTTGCCGCAACTGAACTGTCAAACCGCGAGCACCCCTAGTAATTTATAAGACTTTGTGTTTTCAGTTTGTTTAAATATTCTGTTTGTGTTTTCAATTAAAAAAGAATTTAAATATTCTGCTGAAAAAAAGTTTTCAACTTGAATATCTTTTTTGAATTGAAAAAAATAAACGTATTATTTATCTATATTTTTTGGTTTTTAAATGCATCTCTAAAAATAATAAATAAAAAATATGATATATACTAGTTGATTTTTGTTTTCAAAAACAGGTATAGATGTAATAATACAGAGACATATAATCTCTACTACTGCTCTGTTCATGGTTTTGGTGATTTGAATTGTTTTTATATTTTAAGAACCACAGACATGCTGTGATTGTAGTATGTGGATGAGACATGTAGTGATTGTGATATTCTAAAGTTTCAAACTTTCTTGCTTTGGATGAGGCATGCAATAATTGTAATTTTTTTTAAGTCATTGACTGTAATATATATATTTTTTTAGGAAGTGCACAAGTTGAATTATGTTAAAAATTTATAAAATTTTAAACCACCAAACCAATTCGCATCCATCCGCCAAACTACCAATCCGCTCAATCCACATCCGCTGGATTGGCGGACGGATGCGGATTGATTTTTTTCAATCCGCCAATCTAGCGGACGGATGACGGATTGGAGGTTCCGTGGCAGCAACCAACCCGCCCACCCCTAATACCAATGCGGCTTTGCAATTGGACAACCATCCTATAACTATGTCCAAGTCGGTTACTCAAACTAGTGTTGGAATGAAAGAGACTTTTGATGATGGATGTCATCATAAGATGCTCTTTAGTGATGAGGTGGTTGAACTAAGATATGATGAGGAAGAAGCTTCTATCTTTGTTGAAATTGTGGTTAAGCTCTTTCCATTTGTGATTAAGATATTCCCATCTTTGATCAAGATGTGGAACAAGACTATGATCAAGTCAAGATGTTGCCTTCTTTGACTACGATAGTGTGGCGTTGGCTTACGAGGAAATTGATGTTTGTGAATATGAAGAGGAAGTTGATATTTGTAAATATGGAGGGGTTCCAATCTTTGACCACTATGATGATAACTATGATCTTCTTGTAGAGAGTGAAGGCCTATCTGAAAATGTTTTGTCGATGAAACAAGTTTTGCTCTTACTTTGATTCCCATGAAGGAAGTGGTGGCAATCCCACCTTCGATCCCTTTTAGATTCCAAGACAATTATGGTGGAGAGTCATGAAGTTGAAGTTTCATAGGTGTTGGATGATTGTTGCTTCCTAGAATGCCTCATATGCTATCTTCAAAGTCATTTGTTCCATTTTGTGTTCATTTGATATGCAGCCCGACTTTGTGGAGGAAGGATGAGTGTTTTTTGGAACCATGCGAGAACTGTTATTTTGATGACATCTTGCTTCCAAAATGGCATGCTACATGGGTGGCCTATTCACACCTCAACATGGCTTGGGTTGATGTGCATAAGTGAGAACTGGTTTTGATGTAGGGATATTTGCTAGGGTGCTCTTGAACAAGGACTTGCAGTTGCTTAGTCTTGTTCAGCATTGCATGTTCATTTCCATGAGTCATTGTTTTGAATCATTTTGTTGACGACGGTCTTGAGTCAGTTTGGTGTAGTTCGTACTAGAGGTCCAAGTTGTTTTTCTTTAGAGGGGGAGTCTGTTGTAGTTAGAATTAGTGTGGTTGTTATGTTTCCAGTACCATAAGAGTTAGTTTTGTCTTTTATCCTATTAATAGTTTATGATATCTTGTGATTGTATTTCCAAAGCTTGAGAGCCCCTGTATCTCTAATTAAGATTTTCTCTCTAATGAGATCTCTTTCCTAAATTGGTTTCATCAAGATGATCTTATGACTTGTGATATTAGTCAGAAAGCCAAAATTAAAAATTTGAAACGGATCATTTTACCTTTGGTTAGCAACTGTTGCATGTTTCAGGTCAAATTTTCTGGTAAAGTTGTTATGATATGTGAAGATAGGTGGAATAATTTGGTACCTAGTATTATTTTTCTTATGTTCTTGTATGCTATTTTTGTTTTTATTAATCTTTCTTTTCTTTTCAATTTCTTAGTTTCTGCCGCCTCCTCTTTGTATTCATATTTTGCGACAAAACAACTTTTTTTTTTGCTCAACCTTGTCCTTTTGGAAATGAAGTCACACATCATTGTTCATAAGGAAAAGATGAGAGTTCATGAAATGCCTGTACTAATGATGCAAAATATTTGATAGGTTGCAACTCGTTTCTTATCTGCCAGTCCGCCTCTCTATTGGTTTGCCTCACATTTAATGGTATCTCCTGGAATTGGTAAGAGATGGGGATACTTGATATGGGCATACTGTGCAGCCTACATCCTTCTTGGCAGTTTGCTCTTCTCAAACTTCTATCCTTTCACTTGAGGAGTCCTTATACTTTGTTCTTTTTGCCTTCTGGGCTCCTGAGAAACATATATGCACCTTGAGCTGCTGCAAACAGTTGATTGTTGCATGCTTTTCACTTTGATTCGGGAGCAATGGATGTCAAAACTAGGAATCCTATAATTAATCCCATCCAGCAGAGAGATGATATGGCCTAGTTACCCTTAATATTGTCTCTCACGGACGCCCAAATGTGTATTATTTGGAGTGACTGATGGGAAGCACCATCCCTGTGCTCGTGAGAAAATCAACATTTTGTGCTTCTCAATTTGTAACTTTATTGGCAGTGCTCATGATTTTGTAGATTAACCTTCGCAGAAATGTGGAATTATTATTTTTATTTTTTGACATCAGAATTATTTTTGTTCTCCCAAGTATATTATGCAATGTTGATTAATTTATTTGTAACCTATAGGCTAAGTTTGAATAGCAGGTATTTTGAGGTTGAATGGTATTTGGTTTCAATTTTCTAGATTTAATTTTCTGAAAATTGAATTTTTTAATTTTCATATTTTTTTATTTTTAGTGAATATTTTAAAATTTTAACCAATTTTTTTAAAGAATACCTTACTTAGATGTATTTAAAAATTAAATATTTGTAAAAAATATTTTTAAAAAATCAATAAATACACAAAAATATGAAAATGTATTTAATTTTTTTATTTTTTTTTATTCTTTTTTTTTTTTGGTATTTAGTGAATTTTTTTAAGATTTTTTAAATAAATATTATATTTTTTAAGTGTATCTATGTTAGATGTATTTAAAAATTTTAAAAATTGCTTAAACTATTAAAAATATTAAGTGAAAATAAAAAATACGAAAAATAAAAAAAATCAATTTTTTGATAAATGAATCTTGAAAAGTAGAACTAAACAAGCTAATTTTGAGTCTACATGAATGTTTGAAACGGATTAGAATAGAAATATAATTGTGAATAGGGATGTAATTAGTTCGGTGAGGTTAGTATTTAGGGAGAAATTTTCACCGAGCTAAATAATGTCGGTTTTATTATTTTGAGTATCAATATAAGACCGTTTCTCTTATCAAATCGCATTGAACCGAACCAATTGAAACGGTGTAGTTTAAACGGTTTAAGATCTTTCAACCTTGAGCTACTTTTTAGTATAATCACTAATCTATATAAAAATATTGAATTAGTTATTTCTTCACTATTTCAAAACATATTCAATCGATCTATTTAACAAATACTTTTCAATTCCTAAATTATCAGAAATACAAACAAAAAAAAGTTTAAAAATATTAAGGTTTTAAAAATAATGAGTTAGAATTAAGATTATACATATATATATATATATAATAAGAGTATAAACTTAGGTTATAGATATGATAAAATTAATTAATTAATGTTAATAAGTTATTATATTTATTAATATCATTATATTTTTAGATTATATATGTATATATTATAAATATGTTGAAGCGGTCAGTTTCGGTTTATTTTGATACATAAGGTACTTGAATCAATACTAAACTGAAAATCAAAAAAATTTAAATTAAAAAACCGCACAGACTGATTCTTGTTTTAAAAAAAAAAGATATCAAATATTGCCAGTATAGTCTAATTCAATTAATTTGATCGATTTTTTTTTTGATTTTTCTTACATTTCTAATTGCAGATCACTTATTCAAGTAGAAATCACATTATCAACCTAAGTGATTGTTTGATAACTCAATTCATTACTTACAATCAAATTAATTTAGTAAAAGTAAATTAAATTGATTTGATAACAAAAATTTAGTGTTACCAAATAAGATAAGCCGCTCCTAAAAAAATAAAAAAAAAGTATAAATATGACTGATAGAATAAATTAAATTGATTTGCACGTCCTTTTATAATATATATAAAAAATTAACTTGTAACTCATCCTCAAAATAACTCTAATTTCCGTTTTGAATTACATTACATTTCATATTTCTTACATATAAAAAGATAAAAAAAATCAAAAAAATAAACTTTTAACTAACTTTTCGAATTGCTCGAAATACGCTCAACTAATTAATTGCAAAAAGTAGAAATATGTAATCGAATTTGCGAAAAGTAGAAATAAATAATTAATTGCGGAAAGTAGAAATATGTAAACGAGATATAAACGAAAGATAAGGGAATTTTTGAGAAATATACCCACTTCATATCTTAGATTTCAATGTCATTTTTTAAAATACAGAATCCATAAAATGCAAAACTAGAAAAGTCTAGTCTATCAAAAAGTTCTAAGGCCATTAGGTCATCATTTACAATCAACTATTCGAAGGCCACATTTGGGAACAAATTATTTTAATAATTTTTTTAATTAAAATATAAAATTAAAAAGAATATTTGACTTTTTCGTATAGATTATTAGCTTTTTGATTTTTTTAAGTAACTTTTTAACTTTTAAATTAAAACACTTGCAATCAAATGAGGCCTAAGTCAATGCCTAACTAAAAGGGCCTATTCTATACAAAGCTTATCTTAGAGCATCCACAATAGCCTACTTATATTTTATCTTAAAATATTATTAAAAAATCCATTCCCTATTTTAAGAATCACTTTTTTATTTACTTTCCCTAACAAACTTCTTATTCTTTTTCTATTCTAGTAAATAATCTTTTATTTCCCCTAGCAAACAAACCCAAGACAGAGTGCAAAACACGTCCAAAATAGAGTGCGAAACAGACCAGCAAAGCAACAGATTGAAGCAATCGAAAACAAAGAAGATTGGTCGATTGGTCAAGCCAATTTTGGGCATTTTCCTTCTCTAGCTATAGGCACTCACAGGACATCTGAGAGGACATCCGGGAAGACATCCGGAGAGGACATCCCTTTTGTGCCTTCAACAAAATAAAATAAGAATTTATCAGATATAAGGGAGTTATAGTGACTCCCCTAGCAGATCCCTTATCCAACTCTCCAAATATAAATATTGCTATAAGGGAGTCACTGTAGCAACACTTATATTTAGAGGGTTGGATAAGGGATCTATTGGGGAAGGATTTCTGAAGAATTAATCCCTTATAATAGCAAAATGATATTATAAGAGAGTTGTTGCGGATGCTCTTATACCCTTCTATACATATATTATACAAATTCAGAGAAATTGTGTGGAATAAAATTTGGTTAATCTTATTATTTTTTTTATTATTGCAAATGTTATCACGTGTGCTAGATAAGATTGCAGTGGCTTGAATAAATCTACAACGAATCTTCATGGGCCCATTGTGTTTCCATTATATTTTCTAGATTGTACATAAAGACACTATATTAAGATAATGGAGAACAGTGTGCTTGACTCTGTTCCTGTGTTCTGTAAGCTTCCATTTCATCGGCTTCTATAGCCAAATCTAAAGGAAGATTTAACAAATTTATTTTTACAAAATTGTTGAGGAATTCTTTTCCTTCATGTTATTGTTCAGCAGTTCTTATATATGAAATTGGTTCCATAATAACAAATAATCTTTTGTGATTAGTTATCATGAAAGGCCATACATTGTAACTTTTTATGCTTTGTGCAACTCGACGAAATAATATTAAACTTTCTATTCAATATTTGCATGACTTAAAGCTTCAATTAGTCATGAGGATTAACAAATATCATCTTTAGAATTTATGGAAGGTCCATCATGAGTTAATTATGAATTTTTAATCTTTTTCATATATCCAATCTAATATGACTGATATAATTTTCTCTTTTATGCCATTCAATGGTACTAAAAATCGAGAAAGTGAAATATTTGCTCAATTTGTAATTTTTTCTATTACTTTTGCAAGCATATTGCCCTAACCATTTCAGGAAAATCTCTCAATTGATATTTTATTTAATTTCATTATTTAAAATTTTATTGAAGCTTTATTTTATTATTATTATTATTATTATTATTATTATTATTATTATTATTATTATTATTCTTTTAAATAAATTTATGTAAATTTTTTTATTGATATTTTATTTATTTAATTTTTTAAAAATATATTTAATTTTTTAAATAAAATATAATAACATTTTATTTAATCTAGCCAAACAAATTAAAATATTAAAGACAAATTTAATATTGCTATTACTTAGACATAATTGAAAATGATAAAATAGTTTTTTTAAATATTTATCATGTTTCATAATATTCCAATAAAATATTGGATTCAATAGAATAATCATTTTTAAACATCTAATCTCATAAGAAAATAAACATGAGATATGCATCATTTACAAACAAATATAAAATACATATCATTTTTACAACCAAATATTCTAGAGATTATGTATTCTATGATTAATAGTGCGATGGGTTACAATTCTTCCTTACCTAGTCCATCAAAACAAAAGTCCACAAATGTGGGATAACTCAACCCAAAAAATAAATTGATTGAGCTAAATTTCAGACTAACTAAAATGACGAAATTCACCCCAAATATATAATATATATATATATATATTTTGATCTTGCTTTTTTTTTTAAATGTATAAATTAATCTCGTAACATATAATTAATTTTTTTGATTTTACTTTTGTTGTATTAACAAAACAATAAAATGAAATATACTTTTAATTTTCAAAAATAAAATAATATATAACATCTAATTTTTTAATTTATTTTAAACATATTAGATTTTTTAAACAAAAATTTATGGGAAAGTCCTATTTTGGAAACTTCTGTATCATTTGGTCTAGCGTTTTAAATGGTTGATTGAGGAGTCCTTATTAGGTGTAATGTGTGACCAGTAAGTCATTTTTTAAACGTGGATGAGTATTTGTTAGACAATTATGAATAATACTATATATACCAACTAGTGTACCAATTGATGATGTAACATAATTTAAGATATTTTTGATATTTGTAATTTGTATAATGAGTGAGGTCAATAATAATATCATAACTAGTGTTGGTATACTAGTTAGTACACTAATTGATGCACATAGCACCATCGGGCAAATATACCCTCACTAGTTAATTGGAGAAGTTTGTTTTTTTTTGTTTGTTTGTTTTGGAATGTATGATAGGTATGGTGTGATACTCAAATGTAACAAGTATTAACATGATACTCCAATGATGGGACACTAAAAAAATTAAAAACTCTTACTATACTTTTTCCAAATGTGACAACGTGACAGGTATGATACGATACTCCAAAATTTTTACTCGTCCTTAATGTATGTTTTTTCAAATGTGACAACGTGATAGGTATTGTGGAGATATATTTCTAAGTACCAACACGTGACAAGGTGACGCCGACGTGTCAGCCGAGGTGCCACGTGTCGTGGTAAGTTATGCCGAGGTAATCTCGAAGCTGCCGAGGTTATCTCCGAAGATATCGGAATCCGGGATAAGCGGATAAAGGACAAGAGTCCTAGATTGAGAAAAGACTTCAGTTTGGATAAAGATAAAACTCTTGGAGAGTTTTTGTCCTAAACCCATTGGGAGTTCCAGATTAGCAATAATCTTGAGTCCATTGGAGTTAGGCTCCTATTGGGACTAGGACTGTACTGACTATAAAAGAGAGGCATCCTCATGGGTCAAAGGTATGTTTTTAACACTCAAGCTTGTGAGTTGAATACTTGATTATCTTTAAGAGATATACTGACTTGATCGTCGGAGTGCCCCCGGGTGGAAGAACCACCGCCGGAGCCTTTTTCTTTCTGTGCAGGACAGTAGGGTGCCATCTATTCTGCCTGTGTACTACAGCTGAATTACTAAGGAGGGCAGTGTGATCAGAAAATCACTCACACAATTTGGCGCCGTCTGTGGGAAAGAAAAACGAATAGATGGCCAGTAACACACAAAACGAAAAGGTTGGGGACGACGCTCCCGCTGGGAGTGGCAGGCCTATCGACCTTGACGTCGAAGGAGACAACCACAACGAAGAAGCCCGTGGCCAGGGGCACTGGGGAAAAGACGTCGTCCAGGAGGGCACTCCGAAGAAAACAGACCAGGGCAGATACTACAATGAAGACAACCTCCAGGTATGGAGGGATAGGTGTCTACGGAGGGATAAGGAAGTAAAAGAATTGGCAGACAAGTTGGCTAACCTGCAGTCGGTCGTCAATTTCATGATGCAAAACAATGTCATGCAGCCACCATACCTGTTGCAGGACACCCCAATTCCAGCAGTTAATACTCAGAAGGGAGGAAGGAAAATAATTCCTGAAGCACCATAACACTCCAGGAGCAAAAGACACTCTCACCCGTCCTCCGGGGAGGTCAGGCGAGAGGAGCCAAGGCAAGAGAAGTCCTAGAGAACGTATCAAACGAAGGATCAGGAACGCAGAGAACATCGGCATGTTCAAGGGCGGGCGCTCTGCTTTGACACAACCCACGGAGAAAGATCAAAATGGGCCCATCACGAGGCCGAAAGTAGTGTACCGAAGAGACTGAAGTCCAAAGACAGCCGAGCTCCGGGGAGGAGTAAAGAAGACTTGAGAAACTACTTCAAGAGGAAGGAACAGAACGCTGAAGCCGAGGAAACCTCACCCGTCAAGCCGAGGACACCGTTCTCGGTAGAACTGGACAAATTTGAAGCACCAAAAAGATTCAACATGCCGAGGTTTTAAATATACGATGGGAAGTCAGACCCTAACTTCCACGTTGGGCTATTTTTGAACTCAATGGCGTTGTACAGTGTAAACGAGCCACTACTCTGCAAAGTGTTCCCCTCATCCTTTGGGGAGATTGCATCAGATTGGTTCCATAAATTACCAAAAGGAAGCGTGAAGACATGGGAAGGCCTGGCTGAGATGTTTATGGCCAGGTTCGTAACAAACAAACTACAGCCATTAAGGGTAGACGCGCTAATGGCTTTAAAAAGGCCTCAGGGCCTATGCAAAAAGGTACTACGAGGTGTTCAATCGAATACCTGAATGTAACCAGGAGGTAGCGGTCGTGTCTTTCAAGAACGGCTTGAAAGATGACTTTTCACTACGGAAATCTTTGGCAAAAACATTGCCGAAGAGCATGGAGGAGCTCATGGCAAGAATCGAAAAGTATGCACGAGCCGAGGAGGATACATCGGCCCACAAGGAAGTCAAACAGGAAAAAGGGAACGGCTCGCCGAAGCAAGGCCGAAGTAACAACGGATTCAGCAAAACAGAGATGGAGTTAAGGGCTAAACAGGCAGTGACAACCGTGTTCCGAATTCCAATTCAAAAAGTCCTAGGAAAAATTCGGAGCCAGCCCTATTTCAGAACACCAGCAAGGGAACCAGGAGAATTCATGGGAAGAAACATGGACAGACATTGTGCTTATCACAATGAAAACGGACATACAACACAGGGCTGCAGAGCCCTAAAAGCACACTTGGAAGATCTGGTGAGACAGGGCCACCTAAGAGACCTTGTCGATGAAACCAGAACAAGAGAAGAACAGGCAAGACTGCCTCAGGCTCCAGCAGCCCCACCACCTCCGCAACCTCGGGCAGAAGGACCTCGGATAGTCAATGTAATTCACTCAAGAGTAAACGAGAACGAAGTTAGAGGAGAGACCCAAAGGGTAAGGCATCTACAGCATGTCTACCAAGTCGGGGAAAAGAGACATCGGCCTGAAGAGAGCCAAGGACCGATAATAACCTTCACCGAAGCCGACCTAGAGATGGTCCAGCACCCGCATAATGATGCCTTGGTAGTATCCCTCCAGGTTGGGGAGTGCCAAGTGAAACGCATCCTAATAGATCAAGGCAGCTCTTGTGACATCATGTACGTTAGATGTTACAAGGAGCTAGGCCTTCACCCAGACGACATGGAGCAATCGAATGGCCCGATGGTCGGCTTCAATGGAACTCCAACGTGGCCACTGGGCGCTACAAACTTGGAAGTACAGGCCGGTACTAAGAAGATCAGGACAGAATTCACCGTGATTGATACGCCTTCTCCTTACAACATCATATTGGGAAGGCCATGGTTGCATGCAATGGGGGCAGTTCCCTCAACATTGCACCAACTACTGCGCTTCCCAACAGAACATGGGATTGAAGAAGTCAGAGGAGATCAACTGCAGGCAAAAAATTGCTCCATGGCAGCAATGAAGACTACCTGCAATGTTCGAGAACCAGCAAAGGCAGAGATTGAAGATGAGGACATGGAGGTCCTAGATGATGTCGGCAAGGAGTCGGCCGAGAAAAGTGAGGAATCACTAAAGAAAATCCTCGTCCAGGAGGGCAACAAAGAGCGCTTCTTTCTTCTCGGCTCAGGCTTAACCGAAGAAGAAGAGAGAGAACTGGAAGCTTTTTTAAGAACAAACATAGCGGTGTTCGCCTGGACACCTTATGAAATGCCTGGCATTGACCCCGAGGTGACATGCCACAAATCAACGTCGGCAATTCGGCAAAACTCATAATACAACGAGCTAGAAGACCGACGTTGATGCACGTCGAAGCTGTGGAGGAAGAAGTAGACAGACTTCTAGAAGCCAAGGCCATCAGAGAAGTCAATTATCCAACGTGGCTATCAAACACTGTGGTGGTAAAGAAGAAAAACGGTAAATGGAGGGTTTGCGTAGATTTTACAAGCCTAAATAAAGCCTGCCCCAAAGACAGCTTCCCTCTGCCAAAAATTGACCAGCTGGTGGATGCCACATCAGGACATGGAAGGATGAGCTTCCTGGATGCTTATAGGGGGTACCACCAGATAGCCATGTACCCCCCAGACGAAGAGAAGACAGCGTTCATCACCCCAAAAGGCCTACACTGTTACAGGGTGATGCCTTTTGGGCTGAAGAACGCAGGAGCAACCTACCAAAGGCTGGTAACCAAAATGTTCAAGCACCTGATAGGCCAAACAGTTGAAGTCTACATCGATGACATGGTCGTGAAGACCAAGGAGCCTAAGAGTCATCTTGCCGACCTGAAAAAGGTATTTGAAATACTCAAAACATATCGGCTCCGACTCAACGCATCTAAATGCGCGTTTGGAGTTGGATCTGGTAAGTTCCTAGGTTACCTGGTAACAAGAAGGGGAATAGAAGCCAGCCCAGATCAGATCAAGGCCATCCTAGATCTACAGAGTCCAACATCGGCAAAACAGGTTCAAATGCTCACTGGAAGGGCCGCAGCCCTAAACAGGTTCATAAGCCGAAGTTCAGACAAGTGTAAACCCTTCTTCAACCTGGTAAAAAAGACCGCAGACTTCCTATGGACTGAAGAATGTGAGGCCGCTTTGGCCGACCTAAAGAAGTATCTGACCACGGCCCCAGTTCTCTCCACACCTGAACCTGGGGAGGAGTTGTTTTTGTACTTAGCCGTGTCAGAGCACGCAGTAAGTGCAGTGCTAATCCGAGAAGAACAGGGAGAACAGAAGGCTGTCTATTATGTAAGTAAAACCTTGGCAAATGCTGAAACAAGGTACTTACCACTGGAGAAGTTAATGCTGGCCTTGGTAATGGCCTCAAAGAAGTTGAACCGCTACTTAAAGGCACACAAAATTGTAGTGCTAACAGAGCACCCATTGAAGTCCTTATTGCAACAAGGAGACTTAACAAGAAGAATTGCAAGATGGGTAGTGGCCTTGGGCTAGTATGACTTGGAATTCAGGCCCAGAACAACAATCAAGGGCCAGGTTTTGGCTGACTTCGTGGCAGAATTCACACCTGAATGCCCCGAACATCGGGCTCCGTTGAGCCAAGATGAACGAGGTCCTAACAAGCAAGGAGAATCCCAGCCAAAAGAAAAGGAGCAAAGGAAGGAAAAGCTCAGACCTTGCAGCATCTACATCGGCGACTCATTCAGACTGTTTGTCGATGGAAGTTCAAACCAACAGGGAGCGGAGGCATGAGTACTGCTGATATCCCCAGATGGAGAAATAATAGAACAGTCCATCCGTTTGGGATTCAAGGCCTCAAACAATGAGGCAGAATACGAGGCATTAATTGCAGGACTAAAACTGGCGGCAGCAGCAGAAGCAGACAAGGTAATAGTTTTTTGTGATTCACAGTTAATTGTTAACCAGTCAACAGGAGAATTTGCAGCCAGGGACGAAAGGATGTCGGCATATGCAAAAGAGGTTATCAGATTGGCCGAGTTATTTCAGAACTGCCGACTTCTTCAAGTAAGCCGAGATGATAACAGCCACGCCGACGCATTGGCCAACCTGGCAAGTTCAATACAAACTGGAAAGACAAGAACAATTATGATCGACTATATGTCGGGCCCGAGCATAGAACCACAGAACGCAAAGCAAGAAGCAATGTGTGTGGACATGGGGCCAAGCTGGATGGATGCAATTGTTGCATTCCTGAAAGAAGGAAAGCTGCCAAAAGACCGCAAGGAGGCACACAAAGTCAGATTGAAGTCGGCAAGATTCAACCTGACTGCGGACGGACATCTCTACAGAAGGTCCTTCACTGGACCCCTTTTAAGGTGCGTACACCCTTTACAAGTTGAAGATTTTTTATATGAAATTCATGAAGGGATTTGTGGAAGCCACATTGAGGCGATCATTAGCCCATAGGGCCATCACCCAGGTATTGGTGGCCCTACATGCAAAAAGATCTTGAAGCATATGTAAAAAGTGCGAACAATGCCAAAAGTTTGCACCTTTGATTCATCGACCACCTTGACTGAATCTAGTATCCAAATTGGTGGCGTTTGCCCAATGGGGCATGGATCTGGTTGGACAACTTTCCCAAGCAACAGGGTAGAGAAAATACTTGCTGGTAGCAACAAATTACTTCACAAAGTGGATAGAGGCAGAACCTCTTGCCAAAATCTGAAATGTGGACGTCAAGAATTTCATATGGAAAAACATTATCACCAGATTTGGCATCCCTAGAGCCATCGCAGGTTTAACGACAACGCAGCTTTGACAAACTTATCAAGAACTTCTGTGCAAAATTCAAGATCAAGAATTACTTTTCAACACCAAGTTTCCCCCAAAGTAATGGGCAAGCAGAAGCATCCAACAAAGTAATTTTGGACGGAATAAAGAAGAGGCTGCAGGCAGCAAAAGGGAAGTGGGTAGACGAATTGCCCAACGTACTTTGGGCATATCGGACTACGCCGAGGAGATCAACGGGGGAATCCCCCTTTGCCATGGCCTATGGCACAGAAGCAGTAATTCCACTGGAAGTCGGCATCCCAGGGATCCGAACCCAGGGAGTTGAGCATGGGACTAATGACATACTCTTAGCCCGAGATCTGGATCTTTTAGAAGAGTGAAGAGAGAAGGCTGCAATTCAGCTTGCAGTATACCAGCAATAGCTTGCCAAAGCTTACAACAAGAAGGTCAACTCAAGAGATTTTCAAGTCGGCAACCTAGTCTTGAGAAAAGTCGTCGGCAACAAAAAAGACCCCAGAGAGGGCAAGCTTGGCCCAAACTGGGAAGGACCTTATAGAATTACTTCGGTGTTAGGCAATGGAGCTTATCGGCTTGAAGACAATGAGGGCAAAGCATTACCAAGACCCTGGAACACTTGTAATTTGAAATTTTTCTATCATTGAGATGTTCATTATTTTTGACCGATGTTATCAATAAAATCTTTTCAGAATTCTTCAAACACATATGATTGATTAAGATACTTAACATTGTTTATGGAAGACAAAAAATGAGAACCCAAGTGGAACTTAGGTTCACATTGGGGGCAGAGAGAAGACAAAGTCTACCACTTGTTGAAATTTGTAACAATTTACAAGTTGGTCAGACCGAGACAAAGTCTACCACTTGTTGAAATTTGTAGCAATTTACAAGTTGGTCAGACCGATACAAAGTTTACCACTTGTTGAAATTTGTAACAATTTACAAGTTGGTCAGACCGATACAAAGTCTACCACTTGTTGAAATTTGTAGCAATTTACAAGTTGGTCAGACCGATGTTTACCACTTGTTGAAATTTGTAGCAATTTACAAGTTGGTCAAACTGATACAAAGCTTACCACTTGTTGAAATTTGTAGCAATTTATAAGTTAAAGGTAAGCCGAGATAGTTCTCTAACTTCACTTGTTGAAATTTGTAGCAATTTACAAGTTGAAGTTAAGCCGAGATATCTGTTTCTCTTCGCTTGTTGAAATTTGTAGCAATTTACAAGTCGAAGTGAAGCCGATATTATTGCTTACAGACTTATAGCAATCTACTGGTTGGATAAACCAAAGAAGATGTTTAACACTTGTTGAAATTTGTAGTAATTTACAAGTTAAAGTTAAGCTGACATATGATCATCTGTTGAAATTTACAGCAATTTACAGGTTGAGGTAAATATAATTGTTTAAACCCTTGTTGAAATTTGCAGCAATTTACAAGTAGATCATTGTTTAATACTAATTCTAACTTGAGAAAAGTTTACTGTATATATTAATCCTTATTGAAATTTGTAGCAATTTACACATAGGACAGAATGAGATTACTGTTTAAACACTCGTTGAAACTTGAGAAAAGTCTGCAAAGTTAACATTGAATAGTATATGTTTTATACTTGTTGAAATTTATGAAAAGATTGCAGGTCAATATCTTGTCGAAGTAAAATTTGCAGTTATTATACCCGAGGTATGTAAATCCCGAGAAGATTGTGCAAAGGAAGAATTATATAAATCATACAAGATATTCTAAGTATAAAGCCATACAGAAGCAATGAAGAGAAATTAAAGACTAAAGCATTCAGAGAAAAATAGTTTCAGTTGTATATAATAAAGGCACTATGGCCTAGCAAAAGATAAGTGTTCACAAGTGACAAAGAAAGGCGCGTCGGCCATAAAGAGGAAGCTTACATTGTTCTGAAAACAAAAGTACAAAAAAGAAAAAAGTACAAAAGACATTCAATCTTCTTCAGCATTAACAGATGGTTGGGCTAGGACCTCGGAGGGCTCTGGGAGAACCACATCGGCATCTTTTTTTCCCACAACCTTTGCATCTTTTTCTACAACAACCTCGGCATCTTTGTCTGCCGCAATCTTGGCATCGATCTCCGCAAGTGTTTTGTCAAGACTTCTTTCAGCTAGAAGAAGGTCGGATGATAAATGAACTGGATCAGCTTCCGTGGACACCATCTCGGTCTCCTCATCTTGGGTTAAGTCTAGGATCTGCTCAACTTGAGGAGGAGACTTGACCTCAGCAGCATCCTTAGACTTTCTCACCAAGGCCTCTTCATCATTATTGTCTTCATCCTTATCTTCGGCTTCGGATTCAGACTCAGCTTCTTCCTCAGCCTGACTTAGAGGTGGAGAAGGAGGAAAGGGAAGAGGAATAACTTCAGCCTTGCGCCAGGGTGAGTCAGCAGGAAGATCAAGCTTTTTTACCAGGGATATCCAACCCACGGAAAATCCCCTATTGCATGCCTGCCTGACTTGAAGTTTGTAATCTTCAGTAACATCGGCTACACCCTGGGCATAAGCCTTTTCGTCGGCTTCTTTGATTTCGGCTGATTTCGTGGCCAGGGCTTTCTCGAGCTCCTTCTCGGCCTGGGCAGCCTTTTTCTCAACCTCTTTCTTTTTCGCCTCGAATCGCTGTTTTAATGGCCCAAGACCTCGGCCTTTTCCTCAGCTATTTGTTGGGCCTGAGTGGCAGCCTCGGCCTGATCCTCCAGAGTCTTCATTTTGTTTTGAAGACTCTTATTGATATCATCCAATTTCTCCTTAGTCTCAAAGGATTGCATAGAAAAGGAGTGGGCGTGCTGGATAGCCTGAAGGAACATAAAAACAGAAGTTAGTACAAAATTTACAAGTACAACAAGATGAAGAAAGACAGGTTACAAGATGAAGACACTTACTTGAACGCAGCGTTGCAGCATCAGAGCGTAATTTTCGTATTCATTCATCTCGGCGTTCTTTTCAAGATCGCTTGGGAGAAGGAGGGCTGTGCTTAGTGCAACACCGACGTTGATATCATCGGAGCTGTCACTAGCCAAAATAGGCTTGTTCTCCAATGTAATTTCAGGCCTCCAGGGGACATTTGGCACTTTAGAATTTGAAATCATCGCTGAAGAAGACCTTGGCTTCTTTGATTTTTGGGACTCTGATGGTTGAGCCTCAGCGGACCTTTTGACCGAAGAAGAAGCAGTCTTCTTGCTATCGGCCAATTGTGAGATAGGTAAGGCGTCTTCAGCCTCAGCCTCAGTAGCTTTGGACTTCGGCTGGGCCTTCTTGGTTCTTTTTGTCTTTGGTGGGGGCATGGATTGGGTTGGCACGGCATCAACGTCGGCTGGAAGGTCGGCTAGGAGGTCTTGGGCGACAGGTTTTGGACGAACCATTTCGGCAGTTTTAACGAGTCTGCGTCGGCGTTTTCTTTCAGGAATTGGTACCAAGAATGGTGCCGAGGTGGAAGGTTGATTGGTTGGGTCAGATGTGGATCCCTGATCTGTTTGGGATGAAGAAGCAGCTTGAGTTGTGACAGTAGGTGGGGAGAGGCTCTTTTTCTTCTTCCTTGGGGCGTCGGGCAAAGTGGATTTGTACGTGGGGATGAAATTCAGTAAGAGTGGAGCTTTGCGCTTTTGGATAGGAAGGTCCAGAAGCTTCTTTAAATCTTTGCCAAGGAAATAGGACTGGCGAAAGTCCTTGGGTGGCTTGCGAATGTCTGCAAAGAAGAACATGACATCGGAAATAGGCAAAGTTTTGAAGATTTAAAAAACAAACTAAGTAATTGACACTAGGCTCTTACCCTTGCCCTCTTTAACTGTTTGAGGAAGAGGGAAGAGATGGACTTCCTCGGCTGGGCCAAACTCCCAATTTCCCGAAGCAATGAGATAGTCATCTCTAGCCCCTTTGTTGGAGTCTAGGAGGTTGGCTACAATTTTGAACTCAGTGGACCTCGGCTTGAGGTAATACACAAAACCCTTTTCTTTCAGGTCAAGGGCACACATGGTGTAACAATATTGTATGTCGGCAAGAGTGATCCTAACATTCTCCTGCCTAGCTAAGGCTATAATGCCGTTAATCACATGATAGAAGTTGATGGTAAGTTGCATAGGGTTCGAGGTGTAGTAGTGAAGAACTTCACGAAAAAGGAGATTGAGTGGGAGCCGAAGTGCACATTCAACAAAAGCTACAATAGGGAAATGCATCGTATTGTCTGTAGGCATGATGGAATCATCATCCTCAGCTAGTCTAAGGTGAATGTCATCAGGAACAGAGAACTCTTGCCTAAAAAATTCAAGTTTGGTTGAGGTGTTTACCCTATGTCTCCACATACCCATGATTTTGGTGTAAAGGTGCTTGATTACAGAAAGAGGGTGCTTTTAAAGGGTCACTGGGACCTCGGTTTAAGCCTAGGTATATATTGATAAGGCTTGTTTCAGTTTTTCCTAAGAATTAATGGTTCTATATACAAATCCCAACCCTAAATCTATGAAAGCAAAGATTGGAGGCTTGAATCTGGGAAACACACAGAAAATAGAAAACAAGAACAAGATTTTCAGAATCAAGAACGAAGGTGGGCTATCAAGAGCCTAAAGAGTACAAAAAGTTGAAGGCCAAGAACAGTGGTGAAACAGTGCAAGTGACATGTGCAAAATCATGAAATAAGAATCATCCAGGAGAATAATTCACAAATTGAATGCTAGAACAGAACAGTAAAAGCAGGGAATTTCAGGAACAATCGAAAACTAGAGAAAAAAGGCCAGTTGCTTACCAGGAAAAGTGACACTGGAATGAAATTCGCCGAGGATAGACGACAGTAGCGAGAGCTTCGCAAGAACGGAAGAATGAAGACAGTTGCAGAGTTTGAAGCTTGAAGCAATGGCAGATTCGAAGAAGAAAGAGCTTTAGAGAGAGAAAATGTAAAGTAGACAAATGAAAAAGTGAAGAGATAGAAGAGAGAAGCAGGAGCTTTTGTCAAAAACGTGAAATGGCGGCAAAATAAGGCATTTATTACGTCTAGAATAATGCATGCGTCAGACGGCGTAGACGGATAAAAGACGGCTTACAAGCGCATCACAGGCACGGACCAATAGAGATGAAACACGTAAGAGAAACGGTTGAGAAGTAATGCAGGACAAGTCATATGCGTAGAAGAGTGCATTTGAATTCTTGTTCTTGAAAGAAGACAAGTCGGCCTGAAATAAATGATATCGGCTAAAGAGTTCTTGTGCCGACGTATTGAAAAGAACTAACGTTGTAGGTTCCATCACCTCAGAATGCCAAGATAATAGAACCTTGGGGGCAATTGTGGGGATATATTTCTAATTACCAACACGTGGCAAGGTGACGCCGACGTGTCAGCCGAGGTGCCACGTGTCGTGGTAAGTTATGCCGAGGTAATCTCGGAGTTGCCGAGGTTATCTCCGAAGATATCAGAATCCGGGATAAGCGGATAAAGGACAGGAGTCCTAGATTGGGAAAAGACTTCAGTTTGGATAAAGGTAAAACTCTTGGAGAGTTTTTGTCCTAAACCCATTGGGAGTTCCAGATTAGCAATAATCTTGAGTCCATTGGAGTTAGGCTCCTATTAGGACTAGGATTGTACTGACTATAAAAGAGAGGCACCCCCATAGGTCAAAGGTATGTTTTTAACACTCAAGCTTGTGAGTTGAATACTTGATTATCTTTAAGAGATATACTGACTTGATCGTCGGAGTGCCCCCGGGTGGAAGAACCACCGCCGGAGCCTTTTTCTTTCTGTGTAGGACAGTAGGGTGCCGTTTATTCTGCTTGTGTACTACAGCTGAATTACTAAGGATGGCAGTGTGATCAGAAAATCACTCACACAGGTATGATGTGATATTAAAAAAAAATAAAAACTCCTTAGGAGATGTTTGAGATGTTCTAAATAAGTGCATTTTTTGACTTTTTATTAAAAAAATGTATAGAAAAGTAGAGAAAATGAACAGAAAAAAGTAGAGAGGAGATGTTGATAGATATGAGCAAAAAAAGTATATGTATGCAAAAAGTGCACTTTTTTAGTGCATGCCAAACAAACACTTAGTATACTTTTTTTAAATGTAACAATGTGGCAGGTATGTTGTGACACTCTAAAAAAATTAAAAGTTTCTTAGTATACTTTTCCTAAACGTGACATATGTCACTTCAACGTGGCGGATCCAATTTGATTGAATTACTGTATGTCTTCAGATCACGTGCTAAAAAATAATTAGTAAGGACTTTACGTCCTACATTGCGTGTGTTAAAAAGAATCAAATTTTAAAAAGTTACTAGTGCGTTTTTCGAACAATGTGACACACAAACACCCC
Source organism: Camellia lanceoleosa (assembly GCA_025200525.1). NCBI lineage: Eukaryota > Viridiplantae > Streptophyta > Magnoliopsida > Ericales > Theaceae > Camellia > Camellia lanceoleosa. The sequence goes on along the minus strand of CM045759.1, from coordinate 69,472,444 downwards.
ACTACCTTCCCCATACATAATCATGTCACTTGTCCCCCAACTATACTAACAATGGCAAAACAATTAACAAATAATTTAAGAGACCACATAGTCACCAAAAAAACATTTAGGGCATTATAAACTATAAGTTTATAAAACAGAATTTATTAGTCAATTCTTCTTTTTTAAAGTATGTTTAAATCAGGCTCATGATATGTAATATTATTCTCTTTTGTATTAATAAAATCATAAATAAAAATATATACTTATAATATCGATATTTAAATAAAATTAAAGTAGTTTGAATAAGATATAATAAAAAACAGTAGTGATTCAGAACTCTAGAGCTGTGGCTCTAAATCCAGTTCTAATGATGTGAAAAAAAAAATACAAGCATAAGCATCACCATTACTATAACTTGTAAGACCCACACAATTAGAACTCTTTTAAATGTCTTATTTTAGAGTTCTCAAATATTTTTGAATAAAAAAGTACTTCAAATTAAATTAAATTAAATGGTCAAGGGAGACATAAGGGCAAGCTGTCCCAAGTTTGGAAAGTGTGTCTAGGGTTTACTTATAGGGCAAGGGTGCCGTTGTTAAATGTGAGTCGTGACCATACGACCACGAATCAAGATCTTTTCCTTGAGTTCTCTTCTTGACACTTTATTTGTTAGGTTATTGAGTCCACTTTTGGGCATAATTTTGATGATCCGAACCGTTTGCATTGTAAAATTTATTAAGTATATCATACCTGTAAAAAATCACGTTGATCGGATATCAAAAAATATAAGTTCAAAAAACTGTTTATTAAATTTTTTTAAAAACTAGTTTTTAGTTTGATGATCCGAACACATAATTTCTGATATCTGATCAACTTGATTTTTTACAAATATGATATACTTAGGGGTGTAATTTTGGCCCAGCCCGGCTCATTTCAGGCCTTGCGGGCTCTCGCCAAAAAATGGGTCGGGCAACAAGCCAGAAAACTAGGCCTAGGGGGTATTCGGCCTTTGGGCAGGCCAATGGGCCAGGCCTCGGCTCGGGTTTTGGGCGGGCTTGGGTGGGCCTAAATAATTTAAATTTTTTTTTTTTGTTTTTTCCACCAAAAGTTTATTATTTTCCATTAAAAATAACAATGGGCATCGAGCGGGCTGGGCTTTTGGGCGAGCCTTGAGCTGGCCAAGCGGGCTGGGCCGGACTTCAAAACGATGGCCCAAGCCTTGGCCCAAGGCCTCGAGCTGGGCTTGGGCTCGAGTCTAAGCGGGCCTTAATGGGCCGGGCCCACGTCGGGCCGCGGGTAGACTTCGGGCAGCCCGCGGACCACGGGCCAAAATTACACCCCTAGATATACTCAATAAATTTTAAAATATGAACAGTTCGGATCATCAAAATAACCTATTAGGACGCTGTAGATGTCCCCGAACGCCCCGGGAGGGATGAGTGCCATTCCGTTCATTTTGGGCTCACTACAGTTCGGACTCGAATTGTCACGGTTCTTAATCTGAACCAAAGAATCCAAATCCGGCAAATTGTTTTGAGAAAAACAGATTTTTGAAAGAAGTGCCAAACATGGACTGTTTTGCCAGATATAGAGTTGCTACCTAAATATTTTATTTTTGGGAAATTTAGGAAACGCTGACTCGTGCCTAAGGCCACGTGTCCGTCATCACCAAAGTTGTCTCGGCTCGGGAACTTGGGTACGATTGGGGAAGGTCACTTCGTGAGCACCCCCGCTCGCTCGATCAAAGATCGGCCTCTACTAATCATGATATCTAGTTTTGAAAACATTATGCATTCTTATTCCGGTTATTAGCCTAGATTTACTATGTGATGCGCACAGCATACAAGTATAGACTGGATCGCTTGAATTGGAACAAAACATCTCATGTTTGTTTTGAAAACAGTTTGCTACTTACAAGTAGGCTAAAATGCGAATTTGCCACCCTCAGGTGGGCTTAGAAAACAAAATGATTTGCCACTATCTAGTGTGCTTAAAACTCACAGTCGATGAATTGTTCCAATCCAAGTAACCCAATCTTCACCCACAGGCATTCAGGCAGTCATATCACATAAGCAAATAGCCTCATAGTAAGCATGCTATCATGGCAGTCACTCACACACATGCAAGGATGCTAAAGCGTAAAAACTTATCGAGTACTCCAAGCCAAAACAGAAACTAATTAGAAATCCATGCATAATCCTAGCTATACAGAAATGCCTAATGCAACACATGCAAAATGCAACTAAGATAGGCTCGGCTATTCTAAACATGGCATATGAGATGCTACAGCTAACAAGTATTCAACTTGGAATTGAAATACGATGCAGTGAGTTATGATGCGCCGAGCCTGGTGTATGCAAAACAGATGAATGAATGCAAACATGCTATTATACTGTATGCTAATTGAAACATGCCCTAATCTAACCATCATAAGTTGGTAAATAAAAGGTAGAGAAAGACGTGGGGTTGGAAGACATACATCACACGCACGCACGCTTATTACAACATTGCCCTTGCACAGAGGGTCCGAATAAATAATATACAATCCCAAATGAATAATACAGTCCGAATAAATACAAAATCCTAATTAATTAACAAATTAATCTAGGAAAGCAGTAAATTAGCATGCATGCTAGGGACTGCCTCGACTCTGCTCCGGATGATGAATGATGCATGTTCGGGTTGTCTTGCACAGAAATCCATTGCGATGCCCCGATTAGCCTCTGTGTGCAATTAAGCCCAGAATATTGCACGAAGTCCCAAGAGATTGTCGGTTTCTGATTTGCTGCAATAGAGAGCAGGAAAGGGGCATGGCAATGTATTTTCACATATGTATGCTTGACTACTCTTCAGGGAGTGTAGTCCTCGATCCTCATGCCACCAATCACGCATATCGATGCATGATGGCCGAGGAGTCGAATTGCACGAATCAATATGAAATGTATGCACATATAAACACAACAAGACCGAGACTCCATCATGGATAATCCGGAATGTCGGTGACTGGGAATTAAGACACGTTCCGTCACTCGGAGTACGAAACGTCATTCGTTTCCCGTGCTCGGGCTAACTCCTATCCCAAACATAATGCAAATGAGATGGTATACACCATGTAACTAATATACAATCTAGCATACACAATGCTATGAAATGGCATACGCAATGCTCGATGTAATACGACATACACAATGCTCTAACATGCAACCTAGCATACGTAATGCTACGAAATGAAATGGCATACGCAATACATGATGGACTTACACCAACATGTGTGGACCTCAGCCACACCCACATCAGTGGCCATAAGATGAAAATGAGACACTCGAGATGTGTGCACACATGCACGCAAACCGATGACCGAACCTAAGGCATCAAATGCCACTCTAACAAAGCATGGCAAGGCATGAAACATGGCATACAAGAATACAAATTCCAGCACTGAAATACGATGCTAAATGGTCCCGAAACATGAAAATATGGCACCCGATGCATGAGATGAGTCCCGAGACACAAAACTAGGCACATGTATTGACCTATAACTATACAAAGTATGCATTATTTGATCATGAAGCATAAAGGCAGAGCCAAGGCAGTCCCAAAATATGCATATTCTTAGTTCAAAGCATGGCCAAAAGATGCTAACAAGATGGACTAAAATAACATGCAACTTTGACTAGCAAACATGGTTTATATGGCAAGTATATGAAGCATATAGAATCTCACCAAACCAGCCAAAATCAGTGAACAAAACATGCCAAAATGTGCCCAAATAACCACTGAAATAAAGCCAACACATGCAAAAATGATGAGCTCCTTTAGAGGGCTATGCAAGGGATTATTAAGCACATACAAGATGGACACTTAGCATGATGCAAACAACTCTAAAAATCAAATATAATAGCTCCAAAACTTACCAAATTGACTCTGAAATGTGGCTTCAAAGCATACAAGATAGGGTCTCTTTAGAAGGCCAAAAGAACATCAAACAAGGCAAGGAGAGAGGGGGGTCACCCCCCTCTAATTTGGGCTATCAAAAACACATTAAGGCCACTGAAAATCCACTAGATTTTAGTGGCTAAGAGGCCAAAACAAGGCCAATGCAAATGCTCACATGTATGGCCCTAATCATGGAGAGATGAAGCATGCATGGGGGGAAGATGACCCCAGACAGAAAAGTGACCTTAAAAATACTTAAATAGAAGGTCAAAACAAGACTTTTTCTAGTTTATATCAAACCTCGAAAATATTCACAAGTAGGGCTAAAACATGATGCAAAAATGGCCCTAAAAGAGGGATTGAGCACAAAGGACAGCAGATGGGCTTAAACAGAAAAGAGCCCTTCAACAAAGTTGAAGAAGGACTCAAAAAAAGACACTTTTCAGTTTACATAAAGTCTCGAAAATGATTACAAGTAGGGATAAAATATCATACAAAAATGGCCCTAAAAGAAAGATAAAGCACAAAGAGGGAGTAGAAGACCTCAAACAGAAAAGTGTCCTTATACAAACATGAATATGAGCTCAAAATATGACACTTTACAGTTTATAGAACAGTCCAGAAATGCTTGCAAGTATAGCTTATAAATGAAGCAAGAAAATGCAAGTTTAAGAGAAACAGAGACTTACCCTAGAAGAGTAGCAAATCAGGGGCTTTTGGACCAAAATTCTGAGCTTTCAACCTCTTCAAATGGCCTCCAAGGTGCTGGAATGGAGTGTGGAGGTAGTAGGCTTGGAGGTGTAGTGTAAAGGTTAAGAACAATGGGTGTTTTGAGCTTGGAAGAGAGAGAGCTATGGGGGAAGATGAGTGTGTGCCTCAGCTGGTTTTCTAACCCCTAAAAATGAAGCTTAGGTGCTGGCTTTATAGATGGAGAGAAGCAAAGGAAAGGGGGGGAAAATCCAATTCAAATTTCCCTTCAAAAGGGCAGACTCTCGGACAGTGGGTCAAGTGCAGAATAGCTGGCACAGCTGGAACACACTCAGGAGGGCAAACATGGCCGGCCAGGTGCAAAAGGTTCAGGTGGCCGGCCAGCCACCTCCCTTGGCCGGCCGGCCAGTTCAAAAGGGTCAGGTGGTCGGCCTGCCATCTTTTCTGGCCGGCCTGTTACTTTTCCTGGTTTTTCAGGACAAAAAATGGATCTGCCGGAAAGAAAGATGGCCGGCCAGTGGTTAAGAAGTCCAATGGTGGCCGGCGAAGTGTCCAAATTGAAGCCTCGGAAGTTATCTTTCCAATGGTGCAAACCTTGCATTAAAATTCCTCATGTGCAAAAATTCATGCCTGTTTTGGTGAAGCCGCGCAGATTCGGTCCAACCGGAGTGATGCCCTACTTCAATCAACCATATCTCTCTCGTCCGGAATTGGCTTTAGGAGATTCTTGAGTGAAAAATGAAGCCTCGGAAGTCTTCTTTCCAACGGTGGTGGCCTCATAGCTTGATTCCAAGTATGCAAATGAATAGGCTCGATTCGGCGAGGGTTGCTCGACTCTCTCTTAACAGTTCATGCCCATTTTCTCCCCCAACTGGGTTTCTTCCCTCTTCTCTTCTTTTCTTCAAATTCAAACCCCTAAGTAAGGTGTTTTGAAAGATTTTTCAAAGATTTCATCTCTCTTTCATTCATTTCTGCTTTGTCCTTGCTCGGTTTACCGAAAAGCGCAATATTTAACAAAATGCGAGCGTTGGAACATCGTAGAAACTTTATTTCAAAAACGTTTTGAAAGAGAGGGTTTTAAGGTCTAAAATCTTTTGATCAAGATTGTTTTGGTCCAAAAAGGGGTATGAAGTTGAGCTTTGACTCTCTCCTTGCCGAAACCTTTCTCCACCATGTAAACCATCAGTCGCGTCCAAGTCTTAAGGGCGGTCAAAAATGGGGTGTTTACAGACGCTTCACCCACCAAAGTGGACATTAATATACGACTCATTTTGCTCTCTCTGTCTCTCTCTATCTCTCAATTTAATATTTGTTTGCAATTTTGGTTGCATTACTCTTAGATTTCTTTGTAAGCAAAATAATAGTCTTCGTTTAAATAATAATGCAATTTTGGTTTGTTTATTTTTAGGTTTAGTTTATTTTCAGTTTGTTTGTTTTTTATTGTTTATTGTTTAATTTTTTTTTTCTTGGTTTTTTTTAATAAATATATTATTTATTGTTTGATTTTTTCTTTTGGTTTATTTGTTTGCCAAGAAATCAGGAGAGAAGAATTCATAACTTTTGGATCTCAATACTTAACGGACATCTCTCTCTCTCTCTTAGTTTCCATTAAGACTAAGCTTCTCTCCATGATTTATTCGCATTCAAAATTATAGTCTTTGTTTCTAATTATCTTTTTCATATTTTGTTTCATTTTTTAAATAAATATAATATTTATTGTTTGATTTTTTTGTTTTTGTCTTTTTGGTTTATTTGTTTGCCAAGAAATTGTGAGAAAAAAATTCATAAATTTTGGATCTCAATACTTGAGAATGAAAAAATGAACATCTCTCTCTCTCTCTCTCAGTCTCCATCGAGACTAAAGTTTCTTTCCATGATTTCTTTGCGATCAAAATTATAGTCTTAGTTTCTAATTAACTTTTTTCATATTTTGTTATGTGTTTTTAATAAGTACATTGTTTATTATTGTTTTTTTTTTTTTTTGATTTACTTGTTTGCGAAGAAATCTTGAAAGAAAAATTCATGACTTTTGGATCTCAATACTTGAGAATAGAAAAAACGGATCTCTCTCTCTTGGAGTCTCCATTGAGACTAAGTTTCTCTCCATAATTTCTTCGCAATCAAAATTAAAATCTTAGTCTATACTAAAGTTTTTCATACTTTGTTTTGTTTATTTAACAAATATATTATTTATTTTTTGTCTTACTTTTTGTTTTTGTTTTTTGTTTTTTGTTTTTTGTTTTATTTGTTTGCCAAGAAACCGGGAGAGAAGTATTACTAATTGTTGGATCTCAATACATGAGAATAGAAAAAACGGACATTTCTCTCTTGGAGTCTCCATTCAGACTTAAGTTTCTCTCCATATCTCAATCAAAATAATTATCTCAATTTCTAATTAGCTTTTTCATGTTTTGTAATGTTTTTTTAATAAATATTTTATTTACTATATATATATATTTTTTTGTTTGCCAAGAAATCATGAGAGGGAAGAACCATAAATTTGGAATAAAAAATAAATACTGGTGGATAGAAAAAGCGAATGTCTCTCTATCAAAGTCTCCATTGAGACAAGTTTCTTTCCATGATTTCTATGCAATCAAAATATAGTCTTAGTTTCTAATTAGCTTTTTCATAGTTTGTTTTGTTTTTTTAATAAATATATTATTTATTATTTTTGTTTTTGGTTTATTTGTTTGCCTAGAAATCCTGAAAGAGAAGAATTCATAACTTTGGAAGCTCAATCAATACTTGAGGATAGAAAAAACAGACATCTCTCTATCGAAGTCTCCATTGAGACTTCTTTCCATGATTTCTATGCAATCAAAATATAGTTTTAGTTTCTAATTAGCTTTTTCATAGTTTGTTTTGTTTTTTAATAAATATATTATTATTATATTTTTTTGGGTTTTTTTTTTGCCAAGAAATCCTTAGAGAAGAATTCATTCATTTTGGATCTCAATACTTGGGAGTAGAAAAAATGGACATCTCTCTCTAGAATTCTCCATTAAGACTTACGTTTCTCTCCACGATTTCTTTGCAATCAAAATAATTCTCTTAATTTCTAATTAAGTTTTTCATATTTTGTTTAGTATTTTTTTAAAGAAATATATATATTGATTTTTTGTTTTGTTTTGCCAAGAAACCGTGAGAGAAGTATTACTGACAGTTGGATCTCAATAAATGAAAATAGAAAAAGTAGACATCTCTCTCGGAGCCTCCATTGATACTATGTTTCTCTCCATGATTTCTTTGCAATCAAAATGAGTCTTGGTCTCTAAATAGTTTTTTCATATTTTGTATTTTTTAATAAATATATTATTTATTGGTTTTATTTTTGATTTTGATTTTTGGTTTATTTGTTTTCCAAGAAATCATGATAGAGTAGAAAAAATGGACATCTCTCTCCCTTGAAGTCTCCACTGAGACTTAAGTTCCTCTCCATGATTTCTTTGCAAACAAAATATTTTTTTTAGTTTGTAGTTAAGTTATTCATATTTTGTGTGGTATTTTTAAGATATATATATATATATATATAATTTGATTTTTTGTTTTGTTTTTTGGTTTGCCAAGAAATCTTGAGAGAAGTATTACTAACTGTTGGATCTCAATACATGAGAATAGAAAAAGCAAACATCTCTCGCTTGGAGTCTCCATTGAGACTTAAGTTTCTCTCCATGGTTTCTTTACAATCAAAATTATAGTCTTAGTTTCTAATTAGCTTTTTCATATATTTTTTTATTTTTTTAATAAACATATTATTTATTTATTGATTTTTTTTGTTTGTTTTTGATTTTTGGTTTATTTGTTTGCCAAGAAATCATTAGAGAAGTATTACTAATTGTTAGATCTCAATACATGAGAATAGAAAAAACGGACATCTTTCTCCTGGAGTCTCCATTGAGACTTTCTCTCCATGATTTCTTCGCAATCAAAATTATTGTCTTAGTTTCTAATTAGTTTTTTTTATATTTTGTATTTTTTTTAATAAATGTATTATTTATTTATTGATTTTTTTTTTCTTTTTTTTTTATTTGTTTGCCAAGAAATTCTGAGAGAGAAGAATTCATAACTTTGAAATCCTCAATCAATACCCGAGGATAGAAAAAACAGACATCTCTCTATCGAAGTCTAAATTGAGACAAAGTTTCTTTCCATGATTTCTATGCGATCAAAATATGGTTTTAGTTTCTAATTAGCTTTTTCATATTTTGTTTTGTTTTTTAATAAATATATTATTTATTGTTTTTGTTTTTGGTTTATTTTTTTGCCAAGAAATCTTTAAAGAAGAATTCATTGATTTTGGATGTCAATAATTGGGAATAGAAAAAATGGACATCTCTCTCTTTTGAAGTCTCCACTGAGACTTAAGTTTCTCTACATGAATTCTTTACACTAAAAATAATTGTCTTAGTTTCTAATTCGGTTTTCATATTTTGTTTGGTATTTTTTTAACAAATATATATATATATATTTTGATTTTTTGTTATGTTTTTTGGTTTGTATGATTTTTTTTTTGGTTTATTTGTTTGCCAAGAAATCATGAGAGAATAATTCATAACTTTTGGATCTCAGAACTTGAGAATAGAAAAAACAGACATCTCTCTCCGGAGTCTCAATTGAGATTATGTTTTTCTCCATTATTTCTTTGCAATCAAAATTATAGTCTTAGTTTCTAATTAGATTTTTCATATTTTGTATTGTTTTTTTAATAAATATATTATTTATTTATTTTTTTGATTTTTGGTTTATTTGTTTGCCAAGAAATCATGAGAGAAGTATTATTAACTGTTGTATCTTAATACATGAGAATAGAAAAAACGGACATCTCTTTCTTGGAATCTCCGTTGAGACTAAGTTTCTCTTCATGATTTCTTCACAATCAAAATTATTGTTTTAGTTTCTTATTAGTTTTTTCATATTTTGTATTGTTTTTTTAATAAATATATAATTTATTTTTTTTTATGTTTTCTGATTTTTGGTTTATTTGTTTTGCAAGAAATCCTGAGAGAATAATTCATAATTTTGGAATCTCAATAGAAAAAACGGACATCTCTCTATTAGAGTCTCCATTAAGACTAAGATTCTTTCCATGATTTCTACACAATCAAAATATAGTCTTAGTGTCTAATTAGCTTTTTCGTATTTTGCTTTGTTTTGTTTTAATAAATATATTATTTATTGTTTTTGTGTTTGGTTTATTTGTTGCAAAGAAATACTTGGAGCAGAGTTCATACATTTTGGATCTCAATGTTTGGGAATAGAAAAATGGACATCTCTCTCTAGAAGTCTCCACTGAGACTTAAGTGTCTCCATGATTTCTTTGCAATCAAAATAATTGTCTCAGTTTCTAATTAAGTTTTTCATATTTTGTTTGATATTTTTTTTAAGAAATATATATTTTTTGTTTTTTGTTTAGTTCGATTTTTATTTTGGGTTTATTTGTTTGTCAAGAAATCGTGAGAGAATAATTCATAACTTTTGGATCTCAATACTTGAGAATAGAAAAAATGGACATGTCTCTTTTGGAGTCTCCATTGATTCTCTCCATGATTTCTTTGCAATCAAAATTATAGTCTTAATTTCTAATTAAGTTTATTTATTTATTTATTTTATTTGTTGCTTTATTTGTTTGCTAAGAAATCTTGAGAGAAGAATTTATAACTTTTGGATTTCAATACTTAGAAACAAACATATATCTCTCTTTTGGACTTTCCATCGAGGCATTGAGGAGTTTCTCTGTTGGTTTATTTAATAAATATATTATTTATTTTTTGTCTTACCTTTTGTTTTTGTTTTATTTGTTTGCCAAGAAATCGTGAGAGAAGTATTACTGATTGTTGGATCTCAATACATGAGAATATAGAAAAAACGAACCTCTCTCTCTCGGAGTCTACATTGAGACTAAAGGTGTGTTTGATTTGTGTTTTGAGATAAATTTTTAAAAAAAAAATTTGGGGAGAAAGTTTAGAAATTTTTTTGGTTTGTTTGGTTGCATATTTTGAAAATAGTTTTGGAATTAGGAATTTAGGATGATTTGATTTTTTATTGTAGTTGAGTAGATATTTGTGAAAGAAAAAATGATGGAGAAAGAGAGATGAGAGAAAAAAAGTGATTGATTAATGTGTAGGAGAAAGAAAGTGGGTATGTTTGGTTTAGTTTTGTAGAGTGATTTTGAATTTTTTTTTTTTAAAAATTTGTTTGGTTTGTAATTTTTCTAAAACAATTTTTAAAATCACTTTTTCTCTCTTACACATCAATTAATCACTTTTTCTCTCTCCTCTCTCCTTCTCAATTACTTTTTCTCTTACACACATCTACTTAATTATAACAAAATATCAAATCATTCCAAATTCTTAAATTCCAAAACTACTTTTAAAATACACAACCAAACAAACTAAAAAAATTTCTAAACTCTCTCCCCAAAATATTTTTTAAAAATTACTCTCTCAAAATCAAACCAAACATACCCAGTGATTTTGGAAAAAAAATTTAAAAAATTTCTAACCAAACAAAATTTTAGAAATTTTTTTTTAGAATTTATGTTTTGAGAGTTAAACCAAACAAGGCCTAAGTTTCTCTTCATAATTTTTTCGCAATCAAAATTATAATCTTAGTTTCTAATTATCTTTTCAATATTCTTTTTGTATTTTTTTCATAAATATTTTATTTGTTTTATTTTTTGTTTTTTGCTTTATTTGTTTGCCATGAAATCTTGAGAGATTAATTCGTTACTTTGGTATCTCAATACTTAGAATGGAAAAAACGAACATTTCTCTTTTGGAGTCTTCATTGAGACTATTCTCTGAATGACTTATTTGCACTAAAAGTGTAATCTAAATTTCAAACGAAGTTTTTCATATTTTTCTTGGTTTATTTTAATAAATATATTATTTATTTTTATTTTTGTTTTTTTGTTTGCGAAGAATTCCTAAGAGAAGAATTCATAGCTTCTGGATCTCAATACTTTATGTGTGTGTGTGTCAATTTTCGACTACATTGCCAAATTAGTACTCAGTTGTAGAACACCGGCAGAATAGATTAAGCCCGAAAACCTGTCACAGAAAGATAAGAATCCCGTGGTGGTTCATCCACTCGGGGACACTCCAACGATCAAGTCAGTAAAATATCTCTAAAAAATAATCAATAGTGCTTAACTCACTAGACAGAGCATAAAAGACATACCTTAGACCCATGAGGGTGCCTCCCTTTTATAGCCAACACAATCCTAGTCCCAATAGAAGCCTAACTTCAATGGACTCAGGATTACTGCTAATTTTGGACTTCTAGTAGGATTAGGATAAACTATCTAAGAGTTTTATCTTAATCCAAACTGAAGTCTTCTCTCATTCTACGACTCTTGTCCCTTATCCTTTTATCCCGGATGCCGGTATCTTTGCAGATAACCTCGGCCTAGCCGAGATGATCTCGGCGTCATGACCAGGACACGTGGCACTTTGACTGGCACCTCGGTGACACTTCGACCACGTGTTGTCATTCAAAAATTATGTCTCCACAACTGCCCCCTGGGTTCTATTACCTTGGCATCCTGAGGTGATGGAACCTATATCATTCTTTCCTTTAATCAGGACCCCAGTTAACCTCAACTTGTAAACTTTTCTCAAGTTTGAACAAGTGTTAGAAATAATCTCGGTTTAACTGCAACATGTAAACTTTTCTCAAGTTTTAACAAGTGTTAAATATCATCTTGATTTAATTTCAACTTGTAAATTTTTCTCAAGTTTCAATAAGTTTTAAACGTCATCTCGGTTTAACTTCAACTTGTAAATTTTTCGCAAGTTTCAACAAGTATTAAACATAATCTCGATTTAACTTCAACTTGTAAATTTTTCTCAAGTTTCAACAAGTGTTAAACACTATCTCGGTTTAACTTCAACTTGTAAACTTTTCTCAAGTTTCAACAAGTGTTAAACATAATCTCGGTTTAACTTCAACTTGTAAACTTTTCTCAAGTTTCAACAAGTGTTAAACACTATCTCGGTTTAACTTCAACTTGTAAACTTTTTACAAGTTTCAACAAGTGTTTAAACATAATCTCGGTTTAACTTCAACTTGTAAACTTTTCTCAAGTTTCAACAAGTGTTAAACATCATCTCGGTTTAACTTTAACTTGTAAACTTTTCACAAATTTCAACAAGTGTCAAAACCATTTTTCTTCTCTTGTTTGGACATCTTTGTCCCTAGCATGTCCTCCTCGGCTCTAGCATACTTTTCTATCCTAGCCATCAGCTCCTCTATGCTTTTCGGCAATGTCTTTGCCAATGATTTTCGAAGAAGGCAGTTATCCTTCAAGCCGTTTCTAAACGATATGACCGCTACCTCTTGGTTGCATCCTGGTATTCGGTTGAATACCTCATAATACCTTTTGGCATAGGCCCTACGGCTTTCATCATCGCCGATCTTCAGGGCCATTAGGGCGTCTACCCTCAATGGCTGTAGCTTGTTTGTTACGAACCTGGCCACAAACATCTCGGCCAGGCCTTCCCAAGTCTTCACGCTTCCCTTTGGTAGTTTGTGAAACCAATCTGATGCAAGCTCCCCGAAGAATGAGGGGAACACTTTGCAGAGTAACGGCTCGTTCCCAGTGTACAACGCCATCGCGTTCAGGTATAATCCGATGTGAAAGTTGGGGTCCGACTTCCCATCGTATATCTGGAACCTCGGCATACTGAATCTCGTCGGGACCTCAACCTTGTCTAGCTCTACCGAGAATGGTGCTCTCGGTTTAATAGTTGAGGTTACCTCGGCATGATCTTGCTTCCTCTTGAGGTAATCACTTAAGTCCTCTTTGGTCTGCCCAGGAGCTCGGCTATCTTCTGATTTTAGTCTCTTAAGTGCACTGCTTTCAGCTTCGTTGTGAGCCCTTTTTGATCTTTCTCCGTAGGTTGCGTCGAAGCACAACTCCTGCCTCTGAACATGCTGATGTTCTCTGGGATTTGCCTCCTTGGTGCGATGTGTCCTTCGGGACTCTTCCTTTCCTGGTTCTCCACGTCCGACCTCCCTTAAAGGTCGGTGAGAATGTCTTTCGCTTTTGGGGTGTTGGGGGGCTATTGGGATAGTTTTCTGTCCTCCTTTCTGGGCATTGGCCGCTGGAATCGGCGTGTCATGCAGCGAGAATGGTGGCTGCATGACATTGTTTTGCATCATGAAGTTGACGACCGATTGCAGGTCCGCCAACTTGTTCACAATCTCTTTAACCTCTTCGTCTCTCAGTAGGCATCTGTCCTTCCATACTTGGAGGTTCTCTTCGTTATAGTACCCACTTCGATCTGGTTTCTTTGGTACATCGCCATCCTGGCCGACGTCTTTGTTGCTGTGATCCTGGTCACGAGTTTCTGTGTTGTGGTTGTCTCCTTCGACGTCAAGGTCGATAGGTCTGCCACTCCTAGCAGGAGTGTCGTCCCCAATCTTTTCCTTCTGTCCGTTGCTGGCCATCTATTCTCCTTTCTTCTCACAGACGGCGCCAAATTGTGTGTGTCAATTTCCGACCACACTGCCAAACTAGTACTCAACTGTAGAACACCGGCAGAATAGATTAAGTCCGAACAACCTGTCACAGAAAGATAAGAATCCCGCGGTGGTTCGTTCACCCGGGGACACTCCGACGATCAAGTCAGTAAAATATCTCTCAAAGATAACCAATAGTGCTTAACTCACTAGACAGAGCATAAAAGACATACCTTAGACCTATGAGGGTGCCTCCCTTTTATAGCCAACACAATCCTAGTCCCAATAGAAGCCTAACTTCAATGGACTCAGGATTACTGCTAATCTTGGACTCCCAGTAGGATTGGGATAAACTCTCTAAGAGTTTTATCTTAATCCGAACTGAAGTCCTTTCTCATTCTAGAACTCTTGTCCCTTATCCGTTTATCTCGGATTCTGGTATTTTCGCAGATAATCTCGGCCTAGCCGAGATGATCTCGGCATCATGACTAGGACATGTTGCACCTTGGCTGGCACTTCGGTGGCACCTCGACCACGTGTTGTCATTCAAAAATTATGTCTCCACACTTTAGATTGGAAAAATGGACCTCTTTCTGGCAGAATCTCTATTGAGACTAAATTTCTCTCCTTGACATTTCTTTGCAATCATAATTATAGTTTGAGTTTGCAATTAGCCTTTTCATGTTTTGTTTTGTTTTTTTTTAAAAATATAATCTTAATTTCTAATTAGCTTTTTCATATTTTGCTTTGTTCTTTTAATAAATGTATTATTTATTGTTTTTGTTTGGTTTATGTTTTTGCAAAGAAATGCTTGGAGAAGAATTTGTACATTTTGGATCTCAATATTTGGGAATAGAAAAATGGACATTTCTCTCTCGAAGTCTTCATTGAGACTTAAGTTTCTCTCCATGATTACTTAATTCTCTCTCTATGATTTCTTTGCAATCAAAAGAATAGTCTTAGGTAGCGTTTGGTAGAGTTTTTTAAATATGATTTGAGAATAGAGTTGTATTTTGAGTTTGTGAGTTTTAGAATTATGATTTGAGTGTAGAAATTTGTTTGGTTATGAGTTTTGAAAATAGTTTTGAATTGAGTGTTGAATGTTTGATGTGACACGTGAAATAAAAAAAATTGTTTGGTTATGAGTTTTGAAAACATAATTCAAAAAGTTATAACTCATAACCAAACACATAACTCAAAATTCTATTGAAATTTCTGATCAACACTCATAACCAAACTTTTTTTCAAAAGTCAATTCAAAAAATTAATTGTTAACAAAGAATAACACTCATAACCAAATTCTTTTTAAAATTCAATTCAAAAAATTAATTATTAACAAAAAATAACATAATTTTATATTTAATTGAAAATAACTAAAAAAGTTATAACTCATAACCAAACACATAATTTAAAACTCTATCGAAAATTCTATTCGAAACTCATAACCAAACTATTTTTAACATTCAAGTAAAAAAAAAATGTCATTTTGGTTTTAAAATATTAATTTTTATATTTAAAAAATATCAATATATATATATATATATATTTCCAAATAACAGTTGGCGATTGGCGATTGGTAATTGCAAAAAAATAAAAATATTACACTGCTTCGGTCTGTCAATCGGCCTAATGTCCGGGAGGATGATCGGGTAGATTCAAAATTCAAAAATCTTGTGCTTTTTAGAATGGAGAACACGAAAAAGAGAGAGAGTAGCCAAACGTGAAGGAGAATTGCATTTTGAAATGTGTGGTGGAATCACATTTTGAAAACTCTATCCAAACATGAAATGCAAATGGAGGGGTGAAATTACATTTCCAGAACACAACCAAACAGAGTCTTAGTTTCTAGTTTAGTATTTCATACTAGCGGATGATCCGTGCCTACGGCACTCCAAGTTAAAAAAAATAAATAAAAAAATAATCACATTCAAGTTAATACACTTTTGACCAATGAAAAATAAAAGTTAAGACAAACTAATGTAGCACTTCCATACTTGTAAAAATTCACCACATTGTAGTTATGATCCATTCAATCCATTAATGATTCTTCATATTCAAGATTAAACTTCGTATCACAGTGTATACGAAACTTTCAATATACACATATAGACAATTACAATAATTTTTAATTCTCTTGTCCTTTTACTTTGTAATTACAATATGAAACTTAACACATATAGTTCATAAATTAATTTGAAACCAAAAAATAAATAATTAAGCATTCTATGTGGGTGTTTGGGAAGTTGCTATTTTAGTAAACTATTTTAAGAGCAGCCGTGCTACAAACCCCCACTGGGGGTCGACCCCCAGTGACGTGGCACTGCGTGATTCGCCGAAATCTAAAAAAAAAAAAAAACAATTTTTTTTTGCCCAATCACCCCCTGACACGCATGACCCCTAGTGACCCCCATTGGGGGTCTTAGGCATTTCTGTTTTAAGAGGCTAAAATTTTTGTGTTTGGGAAGATAGATTTTTTTGTAGTTGGATATGATGTTTGTGAGAGAAAAAGTGAAATGATTATAGGTTTGATGTGACATTTTGTCTTATTGACTATTTTAACCTATTTTGTCTTTTAGTGCTACTTTAGCCAAAAAAAAAAAAGCTAAAAATGCTCTTCCCAAACACCCCAATATATATGTATAGCCTCAAGTGTAATCCCACTCTAAACTTGGTTCAACATCTCCATATGCATTTTAGATCTGATTATTTCTTATTGCCAGTAGCACACTACCATAAATGCATGATTCTTGAAAAAGATCAAAAGATGCATTTGCAAATCCAGTTGATATTTCAAAGGGAATTACAATCTCGCAAACTACTATCTTTCAAATGGAACCAGTTGGTCTTTTCACGTTAAGTAAATTCATTCTATCCATTACATTATACGCATTTGTATGCATTTATAGTATTTAAAGAAGGAATGATAGTAAAAAGAAAAGGCTTTTTATATTAGATATGTGTCGTCTCCCAGTTGTGCAATCCATGTCACCCACTTGTATATTCTGTCACCTAACTGCTTGTAATTCAAGTGAAAAATGAACAATAGAAGAAAAAAAAAATCAGAGAAAATTTTAAAGAAGAGTGGAGAGTGGTACTTTAAGAAGAGCTATTTGATAAGGAAGTAATGGTTACATACTGGCAAGGAAGAAAGGCTGAGTGGGTGTAATGGCTATTTGGCATGTCAACATCGTTAATTCCTCTATATCAAACTGATAAACATCAACCCAACTTTGATTTTGGTGGTTGATGTTACATGAGAGAGAGAGAGAACTTAGCCATTCAAAAAGCACCCAAATGGTTGTCATAGCATTCAAAACACGTTCTGAAATCTTCTTATCACTCCATAATGGCACATTAGCAACTACAAATTAAAAATTGAACTGATATTTGAACTGGACATCCAATGTCATCGCCTAGATGTCAACAAAGAAAAATTTGGAAGCAGAAATGATACAATTCACAAATTACAACTTAATGATCAACTAAATATTAAAAACTCAAATTCCGCAATTTAGGAAAGAGGGCAAAACTCCCAGTTATGCCAACTCCACTTGGGAAAAAATAATAGTTCAAATATTATTCTGTGTTCAAGTAAAAAAAAATGTAATTAGCATAATCACGCTTTTATCAAAAACCTGATCTAGTCAAAAACCCACAAATGAAACCAAATCAATAGTATAAAATGCTAGAAAAGTTATGATGGAATTCAGTCAATGGTGGCAAGTACTCCAAAACCATATGGACAGAGGGTAAATTTCAGTCATCAGCACAACATTTCACATCTTCAATTCAACACAAATTGAATCC
Organism: Camellia lanceoleosa; assembly: GCA_025200525.1. Lineage (NCBI taxonomy): Eukaryota > Viridiplantae > Streptophyta > Magnoliopsida > Ericales > Theaceae > Camellia > Camellia lanceoleosa. The sequence goes on along the minus strand of CM045759.1, from coordinate 69,454,546 downwards.
ACCCAACCAAACCAGTATAAAAATTAAAAATTAAAAAGCACATTGAGATTTAGCTAAGAGAGGGAGGAAGTAAATCAACAATTGTTAACAACTATATTGAAACTCTATTCAAAATCACTTAATAACAAATGTTACATGCAAAAACAAAATTAAATGTCTCAAATGAGAAATACTCAACAAAATAGTCCTATCCACAAAACTTTTTAGTTCAAACTTTCCAATTTCATTTGATTATTCAAGTAAAAATAATAAAATTTACGATGAAATCATGAAATTGTCCTATTTATACCCAAAAAACAATATATATTCATTGTACTATTACCTAATACTATCCATTTAACTGAATTGAATCAATCTGACAAAGATATGAGCTATTGCACATTGTTTTCCTATGCATTTTGTTAGTTTCTTTAGACCAAGAATCAAACCATCTAATTTAAGCAATCAATCAAAACCACACACATATGCAGACGCTAAACTAATAATATAAAATTTAAGCTAAAGATGCACTATTTTATGTCAACATCAATAACCTACCAATCAATAATACCAAGAACAAAAAGATATTAGATTTCACAATGAACATAGTTAAATCATTACACTATGAAAAAAATAGAATTTGAAAATCAAATTGAAAGCAGGCTAACAAATAGAACGCTTCTCTGTTAAACCAACTAATAATGATGAAACTATAAACAACCAATTAGAGGATTCTATGTAAATAAGAAGACTTTTGTTTAATATAGGCATATTTTTTAGCTCAAAATTGAGTTGGGCCCAAATGTCTTTTGGGGTGGGTCCGAAGAGGTGATGTGTTCCTTGCCGCGTGGCAAGTCACACGTGGGTCCGAAGAGGTGATGTGTTCCTTGCCGCGTGACAAGTCACACGGTGAAGACGGAACGTCAAAACCATTTATGAGTGAATGGGAAGTTAACGTCGTTTTCGAATTTAACATTAATTTTTTAGATAAAAATTCTTTTGAATTTTTTCAATAAAAAATTATTATGGGAATTTAATTTAATTCTAAATTCAAATTTTGAGTTCCTAAGTGGTTTTCTAAAATTTATACCTCTTACTTTATTTATTAAATTATTCAATTTGTTTAATATATATATTCAATAGTTTAATATATATATATATATATATATTCAAAATAGTTTATTTAATAAAGGTAAAATAAATTTGAATTCCAAACAGGTTGTTTGACCGATGGATCTTTTCAAATTTGTTTTCAATTTGCCTCGGTCAACTTTATTTGAATGTGATACGGGCAGAACCTGTTCACTACAGTTTTGCACCTATTCATTTCCTTAATACACCTGTTCGGGTCATTTGTTGTTGCCTATAAATACTACATTCCAGCAATGTTAAAGCCCCGAAAAAATTCAGTCTGTATATTCTAATATTGCTGTCCATTTTGCTCTAAGAACATATATTCTTCATATATTAGATTTAGAAAAAATATTCAGAGAGTTAGAACACAGGTTTGGTTCGCCGAACAAATTGTTTGGTGTACTACTACAATTTGTGAAGATCATTGTATACTAGGAGATAGACGCCACTCAACCGTAAGTATCGTAGCGGGGTGAATCTGTCTTAAGGACAGAGTGTCACACACTCGACTTGGTTTTAATTTTAATTCGGTTCGATAAATAAATCTGGTATGTTATTTATTTGTTTTGTTTGAATTTATTTCAAATTATTTTATTTACACAGAAAATTGTTCCAACAATCTTAAGACAGATTCGAATTATTCTGTTTACAGAATTTTTTGTTTGTTTCCCTTTTTTATTCTTCGTAAATAATTTCAAAAGAAAATTATTTTCTGTGGATTTATAAAATAATATTCTGGTTGGAAAAACAAATAGTGATTATATGCTATTTGATAGATAGTAGTAATATACTGTCTCTTTTCTTTGACAATAACTAGTAGTACGATATTGGTGTTATTAACAATTCAGAATATATTTTTGTGAAATTTTTTTTTTAGAAATTAACTTTGGGTTTTAGAAATTATTTTCTGAGTTTTCATTACTTAAAATTCTGTTTTAGTATTTTAATTATTGAAATGCTACTGAAATTAATTTTTTGTGTGGAATTAATTTGGTTAAATAAAATTTTATTTTATTTCCAAATTAATTGAAAAATAAAAGTTATTTTCTTAATTCTTTTATTTTACAGAATTTAATTTCTTGTGTGAAATTAATTTGGTTAAATAAAATTTTATTTTATTTCCAAATTAATTGAAAAATAAAAGTTATATTCTTATTTCTTTTATTTTACAGAATTTAATTTTCTGTGTGGAATTATTTTGGTTAAATAAAATTTTATTTTTTTTCCAAATTAATTGAAAAATAAAAGTTATAGTTTTTATTTGGGAGCTTTTTTTGATAAATCCACTTTCCAAGAGTTTTATCCCATCCAACCCATATTCTTTTTGACTATTCCATTAGGTCCTATTTGAGATAAGAAGACCAAAATATCATTTTCATCTACTTATGTTCTATTTAGTTCACATTATTTTCTTATGTTTTAATAAGTTCTATGGGTGGCATAATTACAAAAATACCCCTAATGTGAATGTTCACACCGTCAATGTGAATGTTCATATCGTCAATGTGTAAGGGCTCGGCCCATGTCGATCCTCGTGGGTGTCCGAAAAAATTCGAATCAGGCCGAAGCGGGCCCGACCAATTGACAATGTGAATATTCACATTGACATTGACATATTAATATTCATATTAATAGGAGTGTAAAATTGGCCCGCGTCTTGTGGCGGCGCGAAACCCGCCCGCGGTCCATGGGCAGCCCGGGGCGGGCCCGGTCCGGCCCGTTGACAATGTGAATATTCACATTGACATGTTAACATTCACATTAATAAGAATATAAAATTGGCTCACGGCTCGGGGCGGGCTCGGCCCGGCCCGTTGACAATGTGAATATTCACATTGATATATTAACATCACATTGATAGAAGTGTAAAATTAGCTCACGCCCGTGTCGCCGAACCCTCGCTCACGGCTCACGCCGACTGACAAGGACAATGTGAATATTCACATTGACATGTTAACATTTACATTGATAAGAGTATAAAATTAGCCAGCGGCCCAGGGCGGGCTTGGCCTGACCCGTTGACAATGTGAATATTCACATTGACATGTTAACATTCACATTGATAGGAGTGTAAAATTAGTCCGAGCCTCGTGGCTGCCCGAAACCCGTCCACGGCCCGTGGCGGGCTTGGCCATTTTTTTTAATTCTTTTTAATTTTTTCTACCAAAATTTTATTATTTTTCACAAAAAAAGACACTAGGCCTCGGCGCGGGCCAGGCCTCGGACCGAGCCTTGAATGGGCTTTAACCGAGCCGATGGGCCGGGCCGGGCTTCAAAGTGATGGCCCAGGCCCTAGCCCTGGCATAAGAGTATTCGGGCTTTGGACGGGCCGATGGATCGAGCCTCGGGTCGGGCCGGTGGGCTTGGGCCTAGCCTCGAGCTTAGGTTGGGCTTGGGCGGGCCTGACCATTTTTTAAAAATTTTTTTAAAATTTTTCTATCAAAATTTTATTATTTTTCATAAAAAAATACATTGCGCGCTTGGGCGGACTGGGCCTCGGACCGAGCCTTGAATGGGCCTTAAGCGGGCCGATGGGCCGGGCCGAGCTTCAAAGTGATGACTTAAGCCCTAACCTAGGGTCTCAGACATGCTCAGGCCCAGACCCAAACGAGCCTGCCCTGGGCCGCATGGTAGCCCATGCCACGCCGTCAATTCTACATTCCTATCAATGTGCATTTTAACATGTCAATGTGAATATTCACATTGTCAACGGGCCGGGCCGGGCCTACACCGGGCTGCGAGTAAGCTTCGGGCAGTGGGCAAATTTTACATTCCTATCAATGTTAATGTTAACATGTCAATGTAAATATTCACATTGTCACGGGTCGAGCCAAGCTCGCATCGGGCTGTGGTCGGGCTTTGGGCCACCTATAGACACCCCATTTTGACCGGCCCTGAGACTTGGGCATTTTATTTTGACCACCCTCACCAGAAAAATCAAATTGAAATTTTAATGCCGAAACTCACCCATTTTGGTCAAATTAAAATATTTTTGTGTGTTTGTACAAATTTTTCGGTGTGTTTATATAAATTGGTATGTGATATTTGATAAAAAAATAATAAAAATAAAAAAATAAAAAAATAGAAAATAAAAAAAAAAAAGAAAAGAAAAGGAAAGGTAATGGGTGGTGGTGCACAATATTTTAATAGGATCATGTGATGGTTTGGTGGAGAAAATTAAAAATCAAATATATATGGCTAGTGGGTGGAGTGGGTGATATAATTCGGTGGAGTGGGTGATATAAAAAAAAAAGAACAAGAGAAAGGAGGGGGAGGGGACAGTTTTTCGGTGGGAAAGGATTTTAGAGTGAGTGGGGGAATATAGAAAAAAAAAAAGGGGACATCATATTGGAGCAGGTGAAGACAATTTTGAAAAAGAGAAAAGGAGGGGAGTGGGTGGTGAAATATGATGAGGGAGGGTTTGTTTTAATATATCTTTCCATTCATTACAGTTGGAGAGGGGAGACATGATTCACACATTGCCAGATAGATACAGATTGACACGGCAGCAAGGCAAAGACATGCACTAGTTCTCTCTCTGCTCTCTAGGATAGGCACATACACAAAGAGACCTCGCTCTCTCTCTTCTCTCTCTCTCTCGAGGTGGGTTCTCCACAGAGGTGGTGATCTCTCTCTCCTTCCACAGACACACGGGTAGAGAGGGAAGGGGCATCAACACACCCAGCACCAACACACACACCACACGACCACTCACAGATACACGGATCACACACACCACCAACCCAGCCACCCAACACACCCTCGGCACCTCACATGCTCTAAACACAGAAAAGGCTAGATACACACGGGGAGAGAGGAGAACGGCAGGCACCACCTCTAACACGGCACACACCAGCTCACTCTCTCTCTCTCTCTCGGCTAACAGACCCAACACACCCAGCACCAACACCACCTCAGCCATGCATTCCTCTCACTGATACACACGGCACACACCATCTCACTCTCTCTCTCTCTCGGCTAACAGACCCAACACACCCAGCACCAACACACCCAGCACCAACACCACCTCAGCCATGCATTCCTCTCACTGATACACACGACACACACCATCTCACTCTCTCTCTCTCTAAGAAAAATGTAAGGACACACATAGAGGAGGAGGGGGGATGCACACGCGCTCTCTCTCTCGGCTAACAGACAACACACACACACCTCTTACACTACACACACACACTCCATACACAGGCCACACACACGCACAAAGCCACACAACACTAACACATGCATACACACCCACGGCATAACACACACACAGTCACACACACACGGCACACACAGCTCTCTCTCTCTCTATGACTCTCTCTCTGGGTCTCGGTGGGATGAAGAAACAGCAGTGGCGGCAGAGTGACGTTTGTGAAGGTGTGCATGGTGTTTGTGAAGGTATGCATGCAGGAGGCTACATGTTTAACAGAGTTGGTGATGCATGATGTTGAGCTTGGTACAAGTTAAATGGAGATGGGTCTATTCTGATTAAAATGATTGGATGTGGCTGAAACAGTGGGCTAGTGTACAGCTATATGGCCCTGTTGAATTTGATATATGTGAGTTGGTTTGGCCCATGGGATGTTGGCCATTGGACAGTGGTTTCGGTATGGGCTAGTCATGGGTTATTTTGACCATGGGCTGGTTTATGATAGTCTTCCATCCACATGTATTCAAATAAGTGACTTAGTGAGGTGGGGCCCTCATTGAAGATGAATTGAGTACATGGGCTGGGGTGTGCATGTCTGCTGGATGGAAGATTTTATTTTATTTTGAGTGTTTGTAAGGATTTTATTTTTCATTCACCTCTCCTAGATCTGTAATAATCAAAGTATTGTAATAATTCCCCCACTCCGCTCCTTTCTATCCCATTCTTTAATCGCTTTCCCTAACTGTGTGTATGTATATATCTTGACATGTCATGCATGTCTCTACTTTACATCCATGATCCATGCATAAGATTTGGCTAAATTTGCACCTTTATGCTTCAATTGATTATCCCATGATTCTGTGTGCTATCGTATGTTTTGAGATGATTCACATGCCATATTTTAGAAGCCGAATCTTTAGTGCATCTCATGAGTGAATTGCATTAGGATTCTGTATATAAGATCATGCTTATTTTACTAACTTTTTTTTGTAGCTGTTCGAGAGACGTCGGTCAATCTGTGAGTTTTTATGCTTTAGCATCCTATTTGTGTGTGATTTTCTTATTATGTTTAGCATCCTACCATGTGGCTATTTGTTTAAGTGATAAACTGTTTGAATGCCTGTGGATGAAGGCTTGTTGTTTGAATTGGAATAATTCAATAAATGTACGTCTTAAGTCCACTTTGTCAAGTGGCAAATTCAAACCCTTTTCGAAAAACAAACATGAAGTTGAATTGTTCCAATTTGAGCAAACTAGTCTATACTTGTATGCTTCACATAGTAAATTTTAAGATTTATTCAAATAATCAGAACATAAACATATAAAGAAAATAAAAGTCATATCATGGTTTAGTAGAGGCCGATCTTTTGATCGGGTGAGCGGGGGTGCTCATTATTGACCTTCCCCTCTTATACCTAAGGTTCCGAGCCAAGCATCCTTGGTTACGACGAACAGTGGCCTTGGCACCGAGTCATGGATTTCCCAATTTCCCAAAATATTAGGTGGCGACTCTAAGTTCTGATGACGCAGTCTATTTTTGACAAAATTGCATTAAAATGGATTTTCAATAAAAGTTGCCAATCTGGACTCTCATCTACGTTTCACATTGCACTCGTGAAACTTGAAATCAAAGAGATCTCGGGAGTCCGAACTGTTTAACGTGCGCGGGTACCCCCCGGGCATGTTACAGTTTCTGGCGACTCTGCTGGGGATTTATGAAACCTTGACTCGAACTCCATGATATGACTTTTATTTTCAATTATATGTTTATTGCATTGCATGCATTGGTGCACTTCAAGTCCCTGTGTTGCCCAGATATTGGTGGGAGCACAGGCAAGCTTTTTGTGATACTATAACTATCTTTACAATACTTTAGAGGCCTTGTGTTGTAACCTTTTTAGATTTGTCAGAAAGGTAGCTCTGCTATGTAGCCCTGCTATCTAGTTTTGCTATCTGAGGTTCTCAGACTTCGAAGAGAGGCTATTTGACTCTTCTGATTTCCTGGAATCTTTATTGGTTATGGCCCAAAGGTCTCTTTGGTAACGTCACCTTGACTTCAACCCTTAGAGTAGAGCTAACCTTGTGCATATAATGAGCTATAGTACCTTCCAAAATTAGGACAAGATGTTCTCCTATTTCTAGGATGTATGATGCCACTTGTTTGAATAGTGAAACCCTAGATCATTTCAAGCTAGGACAGGATAACCCTACCCTCCATAGGTGTGTTTGTTCTCTTTCCTGCTATGTTTTATGTGCAATGTATTGGATCTATACAAGGATTCTCAAATTCGAATGAGTGGTTCAGGTTGTTCAGTTTAGCACCATTACTTCAAAAAAAAAAAAAAAAAAAAAACTCCGATATCTCACAAAGTTGACCATTGTAAATAAACAGAGCTTGTAAGGTATCTGACCATCTCTGTGAATGGGGAGTGACCGCCTGTTGATTGGACGAGTTTTATTTTGAATATTGAGGATGGCCCACACGTTGACTGGCAATTTGAGAATGGTTTTATTCTGAGTTCTGAATTGAGTATTGAGTATTGAGTCTAAGTTTAATTCCACCAAGTTTGTAGAGTTAGAGTCAGGCTCGAGTCAGCCTAATGAGTCAGAGTCTGTTGATTTCGATAGTGCTAACCTAGACATTTCTGTCTTGTCTAGGGCTTCTTTGTCATTTTCTTTTGAATTTGTGTCATTACTGAGTCATAGTCTCTTTTCAAAAAAAAAAAATATATAAAAAAAGGCCATAGAGTTTGCCTACTTCTCTGTGCCTCTAAATCATAGCATTGACCACAGTTTTTCAAAACTTTTTCCAAAACTCTGATAAAAACAAAGAGGAAGAATTTCCTCGGGATTTGCAAATTTTGATCAACTGAGAGGAAGAGAGGTGTGCTAAACCCTTGATGAATGAGATCATTTTTGTTAATATGGGTACTGAGAAGGATCCTGACTTGATCCAAATTGGTTCTATCTTGTCTTCGTAAGAGTACGAGTGCTTAGTCACTTTGTGAAAAGATTTCAAAAACTGTTTTTGCGTGGTCCTATGAAGACATGCCTGGAATTGATTATACAGCATAGGATCCCTCAACTCGAGGTCCGACCTCCCTAGCTCCTTAATTTTCAAACCTTGATTCGAAGTATTCAATGATCAATCAAAGTGTAAGGCTTGCGTAGCCGAATTAGAAATAGCCCTTCAACTAGAGGCACTAAGGTTGAATGTGATTCAGATTTGAAACAGCTCTTGAACTAGGGGCAAAAGTGTGAGGCTTGCATAGTTGAAATGAAGGCAGCCCTTGAACTAGGGGCAATAAGGTACCACCCTTGAGAGGCTCGCTGGGCCGAAAACCCGGAAAGGCGACCCAGGCAAAAGTTAGAGCACAAAAAAAATAAATAAATAAAAATAAAAAATGAAAAAATGAAAAATGAAAAGCTCGCAAGGTTGAAAACCCAAAAGGGCAGCTTTGGAAAAAGTTAGAGCACAAAAGGAGAGTGTCAATACCCGAGTGAACCTTAGCCAAAACTATGTAGGGCCTGTGATTCAGATTGGAAACAACCCTTGTACTAGGGGCAAGAAGGTCGGATGTGATTTAGATTTGAAGTAACCCTTGAACTAGGAGCAAAAGGTTGGATGTGATCAAAGAGTTAAAACTGAATCGTTTCCTAATGAAGACCGCCCAGAAAGGCAAAACCCAAAATTTGAGAGAATGAATTTTATTATTGAAGGACAGTCGAGTTCCTATCCACTACACTAGGGGCAAATTTGGACCCAATTCAGTCTAGTCCCTACATCACCATATCTACTGGTCCAGTGTAGTAGTCGTTTTTATAGATGGCCTAGAGATCTCACACCCAATCAACATGAACAAGCTAAACTGAAACCCTTGAGAGGCTCGCTGGGCGGAAAACCCGGAAGGGCGACCCAGGCAAAAGTTAGAGCAGAAAAACAAAAAAATTGTAAAAAAATTATGAAAAAATGAAAATGAAAAAAAAAAAAATGAAAAACGAAAAGCTCGCAAGGTTGAAAACCCAAAGGGCGGCTTTGGCAAAAATTAGAGCACAAAAAGAGAGTGTCAATACCCGAGTGAACCTTAACCGGAACTACGATGGCCTGATTCCTATCTTGAGGATACGTAGGTAGCTTCATCTCGAAATTCGGCCCTAATAATTTTTCAATTCATTCATCTCGTCCATGTTTGCTTGGTGTGTCTTTAGTCGACTTGGTTGTCCTATCCATGTTTGATTGGTGTATCTTCGTTCTGCTCAGTTCAATTGGTTTGATTTAATTTGGTTCAGTTCGATTCGATTCGGTTTGGCGGTTCGGTTCGGTCCGGTCCAGTTTTGCTCGACTTCATTCGGTTCGGATTGGTTTGGTTCAGTTGGCTTGGTTCAAATATCACCTTTGATTATCTGGTTTGGGACTATGCACCCCAATGGTTGATTCTATGTTAGTTGAGTAGTGGCCATTTGCAAAAATAGGTTTTGATTAATTTGAATGAAGCTGACTAATTTTTTTTCGAAAATTGATTCATTTTTGCAAAACTTGGACCATCCTTTGGATTTAAAAAGGAAAAATTTTCAGTGCTCACAGTTTAACTTACATGATTTAAAACAGAAAATGGAATAAGTATGCTAATCTAACTCTCATGTTGATCAAAACATTTTTTATAAAAATCAAGAGACAAAAAAAAAAAAAAAAATCAAGGCAATGAATTAGGGGCATAGTCGAGCCGGAGATTCTTTCTTCTCCACCACTTGAGTCATGAGTTCGTTGGCCAACTCTTTGGCTAGATCATGAGTTCGTCGGCCAACTTTTTGGTTGGCCCATCAGTTTCAATTTCAACCCATCAGGATAAACTGCAGAATCACTTAGGCTTAATGGTTGTGTTTCAGAGTCTTGTTTTTTTTAAAAGTTCCTTTCATACCAGTCAGTGTATATAAGTGTGTATTCATACCAGTCAAGGTATTCATACTAGTCAGTGTATATAAGTGTATATTCATACCAGTCAGTATATTTATACCAGTTGGTGTATTTATACTAGTCAGTGTATATAAGTGTGTTTAGATTGTTTTGCTTCGTTCTTGTTTCGTTAAGTCATTCTTTGATTCAGGTCAATATAGAATCAATGTTTAATTCAGAGTTCAAAATTCAATCAAACAAAAATATTTTCAAATTCAAAGTGATATACCAGTCATGCCATTGATGTGCAAAAACTAAACTGATTTTATTGCAGTCAGGGGAGGACATCCCCGATTACAGAGACAAAAAAAAAAAAAAAAAAACCAAAAAAAAAAAAACCAAAAAAACAACAAAGAGAGAGAGAGAGGGATCTTTTTCTTCTTTTTTTTGAGGCAGCAGCTCGGCGATGAAGATTACAGCGGGTTTCATTTGCACACAACTTCATTGCCTAACTTTACCATCATCTGCCTCGCTTCGTCTTTACTCCTTGGGAGCTTTTGAAGACTCTGCCTCGGCCTTGGCAGAGTTTCCAAAGGAGATTATTCCTCGCTGGCCATCAAATTGGTTGTGCGAAGGAACTCCGAATCGAGTCACGGAGGTCATCAGTCGTTTTAGCTCTTTGTTCTGCTTCTTCAGCGCACTAACTTCCCCTCGAGAATCTTTGTACATATGTTGAAGTAAAGAAAGTTGTGCATTCAATCGATGCACCTCACACGTTCTGTTCTGCAGTCGACGGGACAAGTTGGAGACCGCTGTCACGGTCTCCACACATGACCTCAGCGTATACGAGTTTGCTTCGATGTCAGACTGTGCCGCCATGATTTGTTCAACTGACATCACTGGAAAGTTAAAAACAGGAGAAGGAGGAGGAGCCCGTGGCTGAAGTTCAAGGGAGTCAGAATTGGTCATCTCTATCGTGGACTCATTCAGGTCTGGAAAAAGATTGAGAGAACCGTGTGAAGAAGCCATGGCAGAGGAGAGTAATGCAAAAAAAAGAGGTTGCAGAGTGGTGGTAGAGAAAAATTGCAGGCTTTTGCTCTGCCTCTCTCTTTCGCAGGCCTCAACTTAAGAAGAGGATGAAGCCAAAGAAGAAGACAAAGAGGGAGGAAGGCACGAGACGATCTTTGAAAATCGGGGCAAGATTGGATAGCCTGTCGGTCAGGCGCCGCGATTGTTGAAATCGCGCGACAGACACGATGCTCAAAGAAGATGAAGGAAGATAGAGTGAGACAAAATAAGAGAGGCGAGAAAGTTGTATATATATATGTATATGTATTGTATAGCTATGTATTATATACATTTGTTTGAACATTTGGGTCATAGGTGTAGATTGGGTTCAGTGGTTTGGCCCAGTGATTGAAGAGTGAAAGCCTAAACCCGAGGTTAGGGGTTCGAACCTCACATCGAGTGTTTCTTTTGGTTTGTTTTGGTTTTGTGTATATATGTTTTATATATGTATATATATATTTTTGCATATCTTGTCACAAGAGTGGCGTGGTTCAGTGGTTGAGGACTCGAAGACCAGGCCGAAAGTCAGGGGTTCGAAACCCCATATCTCCACATCCATGCATTTTGTGTTTTTCCTTTCTTTTTGCGTGTTTTGCGTACGTGTGCTGACGTCAGCAAACGGAATATGCCTTCTCAGTAACGGCATCTTCCCGCTAACGGTTGCAAACGAAATATTCTATGTCTATGTATATATCCGTATATGTTTGTGTATAGGTCCGTATATGTCTGTGTTGTATATACCTGTATATATATTGTATATGTCTGTGTATATATCTGTATATAGTTGTCTCTATGTTGTTTGTATATGTATATATGTATACCGTATGTATATATCTGTGTGTATTTTTGTCTGTGTATGAACATATGTATACCGTATATGCATGTCTGTGTATATTGTCGTATTTGTATGTATTTTGTCTATACATGGTATATGTATATGGTATTTGGTTCGAACATACAATTCCTTCTTTCATCATATGCATCTATCGCACAATAATCTCACCTCATGCACCTACCACATCAATTTCAATCGCCCTGCTTTGGGCATCGCACTGCTTTGTGCATCAATTTCAATCGCCCTGCTTTGGGCACCGCACTGCTTTGTGCATCAATTTCAATCGCCCTGCTTTGGGCACCGCCCTGCTTTGGGCACCGCACTGCTTTGTGCATCAATTTCAATCGCCCTGCTTTGGGCACCGCCCTGCTTTGGGCATCGCACTGCTTTGTGCATCAATTTCAATCGCCCTGCTTTGGGTACCGCACTGCTTTGTGCATCAATTTCAATCGCGCTACCTTGCGCATCGCACTATCTTGTACACTCTCCCGGTCTAGGATACCTTAAATCCTACGGTGTCTAGGAGACCTTAAATCCTACGGGGTCTAGGAGACCTTAAAACCTCTCAAGATGCAATTCCTTTGGTGTTTGTCGTGCCCGAACGACTTCAATCGGTCTAGAATAGTCACCTGACTGTGTTTGTAATGAGTTCCTAGGAGATCAACTGAGATGGTGGAAACTAGAGTTCGAATGGCGATGCCTAGAACGCAAAAGGTTTGGGATTTCCGAGACTAAAGTCTGGTTTAAATACCTAGGGATGTATCCCCGGCTTGAAATCTGTATGGTAGCCCCATAGGTTGAGATAGCTTGTATGCACCTCAACTTTGGAAACTGAACCAACCTAGTCTGTCACCCTGTTGGAGAATAGGGAAAGTTGCAAACATAGCCAGCATTTCATGACATTGCATTGCATTGCATAAATCCAATCATCAAACCGGCTTCGCGTAGCGTGTAAGTCCAATCATCAAACCGGCTTCGCGTAGCGTGTAAGTCCAATCATCAAACCGGCTTCGCGTAGCGTATAAGTCCAATTTTCAAACCGACTTCACGTAAGCGTATAAGTCAAATCTTCAAACCGGCTTCGCGTAGCGTGTAAGTCCAATCTTCAAACTGGCTTCGCGTAGCGTGTAAGTCCAATCATCAAACCGGCTTCGTGTAGCGTATAAGTCCAATTTTCAAACCGACTTCGCGTAAGTGTATAAGTCCAATCTTCAAACCGGCTTCGCGTAGCGTGTAAGTTCAATCTTCAAACCGGCTTCGCGTAGCGTGTAAGTCCAATCTTCAAACCGGCTTCACGTAGCGTGTAAGTCCAATCATCAAATCCGGCCAGTGGCGTATAAGTCCAATCTTCAAACCCGCCATAGCGTGTAAGTCCAATCATCAAACCCGGCCCGGCGTGGCGTGTAAGTCCAATCTTCAAACCGGCACAGTGGCGTGTAAGTCTAATTTTCAAACCGGCGTGCGGCAGAGTAAGTCCAATTTTCAAACCAGCGTGGCGTATAAGTCCAATTTTCAAATCAAGCGTGGCGTATAAGTAAGTCCACTACAACCGGCGTAGCGTATAAGTCCAATTATCAAAACCCCGGTTAACAACGAAAAGGCGCTGTGTTTCACACCATCCAAATCGGTTAAAATACGGTCAAGTCGCTTGCTCATTTACCACCACGGTTAAAAATACAGTCGAGTCTGTCATATACACCACTCGTTAAAATACTGATCAAAAGGCCGTTTATTTACACCACCTCGGTTAAAATACAAGTCGCGCTGTCTGCATTTACCACCCTGGTTAAAATACAATCAAAAGGCCGTCTCGCTTATTACCACCCGGTTAAAATACGCCAAAAGTGCGCTGTCTGTTTACACCACCTCTTTTCCTCTCGCGTGAGACGCGTTAGGTCTTTGATTCACTCGGTTAAAAACATCAGGTGCGCCTGATGTTTACACCACCCTTCCTCCTTTCGCGTGAAATGCGTTTGGATTGCAAATCGGTTAAAAACAGCAGGTGCGCCTGTCTGTTTACACCACCTCGGTTAAAAACATCAAGTGCGCCTGTTGTTTACACCATCTTTCCTACTTTCGCGTGAGACGTGTTAGGATGTTGGTTTCTCTTGGTTGAGGTCTTCCCTCTCTTGCATGATCATAAGTTCTTCAAATCGGCTTCGCGAAGTGTGTATGTCCAACTTTCAAACTGCATGTTGAGCATGTCACTTGCATTCTGCCCCTGAACTACGTTGGTTTGATTCCTTGCAAAGGGATACGTAGGCAACTTTCGAGTTCAACCACTTGCATTACATCTGGTTTGTTTGCTCAAGTCTTACGGCCTTGTCAAAATGGTCGTCTTCGGACTTTGACATTCACTCACATCATTTCATGACTTCGAGCTCTGTCAAAGAGGGGCAACTGTAGACACCCCATTTTGACCGGCCCTAAGACTTGGGCATTTTATTTTGACCACCCTTACTAGAAAAATCAAATTGAAATTTTAATCCCGAAACTCACCCATTTTGGTCAAATTAAAATATTTTTGCGTATTTGTACAAATTTTTAGGTGTGTTTATATAAATCGGTATGTGATATTTGATAAAAAAATAATAAAAATAAAAAAAGAAAAAAATAGAAAATAAAAAAAAAGAGAAAGAAAAAGAAAGGTAATGGGTGGTGGTGCACAATATTTTAATAGGATCATGTGATGGTTTGGTGGAGAAAATTAAAAATCAAATATATATGGCTAGTGGGTGGAGTGGGTGATATAATTCGGTGGAGTGGGTGATATAAAAAAAAAGAACAAGAGAAAGGAGGGGGAGGGGACAGTTTTTCGGTGGGAAAGGATTTTAGAGTGAGTGGGGGAATATAGAAAAAAAAAGGGACATCATATTGGAGCAGGTGAAGACAATTTTGAAAAAGAGAAAATGAGGGGAGTGGGTGGTGAAATATGATGAGGGGAGGATTTGTTTTACAGCAATGCTAGGTATCATGAAAAGTCTTTCATGAAAATGATCATGAAAGATTTGTGACCTTTAGATTACACTTAGAATAAAACACCACACACTAATCAAGGTAATCTAAGAGTCACAAATCATTCATGATCATTTTCATGAAAAAATTTTCATGATCCTTAACATTTCTCTTTGTTTTAATATATCTTTCTATTCATTACAGTTGGAGAGGGGAGACATGATTCACACATTGCCAGACAGATACAGATTGACACGGCAGCAAGGCAAAGACATGCACTAGTTTTCTCTCTGCTCTCTAGGACAGGCACATACACAAAGAGACCTCGCTCTCTCTCTTCTCTCTCTCTCGGGGTGGGTTCTCCACAGAGGTGGTGATCTCTCTCTCTTTCCACAGACACACGGGTAGAGAGGGGAGGGGCATCAACACACCCAGCACCAACACACACACCACACGACCACTCACAGATACACGGATCACACACACCACCAACCCAGCCACCCAACACACCCTCGGCACCTCACATGCTCTAAACACAGAAAAGGCTAGATACACACGGGGAGAGAGGAGAACGGCAGGCACCACCTCTAACACGGCACACACCAGCTCACTCTCTCTCTCTCTCTCTCGGCTAACAGACCTAACACACCCAGCACCAACACCACCTCAGCCATGCATTCCTCTCACTGATACACACGGCACACACCATCTCACTCTCTCTCTCTCTCGGCTAACAGACCCAACACACCCAGCACCAACACCACCTCAGCCATTCATTCCTCTCACTGATACACACGACACACACCATCTCACTCTCTTTCTCTCTAAGAAAAATGTAAGGACACACATGGAGGAGGAGGGGGGATGCACACGCGCTCTCTCTCTCGGCTAACAGACAACACACACAGACCTCTCACACTACACACACACACTCCATACACAGGCCACACACACGCACAAAGCCACACAACACTAACACATGCATACACACCCACGGCATAACACACACAGTCACACACACGCAGCACACACAACTCTCTCTCTCTGGGTCTCGGTGGGATGAAGAAACAGCAGCGGCGGCAGAGTGACGTTTGTGAAGGTGTGCATGGTGTTTGTGAAGGTATGCATGCAGGAGGCTACATGTTTAACAGAGTTGGTGATGCATGATGTTGAGCTTGGTACAAGTTAAATGGAGATGGGTCTATTCTGATTAAAATGGTTGGATGTGGCTAAAACAGTGGGCTAGTGTACAACTATATGGCCCTGTTGAATTTGATGTATGTGAGTTGGTTTGGCCCATGGGATGTTGGCCATTGGACAGTGGTTTCGGTATGGGCTAGTCATGGGTTGTTTTGACCATGGGCTGGTTTATGATAGTTTTCCATCCACATGTATTCAAATAAGTGACTTAGTGAGGTGGGGCCCTCATTGAAGATGAATTGAGTACATGGGCTGGGGTGTGCAAGTCTGCTGGATGGAAGATTTTATTTTATTTTGAGTATTTGTAAGGATTTTATTTTTCATTCACCTCTCCTGGATCTGTAATAATCAAAGTATTGTAATAATTCCCCCACCCCGCTCCTTTCTATCCCATTCTTTAATCGCTTTCCCTAACTGTGTGTATGTATATATCTTGACATGTCATGCATATCCCTACTTTACATCCATGATCCATGCATAAGATTTGGTTAAATTTGCACATTTATGCTTCAATTGATTATCCCATGATTCTGTGTGCTATCGTATGTTTTGAGATGATTCACATGCCATATTTTAGAAGCCGAATCTTTAGTGCATCTCATGAGTGAATTGCATTAGAATTCTGTATATAAGATCATGCATATTTTACTAACTTTGTTTTGTAGCTGTTCGAGGGACGTCGGTCAATCTGTGAGTTTTTATGCTTTAGCATCCCATTTGTGTGTGATTTTCTTATTATGTTTAGCATCCTACCATGTGGCTATTTATTTAAGTGATAAACTGTTTGAATGTCTGTGGATGAAGGCTTGTTGTTTGAATTGGAATAATTCAATAAATGTACGTCTTAAGCCCACTTTGTCAAGTGGCAAATTCAAACCCTTTTCGAAAAACAAACATGAAGTTGAATTGTTCCAATTTGAGCAAACTAGTCTATACTTGTATGCTTCACATAGTAAATTTTAAGATTTATTCAAATAATCAGAACATAAACATATAAAGAAAATAAAAGTCATATCATGGTTTAGTAGAGGCCGATCTTTTGATCGGGTGAGCGGGTGTGCTCATTATTGACCTTTCCCTCTCATACCTAAGGTTCTGAGCCAAGCATTCTTGGTTACGACGAACAGTGGCCTTAGCACCGAGTCATGGGTTTCCTAATTTCCCAAAATATTAGGTGGCGACTCTGAGTTCTGATGACGCAGTCTATTTTTGACAAAATTGCATTAAAATGGATTTTCAATAAAAGTTGCCAATCTGGACTCTCATCTACGTTTCACATTGCACTCGTGAAACTTGAGATCAAAGAGATCTCGGGAGTCCGAATCGCTTAACGCCATGGTACCCCCCATGTTACACCGCCCACCGGTCAGTAGCCAATTTACACTCTTATCAATGTGAATGTTAACATGTCAATGTGAATATTCACATTGTCAGCAAGCTAGGTTGGGCTCGCCCTGAGCCGCTGGCCAATTTTATACTCTTATCAATATGAATATTAATATGTCAATGTGAATATTCACATATTCACATTGTTAATGCACGCCGCTCGCCGCCGCCGTATGGTTTCAGTGCCACCAGGCGCAGTTAATTTTACACTCCTATCAATGTGAATGTTAACATGTCAATGTGAATATTCACATTGTCAACGAGTCGGCCCGGGTCCGCCCGGGCCGCGGGCCAATTTTATACTCTTATCAATGTGAATGTTAACATGTCAATGTGAATATTCACATTGTTAACGGGCCGGACTGGGCCCGCCCCGGGATGCGGTCGGGTTTCGCCTCGCCACGGGACGCGGGCCAATTTTACACTCTTATTAATGTGAATGTTAACATGTCAATGTGAATATTTACATTGTCAACGGGCCGGACCCGCCCCGGCTTGCGGGCGGATTTCGGGCTGCCCACGGGCCAATTTTACATTCCTACTAATATGAATTTTAAAATATGAATGTTCACATCATAAAATTGTTAACCGTTTAAAAAATATTTATAAGGATATCAAAATTAAATATAAGGGCATAAATGTCCAAGAAAATAGTGTAAATCAAGAAAAAGAATTTTATGGAATAAAACTATACATAGATGGGACTAAATGGGTTAAAAAATTCATTCATGGACTTCTTGGTTTAAAACACTTCCAAATGGGATTTATCAATAAAAATCCCTTTTTATTTCTTTTATTTTCTGTGTGGAATTAATTTGTTTAAATAAAATTTTATTTTACTTTCAAATTAATTGGAAAATAAAAGTTACATTCTTGTGTCTTTTATTTTTACAGAATTTAATTCTGTGCATTTGGTTTAATTTTCTGTGCAGTGTAAATTCTAATTATAATTTTGTTTTATAAATTAGAATTGATGGCTACTGAAACAAATACCCAAACAAGTACTACTGTGGTGGCTGCAATGACGCCAACCCCCTCTCCTGTGATCACAGTACCAATAAATCATGGAGAGAAGCTAGAGAAGTTCTCAGGAACTGACTTTAAAACATGGCAACAGAAAATGTTGTTCTATCTTACAACTCTAAACCTTGCTCGTTTTCTCGGTGAAGATGCTCCTATTCTGAAAGAGGAGGAAACCGACCGGCAAGTGGTTGGTACGGTTAATGCTTGGAAACATGTCGATTTCATTTGCCGGAATTACATCTTGAATGGACTTGACAACACATTATGCAACGTTTACAGTCCAATCAAGACAGCAAAGGAACTTTGGGAATTGTTGGAGAAAAAGTACAAAACGGAAGATGCCGGCTCAAAGAAATTTGTGGTTGGCAGGTATGTCTCTCAATGAATCCTTCCAAGTTGCAGCCTTAATTGAAAAATTACCAAAAGGCTGGAAGGAATTTAAGAACTACCTCAAACACAAGCGCAAAGAAATTTCTATGGACGAGTTAATTGTGCGTTTGAGGATTGAGGAGGACAACCGCAATTCTGAAAAGCGGGCTGGTAAGCTTCCTACGGAGTCTAAGGCAAATGTGGTGGAACATGCTTCAAAAACCAAGACACGAAAGTCTTCTAGAGCAAGTTCATCACAAGGCTCTAAAGGGGGGGATAATAAAAAGTACAAGTTTAATGGCAGATGTTACATCTGTGACAAAGAGGGACATCGGGCCAAAGATTGCCGTAGCAAAGGCAAAAGCAAAAGAAGAACAAGCAAGAAGCCTGCACAAGCCCATATGACCAAAGTGGACAAGATTTCCTTCGGTGTAGATGACATCAATCTTTCTGCAGTTGTTTCCGAGGCAAATCTTGTTAGAAATTCTAAAGAATTGTGGGTGGACACTGGTGCTACTCGCCATATTTGTGCCTACAAAAAGATGTTCACATCTTACTCTACAGTGAACAATGGTGAACAACTTTTTATGGGCAACTCCTCAACTTCCAAAGTTGAAGAACAAGGAAAGATTGTTCTCAAGATGACATCAGGAAAGGAATTCACTCTCAACAATGTGCTGCATGTACCGAACATTCGCAAGAATCTTGTTTCCGGATATTTGTTGAGTAAGAATGGGTTTAGGCTAGTATTTGAGAGTGATAAATTTGTACTTACTAAGAATGGGATGTATGTAGGAAAGGGTTACATGTCTGATGGCCTTTTTAAGTTAAATGTAATGACCGTTGTACCATCAGTTATTAATAATACTACATCTTCTTCTTACTTGCTTGATTCTTCAAATTTATGGCATGGTAGACTAGGACATGTTAATTATGGATCTTTGCGTAGATTAATTAATATGGAATGTTTACCTAAATTTGACATTGATTCAAATCATAAATGTGAAATTTGTGTTGAGGCAAAATTATCTAAAACTCCTTTTCATTCAATTGAAAAAAGTACGGAACCACTTAAATTAATTCATAGTGAAATTTGTGATTTTAAACCAATTCAAACCAGAGGTGGGAAAAAGTATGTAATCACTTTTATAGATGACTATACTAGATATAGTTATATTTATTTAATTCGAACCAATGATGAAGCTTTGGAAACTTTCGTTCAATATAAGAATGAAGTTGAAAATCAACTTGGTAAAAAAATCAAGAAACTTAGAAATGATAGAGGTGGTGAATATGAATCACCTTTTGGTGAATTTTGTAAAGAACATGGAATAATTCATCAAACCACTGCTCCTTACTCACCTCAGCAAAATGGAATTGTTGAAAGGAAAAATAGAACTTTAAAAGAAATGATGAATGCCATGTTAATCAGTTCTGGATTACCTTAGAACTTGTGGGGGGAAACAATACTTTCTGCTAATTGTATTTTAAATAAAATACCCCGAAAGAAAGTGAATCAAACACCTTATGAATTGTGGTATGGAAGAGTACCATCCTACAAATACTTAAAAGTGTGGGGGTGTTTGGCTAAAGTGGCTATTCCTAGTCTTAAAAAAACTAAAATAGGTTCAAAGACCATTGATTGCATTTTCATTGGTTATGCCAAGAATAGTAGTGCATATCGGTTTTTGATTCATAAATCAGAACATACCGAAATGCATGTAAATACTATTATTGAGTCTCGGAATGCATCTTTCTTTGAACGTGTATTTCCAAAAAGACTGGGCAAGAGACTAGTACTAATAAAAGATCTCATGATGCCATTACTAGTCAGGATCAAGAACATGATCAAGAACAAGAGTTAGATCAAAATGAGGAAAAGGAACTTAGGCGTAGTAAACGTGCTAGAACCTCAAAATCTTTTGGTCCAGATTTTCTAACATTTTTGTTAGAAAATGAGCCTTTAACTTTTAAAGAGGCTATGTCCAGTCCTGAAGCTCCTTTATGGAAAGAAGCTGTCAATAGTGAAGTTGAATCCATCTTGCAAAATCACATTTGAGAATTGGTGGATTTGCCACAAGGTTGTAAACCTCTTGGGTACGAGTGGATTTTCAAAAGAAAATTGAAAGCGGATGGATCAATAGACAAATACAAAGCAGGACTTGTAGTCAAAGGTTTTAGACAAAAAGAAGGTCTAGATTACTTTGACACATACTCACCGGTTACTAGAATAACATCCATTAGAATGCTAATTGCCATTGAATCTCTATACAATCTAGAAATTCATCAAATGGATGTTAAAACCGCTTTGTTAAATGGTGAGTTAAATGAAGAAATTTACATGGAACAACCAGAAGGGTTTTTTGTTCCAGGGAAAGAAAAGAAAGTGTGTAAATTGGTTAAATCAGTATATGGTTTAAAACAAGCGCCAAAGCAATGGCATGAGAAATTTGACAAGACAATGATGTCAAATGAATTTAAAATTAATGAGTGTGACAAATGTGTTTATATTAAAAACACAGACAAAGGTTATGTCATTGTATGTCTTTATGTAGATGATATGCTCATCATTGGTAGTAATAATGATATGATTAAAACTACTAAGAAAATGTTGAATAAACATTTTGACATGAAGGACATGGGCATTGCTGATGTAATTCTTGGTATGAAAATTACCAAAACATCAGAAGGATATGTTTTGTCACAATCTCATTACATTGAGAAAATACTTGACAAATTCAGCAAAGATGATGATCATCTGGCTAGAACTCCTGTAGATGTTAATTTGTATCTTTCTAAGAATGTACAGGAAAGTATTTCTCAATTAGAGTATGTCCAAATTATTGGAAGCTTAATGTACTTGATGAAGCACTTTCGCCCGGATATAGCTTATGCAAGAAGTAAATTAAGTAGATATCTGAGTAATCAGAGTAGAACACTAGAAAGCAATTATAAGGGTTCTAAGATATCTCCGATTCACTTTCGTAATATTGGGCTGAATTATACTAGATATCTAGTAGTACTTGAAGGATCTTGTGATGCAAATTGGATATCGGATACTAAAGACTCAAGTCCACGGTGGGTATGTCTTTACTCTTGGTGGTAATTGTATCTTGAAATCTTCCAAAGCAGACTTGCATTGCTAGGTCTACTATGGAATCATAATTCATAGCCTTAGACAAAGCAGGAAGAGGCGAGAATAAGCTTCGCCACTTCCTTGAAGATATTCCAATTTGGCCAAAACCGGTGCCTGTTATATGCATACATTGTGATAGTCAATTAGCAATTGGTAGAGCACAGAGTCATATGTATAACGGTAAGTCACGACACATTCGTCGTCAACATAACACCGTGCGACAAAGTACTCTCTAATGGAATTATTTCCATAGAATATGTTAAGTCTAAAGACAACATAGCGGATCCACTAACCACTAAGCAAAGGGTTAGCAAGAGAGTTAGTTGAGAATTCATCGAGGGGAATGGAACTTAAGCCTATTAAATAAGAGTTACCATAACGGCAACCCAACCTAGTTGACTAGAGATCCCAAGATCTAGGTTCAATGGGACAACCGAGTTGTGATTGGCTCAGAAGGATCACTGGGGAGTATAACTCCTACCCATTTCTTTGATGAAATAGTGATGTCTACAGTGTTAAAGGTTAGGTAAAATTTTAATGATTCTTATATCTAGGTAAACCTAGTGGACTATGGCAGGATACTTTTCATAAGAATTACCTATGTGAGTGTGAACTGGGCCGGTTCTATAAGATTTGTGAAGGGCTACAAGTCTTTAGAGCACTCATGAAAGACCAGGTTGTTCAGGGCCAAAATGAACACAATAGTGAGAACTAAATTGTGTCTGGGAATATACTGTGTGAGTTCTATTGTCTTGGTTTACACAAACGGCTGAACAGTTCAAGACATCATGTTCACTAGTTACCTAGTAAATCCGATAGTGTCTCACAAAGGAAGGTTCAAAGCCAAAAGCTACTTATCCTTTGCAGAATATTTTCAAATTTTGTACTCTCTGTAATTAGGTCATGTTGTTGCATTTTCTCTCCGTCAAATTCTATTCATGTGGGGGATTGTTGGAAAAATGGTTTAATATAAGCATATTTTTTAGCTCAAAATTGAATGGGCCCCAAACGTCTTTTGGGGTGGGTCCGAAGAGGTGATGTGTTCCTTGCCGCGTGACAAGTCACACGTGGGTCCGAAGAGGTGATGTGTTCCTTGCTGCGTGGCAAGTCACACGGTGAAGATGGAACGTCAAAACCATTTATGAGTGAATGGGAAGTTGACGTCGATTTCGAATTTAACATTAATTTTTTAGATAAAAATTCTTTTGAATTTTTTCAATAAAAAATTATTGTGGGAATTTAATTTAATTCCAAATTCAAAATTTGGGTTTCTAAGTGGTTTTCTAAAATTTATACCTCTTACTTTATTTATAAAACTATTCAATTTGTTTAATATATATATTTAATAGTTTAATATATATATTCAAAATAGTTTATTTAATAAAGGTAAAATAAATTTGAATTCCAAACAGGTTGTTTGACCAACGGATCTTTTCAAATTTGTTTTCAATTTGCCTTGGTCAACGTTATTTGAATGTGATACGGGTAGAACCTGTTCACTATAGTTTTGCACATATTCATTTCCTTAATGCACCTGTTCAGGTCATTTGTTGTTACCTATAAATATTACATTCCAGCAATGTTAAAGCCCCGAAAAAATTCAGTCCGTATATTCTGATATTGCTGTCCATTTTGCTCTAAGTACATATATTCTTCATATATTAGATTTAGAAAAAATATTCAGAGAGTTAGAACACAGGTTTGGTTCGCCGAACAAATTGTTTGGTGTACTACTACAATTTGTGAAGATCATTGTATACTGGGAGATAGACGCCACTCAACCGTAAGTCTTAGTAGCGGGAATCATCTTAAGGACAGAGTGTCACACACTCGACTTGGTCTTAATTTTAATTCGGTTCGATAAATAAATCTGGTATGTTATTTATTTGTTTTGTTTGAATTTATTTCAAGTTATTTTATTTACACAGAAGATTGTTCCAACATTTTGTTAATGAGATTAATCAAAAATTGAACAGGATTATATTACAAATCCAAATAATTAACTTATGAAATTCAAAACCAATTAACTGAAAAAAAATTCAAATATTAATCATTAACACAAAGAAGCCATGAATTTGAAATCTTAATAAAAACTCCAACTCAACTTCTATAAGTATAAGACAAATTAAGTCATGAATTTACCTTTTATATCTATAACTCATGCCTCAACTTGAAATTGCTTACATTGGTAAAGTTTCGAATTCCATGGAAATTGAATAAATTTGTACCAATTAAAAAGAACAAAAATTTTATTTAGATATAACTGAGATAAGGGGTGGGAGTGGGTGGGAATTATTCTATTATGAATCTTCAGCCTAAAACAAAATCCAAACACACGTGGGCTCAACTGGTGGTGTATGATGAGACTACAAATGTACATTAAATATTGGAAAAAAAAACAAAGGTGAGAAAGTTTCAATTGAAAACCTCTTTGTACAATAATGCAATAGCAATATCCTAAAACCCCCAAAGTCCCGTACCAATATACCAATAAAAGCACGAAATAACAACCCATTCACATGAAAAATATATCTAAAAAGTTTGGGTGCTCACCACGAAAAAGTTATTGAACCCATTACATATAAATCTTGAGAGAGAGAGTCACCACAAATCAACTATGTAAAGCATGTGTTGGTCTTCAAAATCAAAGAAACATGGAAGTCAGAAATTATTGAATTCAACTTCCAAATTGCCCATAATAGCTATCGACATTGGTGGATATAAGAAAATAATTAATTATCAAGAAAAATGAAAACCAATATAATGGCTCATAACTCTATATGATCAAAGGAAACCAGACCAAAGCCATTTGAATTTATAAGTGAAAACAAAGCAATACCACAACAAATTATAAAATAGAAACCCCAATAGATTTTAATTGCCTTGAAAAATTAGACTTTCATTTGGGTTTAAAGTTCTATGTATGGTGGAGAGGATTACCACTTATATTTGAACAAACTTGCATGTGCTCAAATCATTAGAATGTTATTATTACAACTAGAAATTGGAAGTTATACCTTATCTTTTGAAGAATTTTTGGATAGGCACAGAAAGATACTTGAATTGTTTTCTAAGGGATGACCAACAAAATGAAACATTAAAATGCTTTAGTAAAAATACAAATCAAATACTTACCACAATATTTGGATGCGAAAGGTTGTTAAAAAGTTTCATTTCTTTCTCAAGCTCTCTAATGTGCACCTATTAAGCAAATTTAAAGCAATGATTCAGATATATAGGACCACAAACACAATGCTTCATATAAATGTAAATAAAGCAATTAAATTGGAAATGATTTTCTACTTTGAAGCACTCTTACTACAATTGAAATATTCTTAGATATATACCAATACCAAAAACAATTGAAAAAATTAACACAAAATAAATAAATATATTCAAAAGAATCACCATAAACAAAATATATCTTTTAGAAATGAAGGAGCATCAAATCCAAAATCAGTAAGAGCACTTCTCAAAATAATAATAATAATAATAATAATAATAATAATAATAATAATAATAATAATAAAAAGTATAAAAACATTACCCTAAAACAAAACCCGTTGCTCACATCCGCTGTACACCACAACTCATCATCATTCAGCAAACCACCACTGAATAATATTCTAGATAAAGCTTAAGTAAATACAAAAGTATTCAATAAATACCAAAAATATTTTGTCTAATTTGAAACTATGAGTAAAAATATGACCATCTATTTTATTTTCAGCTTAATGTTAACAGTCAGGTTAACCTTAATGTTCACATTAACCCATTTAATGTTAACAATCATCAACCCATTTGACTAATGAAATAAAAATGGGTGTTAACATGAAACCAATTTTTTCCTTAACCCCCATTTGATTTGATAGAGAGTGAGAGCTTTGTTGGTGAAGGTGGAGATGATGGGATGAAAAAAAAAAATAGAGTATCCAAATTTGTAGGGAAAAGATAAGTTAATTACTAATTCTATTCATAGATAAATTCAGCAATGACAAAGTATGCTAATTTCTAAAATTTTGGGTTGAGATCTAAGTACCGAAAATTGGAAAAGAAATTTTAAATCACAATAAGGAAAAGGAAAAGAAATTAAAAAAAAAATTAATTCGTCCAATAGACTTGTAACATTAAATAATTAAATTATACTTGAAAAATTATTGAATATTCTTAGAATGCCATAAAAGTATATACACATGGTACTTCTGATCAATAAACAAGGAAGATAGAATGGTTATTGAACATTTTAGTAACAACCAAATGATAGTAATGGCACAACAACCATTCAATAGAGTAACTCAATATAATAGTCCCACAAATTCCTACTAAATCAAAGTAAATGGGTTTCGTGAAACCCAATCAACTCTTCATATATGTGTGTAAATCGTACATGCATCTAGAAAATTAAAGAAAAACAATACTTATAGTTTGATTTTGGTAATTGTTCTTTCTCTATTCCACTAATGTTCAATTGATGATCTCTGTGGCTTTAAAGAAAAAAAAAATATATATATATATATATATAATCAATATATACACACACAATAATCTATTAAGAAAGAGATAAAAGTATTACCTTTACTTTGCAAAACTGCTAAAGAAAGAGATGAGAGTATTACCTTCTTTTTTGTGTGCATGTAAATTTCATTGAAACATTTTGTCAAACACTTAATAAGCAAGGAAGTTAGAATGGTTATTGAACATTTTAGTAACAACCAAACGATAGTAATGGCACAACAATCATTCAATAGAGTAACTCAATACAATAGTTCCACAAATTCCTACTAAATCAAAGTAAATGGGTTTCATGGAGCCCAACCAACTCTTCATATATGTGTGTATATATACATAGATAATATATATGTATATGAAAAATCAACAAAACCCATAAAAGTATACCCAAAATCTTATATGCATCTAGAAAATTAAAGAAAAACAATAATCACAGTTTGATTGTGGGAATCATTCTTTCTCTATTCCACTAATGATCAATTGATGATCTCTATGGCTTCAAAGAAAAAAAACAAAAAAAATGTAAGCAATCTATGTACACACAATAATCTATTAAGAAAGAGATGAGAGTATTACATTTACTTTGTAGAACAGAGCACCCAACAAACCCACAATCTGCGAAGTCGCTGATCTGCTATGTATTAGGTTTTCGGGCGAATGAGTGACTAATAGGGGTGAGGCCATGACCGTTGCCAGTGAGATTAAAGATGAAGAGTGAGAGATGAGGGAGACAACTCAATTTTGAATTTTGAATGAGAGAGAGAGAAAGCGCCAGCTGAAGAGAAAGGGATGAAAGAGAAGAAGAATCATAAGGAGAAAATGTATATCACCATAGGATGTATGTGAACAAACAATCTCAACCATTGAAAGATAATTTGTCTCTTAAACATTTTTTAACTATTGGATTGAATTAATCTAACGGTTCACATTTTGACAAAGGGACAGAAGTCCCATCAGAATTCAAAAACTACTCTAGCTTGTTATATAGATCTTAACCATTGAAAGATAATTTATCTCTTGGACATTTTTTAGCTGTTGGATTGAATTAATCTGACGGTTCACATTTTGACAAAGGGACAAAAGTCCCATCAAAATTCAAAAACTACCCTTGCTTGTTATATAGATTTTGTTTGATATTTTTTAAAAAAATATTTTTTTTTGTTTTTTGTTTTGTTTATTTACTAGTGTATGTCCGTGCCTAAATGTACGGTGTAAATAATGTTGGTATCACATACTCTACAAAAATCAATTAAAATAAATTAATTCAAAATGATAACAATTTCACTATTACAGAAATCAATTATAATAAATCAATACAAAATGACAACAATTTCACTACAATATAAAACTTTATGACTCAAAGTCGCCGTGGTTTTGTTGCTTTGTTTGGCACAATAAAAATTGATGTGTGGACTATGGTTAGTGGCATGCTACATAGGTTTGATTGGCGAGTTTTGGAGTTGTGAAATTAGTAAGCCCTCAATAGATCTGTATATGATCTTGACTATTGAGCTGCGCGGATTGACTTTGTAATTTGACTTGTAATAATGTTGCATCATTGAATGAAGTAACATTCAAGATTCACGTCATCCAAGAAATGCGAGTTTAAATGAATTAGTCATTAAGTGTAAGACAAGTAGCCAGTATGAGCAGTGTTTTGCTCTCTACCCAACTGTTGGGAGTGGATGGAGCAAAATTTCACGCACTATAATAGTGTGCATTAAAGTATCACTTGAAGTTAAAAGATTAGTGCTTAGTAGCAGCAAAATCTATTAGCATTAAGTGAAAAGATTAACGCCAAGTGGTTGCAAAATTTATTAGCATTGCCAACTTGTCTAAGTCTGGACACTTACTGTTTCCACACTTGAGTGTGAGACATGCGGTAGTGCTTCTTTGTATGATTCCTTAGCTAGGCTAACGCTTTTGAATGACGTTTACCACTAAGCGCAAATGTTGTAGCATAGTAATGAAAAGGTCAAGGCCGACAAGATTGTTATAACTCTAAGAATTTGACGCATAACTCGTGAGAGCATTATATTGAATTAGACTCTTTAGCCCAATTTGGGCTTAAGTTACTTCGGGAGCTGTTATAGATTGATCGCTTATTTTCTCCTTCTTGTGGATAGTAGAATTAATTACAAGTAACTATGAAACGAGAAACAGAGATGGCAAGAGGAGTATCGTCATCTTTCAACTAGATGCAGTGAAGTGTATGGAGAATAAAATTGACTTGAAGGTGTAGGAGATTAGCACTTACTAGTTAAATTTGCGACTTAGGCGCACTTGAGATCTCCATGATATCCTTTTATGATCTAGTGAACATGAATTAGTTGTGAGTCATTACCTAGTTGGGCCTAAACCTTTAAACTTGTATTCGAGAACTCACACATTAGGATGATTGGAATTAGTTTATGACTTTGGTCATGAACCGGTGGCTTATTATACTTAATCACATTAATGATAAGATGGCATGGATGGTTTGAGTAGGCCCTATCGGGCCCACTTGCTTGTGACATTCTGCTCTCATGTGAATGTGTAACTTTGTTCGCAATGGTTGCACACAAGTAAGTGGAAAGCCATAGAAGGGTATTTGTATTGGCATATTTAGTCCACTATGATATTTGTTATTGGATATGTGTAAGGGTATGATAGCTAGCCTTAATCTCGACACATTTATAGATTACGATACGCATCTTAGTCAAGACTATTTGATCTTCCATAAGTCAAAAGTTTTGAGATGATTTTTGACATTACACATATGAGGTCGAGATCAATCAAATAACAACTTTTGTGCTTTTAGTTTTGACCAAGGTGGCGAGTGTCTATTTGAGTTATTTTAGAAAGCTCTGTGAAGAGAAATGGACTCTTTGAAAATTGATTATTCCTAGTACTCAGCAACATAATAGTGTAGTAGAGATAAGGAATTAAGTATTGTTAATGTTAGCTAGATGATGGCGCAAAATGTTTCCCAATTGGGAATTGCATTTTAGTTTGTTGCCCATATCTCTAACTAAGTACTTTCCATATCAGATTTTACATTCCATTTGAGTAATGGGTTAGCAGAGAGCCATCTATGGGCGATCTGTAAACGTTAAGCAGCTTATCTTTATTTTACTTCTCATAAGGTTGCGAAGTTAAGACCTAGGGTTCTATGGCGCATTATTGTATGCTGTCTTGTAAACACTTAGGGTCATGTGGTGCATTATTGTATGCTGTCATGTAAACCTTCCGGGTCATGTGCATATAGATAAGCAGCTTTGTGGTAGTGTAACTAAGTCACATAAAGTTTTCTTAGTAAAGGTGATGTGAATAGAGTTTTGGAACTCTATAAGATTGAAAATTCTAAGTATAACGCTTTATGTATCTTAGTTGAGAATGGAAAGAAATTTCCAATATCCTAGGGACAGTAGAAGCGATGTGCCTACTAGTGGATTACTCCATTAGAGAATAATACTTTACACTCTTTGTTGCGTGGTAGCGAATGTGAAAATTTTTCACGTCATCACTGGGTGATTGAAAGGGAAATATTCATGATTGCTTCGCAAGATGATAAAGAGCCTAGGATAATGCCTAAGGCTCTAGTCCCTTGTTTTTAGAAAGTGGATCAATGTTGCGCATTTTAAGACAAAGTTTTTAAGGATTAACCATTTCTAGGATTTGGTTGACTTTTCGCTATGACACGCAATTGTTCTAAAGTTATGCGCAATTTGGATAGTCATTTTTTTTAGGCATAAGGCTCGCTAGATACCGAAGAGTTACACCATTAAGGAAGGTGTAGACAATGAGAAGACTTCTTCCTGGGGAGTGAGGTTATTTCAACTTAGGCTATGATTGACATAAGTTTAGAACATTGATTTGTGGACGTTGTGACCCAACTTCTCGTTGGAGAATTGGATAAGTAGATCTATAGGGATTTACCTTATGCTTTTATGGTGAAAAGTTAGGAGCGCAAAAAAGTTGCTAATTCCAATAAATCTTTTACAGCCTAAAACAGTTATTCAAATAGTGGTTCTTAGATTTCATCGAGCCATGATAGACCAACGATGATCGATGAAGACCACTGAGGCATGATCAATAGTCTAAAAGAAGTTTTTCCTTACTTAGTCATTATGAGCCAGGAATTTATAAGGTTGTCGCCACCTAGGGTGGGCAGTCCTCTGTTTTAGATATGATGGACATGGGTGATGTAATTTATATGCTCGGA
Source organism: Camellia lanceoleosa (assembly GCA_025200525.1). Lineage (NCBI taxonomy): Eukaryota > Viridiplantae > Streptophyta > Magnoliopsida > Ericales > Theaceae > Camellia > Camellia lanceoleosa. Next base: position 69,423,701 of record CM045759.1, on the reverse strand, counting down.
TGTACGATCCTTAGGGATTGTTTTGGAAGAATTTCCGGTTTGTCTTTGATGACTTACATAAGGAATATCCTAGAATGATTTTAGATGCAAAATTGCAAACCCATTGACCTACCTATTGGTAAAAGCCAGAGCCTTGGCTATTGAGTGAATCCTTAAATTGTCTTTGGGAGAAATAGATGACTTATATTCCTTGATCTTTTTTTGTTGTGGGAGCCTAAAGTACGCTATGTGGGCGCATTCGACATAATGAGTGTTATCTTTGGTAAATGATCAACTGAGTAGTTTAGACATTGACCTTGCTCATTAGACTGTGGATAGAATGCTTTACTAGTATTATATAAATTTGTCTCTTGTAAGATTCAATGCGCTAGTTGGGCGCATCTTGAATGAACGCAGATTGGTCACCAAAATATCTTTAGAAAGGTAATTGTGCAAGAGATAGTGATCTTGAACCACTTCGTGTGAAGCGCACATGGTGAATTCCGTTGTATATGCTTATCGCAAGAGGTGCATAAGGCTTATGCTTGGAATCTAGAATTGCGTAGACAGTGGTCGTGCTTTTTAAAATCGATCACTTATTTGTTGTGAGGTGATGAGATGTCTACACTATTATGGTTTGTGTTATAATGATTAGCAGATGATGATGTCAGCAGGCAAGATTAGCTTACTCACACAAGCAATCGCCCTTGGCGCTTAGGAGCGAGCAAGGATGAAACTAGTGATTTATTTTTTATTTGGAACCAAGAGAGGCTTAAATTATCCACTATGTATGTCGCATTGGTTACAACTAAGATGAGGTCGTGTTAAGGACCAAACATGGATGTTAGTACCCACTATGTTGTGCTTGTTATGATTAGCCAGATGCAAGATCTCATTTGGCGCCTGGAAGGCGAGCAAATAGAGAATTCGGGTTAAGCGCTAGAAAGTAGCTAGACTAAGATCTATACGGTGTATCGAGTATGACGTCACTCTTTTGAAAGAGTTACTCCACCGTAGCATGTATTCATACTACATGTGCTTGGCGACCGAGTAATGAGGTGAGAGAATGGATCTCTGTTTCCTTATTGTGTGAGTCTTATGTGTCATTATTGATATGACTTTTCATTTATGTACCCTTTTGTAACTTTTGACTATTTCATAAGGTAAGGGGTTGATGTTCTGCTACTTTGGTATGTTGCCTGCGGTCATGTATGATTCAGCCTTAAGGGACATCACTGAGAAAGTGGTCAATCCTAAACTAAATGGTATGAGGGCAAAGGGAAGATCATCTAGTATTACACCACTATTGTATATTCATTGTCGGCAACTCACATCGCTCTGTATGAGAGGCGGATTGAGTGTGAATATATTGCAAAAATTGAGAGGGTCAAACATGCTCTTTTTTGAAAGATTAGAGATGTTTTTTGGACCGGTGTAATTAGATGGGTCTGGGGTATATGAGACACTATTTTTATTTTCGGGTTGATATCTCTATACTGGCTCATTTTTGAGTTCTAGTATAGAGCTCCCACATGTAGGTGTTTCTCAGCGGTCGCACGGTTCATTGGCTAGTATGTGATTGTTCAATATTTGGGGAGATTGAGATAGAGATGTGGCAGTGTCATGCCAACTCATGTGGGAGTGGGAGATGTTGGAAATTGGGCCAGGTATTGGACCTGGATATGGGCACCCATGTGGCATGACCCATGGCCATTCAAATTACCCATGTAATTTGAATTTCTATTTATCCTATTAGGATAACCCACTATCTCCATCTAATCTATCCTATCCTATTATGAGATAGAGATGTGAGATTACATATCTGATCTATTTAATAGATATCAAATATGTTATGTATTTTTGCCCCATAACATTTTTTCCATGCTCTCTCTCTAACTCTCTCACATATGCAAATCGATTAAGCCTTTGCACTGTGAATAGAGTGGGTGATACTCATACTGTGGTATCACTCCTTTACTGGGAGTTCATAGTTCGTGGTTGTCAAGCACGTGATTTACCCACAAGGTTCTTCGTTTCGGATTCTTTTACATAAGGTATGATTTGAATTTTTTTACCCGTTGCGTTATCTGTATCTTACAAAAGGAAACAAGTAAAGAAGCTTTAGATGAAAACCCTAATACACAAGAAGAAGATCTGGAAGCCGTATCTTAAAATCTGACTGAAACACATATTTATAGAAAACAGATCCACGATCTCTACTCGAGCGTAGAAATGGCCGCTCGAGCAGACAAACAACTTCGACTATAATTTTACTTTTTGCTTCGAGGCGCTACCCCTCAACCCCACCTAGGTACTGCCCTGAACGCGCCAAGGAACGCTACCCCCTCGACCCCCGTGAACTAACCGGGTAGCTCGATCCCCGGCATAGTCAGTTAAGTAGCAAACATGAAAGAATTAACACCACAAACTTCTCTGCAAGGCCTAATTTGAGTTAGATTCGCATCTAAAACTTATAGCCTCACTGAAATAAAAGATCGAATACAATTACAACTGAAAGAAATTTTGTTAAACAGAATTACCAAGAATAAAAACCTAACACTATTTTTTAATTCAAGAATTATTTAACTCATTGTCTTCAATTTGGACTCTTTGAGATAATGCTCCTTAATTTGTTACTGTTAGTAGTCACTAGTGCGGAAAACTATGCAGAACTGTAGAAAGGAGGAAGGTAATACCGAGAGGTACACTTTTGTCCTTTTTTCTTGCTTTTGTTATCAAATTCATTCTTTCAAACAATTTCAGCTTTTTCTCTCATCATAAATAACATCTATTTTACTTTTAAAAATCATTTATTAAATTTATGGAATTATGGTAACAAAAAAGTAGCAACACTAATCTTCTAAAAAGGGATGTGTATGCCTCATTCCTTTAATTAAGGGTGGTGTTCCAGTGAAAAAAATTGCCCATGGACACCATGTGGCACAATGCCACACACCAATCACCAAATACCACCCCGATGTTGTCTCCACATTTCAATTTGTTACCGTTAGCATGAAATTATGTTGCTGGACCTATCCTTACAATTCTAGGTCTTGCCATGGACACCATGTGGCACAATGCCACACACCAATCACCAAATACCACCCCCATGTTGTCTCCACATTTCAATTTGTTACCGTTAGCATGAAATTATGTTGCTGGACCTATCCTTACAATTCTAGGTCTTGCTATAGACTTCATATGTCACCCTTTTTAACACTTTCTACATCCACAACATTTGAAATAGAATACATAGTTATTGGATTATTGATTTTTAGCAAAGGTCTCTATAAATTATTGATTTTTGGTTTTATATGCAGAAATCAATGACCATATGTTATAGCAGGGGTGACACATTGTGGCATATTATTGGATTAAAAAGTAACAAGAAAAGCTTTGTAGTTTAAATGTTTATCTTTTGTTATTTATTTGTGTTAGCTCCAGCCACACATGCATGCAGAGGAGAGAGTCCAAGCAAAGATGGCGTAAGAAGACTTCCACCTCAAGAGAAGGAGATCTGAGATGGGCATCTCTCCCTTCTCTTCACGTTGTTGCCATTGTTGACACTCACCCTCACCGTTAAAGAAGGTAGAAAATTGTGTGGGTTTGTCTCCTCTCTCTCTCTCTCTCTCTCTCTTTCATCTTTGTATATAAATAGAGATGAGAGGGAGATGATGTATTGTATCATCAAAAAAAGAGAGAGTTGTGAGAAGTGTATGAGAGCTCTGAGTTGAATAGAGAAAGTGAGATACTCCTCATCCTCCGTTTTGTATTATTGCTCTGTTTTAGTGAAATTCTCATTTATGCTCTGTGAACATAGGCATTGGGCCGAATCACATAAAATTTGTGTTCTGTGTGTGTGTGATTTATATTCTGGGTGTCCATGATCCTGGCAATTTGTTTGCTATCATTTGAATAACCACGTATTTGCTTGATGTGAATTTGCTTGCATCATCAGACCTGATTCTACACTTGAGAAAGAAAAGCTCTCAAGGAAGATTTGATGGTCAATCCTACCACCTCCGAGACCCCATAAGCACCTCTGTTCTCTCATTTTGGAATTTCCTATTTATTTGCTATTTTCACCTTCAAATTATTGGCTTTGACATGTTTTAAATGTTTTGGTTCTGGCGATCTTAATGTCATTGTTTATTGATTTTTCATCCTTGTGATTTTTTCCCTCTCAATCTTGATGGTTTATTATCGCACACATAAGCCAACAAAAACAGACTTTTGGTAATTTTGTGGTGAGTAGATACATTCATGCCTATGTATAATAAGAAGTGTATGATTCTTCTTGCTATTTGTTAGTGTAAGATTTTTTTTCTTTCAATTTTGTTTTTCATTTGCCTTTTCAAAATCGAGATTTCATGCTATTTGTTGATTTTTTTTTTGGTTATTTGCAATTTTTTTATATAATATTTCTTACAATTGAAGTTAGTTAATATGCCTTCATTGTTGTTGGATAGCGATCCCTTAGTTTTTGATAAACTGCAGTGGAAACAAGGATTTCTGATGCTTTACTACAGTAAATATTACCATTCAATAGCCTAGGGTTTTTTGATAGAAAATGAGTTACTTTACTATAGCAGAGCTACGATTTAACTCAAGGGGTTCAAACATGATGGATAAATTAGCATTCAATTGAATAGGGGTTAGGAGTTTGCATTATCACAAATTCGTAGTGGCATGAAACAAAATCATTCTTTGTTGGGAAATAATTGTTAGGATTTTGTGTTCATTTAGTTAGTAATAATTGATCAAATAATAATAAATAAATAAATAAAATAACTTGCACTACAAGAAAATACACCTTTGGCGACTAAATTTTTAGTCGCCAAAGGTCCTTTTTAGTCGCCAAAGGTGGAATTTTCACTTTTCCCGACAAAAACTTTTAGTCGCCACTGTTGTCGCGAATTAACGGTCGCCAATGCCTTTCGCGACTAAAAACCTGTTAGTTGCCAATTCACAGGTCTTCAGCAACGAAATTTTTAGTCGCCAAATCCAATTTCATTTTTTTAAATTATACATTTAGCGACTAAATTTTTAGTCGCCAATAGTTTTTTTTTATTTTTTTATTTCAACATTTCCCGACTAAAATTTTCGTCGCCAAAAGGTATACCTTTCGGCGACCAACGCCTTTAGTCGCCAAAACTATTTTCACTAAAAAATAAAAATTGCCTCTGCTTGGGTATCCCAAGGTTCGAACCTGTGTTGCCAAGCCTTACACCCCACCATGCCTTAGCAACACTTGCTCCCCCCACTACGCCACGCCCAGATCACGTGAATATTATTGCAACAAATATTATTTATATACTATTTTTCCCAGTATTAATACAAAATTGTATATATGAAAATAATTTTTTTTATTTAATATATTTTTATGTAAAAATTAAAATATTTACAAAAAAAAAAGGGTAAGGACTTTTGGCGACTAAATCTCAATTTTAGTCGCCAATACTCCATTTTTTGGCTACTGATTTCCTTTTGTCGCTAAAACAGTTACGACCCGCCTATATTGTAGCACATTTGGCGACTAAACTCTATTTTGGTCGCCAAAACCTCTTCTTTGGGCGACTAAAATGCATTTTAGTCAGCAATTGTTGACCTTTAGCTACTATTTTTTTTTTGTAGCCAAAAAACGTCAGTTTCAGCGACTAAATTGGTTTTAGTCGGCAAAACTGCTATAATCAGCGACTAAAATTGTTTTTAGTCGCCAAAACCATACCTTTTTGCTACGAAATTATTTTAGTCGCTAAAAACCGTGACTTTTGGCTACTAAACAAAGTTTAGTCGCTGAAAACCCTATATTAGGCGACAAAACTTCCTTTTAGTCGCTAAAACTCATTGCTCGCGACTAAACTCTTTTAGTCGCTAAAAACCTGCTTTTCGGCGACAAATTCCAATTTAGTCGCCATTTCATGCACTTTCAGCGACGAAATTTCATTTTTTGGTCGCCATTTGTGCTTTTTCTTGTAGTGTTGACTACATGTTTGACAATATTTTCCAATGTAGCTGATTATATTTTAGAAAATTGTTGTGTACTTTTTTCATTGGTTGCCGTCGTTTGTTTAATGAATAACTTGCTCTTTGAGAAGTGGACTTGCGATTGGTTTTAGTTCCCTACCTCCATGGAAGAGAAGAGGAATCCAACAAGTTAAGGCTTATCAATCTTTTCTGGGAAGAAGTATAAATCCTAAAAGGTTAAGCTTCTGACATAAAAATTATATTTGGTATGCAGGAATTAAATGAAATGAGTAAAAATAAAATATAAGTTTAAATGAAATAGAATGTTTATTTTTATTTCATAATTTGTTTATCAACATGAAGTGACATAAGAAATGCAATTATAAGTCATTTTTTATTTTCAGTTATACCTAATGAATTGCATTTTGTTTTAGCAAACTAGTAACGATTTTAATAAATATTTGTAGATCATGATCTTGGCAGTAGCAACAGCGTTGTAGTAATGGTGATGGTGGTGTTATGGTGGAATGGTAGTGATTTTGACAGCAATAACAATGATAATGGTGGTGGCAATAGTGGCTTTACTAGTAGCATGGTGATAGTGATGGCAGGATTGTAGTGATGGTGAAAATTGATGTTGTACAAACATTTTTTTTAAAAGCATTTGAACCAAACTTAATTTTTTAAACTTTGGTTCTCTAAGTTAATAAACAATACTTTTAAATAGAATTTAAATTACTCATATTCAATTAATCATGTTTCAATTTTAAATTTGTGAAGAAAAAAAGAAATTCTACCCTAACAAAACCCAACTTTTCCCTCACAAATTCCCTCCAATTTATGAATTGTTTTTTGGGTCAGACAAATTTATGATATTATTTATTTTTTTTTTTTGATCTAACATAGTTCTAATTTTATTTTATTTTATTTATTTATTTTTTTAGTAACTGTTCTCAGGCTACAAGAGAATCAAAAAAAAAAAAAAAAATCCTCAAAGACCAGGGAGGATTCCTAATCCAATCTATGGGAAGAACATCCAGCAAATTTGCTTCGATGGGTCACACAATTAGCTTCTCTAGGCACCTAGGAGAATGAAATTGATAAACCCTGGCTCAATGACCGAATATCATGTATGAAAGCAAGACACTCCCAAGGGAGGAACCAATTTTGAAACACAGATCTATGACGAATTTACTGTCACTTTCCACTTGGACATTAGAGAGTCCAAGAGTCTGAAGAAACAAGCATGCTAATCTGACAGCACGAGCTTCTCCTTGAATAACAGAAGATGTATGAACTGTAGAAACTAAACCAATTAATTTACCTCTCCAATCCCTCAGAATCACAGCTAGAGTAGTCTTCCTTCTTTTTGAGGCAAAGCTAGCATCACAACTTACTTTAAACGTACCTTGGTTAGGAGGTTTCCACCTAGTGCGGCTTGACCCGAGCTATTTACAATTGCAAAAGAGGGAGCTTGCATAGAAAACACCAAGCAGACCTCCCTCCAAAAAGATGAAACCTGTCTGATAACATGCATAGGCTCTACTTTAGATTGGTTGAAAACCCAGTCATTGCGAGCCTTCCAAACACACCACCCACCTATTGTTGCCTTTCCCATTCACTCTTTTTGATCCCGATCATTAGTGCAACTCTCAAAATGGACTGAGTCCAGCTTGCAGCAAACAAAATAGAATCATAATCTGTCAAGAAGCTGAGTTCACTCCCAAACCACACAGGTCTAGTCCACCTGCACTGAAAGAGTAGGTGTTCAATAGACTCAGAGAACACACCGCATATAAGACAACATTGGGAGGTAGCACATTTACGGTGAAAAAGGTTTTCTTTGGTAGATAACGTATTATTACACACCCTCCACCAAAAGTTTCTAACTTTGGGAGGAACAAGGAGTGACCATAAAAGTTTCCAAAACTTTTCAAGCAAATGGACTGAGATAGAAGCCCTAATTGAGGTCCTTAACTGATAATCCCTCATTGCTATCTGATATCCACTTTTTACTTCGAATTTTCCATTTTTGGTGTGATGCCAAATAAGAGAGTCCTTTTGGTTGACTAATGAGATTGGGATAGTCATAATAACACTATGTCACGTACCGACTCATTAGGGATACGAGTTCTACACCAAGCACCTTGCAAGTGCATTAGTTTGTGAGCGGCAAAGCAAGTAAGGTAGATTTCTATCGCATCTCCTGGGTTGGTTCTTGGGCATAATGCACGGGATAGAAATCTACCCTACTCATGGAGCCAGTTTCTCAGGAGGGTGACAAGCGCCCAGTCCATAACAAGTGGTATCAGAGCTAGCCTAGGGGCACTGTACTGGGGACAGTACGTGCGACTTTTACCAAGCACCTTCATTGTGGGGTCCACACCAAGGATGGTGTCCGCGCCGGGCAGGTTTCCCATGGTAGGGGAATGGACAAGCATGGTAGTAGGCAGGGTAATGTCCCCTTGATGAGGGCGTTATGAACTGGCGGTAGTAGCATGTTACGTACCAACTCATTAGGGATGCGAGTTCTACACCAAGCACCTTGCAAGCGCATTAGTTTATGAGCGGCAAGACAGACATGGTAAATCCCTATAGCATCTCCTAGGTTGGTCCTTGGGCATAATGCATGGGGTATGTAATACCACTCGTGGAGTCGACTTTTCGAGAAGATGACAAACGCCCAGTCCGTAACAACTAGCTTCCTCATGCCCAACCAGCTCTTGCAATTTACCATGGTCCCATTCTTGTATATTTTGATCTATCACATCACTTACCCACTGAACTTGGCATCCCCTTGGTTTTGGATTTTGAACTCTGAAATTATGTGATTGAGACACCCACTTATCATTCCAAAAAAGGATGGACTTACTGTTGCCTACCTGCCAACGAAGCCCATTTTTCAGAAGCTCACGACCTTGAAGGATGCCCATGCCCAAGAAGGACTTATGCCCTTATTTCTAGACAAAAAATCTTAGGGAGAATGGTAAATACCTTTCAATATCTAAGCACAAAAAGAATGAAGGTGCTTAAGAAGCCACCGACACAGCATAAAAGTTGATTTGAGATTGTTCAACTAAAGCCCAAATAGTATGCTTTCCAATTGAAGGCGACTTCTTCTCTATAGTTTAGGCCGTGGGCCCTGGCTAAGTTGAGACCAATAGCTCCCGATAATGGCCCATCACCTCTCCCTCTTCTACCTTACAATCCATATGTTTAACTGGAAAATATTTGTTACAAATTTTTTTCAAAAATTATATTTCAAAGAAAGTAATTTTTATGTTTGGTGGTGACGGTGGTGGTGGTGGTGGTGGTGAGAGGACGACGGTAGAAGTGAAAGTTGTGACATGATAGTGGAGTTGATAATAATTATAATAATGTGATAATGTTGGTAATATATTAGTTAAAAAAATAATTTTTACTTTTTAAAAATAAAAAATATTTTTTATTTAAATAAATTTATTTTTTGTTAATTATGAAAAGTGTTTTTTTGTTGAGTTTCATTTCGGTTTTTATTGGGAAGTAACTGTTTTAGTTGTTTTGAAACTTTTAAATCTTTTACAAAGAAAAAAGTAAAAAAATAGAGGGTTGAATTAATTTTTCAAAAATGTTCAAGACCTTTAAATTAGCAGCTCTAGGGAGTTCTAATTTGTCCTTCCTTTTTTTTTTGAACTTTTTTTTAAGTGTGTAACTTACATCTTATACTTACGTCTTTTTATTTGCCGTCCTATTTTATGTTTATACCTTATACTTATTTTTGTTTTTTTTCCTGTTTTTATCCCTGCCAGCTGTTTAGACAGCCGGATTGGCCAAACAGCACTAAAATTAATGGCGTGGCTCTTTTCCATTGGTAGTTTGAAAGAGAATAACAAGTAACTCAAAACAGAGAATCCACCTATCTGTTTGTTTTGTCTCGTCCCATCCCTCGTTCCACCCGCCCAACAAACAATTGTCCTCTCGAAATCCTCTCTCTCTCTCTCTCTCTCTCTCTGAGAAAATGACGAAGGCTTCACTGAAGGGAAAGTATGAACCCGACAAAGTCGGCGCCGTCGGAACCCTAGCCGTCAATGCCGGTGACGTGAAGCTCCGAGCTTACATGACCAACGCCACCTTCGTCAGCGGACCCTCCTTAAACGGCCTCTCTCTCTCCGTCGAGAAGCCCGGCTCTTTCAGCGTCGACTATAACGTCCCCAAACAGGTTTACTCTTACCGTCCTTTTTGTTTCCTCAGAAAACGCAGGAAAATTAAACACACACCAAGAAAATTTTGGATTAAATTCTTCGTTTTAATTTTAAGTAGTCAGTTAAAATAAGTGGAATACTTGTTTAATGCTCATTTTGCGGCGGATTCAATTTGAATTCCAGTCAAACTGGGGTTTAGGGCTTTCAGATTGTGTTTAATTTCATTAGTTCCTAAAGTTTCTTATTATTTTTGTTCATGTGGTCCAAGTAACCATTCAAGTCTGATTTGATGAGAAAAAAACGTAATTTTATAATTTGGACAAAATCATATAATCAAACACCCATTAAATTAGTTGTGGGGTGTAGTTTGTTTAAAATAGTAAGGAAAATGATTGTTTTGTTGCATGGTTTAAGTTGTTGTAATTTTAAAAATAACAACTTTCCTATTAAATTAGGCTTGTTATTGATTTGTACAATTTTCTGCAATTGGATGAAAGTAGAAATTCAGGGATTAGATAAACGAAATTGATAATTTAAGGATGAAATAGAGAAAATAGTAATATTTTTGGCGGATGAAAGTGAAATTAAGCCTATCAGAATTAGTTACCAAATTTGGGGGCTGTGTGTTTTTTGTAGGACATTCGGTTTCAATTCATGAACACAGTTAGGGTTTTGGACAAACCATTGAATTTGACTTACACTCACGAGAGGAGCGAGAACCAGACCGCATTGAATGGGATGCTTGTGCTCGATTCGGCCAACAAGTTCTCGGCCAATTATGCCTTTGATTCTGGGAATTGCAAGTTGAAGTACACTTACGTGCATGGAGGGTCGAGCACATTCGAGCCGAGCTATGATTTGGCAAAGAATTCTTGGGACTTTGCGGTGTCACATAGGCTATATGGTGATGATTTACTGAGGGCTACGTATCAGACATCGAGCAGGGTTTTGGGATTGGAGTGGTCAATGAATTCCCTGTTTCATGGAAACTTCAAGGTATAGTAATTGTATAAAGTTCTTTTGATTAATCTCAATTAACTATAGTAGGATTTGGAAATCATATTTCCAAGCATAACATTTTTGTTTGTAGGATTTAATCTTATTTTAGATTACTATGCCAAGAAGCCCAACATGCGACACGACATTGCACAGACACACCAACGCACCAAGTTATTATTATTATTATTTTTTTTGTAGGATTAAATCGTATTTTAGATTAGAACTTTAAGACTTAAACCTTATAATGAGTTAATTATTAAATATAGATTGAGAAATTAAAGCAGAAGATAGAGTAGAGGGAGAAAAGTATTTTCTTTTGATCTTTGTACAACTATCATCTTTTAGTCTGTTGCATTTTAAATAACTTTTTTTTACATTGCTAATATTTGAAATCCGTCATGGCAAAGTTCTCAAATTCAATCGTGAAATCTATTTCTAAATCTAAGCAATTCCTCTTGAATGAATGCTGTTCAAATCATTTCAAAGTCATAAATTCAAATGCAACCTAGCATCTTGGCTTGTCTAGATTTGGTGGATGTAGCGAGCTCCTGTCTGGGTATTTGTGTTACTAGGTTAGCTATGGAGAGGAACATTATGCCAACTACTACCCTTTAATTGTCTTAAGTTGGTACATTAGAATCAAACATATCTCATATCACTTAAATTCGATTTAGAGTTCTTTATGTGAGAGCTCATATGGTGGCTCTAGATACATTTGAGTGGTGGTTGAACAGGTCAGAAGGCCAACCTGGATAGTTAAATTCTTTGAGATGTCTAAACTGGTTTATCTTGTGCATGTGTATCTGGTTTTTAGATGTAGGTAAGGCTTTGTCTATGTGAGATGATTGGGTAGTTTTGCTTGTTTGGGCCTAGTTTATGTGGATCGGCTCCCTTTGGTGACATAATAGGTTGCACTTGGGGCTTGCCTTCAAGGATTTTATGGAGCACAAAGGCACACCAGTATGAAGTTAAAACAAATGACATTGACACAATGTGAGATAGGTGTTCTTTTACAGGGTTTCTTGGTACTTTTCAAGCAAAGAAAGTGGTTCTCTACTTAACTAAAGCTTTGTTGAGTGTAAAAGAAGATTCTAGAGGCTACATTTTGCCATTTTTCTCGATTACTTGCGTTTTCTAAGAGGTTTTTTTCTTTTTTTTTGCTCTTGTTTGGGATTCAAAACACAGCTTTCTCCCAAATAGAGTAGACATGAATGCAGGACATGGAAACGCACATGACATAGACACATCAGGATGGCAAATCCTAAAAAAGTGAGATTAGACATGGGAATAAAAAAATATATTTCTATAAGTACATTATTATTATACTTAAAATTAATACTCTAAATCTCTATGTAAGTATTTCTTAATGTGGAAGAAGAAGCACAAGAAGTTCATTATGATTATTATATTCTGCTTATCACTACAACTATGTTATTATATTTTTAAATTTCTGTTCATCATTGGATCTGAATGTATAATGTTAAAGACAAAGTTGCTTAGAAAGGACACTAATGGCCTATATGTTGGGAGTGTTTGAGAGATGTAAATACAAAGTATTCAGAATTTTTTTTTTCTTAGTTACAAATAAGTCCACAGGATATTAGATTGTCTAACATGGACACAACACATCGGTAGAATTGTACATGTTTCTCCAACATAACTTTGAAAGATATTACCTCATGTACATGTTTCTGCTGGTTTCTCATACTTGTCTTCTTTGGAAGGGCATTTAGTGTATGTCCAGGTGCATTGTTTTGTAATGTCTCATGCGGCTACATTATGGGCTTGTACGACTCATGACAGCTGAGAATGATCCCCCATGCATCGTTGGGCCTAAAAAGTTTGTTCAAAAAATGTTTTGCACTGTCAAGTAGTTAATATCTACTAGTAACATGTTGATAAAGGAAATCACATTAAATAACTTATAGACCATTACTCTAGTATTCTGTGTCTTTTCATAATAACTCTTAGATGATACCTACTTCGATTAATTTATTAGGGGGCTACTGGTTTGGCAGTTAAAACTCGGCCTACTAACCTTGAGGTTTTGGGTTCGAAGCTTAGGGCAACCACTTTGTACAATTTATGCCAAATGTTAGGTTTACCCAACCTATCCCTTCTAGACCACCAACCAATGAATGGGGACTAACATGGATGTACATATTTTTTATTGAATTTTGGTGATTCTCTGATCAGTAGGACGAGGATCACACTGGATCCCTGATCATCACCATGCCAACCACAAAATTAACACTGTTGTTGAAGCTGCAAAAAGTGTTGGATTTTAAAAATGATATGTGCTCTCTCCTCTTCCATAATGTAGCTTTATTTGCATTGTTGTTTACTACAATGTTTTTAACTTCTCTAGTCACAACAAAAATCTTGGCACTTTTTTTTGATGATGTTCCAATTTTTGATCTTTATTGTGCCTACTTCAGGTTAATGCGTCCCTCAATTTGGCAGAGGAACTGAAGGTGCCAAAATTAAGTGCTGAGAGCACTTGGAATTTTGATATGTAAATTTTCCTTTGTTTTACCTGTCAAAATCCCTTTCTTCTAGAACAGTCAGTTGTTGTCCTCAATTGCGTGTATGCCACCACTTAAATACAAGGTACTCTTTTTCATTTATTTCAGATAATCCCATAAAAAGATCAAGGGCAGATCTACAATTGTTTTGGCAAGACCTAATCAGAATTTATCTTTTCCTCGCAGTTGTGAAATTATATTCTTGTTCTTCTGCTTATATACGGATGATCATCATGTGCTTATTTCTTGTTGCCGTTTTAAGCATTCATATCAGTGGATGTGTGGAACTCTGCTAGTCTTCTTAGTCCGAATGGAAATTTCTTCTTTCTGTCGATAACTCATTGTCAATGCTGTTATTATTATTATTTGGTGTGGTAGGACATAACTCATTGATTTCATTGTTTTCTTTTAGTTTTTCTTGACTCTTTTTTTTTCCAGGAAAAAAATGTATGCACTTGTTTTTAGGAAATATTTTAATGTCTTCTAAATTTTCAAGAACTGTTTTTTCTCAAAAATAAAAGAGTATGGAAATATTTTAGGAAATATTTTAATGTCTTCTAACTCATTGTTTATGTTTTGGAAATCATGAAAATTGAAAAGGAAAAAAAGAATTGCTTGACCCACAGTTTTTGATGAGGAAAGAGCTTTGGTGTTCATTTTTAAAATTGCTGCTACATTCAAATTGAGTGTAAAACAAAGAAATTTATTTATTTATTTATTTTTGAACAGATGAGATTTTATAGAACAAAACACCTGACTGGTAACATCACTAGACAAAATAGAAACAAGGGCCAAAGGTGGGTAATCCACCCAATTAGCAGGAAGCTTTTTGCTAGCATAGGAACTAGCAAGCCAATGCACTGTCCTGTTGTTTGCTCGACTGGTCCAACCAAACTTCCATTGTTGCAGCTTTGAGAGTTTGAAGGCCTGTTCAAAAATCCGTTCAAACCGGTAATCCGAACCAGACCAGACCGAATCGTACGGTTTGATTCGGTTTCATTAAGAATTGGTTCGGTTTCGGATTAAGAAATATGAGAACCATAAAATCGGTTCGGTTAATGGATTTTATGAAAAAATCGCAGTTTAAACCGAACTGAACCGAATTTTAAAAGATATATATATAATATCAAGTTTTATTTTTATTAATTGGTTTTTTATTATTTTAATGATATTAGGATGGTATAGATATGTAATATTAAGTAATGTCTTAATATTATTAGTTTTTATCATGAGTTAAATGCAATTAGTTTGAGTAATTATTTTGCTAATATTAACAATTTATTTTTGTAAATAGAAATTTTTGAAACCGTAAATCAAACCAAAACCGAACCGTTTTTCGGTTTGGTTCTGGTCCGGTTTTACAAGTGTAACGGTCTGGTCTGGTTCTCAAAATCACAGAACCGTTAGGATCGGTTCGGCTCTTGGATTTTCTCATAACCGAACCAATCCGAACCGTGTACACCCCTTCAAATGTAAAGCACCACTGCCATACACTCCCGAGAGGGCACATCTTCAGACACACAAAGCTTGATAAGTGACTGATTATCACTCTCAATTTCTACCAAGGAGGTATTGTGTGCTTGGGCTTAAAAACATGCCAGGCAGATTGCGTGAGCTTCCGCTAGTAAAGCAGAGGAGGCTGAGAAAGATGAAACCAAACCATCCCGAAGCCTTCCTCTTCAGTCTCGCATGATAGCAGCTGCATATGCTTTCAAGTGTTTCTGGTTAAAACTTGCATATGCAGTTGATTTTGATTCCACCGTGGGTGGCTGAACGCCATCTGTAAGAAGGTGGATGCAACGATGGGCCCTCCCGAGACCTGACAGATGACCCATTACAATGTTGATTATGTTCAAACCAAGCTTGGGAGCACTTCTGAATAACTTCACTTGGGTTAACTGGCATATGATTAAAAACGAGATCGTTGTGACCTTTCCATATAAACCATCCGATCAAGGCTATTTTGCTGATCAACTCAATTCCACTTACATCCTCAGATTCCTGACCCACCCCCAACCATTTTGCAGTCCATTGTGCTATGTCATGCACTGTACCCTGTTCTATCGGCAGCGAAAGTAAGCTTCCAAACCACACTGCTTTCATTCATGAACAATCGAAGAGCAGATGTTCCACAGATTCTGTTTCCTTCAAACACACTAGGCATAACTCAGAGGGGGAACACTCGCATTTGAACAGATTGGACTTAGTAGCAAGCGCATCAATGCACGCACGCCACCAAAAATGTCGAATCTTTGGAGGTACCAACATGCTCCAAATAAGTTGCCAGAAATTTGGAGGAAATTGAAAAGTAGCAGAGGATTGGACATTTGATGATACATCAATTGAGGTTTGAGCTAGATCATAACCTGATTTAACCGAATAGATCCCAGTCTTGTTTGGGTGCCACACCATGATATCCTCTCTCTCTTCAAAGGATAATGGAGAGGCCCGAATAGCTTGGACTTCCTCCTTTGATACAATATGGTAAGTAACACATGCATAATGAGTGTCCTTGTAAATAAGTTGAGTTGAATCGAGTATCAGATTGTTGAAATTTGACTTAAAAATTTAATGAATTTTAAAAAATATTTAAGCTGGGTTTGTTTATCTTTCGAGCCGTTCTTAAATGAGTTTTAATCAAACCAAGTTAAGTAGTTTAGTTTTGTGTAGTACATATAAGTTTATTGATCCAAGTAGTAGCTTCATCAAATTTGGCTTAAACAATCTGTTTTAAAATGTATTCAAATTTGACTTATTTGTACAACGAACTCGAATAAGTTTTTAATAAATTGAATGCAAGTTGAACTTGAATAACTTAGTTCGATTTATGGACCTAATTTTTCCTCTAGTTATTGATAATTAATTCAATTTACGGACCTAATTTTCCCTATAGTTATTGATAATTTTTACGAAATGATATTATGTAGAAAACAAATCAAACTTACTTGCTATATATATACACTACAATTTACTTCTTGCTATTTATAGCTATGTCACCAAGAAATTAGAAGCTAACAACTGGTTTGCAGTTCTGGGATGAATTAAAATTGCATTTTTTCGCCAAAAAAAAGTAAAATAAAATAAATGGAACAACCATTTTGACCAAAAAAAAACTTGTCCTTATTTGATCCTGAAACCGACTCCATGGATAAATGGTTAAGCGGCGTATTTGGCGAAATTCTAGAGGATGGAGAATCATGTATATCCCTAATTGATTGTAGCTTTTTCTTTTTTCTTTTTTTTTTGGAACATTAATTGATTGTAGTTAGATAGTGACATTTTTGGAGTACTCTGTCTGGTCCATAGACATTCATTCTGGGGGATCCAGTTCCACCTCTTTTACTCATGTAATGAAACTTTCGTTCATTTTATTTTCCCTCCTTTTATCTTTGAGCATCTCTGGGCCATCAATTATCAAGATTTCTCTCTAATAGAATTGTCATGAAATTATTCATAAAAGAAAATTAACAATGAAAAATATGACGGGTGCCTAAAGTCGAACCTGTCATGGACCCAGTAATGGCAACCCAAAAAACCAGTCTCAGTAAACTGATAGGTACGGTTTGGCTAACCCCACAAGATTTTGCTTCAATGTAAAAGAGAGGACAAAAGGGACGGCAAAAAAATACCTGTTAGAGTTGCAGAATTCCAATTACAAGACACGTGTATGAGACAAAGGTATAAGAAGTTCTTGTCATATGGCCTAATATGCAGATGATTTTTCTTAGTGAATGTGGCTGCGATTGATTTGGAAACATGTGAATTATGAATTAGGTGACAATCAGATATTATATATACATATGCATGCGCGCTTGCATTATGTTTTTTAAATTCTTGGAAGGGAGATGGAATAGTAACATGATTTCTTGGACATTCTAGGGTGTTGAATGTTACCAAACAAGATCGATTCATCAATGTTTTGTGGGAATGCACATGATTTGAGGCCTAAAAGTTTGAGAGGGAGGTGGGTACCTTTTTGTAGTTCTGCAAGAAAAGAGATCAGGACTTCTTCTTCTTCTTCTTCTTCTTCTTCTTCTTCTTTATTGGCTATTCAACCACATGAAGGCCCACTGTGGTCCTAGGTCTCAGCATGTCGACCTCTTTAACTTCCAACGAACTATAAACTTAGCTCTTTCTATGGTTAGGGCAACTTAAAAGTTGGTAAGTCATTCCTATCCACACCTTTGGTTAGTTAGTTAGTTATGTCCTGCAATCGTACTTGCAGCAACCACTTTAAAAACTGACCAAAATATTGCTCCCCAAGCTCATAAAGTAAGAATTGAGTATGAATCGTATGACAGTATCAGTTTAATTTAAAAGTTACAAAATGATCACACATGAAGAAGGCAGTCCTAGAGACTACTGTGACAAATTTAAAGGCAACAAGAATACTATTCTTTAAAAAATAAACAAATAAAAAATAAATAAATAAATAAATCACGATTGTATGAGATACAATTTGACAATATTACATTCATTCTAGAATGTTTTTCATTTAGATTGTATTTGAATCATAAATTTAGATAAAATTTTAAAAGGAAAAGAGGAAATGTAAGTGAAATGTAGATAAAAATATAATTAAATTTCATTCACATTTCAAACACATTTCCCTTTCCCTTTCCCTTTCCCTTTCTCGTTATAAATTTCTATCAAAATTCATGATTCAAACACTACCTTAATGGATAATGAAAAAATTATAAAACATTAGAAGTAGTCAAAAAGTCTTCTCAATTAAAAGACAATGCATGTGCAATGTGTGAAGTTCCTCTTCAACTGTACCATGTATACGTTCTAAACAATCTAACTGGTTCAAATTATTCTGTCATGGATTCTACCAGAAATTTGGTCTTCCTACACACAACTTAAACCCCGGTAGCTCATTATAGACCACCAAATTTAACCACTAAAAACTTTCCCTACAATTAGAACATAACAAGTATACATAAAACCAGAGAATAATAAATAAATAAAAAGCTACAATTAAGACAAGGAACAGTAAAATGTCCACAACGTGCACTTTTGATCAACTTTCAACTTGATGGAGGCGGAGGTGGAGCATGGGATGGGGGAGGTGGTGGCATTGACATCTGTGGCATAGAAGGGGGCCTCCCCACCAGCTGCTGAGGTGGTGGCGGTGGCCGCCAAACAGGTTGAGGGATAGACATTCCAGTTGGTGGTGGAGGCGGCCTTGTAAATGCTAGAGGAGCTAGTTGTGAAGGTGGTGGTGGCATGTTTGGTGGTGGCGGCCTGAACTGCTGAAAGGGCGGTGGTGGCATGGAAGGAGGTGGCATCGCTTGACCAGGTTGCTGAGGCTGCCCCTGCCAAGACGGAGGACCAGACATTGGCATGGGTGGGAAGACTCCACCTTGTGTGGGTGGCTGGAGCGGTGCCATTGGTGGTGGAGGAAGAGAGCCATTTGCAAAAGGGCGTGGAGGAATTGGAGTACTGATGGTGCCATTGGCCTGAGGAGCATTGGGAAGTGTAGGAGGCCCGCTCGCAAACAAGGTGTGAGGCCTGCTTTTTTGGGCAGTTGGATTGCTGGCAGCCAAAACTCTCTCTGCATTTTATCATATAGCAGTAAATAAGCAAATGATCTCTTGAAATGCATTCGTCTAACTTACTCACGACCAGTGCATATTAAATCAATTGGACACTTTCGATTTCACCACTGTACACATCTGGCACTCTGAATATATCAAAAACTCACAAACTCACATGCGAGGCAGATCAATCCAGATTTCAGTTGACGAGCAATCTAATCAAATATATATATTTACGCTCCATTTGTTTTAGCGGAAAACAATTTTCCAATGCAAAAAAAATTTCTATATTTGGTTGCGACCTTGAAACTAAATGTTAGTAGTTGTATTAGTGGTGGTGATGGGGTGGAGGTGGTGGTCGTGGCGGCAACGGTGGAGGTGAGGTGGAGATGGTCGTGACGGTGGTAGTGTGGTGGCATTGGTAAGACTTATGTATGAAAAATTGTTTTTTACCTTTCAAAACTGAAAAACATTTTCTTCTCAAATAAGTTTATTTTCCATTGAATATGAAAACATTTTCTATTGACTTTTATTTTCCGTCATTCTACATGCCAGAAAATGTGGAAACCAATTTCCAGAAAACCAAAACAAACAGAGCATTACTTTCAAGTGGACTAGCTACAGAATTCAGAATTAGGAATCTCCCAAAAACAAATCCCCAACCCCGATTGGTCTACATTGGTGCGATGTGCCGTGCTTCTATGTGAATGAGTGTGCATGTAGAACAAAATGAAAGTGACCGTACCTGCTGGGGTACCATGACACTCCCCTTTTGTGTCTTTCTTGTATGCATAGGATACTGTTATCTGCCGGTTGCAAAGATATTGACCATTCATTGCCTGCACAACATAGGATAGTTATTATTGAAATAACTCTTAATTCAACCAACATAAAACATTGCATTGATTTCCACATGACAATATTATCTAAAAGGATATCTCTTCAGCAAACTATGTTGCTGGCTGCTTAAAGAGACAAAAAGACGATATAAAATATATCAATTTTCTTCAATATCTCCTAATTTTTTGAGAGAAAGGTGATGAGTGATGAATGGTGTTAAAATTGAAACCTAGAGTTCTTTTCATATAAGTTTTCTTCAATATCTCCTTTTAGTTTTTTGAAAGAACGGTGATGAATGGTGTTGAAATTGAAACCTAGAGTTCTTTTGATATAAGTCCCCAAGTAATGTAGTTAACTATAAAGGAGTACAAATTTTGACTCTCTATTCAATAAAATGTCCATGTTTCAATACTAGAATAGTAGATTTTATATAGTAACATAAAAAGAAAAGGAATAGAAGCCAAGTAGAAATTTTCACTGTAGTGATTTTGCAACTTTATTATTCTAAATGGAACTCAAAGCAGTGTGAGAAGATGAAGGACGGAGCCATGTTTGCAAGACTGAGCCATTCCATTAAATATAACAGGCCTGTTAATTACTCATCACACAAAGGACAAAACAGCAAAACTTGAAATGCTATAAATTACCTCCAAATCAACAAAATCAAAATGGTTAGCAGCATCAGATCCATGGAAAGAGATCCAACATTTTTTTGATAAATGATATGAATCTAAGCTAATTCAATCCCTACCTCCTAGATGCCCACTAAGCAATGGCAATTTCTAAGAAATTTCCAACATAAGGAGACAAAAATCAAATGAAGATCAAAAAATGATTAGCAGTGTCACTGATTCATGAAAGGAGATCCAACAATTTTTTTTATGAAAACAAATCTAACCCTAACTCTATTCATACCTCCTAGATGTGATGCCAACATAAACAACCAATAACAAAACTATCATTTTTGCTCATTAAAGAACGGAAAGCAGACAAATTAGGGGTTTCTGAAGAAAGTTGATTATTAGAAACAGCTCCATTTGAGCTAGTTAGCACTTAAACCACTGGTTCAAGCAGTATTTCTTCAAAGTCTATAAAGACAGGACCATTTTTTAGAGTTTAAACACATTATAGGAATAGGTTGACAGTTGGCCCAGATTCTCTTAAACATTGCTCATAATTACAACATTTCTGTATGGTGTAACTAAACTAGTTTCTCGAAAGCCCAAATACAAAATCCCATAAAAAAATAAACAAAACTCATAGCCCTAGATTCAGTATAAACAACATGTGAGCCAACAAGAATCCTGACAGATATAAAATTCATCTCTTTGTGAGGTACACACCAAGTAGATTGCTTAACTAATATCAAATTCAAAAAGAAATCCAAATTAAAAAACCATTTGTTCATCTTTAAACTTTTTAATTCTGAACCTCAGATCTCTCTCATGAGAACTTAATACCACTATCATATGAAGCTAAAAGCAAAAGACAAATACCTCTATTGCAGCATCAGATGCATCAAAAGAATCATAGCTAATGAAACCAAATCCACGGGAGTTCCCCGTCTCTGGATCTCTCATTATCTGAAAAAGAAAGGAAATAGAGAAACATCTGAACACAAAAGAAAACACGCATCAAATGAATTGGCACCATAACAATACTTTATGATTATCCCCATTCATTACCACTAACACTATGCCCAATGCAGGCAGAGATGAGTGTAGAACCAACCATTACATCCAGACCAAGATTTTAATACAGCTCCACACAGACATTTTAAGCTATCAAAATATATATATACATTAAAATACATACAAACAATATATACAAAAATCTAAGAATTGTGGTCAATTATCTTGCAAAAAATCCAACCAATTCAGTGATCCACCACAGTGATTTTTCAAAAAACAAAAGAAATTCACAATTTCCGAACACTTCAAAAATATTTTTCACCCACGGGAGTCATAGAAATGAAATGGAACAGACACAGACTTGCTTCGGAAGGATAATTGTATCAATATGGTAGTCATGCAAGCATTAATCAGAGCATTAGACGATTGATAAAAGCATGGCCAACCTATTTCCTAGAAAGTGGCATTTCAAAGAGATTAGGTGGCTGAGGCTGATCAATAAAGAGATTAAGTGGTTGAGAGATAGAATTCCAAAGAATTAGAGAAATACAATAGCAAACTTTATGGCCTACACAGCAACTATATTAGAGTTTGTTAAAAGGTCAAATGCTTGAGCTCTCTACTATAAAGCAAGTCTGCATGCAACCTCATCACAAAAATAAAGCCAGAGATTAGTTCTGGACCAACTCTGCCTCCCTCCTAGCAACCCCATTAGTCAGTATGTCTACTACTCATTCATATTCATATTATATTTTTAATGTACATATGATTTTCTGTTTAGGTTAGAAAGTGGTGCCCAATACTATGATGCACGATTCAAAAACTAAAAGAGTAAATTTCAATTCAATTCACTGTTTGTATCTTGATTCAACAAACATGATTTTAGTTGATATGCATCCTATACATGGGTGTTGCTGCAGTAGTAGTTTATATCATTATCAAAAAGTAAATAAATAAAAGAAAGAAATCCCAGTGAAAGCCATTCAGTTGTCTTTTTGACCAGTTTGAGTGAATATTTTGGAACATGTTATTCTTTGATGTTTACAGACATTTAGATGTGTGCCAAAAATTTTGAATGTGATTCTTTAGGCCTTTTCCTCCTCTTATCTTCATTGTTTAATCCGCACACAAGTCCTACATCGAGTAAACATAAATGAAAAAAGAAAATAACAAATGTACAACACTGAAGAATTTCATAAACAAACAAATAAAAAGGGACACTAATATGAACAAACAAAAACATGCAGCAACAATAATTAAGAGAATGAAGAGTGTTGCAAGTACTTCTCAGTTTAATGTATACCCATCAAAACAATATGAAACAAAAGGTAAAGAAGGTATGACCTTGGGGTTCGTAACAATGACTCCAAATGCACTGAAAGTATCATACAAAAGTTTCTCATCCACATCCTGCAAAGAATATCAAGTCAATTTCAAAGTTGAAACTATGGCATAGGCATATGGCAGCAGTGAATGTGTGTGTGAATATTCTAGAAAGAAAATATTTACAAAGAAGAACCATGTGTAGTTCTTTTCTTTTTTCTTTTTTTTTTTTTTTGGGATTGTGATGCAGGGAAGCAAGCTCAAGATCTTATTTCTTACAGGATAAAGGTTTCCAACAAAAAGGTTAGCTCCAACATCCAAGCTCTTTTTATCTTGGGATGCCTGGAATAAAAAACAACAAGAATGAAAATTACTCATCAGATTTTGCATCGAACTCATGCAAAGACTGCAAAAATTGAACCAATAAAACTTCTAGTGATGGTCCTTGAGTTGATATTCCAAAGGTAAGCATAAAGAAACAGCAAATGATACATAATGAGAATAAGGATCCTCACCTTATTCACCCTTATTGGCTTCCCATAAAGTTTAATCATATTCAGAACTTTTATTGCCTGCAACACCAAAAAAAGAAAGGATCACTGATAAAATAAAAATAAAAAAAACATAGAAGCAAGGAGAAAGCAAAACTCAAGAGATGAACCGTGATCGTAGCATCAGTTAAGAAGATATAGAGAGCACTGCTAATGATGCCACAAGCAATGAAGTACAACTTACATAATCAGCATCCTCTTCACTTCGGAATTCTACAAAGCCATATCCTTGATGAAGATTGGTGACTCTATCTTTGGGAACATACACATTTACTGAAACAGAACAAAAAAGACTACAATTATGCATTCTTGAAATTTATAGAAGGAACTCTCACAAGGGAATTCTTCTAAACAAACAACCAAATGCATCGTGTAGAAAGAGAAAATAGAGATTGGACAATATCACCATATTCAATCCCTAGTTTTTCAGAGATCTTTTTTAAACACGTTCAGATTTCAGAACCAATTTAACAGTGAATAAAATCATGAAAAAAGATGAAAAACACAAAAAAATGCCCAAGTCCGGAGAACGTTAGTATAAGTTATAACTTGTTCCTACTATTGAATTTAAATGGTAGTATAAATTATTCCTTTTCTTCCAAATGCTAGATTGGTAATGTAATTATTCTCCAATGTTTCATTTTGCATTTTACTTCACTATTATGAGTTTTGCAAGATTCATCCTTTCATTCCTGTAATTAAGGATGGTTACTGGTTTTTTAACTATTTAAACACATAGAGACGGACATATCTCGATGCAGCAAACCAAGACTATATGCATATTGGGGAGGGGTTAGAATTGGTACATAAGGAACTTCCTTAATTTTGCAAAATTGACATGAAGGAAATGGAAAACAGGGGCTTGTAGCAGAGACCAAGTATCTATCTAAAGGCATTATCTTGTGTATTTAGAACAATGACCGAAAACATATACAAAAAGACAATGTACTTTATGAACTCATAAAGATGTGCAAATAGAACCAAAAGTTTTAATGACGCTGATGGAATTGCAGGTCTCTTTCACTTCACCACTTTATTTAAATAAGATTAATTAAAGAATGCTTTCATGGTGACGGAATATTATAACCTACCAACAGGGCCTGCTTGAACAAACAACTCCCAGAGTAACTCTTCAGTTACCTACAAGCAGACACAGAACAAGCATCAGCTAGATTAAAAGTTCAACAATCGAAGAAACTTTTTGGGGTGTTACTTAGTGCCATGGTAATTGCTTGGGCTAACCAAAGAAGGTAATTCAAGTTTGGGAGCAGCCGCTTTACACAAGTAACGCAAAAGGTATCTAATCTTGCCCCTCCCAGCACTCTCGGATCTCGATTGACAAGGACCACATTAGATAATGTGCTTTACCGAAAGAAAAATTTGGTGATCCTTAATGAGTATCTAAAAAATTGATTAGGTATGAACCACACTTACAAAAATGAGACACTAAATTATAACAGTTCTGTATACCAAGTTTGAATTGAAATATCCAGTGAGTGATATAGAAATCAAAAAAAAAAAAAAAAGAAATTCCTTAGCTCACTGCAATGGATTGTCTTCTTTCATATAGAAAGTACTTGAAGCTAGAAGAAGAATGAAGATTACTAAGTCCCATGACCCTGTAAGAATTAGCAGTCCAGAATGACTATGACTAGAACAGACTTGTATACAATGACAGCCAAAAAACCTCCATAGAAGATGACTCAATCAAGAGTTTGGATCAATGCAACAACCCGCAGGTAAATTCTTGGTAACTTAAAAGTAGGATTTTGAACCCTTTGAGAACTTGTGAATTATTTGTACCAACACACCGCCTATAGAATCACTGAATTTTGGATTTTAAAATCTGTGTCACAAATCACCACAATACTACAAAACCACACAGTAAGTAAAATGAAGTCGGGACTCTATAGTAGTAGCCTGGTTGTTATTCACATGTTGACAAAATATTGTCCTACATCGTCGCATACTATCATGCAGCAATCATATTAGCTACTGAGCAATTCACATCAACAGAACAGCCTGTCTCTAATCAAAGCCAAAAGATAAGATTTTTATTCGTAAGGAAGCTATAATACTTCAATCGAACAAATTGCAGAAAGAATTCTATATAGGTAATTATTTGGAAAGGGAAAAAAAAAAAAACTAAACATATATATTTCTGAAACATGAAGCTGGCAACAACTGAGTAAACTAACTGTGTTTGGAAACCTAGGAGACAAAAGAAAAGAAATGATTACTTAAGTAAGAGCATCTCCAACCCATCCTTCAAAACTTCAAATATGAAGGATCCTTCCTAATTTTGAGCTCTAACCCATCCTTCATTTCTTCCTTCTAAATGAAGGAAGATGGATTGATCCTTCAAATATGAAGGGAGGATGAAAAAAATAAAGAAGACTCTAAAATACTATTCACTCTATATTTTTTATTATATTCGAAATAACTTTTAATGTGTAAATTTAATTTTTATAAAATTGACATCAATAAAAAGTATGAAATCATACCTTTAAAATGAGTATAATATTAAATATATTTTACAAAAATTTTAAAATTAAATATTTATTAATGAACAAAAATTACTTTTTGATTGGAGTTTGAATAAAGGAAATGAAGGTTTATGGTTGGAGTTTAAATGAATAGTGACCTCCTCTATATTTACTTTTTGAATAAAAAATATTATTTTCATCCTCTTGAGAAAAGGATGTGGTTGGAGATGCTCTAATAAGAGAAAAGAAAAGAAAAGAAATGATTATGATTTCTCTTATTTTTGTTTGGATTAGGAAGAAATAAAAGAAAAGAAATAATTATGATTTCTCTTATTCTTGTTTGGTTAAATTTCATTAAGAGAAAAGAAAAGAAATTATTTTATGTATATTATCAAAATAACCTTTTTATATTTTCAATCATTTTATTTTTTTTATTTTTATAAGGACAAAATTGGTATTATAAAAATAGTGATTTCTTTTCTCTCCCAATCTCTCCACTTTTGGAAAGATTGAAAATGAGTCTTATAAGAGAAATGAGTTTCTCTTTATTTCTCTCAATTTCTTTCCAATTCTTTCTGCTTAGGTTATTCAAACAAGTAAGAAAAATACATATCTGTTCATTTCTTTTCTTTTCTCTCCAAATTACTCAATCCAAACATAGCGTAAAAGTTGATGATTTTGTGAATGACAGTGACAGTGACAGTGACAGTGACAGACAGGTCTTCAATGTGAATAATACAGAGCTTGAACTTGAGTGAAAACACAACTGGGAGGGTCGTGGAACAAGGAAGAAGAAAGTGAATCAAAGTTGGACAATGAGGTTTAGTTTAAACCCTATTTTCGACATTGCTTATAAACCTGAGGATCAAGATTGCCGACATAGGCTGTGGCGTCTTGGTTCCTCTCGGCGGAGTGTTGGCCGAGCAGGTTCGCTCTCACGCCCGGAGCTATTTGAGTTGTCATCGCGTCGCACTCCTCGCTCTCTCTCTCTCCGTCTCCTCCCTCCTCTGTCTCTAGCTCATCCGCTTTGAAACAATACGGTAAATGCTCTGTTTGGGTGTTTCTTACCTATTAATAATTTGTGGGGGTGCTTTTGGACGGAAATTACTGGAAAATGGAAACTAGTAGAAAAATTGCAAATAGACGTGCTACGTAGCCCGAATGGACAGGGGCTTGACTGTCTCGAATTTTCAAACGACGCCATTTGATTTTTTTTTTTTTCCGTTTTCTTCTTCCTTCACTCTCTTCTTCCTTCCCCCTATCTGCTCTGCTGCTCTGGAGCTCAAAATGAACAACTCAAAAAAATTAACAGAAAAATTTAACAAACAAACTCAAAAAAATTATGGATTTTTTCACCAAATCTAAGAAATAGAGAAATACTCCAAAACAGATCACCAATTTGCAGAGAAATAAAAAAGAACAGATCACCAAAGCTAAGAACAGATCACCAATAAATCTGTTCTTCTCAAAAACTCAAAAAAATACACAAATCAAAAAAATTAAAATCAAAATAAAAAAAAAAATGAGGGGAAGAGAAAAGAACAGAGAAAGAAGAAGAGGAGGAAGAAGCCGCCTCCGTCGCCCATCGCCGTTGCTCTGTGTGTATACATAGATCTGTGTATATACACACAACCCGTCGTCCGGTCGTCGCCATCACGCCATCATGCCGTTGTTCTTCTCTCTTCCTCCCTCTTCTCTCTCTTTTCTCCCTTCTCCCTTCTCTCTTTTCTCTTCTCCCTGTTTAAGGAGAGGAAAACAAAAAAAAAACAAAAAAAAATTGAAAACGACATCGTTTTCAATTTCGGGACAATCGAGCCTTGGAATTTTCGAGCCCTCAAACTTTATTGAATTGTAGACCAGCAAAATTGTGGGAATCGAAATTAGTTGAAAGAAATATGAAAATTTTCTTATTTTTATAATAGAATGCTGCAATAGCACCTATTATTTACTTTGAACCCTCACAACAAAAGCTCTTTCCCACTCTTTCAAAAGTATCCATCCCTTTGAATTCCCATCATTACCATAAACTTTTCATCGGCAACTCTTCTCCCATTTTGGGCCTTGCGGACTCTGTGACGTCCCAAAATCTACACTAAAGGTTGTAATTAAGAAAAAGTTACTAATGAGTCATATGACCTATAACCAAGTAAGATCTTAGATTGACAAAGGATTCAAATTACCCTCCTTTCTAAGTCCAACTTTTTTAGATAGCGCACTACCCTTTTAACATATCTTAAGAGGCATTAACACAAAATCTCAAAAACAATACAGGGAATTATATTGGTGTTAGAATATAAATACATAATAGTAGAATAATTACAAATATCCTTGATTACAAAAGTTTGTCCCATCAACATTACATCCAAAAGAAAATTTAAGATTTCATATGGACTTTACAAAATAACAAAAGAAAATCCTAACTTTCTAGGATAGCCAAATGTCCTCAAAGGTTTTTGGTTCGTCGTCTTCTGTTGCGCGCTCCTCTTTGACACCTGGCATGATACGCCGAGAGCTTTGAACACCCAGTAAACGCACACACACCCCATCCCTTTTTTCTAATTCAATACACAACAACATTTACAAAAAAAAGAAGAAGGAAAGGGTCATGGTATTTAAGTTCATAGCACATATTCTATGGTTAATCTCCCAAAGAGATTTCGTCTTCCCAACTCCAAGAATTGGACACAGATTATTCGGTATACCCCCTCTTTTGCTGCTTTGTCGCAGACTTTACCTCAGATGCCTACCAATAGTTATGTACCGCGTAGTGCCAATTGCAAGGCCTCAAAAGAGACGGTGATGGTGGGACTTTCCCAAATCCCTCATTTCACAGAACTACCTAGGGTCTAAATACAACCGCTCCATTCAAGGGTTTCGAAAACAACTATTTGCGCCAAAGGGAACGCATCCCACTAACCAATAACTTATTCTCATAATAATAATCGGGTGACCGAAACCCCACTAAGTTTTTTGTTAGATTAATCGTTGTAATTAGTTAGTACAAGTGATAAGAAAAATAAATTTGCTCAGGTGTAAGCATCATCAAAAGTCAAAAAAAATACATGACCATGGCATGCATACTATCATACCAAGACATGATTATATATAAGTAAGCACATTCATAAATCCAACAGCACAAAACATTAATGTGAACAAAATTTTCAAATTCAAAGTCACTTAAAGATCAAGAATAAAAGAACTACTTCAGATTTTTCCCAAATCCGGCCTTTTTATGATTCGTAGAGAATTTTATCTAATTTTCAGAACATTTTTCGGAAATGGAATAGCTTTTCCAAATTTTTAGTTATTTCGAAATACTCCAGCTTTATCCAGATTCGTTAACCGTTACGAAAATCATATTTTCTCACAAATCGCTCACTCTTTTTCAATGAAACCAATTTTCCTTGAAAGCTAACTCCATAAGGAAGATTTTGACATAAAATTAAGGTCTAGAAGATTTTTCTACATTTTTCTAGAATTTCTTAAAGCTCACTGATTTAACCAGTTCTTTGCAACAAGTATTAGAAAAATGAAATGAGCCATAACAGCACACCCATGACCCTTAAAAAAAAAAATTCACACTCTCTATATGTCAAATAATACCCCTTTGAAACAGATCTTGAGTTCATGAAGGTTTGCTATGGAAACAAAATCACAAACTTGAGGGGAAAAAAAACAAGCTAAAATTTTAAAGGAGAAGATGAACACCACGTTTTCAAACCATGCATCATCCAACAAGTGTAGTAACTCCAAGACATATAAAATAAGTTTCTAGCATGCATTATGAAAAGGAAAAATATGATGGTATTTATGGAGAGAAGAGGTGAATGAGGTTTACCTTAACTTGCTAGATTTTTTTTTTCTCCCTACTCATTTCTCTCTTTTTCTCCTCTTTTTCTCAAACTCACTTGCTCTCGCTTTCCTTCTCTCTTCGGCAGTGTGTTGTGTGTGTATGGAGTGACAAAAATGAGCTAGCAAGGCTTGTATTATAGGCCAAGTAGGAGAGAGAAAATTGTTGAATGGTTTGATTGAATCTCAATAAAATTGATCTAGTTTGGTTTGTTTGTAATTGGATCCAATTATGATTAGTGTTAATTAATCTTGATTAAGAAAAAGTAATCCTATTTATTGAGGAATTTTTATATGCACATAGGGTGCCAAGCTGGCATGTATATGTGGTACCTTTAACTAATAACATATTGACAGCAATTCTCTTTGTCAAAGAACATTAATAATCAATCATTATAAAGTAACAAAAAGTTTACCTTTGTTAAAAATTCTTTCTCCTCACTTACCTCTTCCTTCTCTCTCATCATTCAAGAAACTGACTTTACACTTCACCTTCCCCATTCACAAAAATTATTCTCAGCTGAAATTTCATGGAAGTAGTTTGAGCTCTTCCACGCCTTAATCACATTACTTTCAAGTTGGCCCCTTGTACAAAATCAATTTCCT
This sequence comes from Camellia lanceoleosa, assembly GCA_025200525.1. Taxonomy (NCBI): domain Eukaryota; kingdom Viridiplantae; phylum Streptophyta; class Magnoliopsida; order Ericales; family Theaceae; genus Camellia; species Camellia lanceoleosa. Next base: position 69,393,224 of record CM045759.1, on the reverse strand, counting down.
TAGATGTTCAATTGACCCAAATCAATATTTAAACTGATAATTACCTAATTTAACTTTCCCAACTTTACACCACTGACGTATTAATTTTTCAAAGGATTGGAAGCTTTAAATTCGTTCAAATAATCTAAACATATTGGATCTATTTAGTTTGGTTTTCAAAAATTATAATTTTAATACAATTTTAATCTTTTTTAGAACTAAAATAAAATTTGAAAATTTAATGTATGTACTTTTTTTAAACTAGCATTGTATGAAATTCTCTAGATAATATTTTTATTATTATAATTTTTTATTCCAAAAAAAAAAGAAAAGAAAATGAATAGTATATAATTGTCTTTTGTATTATGTTAAGTGTTTCAAAAGTGTTCAAAGAAAATAATTACTAAAATTTGTTACAAAGAAGGTAAAGAAACAAAAATACTCAAGAAAGAAAAGACATTGGAAACACAAATTTCATTAAAATTCAAATTAGGCCATGGAAAATGTTACAAAGCAAATTAACCTTGCAAGATCATCATAGAATAAGCAATACAGAAGCATAAATTAAAACACAAACCAAAATTTCTGTAGACAAACCAAAAGTTCATGAATGTCACAAACATCAAGCTTAAAAGAAACCAAAACTATATTTTTCTTCACAAAACAAAACCCAAAGAATTTGTTCCAGTTGCATGCTTAAAGAGAGAAACCACAGTCTTCTTCAACATCTTCACTCAAGTTACACATATTAGGAGAACTTTGATTTCCTGTAACACTAGCACTGTTTAATGACCCCTGCAAGAATGTAAATAATAAAATTAGGTTAGTTATTATATTTGAAAATCAAATATATTGTAATGAGCTAAATATTAAAATATAATACTTGGCTCAAATGTGACATGGAGAAGCTAGATTGTAGCATAGTAGTAAAAGGCATATTCAAGTATCCAGGCATCTACATTTGCATTAAAGAAGTAATATACTTTAAATAATATAAACTAATTAAACAAAATGAAATTAAGTTGTTTTTTTACATGATGAATACACCTCGTGGACAATTGGAACATTTGTTGTTAGCACAGAAAACCTTGAAAGTCCTACAACATATGGCTGCATTGCGGTATCTAATAATAAATAAATAAACATGTGTGACTATCATTGCTTGTACCAAAAAAGTTTAAATTTTATATCTCCAAAAACATAATTTTATTTATCTGCCACAGTAGTGTGTAGTGCTTAAGATTTACTTGTACCCACATTTTCAACTTTTCTTTTTTTCCTCTCCAAAACCCCCTTCATTCTACCATATGTCTATCCTTTCTTTTTTAGCCGAGGAGGATCCTTAATCGAAATATCATAAATTGCTAAAGTTGCATGTCCATTATCTTCACATGTATCTCCACCACTTACAGATGCATTATGTTTTTTAATTTGCTCAAAAGTACTATCCATGATCCTATCTAAAATCTCACTTGTGGCGTCGGAATTAGAACATAAATTCATGAGAGCAAACGTTTTGCGCATTAATCTATTAAGGCGCAATGTTTTAGCTGAATTGCCACTATTATCTTCTTCTAATTTAGAATGCCTCTCTTCTACACAACCTTGTTTTGCATCTTTTGTCCATCTCTCCAAAATATACTTTTTAGGAATTTTCTTCACATTATTCAAATTGAACATTCTTAAAGCATAACGACATAACAATCCCAATGACTCAAACTGTTTACAACTACATGAGATTGAACAATCAAATGAGTTGAAGTTCACATAATACTCTCAAGTACCATCCTCCATTCGCGTCTTATACATTTCCAATATCCCATTAGAAATGCATTCAACAACCATTAACGATGTTGTTTGCAAAAACTCATCTTGAAACATTGCAAATATTTTGTGTATACACACTTTATATGCATGTTTCAAAATTCCACTACCATGAGATGCAATACGAGGTTTTCCATTAGCACAATTAAAATCATCAATCACCTCTACCTTACGCATCTTCTTAACATTTTGTTCATAGTGACACACAAATTCAATAAGAATCAATGTCTTACTTGCCATATGCTGAAAAACATTATTTGTGTTCTCACTTCTTTGACTAGAATTTATGTTGCATGAAAATACATTATGACTAAAGACGGGAGCCCATTTTTCCCAAATGCTATATAGTTTTAAGAGCCATGATTGATTGGGACAATTCCATGTATCAATCATTTTCTTCTACTTATCCTCAAATTCACTTTCATTATCACATTTGTACAACAAATAGTTAAGTATGTCTTTACAACCAGAATTATGATAAAAACCAGAAATATTCACTACAACATTTTTTGAAATGTGCCATTGACACAAACGATGTTGTGTTTAGGCAAGACCCTTGCAATGACATTTGCCATTGCATGATCTTGATCAGTGAAAATAGTTTTTGGTGCCTTATAATCCATAGACTCAAGAAAAGCATCAAACAACCAAACAAATGATGCAATTGTCTTATCACACAAAAAAGCAAAACCAAATAGTACATTTTTCCAATGATGATTTACCCCTACAAATGGAGCACAAATCATGTTATATTTATTTGTCCGGTAAGTGGTATAAAAAATTACAACATCTCCAAAACACTCATAGTCCAATTTGGAAATTCCATCTCTCCAAAAAAAATTACTCATTCGATTTTCGTCACAACTTGCACTGTATACAAGAACATTGGATTCTCTGTTTGCTTATGCTTAAAATGATTTATTACACTCTGACCATCACCAACTTCAATTCTTTTTAACCGCTCAACTTGAATATAGTTATGACAATCATGCTTAGTGAATCTAATACTTTGATAACTACCCGCTTCATTTAACAAATATCCATATGTTTTGGACACTCTTATACCAGTATAAACCATGGATTTAATAACACCTTTACTAGTGTCATGCATTTTACGTGCAGATCTTATCAAGTGTCTTTGACTTGATTCAATTAAGCGGTGATTATGCTCTATGATTGACTGATTGATTTCATAAATGCCATTTTCCACCTTAAAAATAACCCGAGCCGGACAACCACATCTAGTGTCTAGCCTATCATACTTCTTCTTTTGGCTAGGGTCACTAAATTCTCTAAACCCTTCTCTTAAACAAACAAAGCTACGACGAATCAGTTGAGTCATCCCTCTTTTGTAAGTTTTTTCATCTCTTCGAATACTAAAGCCTTTGTGATATGCATATTCATTGTACATGTTATAAGCTTCCTCTTCACTATTTGCAATCATTCCAATTTTTAACTCAACAATGCTATCATCCTAGGCACTTAAAAAATTATCTTGAGCATTTGTATCTACAAAAAAAAAAAAAATTAAGATATGTATATCAAATTTATACATAAAATATTTAAAGCGAAAAATTGATATATATATCAAATTTATATATAGATTTATATGTATAAATATGTAATATTTTATATGTATACATATGTAATATTTAATATTTTAATATTTAATATGTATAAATATGTAATATTTTAATATGTATAAAATATGTAATTTTATACATATTTTCTGTATTTTGATTATTGTAAGTTATTTTGGGAACACCATTTATATTTTTATTATATCCATTTACTACATCTAGTAAAGGAATAACTACTCATGTTTTTGATCAACCTGTTAAACAATTGTAAGTTATTTTCTGGTAAAACTATAATATTTGATTAATGTATTTTGATTAATTTTGTGTGTATATTATTCCTGCAGTTTATCATTTGTATTCCTGCAGTTTATTCCTGCTTTGCTACTTCTGAGTCAACTCTATTTTCTTTCTGATTAACCTATTGTCAGTCATCTTAATCTATCAAAATTATATCTGTGTTTGTCCACGTAGTTAATAGTCACCCACTTTCGTCCCAATCCTTAGTAAGTTCGTTGGTTAGGCAGTGTTGGATTTTAGAGGTCTACCGAATAAGGTATGTATGAACACGCATATATGAGAAACATGATAAATTTAAATAATGTATTAAGATTCCTGTAAAACAGTTTAATTAAAAGAAAAATGAGTCGATTATTTAGAAGTAACTCATCAGTCAGTTCTAAGTCAACAACTTTGCCCTCAATACCTAATCAAGGATTAGTAATTAATGAAGAAGATGTAGAAATACAGAATGATAAAATTGATTTAAGCTGGAATATACCAAAATTATCAGTTAAAGAAATTTATAAAACTACTTTTATACAAAATATTTTTAATGTCAATCTGCATGTTAAAACGTTAGAACAAGTATATGCTCTATCTAAACCTCATGAAACATGTCAATTATTTGATGTTAATACAATTAAACGTCATTTAAAATTTGGTCACAATTTTGTTCATTTAGGATTAATTCAAGTTGAAATCAAACCATTAACTCCACAAGGTAAAAATGTTTTTGTTTTATTATGTTTAAGAGATGCTCGTTTTCTTGATTATAATGATAGCTTAATAAATATGATGGAAACTGGTCTCCACAAAGGACCCATACATTTTAATTGTTTTCCTGATTTTACACTTAGTCTTAGAGATCCATATATATTAGATGCATTAACTTTGAATATTCAATTAAATGGTTCATTTACTAATATGAAGGATAAAGTTCATAATATTGCTTTAATTTATCGTGTTCATTATAAATGTATTAAAACCAATTTAAATGTTCAAGCTTTACATAAAAATCCAAAAGATAAAACTTTATTAATACAAAGTAGTAGTAATGATATTAATATTAATACACCTCAAATGATTGAATGGAAAGATATAAATCTCCCTGATCAATGGATCACCGTTAATGAAAATTACAAACATAATCAGAAACAATCTACTAATCAAGATATCTAAGATATTCAACAATTTACTGATGGTTCAGTTCGTATTAAATTTAATCGTAGTCAATCCTCTAGACATAGTACCTCTAGTGTGCCAACTGATACTGATATTGATAATGAAATATTTAATACTCCTTTATTCCGAAAAAATAGTCAAATCAATCTTAGTCAAACTTCCCATAATAAATTAAAAGGAATTGATAACTCCACAACTTCTCAAATTAGTAAACCTGTTTATTCAACTCACACACATTAACCTGACGATGATATTGAATCCCAAAATTCTCCAACTCAAACAGATTTCGAAGTTACACCTCTAATCAATCCTCAATTAATGACAATTAAAAAATCTTTTACTCTTGATCTGGATAAATTACTTATTGAATTTAGATCTAAAGAAAATAGGACTAAATGCCATGCTTATAGAGCCAAATATGATACTAGTCAATAATCCAGGATAACTAGAAAATGGTATGATTTTATGATTGATTATGGTATGGAAATGCCTTTCTTTGAATACTTTGAAAACTATTACAAAAAAGTTAATACAATCACAAAACACAAATGGAAAACTTCCCCTAATACTTCTGTTAGTTCTAATCATCCTCCTTTATCTAATATAATTATTGAACATCAAGGATCTGAAGTCCCAACCTCTCCTTTTAAGTTGCCTGGCACTGACCTTGAAATTAAAAAAGTAATTGAACAAAATAATTATACTAATCAATGTTTAAAAACAATTGGTAAACAATTAGATATGATAGAAACAAATTTAGATGATTATTCAACTAACACTGCTTCAACTAAACAATCTTTAGATCAACCTTTGCTTAATCTCCCTTGTAACCGCTCTAAAAAAACTAGTTTAGTTACCAAAGATCATTCTACTGTTAAAGCTATTGAACACTTATTTACTAAATTATCTACCACTGAAACCGCCTCTCTATCTAAGGACAAAGGTCATACTCTTTTAAATCAACAACCTATTACAGACACTGTTTCTAATCAATCTGAAATTGATACTACTGATCATGAAATAAATCAATTAGCTCAACAATTTCAATATTCAAATCTTAATAAAATTCATTATCCTAAAGTTAATCCTCAGACTACTAAAAATTGATATTCTCGACCTACTCCGCTTGATCTCCAATATGAAGAAACTAATCTTAATAATCAATTTTCTGTCTCTGCTAACAAATTATACGAATGGAATATTGATGGTCTTAGTGAGGATCAAATATTTCAAAAATTAAATCATTTATCTATGGTTTCAAATAGTTATCTTAGTAATTACCCTGATTATTCTCAACCTGAAATTGTTTCCTTAATCACCTCTAGTTTTACTGGTATGCTCAAATCTTGATGGGAAAAATACCTTACTGAAGATCAACGCGAATCAATTATTCATGCTAATCAAAAAGATGAAAATGATTTACTTACCTTTGATGAAACTATTGGCTATTATCATCCTGATGGTATCAATACATTAATCTATACCATAGTCAGACATTTCATAGGTACCCCAACTAATATATATTCTCGCATACATGATTAACTTAGTAACCTTACTTGTCCAACCTTAAGTGGTTTTAGATGGTATAAAGATGTATTTACCTCTAGAGTTATGTTAAGAGAAAATTGTACTAAATCTTTTTGGAAAGAAAAATTCATTAATAGTTTACCTAGTCTTTTTGCTCACAAAATTAGAGATGTTCTTAGTCAACCTACTGGTGTTATTGAATATAATAATTTAACTTATGGTGATATTATTAGTACTATTCAAAAGGAAGGATTAAGAATGTGTATTGATCTTAAACTTAGTCAAAAAGCTGCTAAAGATAAATATAAGGCTAAATATGAATTAAGAAATTTCTATAAACAATATGGTTTGCCTCCTGTAGCACCCTCTCGTAGGAAATCACATAAAAACTCTAAACATAAACATAAATCCTCTTACAAATATTCTAATAAATACAAAAAGAATTATTCACCTTCCAAATCCAATGATAAATTCTATACTAAACCCAAAAAGAAATATTACAAAAAATCACATCCAAAATCTAAATCCAATAAAGATATTACTTATTATAACTGTGGTAAAAAAGGACACTATTCTAATAAATGTAAAGAAAAACAAAAATTAAAAGATAAAGTTAATCAACTTCAAATTAATAATGAATCCAAAATTCAATTATATGAAATCTTTCAATTAAATCAATGTGTTAGTAATTCATCTTTTGATAATCTTGATACTTCGTCTAATTATCATTCACCAAGTGAAGATTCTGATAATAACATAGCATTAGGATGTAATGATGTTTGTTGTAAACCAGTTAAACAAATTACTATTCTTACTAAACAAAATCAAGAAGAATCTGCTCTTATTGAATTAATTAGCTGATTAGATGATCCAGAATTAAAACAAAAATATACTAATAAATTAAAATCATTATTAACCAATCCCGATAGGACACCTAAACTTGATAAGCCAATTATTAGTTTATCTAAAACTTTAGAAAGATTTAAAAATAAACCTAAAGAAATTACATTACAAGATTTACAACATGAAATCAATCAGATTAAACAAACTATTAAAGATTTAGAAAGTAAAGATAAAGCTTTAGAAGATGAAATTATTACATTAAAACTTAATAAAAGTTTAGATAATTTCCAAGATAATAATAATGAATCTCCTAATGGATCTGAACATGACTCTGATCCTACTAATCCTGAAAATCTATTATTTGATAATCGATCACACCAATTTCAATCTCAATCTCATAATCTTGAAGACAAAAGATTAAATCTTATTAACAAAATTCATATTCAAAAATGGTATTCAAAAGTTAAATTAGTTATTAATGATTTCAAATTAGATGTTATTGCCTTACTTGATACTGGTGCTGATTTAAACTGTATTCAAGAAGGATTACTCCCTACTAAATATTATGAAAAATGTCATGAAAAATTAACATCTGCTAATAGTAGTAAAATGCATATTAAATATAAATTACCTAAAGTTCATATATGTCAAAATAATGTTTGTTTTAAAACTTCATTTGTTTTAGTAAAAAATATGACTGATAAAGTTATTTTGGAAACACCATTTATATTTTTATTATATCCGTTTACTACATGTAGTAAAGGAATAACTACTCATGTTTTTTTATCAACCTGTTACTTTCAAATTTCTATCTCCTCCTGAAATGTTAGAATTAAATTAATTAAAATATTGTTCTATTTCTCAGACTATTAATCGATTAACTCGTCATTTAAGATATCTTAAAGAAGAAGTTAATTACAAAAGGATTGATCAACAATTAACTGAGCCAGTTATTATTTCTCAAATTAATGACTTTAAATTAAAATTAAAACCAACTGTTTGTTCTACTTTACTACTGCATTTTGGCATAGGAAAAAATATGTAGTCACATACCATATATCAAGAATTTTAATGAAAAACAAATTCCTACTAAATCTAGACCGATTCAAATGAATCATGAATTACTTGAAATGTGTAAAAAAGAAATCAATGAATTGTTAAAAACTAGAATTATTAGTCCTAGTAAATCACCATGGTCTTGTCCTACTTTTTATGTTAATAAAAATGCTGAATTAGAACGAGGTGTTCCTTGTTTAGTTATTAATTATAAACCATTGAATAAAGTCTTAGAATGGATTCGATACCCTATTCCTAATAAAAAGGATTTGATTAAAAGACTTAGTCAAACTGTTATTTTTAGTAAATTTGATTTAAAAAGTGATTTTTGGCAAATTCAAATTCATCCTAAAGATAGATATAAAACTGCTTTTACTACACCTTTTGGTCACTATGAATGGAATGTTATGCCATTTGAATTAAAAAATGCTCCTAGTGAATTTCAAAATATAATGAATGATATATTTAATCATTTGTCATTTTTCCATTGTTTATATTGATGATATATTAATTTTTTCTAAATCACTTAATGAACACTAGAAACATCTTACTGCATTCTTTTATATGATTAAAAGTCATGGTCTAATCATTTCTGCCCCTAAGATTAAATTGTTTCAGACTAAAGTCCGATTTTTAGGATATGATATTCACCACAATACTATTTTACCTATTAGTCGTTCCATTGAGTTTGCTTTTAAGTTTCCTGACGAAATCTTAGATAAAACCCAGATACAACGGTTCTTAGGTTCACTCAATTATATTGCTGAATTCTATAAAGATCTTAGGAAAACTTGTCAACCTTTGTTTTATAGGTTAAAGGATAATCTTCCTCATTGGTCTTCTACTCATACTGCTATTGTTCAACAAGTCAAACAATATGTCAAGTCTCTTCCATGTCTTGGTATTCCTACTGAAAATTCATTCAAAATTATTCAAACTGATGCTTCTAATATTGGCTATGGTGGCATTCTTCTTCAGAAAGCCACTCCTCAATCATCTGAACAAATTGGTCGCTATCATTTTGGTGTCTGGAATAAAGCACAATTAAACTACAGTACTATAAAAAAATAAATTTTATCTACTGTTTTATGTATTAGTAAATTTCAAGATGATATTTTAAATCAAAAATTTTTACTTCGTGTTGATTGCAAATCTGCTAAATTTGTTTTAGAAAAAGATGTTCAAAATCTTGCCAGTAAACAAATCTTTGCCCGTTGGCAATCTATTTTAAGTATTTTTTATTTTGATATTGCTTACATACCTGGTTGTCAAAATTCTATTCCTGATTTTCTCACCCGCGAATTTTTACAAGGGGGATAGGAATGGCCACTCCTTTTCTCTCTTACCACAAATCCCAAATTACTTATTACAAAGCCCTGATTCACCACACTGCTTACCGCATTGCTCGCCTCAAATTAACTCGCAAAACTACTAAACGTGCCCAGTATATTAACTACCATCAAATCCAAGTTCGTCGCCATTCACTTACTGATTATTACAACTGTTTGGATTATCATCAAGCTTACCTAGATCTTCTTAGTGGTTGTTAAATTTTGTTGCTAATCTTTATTTTTTGATTAACAGATGTCTCGCCCCAGGCATCCTTCCAAAGCCATGGTTCCTTCTAGTCAACCTTTTGTTCCTCCTCCTTTGGAGTTAGTAACCCAATACCATCCTGTTGAAATGATTAACCGTTTACCAAATTCTTGGTAACATTCCTAAACCTAGTTACACATCTACTTTGGCTACTGATCCTTTCGCTTCATCCAGCCAAGTAGTTACTCCATACCCTCCTAATTCTATTAAATCAGCTCGATCTGATTATGTTAAATCTACCACTACTAATCTATTTTTCAAAGAGCCTAGCCACTCCAAGAGTCAATCTGTTAATGACCTGGTTAAATCTTATTTCCCTCCTGGATGGCATTTTGTTCCTCTTCATCTAGAGAAAACAATCACCTTCTATAAAGACATCCTATTCAACCATCAGTCAATTGTGATTAAACCTATTTACGATCGCACTTCTACTAGTAAAGTTTTTTACCATTCCCTTTAACTTCACAATATTGTTTCCTTAGCTGAATGGGGCTCCCCTTATCAGCTTAGAGATTTACCTAATCACTCTATTCAGTATAGTTATTATGACTATATTGATGCCTGGTTCAAAGTGTTTCTCTACCAAACTGATACTTTTAGTCGCTCATGGTTTCTCCAATTGATCAAAAGTTTAAATCTGAACTTCCTACTTGGTTTCTAAGATGGTGGACTCATTATGGCGCCATTTCAAACATTTTCCCAGCTATTGTGCTTGAACAGGTTAACTATTTTTCATCTGTTTTTTCATTCACTCCATAACAGAAAAAGTTCCCTAAATTGCTTATTTTTATATCCAACTACAAAATTCCTTGGATATTCAAATGGTAATATGGCATTTCTGATGATGTTGTTCAAAGGATACATTCCGTTAAATTGTGGGATAACTACAAAATTCCCCGCATTGTTGAAATTGTTCAATCTGAGTTCCCAATTAACGTCCATGCTCTTACATCTGCTATGGTTAAAGCTCAGTAGAACCCAACTGCTTCAATCACTCAAGGAAGCCAACTTCCTACAGTCAACCTTGGAAGCCCAACTTCAAGTTCTTCCAAGCCCAAGTCATCCAAATCAAAGAATAAATCCAAGACGGTTAAGCCCATAACTGTTCAACCCAAGTCAAAGGATAAAACAACGGCTACTGCATCACAGGCTAAGCCCACAGTCAAGCCCAAGGCTAAGTCCAGGTCCTCCAGAGATGAGTTGCTTAAAATGGCTCGCCTACTTGTTGACCAGGTTGAAGCCCAGTCAGATTCGGATAACAACAGTTCAGACAGTTCAAACTCTTCTGAAGGTTCAACTACTCAAAACCCATATGGACCCGAGTTTCAAGATGCTCAGGACCCATATGCCTAGTCAGCCCCGCATTGGATTCCATATAGATACAAATTAGCTTCAATCAATACTCTTTTGAAAAAAGCTGCCAATTTGTATTTATATTGATTCCCTAATAACATGTCTTCACCGAAAGTAATGAATAGTAAAAAGTTACTATTGACTTTTACTGTTCATCTTTCAATCAATCTGTTAAAAGCTGCCTCATCTTTCAGTCAATCAACCGAAAGCAGCCGACAACCTGCTTTTGCCCATGTGCTGCCAGCTGCTCTCCTAATCAACCACTTCACATGCTGCATAGTTGTTTTCATTTTCTGTAAATTGTAATAACTTAGTCATTCTCAAGCAAAGGTTCAAAACTATACAAGTTCTACGTGCGAACTGAGTGAGAACCAACACCTAGTCAGCTAGTCAACTAGTCAATTTGCTTTCTGTTTTGAAAAATGTATTTGATTACAACCCAGTGTTTCTTCGATTAAACAACAATAAGTTACTTTCATTATTTTGATTAAATTAATCTTATTTGGTTATTTTGATTGTTGATTGTGCTATTTCTGTATTCGGCTATCATTTGTAATATTAAAATATGTAATATCAAATAGAGGAAGTTACCCATAAATCCTAAATATTAATCTTGTGTTAGTCTTAGTTTTTTTCTTGTGATCCATTTAATCTTCTATATTGTAGAAAAGACACAAATTCCATTGGGTTAATCACGGGCTACTTTATGTAAGGTTTTGATTCGGTGTATGCTTAAAACTTGCCACGTTATGCACGTGGTTGGGTGACACACAACACAAAAGTACATTAACGCTTTTTATATTTTTTGCTTTGTGGGTTGATGCATTGCACGTGACACATAGACCACTCTCCACCCTCATTACCCAACCCATCATGTTAGAGTGTCACATTTGAAAAAAGTACATTAAAGAGTTTTTAATTTTTTCAAAGTGTCACATCATACCCGTCACGTTAGAGTGTCACATATCACGTTTGAGAAAAGTACACTAAGGAGTTTTTAATTTTTTTTAGAGTCATATCATACCAACTATGTTGTCACGTTTGAGAAAAGTACAATAAAGAGTTTTTATTTTTTTTGAAGTATCACATCATACCCACCACATTGTCACATTAGAGAAAAATACATTAAAGAGTTTTTATTTTTTTTGGAGTAAAAGTTTTAGAGTGTCACATCATACCCTCCAGGTTGTCACATTTAGGAAAAATACAGTAAGGAGTTTTTAATTTTTTTGGAGTGTCACATTAATACCTGTCACATTGGAATATACATTTTTTAGAGTGTCACATTAATAGTTGACACATTAGAGTATATATTTTTTAGAGTATCATATCATACCCGTCACGTTTGAGAAAAGTATACTATGAAGTTTTTATTTTGGATAAATTATAATTTAAGCCCATGTAGTTTACCTCAAAAACACGAAACTCCCTTATAATTTCATTTGTAACATTTAAACCCCTAGACTTTATACCATGTTGTAATTTTTTATGGATGTAACAAAAGTGCACAAAACGACGTCGTTTTGAGCACCACCTGATAAAAAATTAAGAAAAAAAAGGAGAGAGAGAGAGAGAGAGAGAGAGCACCCTGAGAGATTTGGGTAAAAACAAAGAGCCTTGATCATCCCATGCTTCTCCATGATTAGGGCTTCTTATAGAGAAACTTTGCACCACTTCTATGCTTCTTTTTAACTTGCAACCATCCAAAGCCTTGATCATTCCCTGCTTCTCCACTGCTCTCCATCACAGCATGATCATAGACCCAGATTTCATCATCTCAAAAAAAAAAAAAAAAAAAAAAAAAAAAATCGCAAATTTACAACAAAAAGAAGGGTCTAATCTAAAAACTAATAACCAAAAAAGAAAAAAACTAATTTTTACAACTGTATCAACAGTTCCTTTTATTATAGACAACAGGTTACTAAAAAATTGATAGCAATTCAATTACAAATACATATTTGACAATTGAATCACGAGAAAAAACGAAATGGGTCAACGGAAAAAGAGATTAATTCAAATTCCATGAGCTCTAACTCGAACATTGATATAAACAAAGATATATAGGAAATGGAATTCCAAAGGAATTTTCTAAAAAATGGGAATTTGTGAAGTGAAAATGTGAAAATGTAGATGAGATTGTTGTTGTTATGATCAATTTTTTTCTAGGGTTTCCAAGTAAAACGAATGCCTCAAAGAACCAAACATAGTCCCGTGAAGGCTGTAGAAAAAGAGAGAGCTTTGGCAGTTGTGGAGTTCTTGAATCGAATCAGAGTTGTGTAAAAGACGTGGCCGATCAATCGAAGCATGTTGTTGGTGAGTTGAGGGAGACCATTGTTGTAGATCTCTGCAACACCGTTTAGGCTTATATTGTTGTTGTTGGTAAACCATTGAATCCATTGTAGACGAAGCCATTGTTAAGCTGAGAAAGAACTGGGTTTGTTAAGAGGAAAAGGAAGAGAAAGATAACGATTGATTTGACATGAAAGAGAGGACAGAGCTCAAGCACATGAGGGAGAGGACAAATCTCTCTGGTTGCAATTTCTCTCTCTCTCACTCTTGTTTTTTTCTTTTCTTTTTTATTTTTATTTTTATTTTTTATTAGGCGATGCACAAAACGACGTCGTTTTGTGCACTGCTGTTACGTCCATCAAAAATTATAATATGGTATAAATTTTAGGGGTTTAAGTGTTACAAATAAAACTATAAGAGAGTTCCGTATTTTTGAGGTAAACTACAGGGGGTTAAATTATAATTTACCCTTTTATTTTTTTGAAGTATCACATCTTACCCGTCACGTTGTCACATTAGGGAAAAGTATACTAAAAAGTTTTTATTTTTTTGGAGTAAAAGTTTTGGAGTGTCACATCATACCCGTTACGTTGTCACATTTGAAAAAAGAATACTAAAGAGTTTTTAATTTTTTTTGGAGTGTCACATTAATACCTGTCACATTAGAATATCACATCATACCTGTCACATTAATAAAATGGTATAACTATTCACCAAAATACTACCAAAATAAAAAATAAGACCACACGAAAATAAACTCTCTACTAATAGGACTTAATAGATCAATAGAAAAAAACTTAGGACTAATTAGAGTACTTGTTTGTGAGATGAGATTTATTAGTAAATATCCCTATCAAGTATTCAATTTTATATTAAAATATGTATATAAAATATTCAATTTATATCAAATATATATATATATATATATATAAAATATTAAAATATGTATATATTTATTTATTTATTTATTTATTTATTTAAAGCGTAAATTGATTATATATATTACATATATTCTCTCTATCTTCAATATTAAAAATAGAAAGTTGATATATATATAATATAAAAGTACCTCTTTCTTCAACTTCTTCTTGTTTGAAACCATTGTGGATTCCACACTTTGATTTGGTTCAGGTGCCATGAGACTTGTGATGATAATTTTAACCTAGAATTGAAAAAATAAAATAAAAAAATCAATAGATTTGCTTAGAAGAAGAAAGAGGCAAAAGTTAGGAGGTCTTAACTTTAATCCCAATAAAAAACTTACCAGGTTGAAATTGATTCACCAGTCTCACCTTTAGCAAGAAAGAGGAGATGCAACTCTGGAAGAAGATAACAATAGAGGACAAAAAATGAAGAGGAGATGCAACTCTGGAAGAAGATAACAATAGAGGACAAAAAAATGAAGGCAAATTCTCTCTCTAAAGTGGGTCAACAATTCGTATGAGAAAGTGGTGGAGTGGAGTAAGGTGGGTCTTGAAAATACGAGAGAGAAGAAACTTGGAAGACCCATGTGAGAGAGTGTAAAGTCAGTTTCTTGAATGACGAGAGAGATGATGAGAGAGAAGGAAGAGGTAAGTGAGGAGAGAGAATTTTTAACAAAGGTGAACTTTTCGTTACTTTATAGTAAATTGATTGTTAATACGAAGAGAATTGCTGCCAATATGTTATTAGTTATAGATACCACATATACATGGCAGCTTGGTACCTTATGTGCATATAATATTTTCTTCTATTTATTAATTAATTGGGGGACAAAAGTACATTATATTTATTGCTCCCAATTTCTTTATATTTTCAAAGAAATTTTTAAATATTTTATTCAAGATTTGCTATATAAAAAATTAATTTCTTGGTCCTTCTCCCCTATTCACAACCGGCCACCATTTACCACATGTGAAAATTTGATTTTTTTTGAATAAAATATAGTAAATATTATGTATAAATCAATAAACTATTAGTTGTACTCTTATTGAATAAAATATTAAGATTTTTTGGGGTCAAAATGTAATAATAAGGAAAGAAGAGGGTACAACTATGAAATTTTGAAATAAAACATATATTTAAGTCATATATTTAATAAAATAATTATAGGAAAAGTAATTCGGGTCACGTGATGCCGATTCGTAACAAAAGTCGAGATACCAAGCTAAAATGGCGATTACCGGAAACTAGGGTAAAATTGAAATTAATTAAGAGACTGAGGGACTTCAATGAAATAATTTAAAAGTAAGGAACTTTTAAGAAAATAAAATTTTCAGGGGCCTCACAGGCTCCCGTCAAAATTTGGATTGAGTCGGGCTAACCTACGGACCAAAAAATTAAACCTAGCTCTAGCCCTAACCCCATGGGGTATTCAGGCCTTGGCGAGGCTGATAGGCCTGGAATTAGGCTTGGATGGGCTTGAACATTTATTTTTTATTTTTTATTTTTTTTACCAAAATTTTATTATTTTTCACTAAAATGACACTAGGTCTCGGGCAGGTCGAGCTTCAAGCCAAACTTTTGAGTAGGTCGATGGGCCGAGCCCACGGGCCAGGCCAGGTTTCAAAATGACTGCCCAAGCCCAGGCCCAGGGTCTCAGGCTGGGCTTGGACCTGGGCCTAACCTAGCTGAGCGCACTCTGGACCTCGAGTGGATTTGGGTCACGGGCCATTTTTACACTGTTATTAGTGGCTAGAAATGTTGAAAAAAGGGTGATAAGTGACTAAAGAGGGTAAATAGAAAGAAGGAAAAGAAAGAATAGAGAGGAAAATTAGAAAATTTGGGTAAAATATGGTTGGAGGCAAAAATGTAAATATTTCCATTATTTTGCAATTTTGTAATTTTTTTTAGTTTCCATGTTAAGTGCAATTAATTTAGATTCCTCACTCTTTTTTGAATTTCTTCTACTTCTTTGCATTTTTTTTATTTTTATTTTTTGAAATTTTCCCTTGTTTTTTTTTAAAAACCTTTTTTTAATAAGAAAATATTATGCAAACAAATTATACAATTTTTTTTTTTATATAAATTGATATTATGTGTAGTAATAAAATTTTAATATCCGAAATGAACTCTAAAATTAAATAATAAGAATAAATTAAATAATTTCTATCCCATCAATTTATAAACTATATTTGAAAAAAAAAAAAAAAAAAAGATTTGTATGACATTACTTCTGAAAAAATGCATAGTTAAAAAAAATGGGCAAATAATTTTATTTTATTTTATTTTTTTAAATTTGAAAAGAAAATTACTTCATTATAACAAATGACAGTGCAAAGCAAGATCACAAATTTCAATAGAGGGCTGAGATTGCTTAGCTAGAATTGTGAATTAGTTCCGATTTTAAGAACCCTGTGTTGGGCGTCCAAACTCCTAACTGTTTGGCAAAAATAAATATAAATATAGTACACTTATTGCTTAAGTAACACTTTTAAATATTTTTTGAATTTTTTTTTTTTTTTTGGGGACAAAAATGAAAATAATATGTAAAACAATGAATTTTTCATTAGTTTTGTTTTAAAAAATCCAAAAACAATTATGGGCTAGTAATGCAAAGCAAATAAGTTATTGGCTGGAATTTTATTAGTTACATGTGAACTTGTCATTACAAAATTGTGTTTGTTATTATGAAAGAGCTAGATTCTATTATTTTAATAGCTTTCAATAGCCTATCTAATAATCTTATTGAAAGTCTTTATTGAGTTTGAATTTAGATAAATTACTTGAATTTTCATAATTTTAATTTGAATCCTATATTTTCAATTTTGTTACAATGTAACTCCTCTACCACAAGTTGTTAACATTTTAAACGAAAAAATAAAAAAAAACGTAGAAAATTAGAGAGATTAAAGTGAAATTAAAAACAAATTTTATAGTTTTGCATGCATTCTTTTTATGTTCAAAATTCTAACGACAAGTGATAGAACATTGCAATAAAATTAAAAATTTTGGTTCAACTTATTTAAATTGAAACTACAGAGATTAAAATGAGAATTTGTTTATCAAGCATGAATAGCAGCCCAATACTATGCTTGGCTCTGCTCTTGAGTACAGTCATAACAAAAAGCAGTAAGCATTCATTAATGTGTTAAACTAGTCCTCAAAAAAAATTGATGTGTTAAACTTGTATGATGAACAAACATTTATCCAAGTGAGTGAACAAAATCGAATTGTATAAAAGTCAGGACAATTGGCATGAGAATGAATGATTAAGAAAGAGAGCAAAAAGAAAGATGTAAGAGGAGCAACTAGAGCATCCCAATTACACATGTTGGACAACGAGGCACAACGAATGACATACAATTAAACCATAAAAGTTTTGCATCTTTCATGGCAATAGCTTCAATGAAACCTTCCAGAGATCTAGCTTCCACAGCCAATCGAATAACTCACAATTTAGCCAACCATATCCCTCGAGTAGCAGATGGAAAATGTACATCAATTTGCACTGGTCAAAGTCCAATAACACTCATCTACTAGCCTCTTGTGTTTCACCTTCACCAGGGGCCAAAGGAGGAGCAGCAGCCGCCAACCCAAGTTCCTCCTCAACTTTTCGCCAAGAAAAGCTATTAGGGAACTTCTTCCTAAGTGTCCGACACAACCCTTTCGCCTCCTTCTTCTTCGACTTCTTTACCAACCCTTCAACCAAAAGCTTCAATGTATTAAAATCCGGAATCTTATGAAACTTCACACTCTCCTTGAACAGCTTGTAACCTTTCTCAAATTCCTCATTCCTACACAAATAATATACCAAAGTCCTATAAGTTGCGGCATTTGGATTGGACCCATATTCCTCCAATCTATTGTAAACCTTCATCGCCTCATCGACCTTCCCAATCTTACAATAACAATTTACCAAATAATTGTAACTAATTGAGTCTGGTTTCAACCCCGCATTGATTATTTTCTCAATCATTGCCTTCACAATTTCAGGGTCACCATTGTGAGTATGCATAATCCGAACATTATAGGCCGCAACATCGGGCGAACAACCTTTCATCACCATCTCATTCCAAATCGTCTCAGCCTCATCACTCTTCCCATTTTTGTACAACCAATCAAATATGGTCGTGAAAGTAACAGTGGAAATTTCAATCCCTTTCTCTTCCATTCTTTTCAATGTATCAATCGCCAATTCAGGCGAATTAGACTCGCAATAAGACTTAACCAAAATTCCATACGAAAATTTATCGGGTAAAAACCCGTGTCTCTGTGGAATTTCGTCGAACAGTTGGGGGACTAGGTCGAATCGCTTGGATTGATTACAAGCAGAGATAAGAGCGTTGAATGAGATCGTCGATCTGGGGGTTCCGAAATCGTCCATTTGATTGAAGGTTTTGACGGCATGATCGAACATTCCGGCTACGCCATAGGATCGAATGAGGCTAGAGAGGTAGGCTTCTTGGCTGATTTTGGGGTCGTTTTTGTGGGATTCGAGGAGGGTTTCGATGTCGGTGAAACGGCCAGACTTTGCGAGGCGCTTGACGGTGAGGTCTTGGGCGTAGCGAGAGGAGGCTGGAGAGGAGGTCGTGTAGTGATCGGAGAGGGAGGAGTAGATTTTTAGGGCTTTGTCTGGATCGAATTGTGATCTGAGTTTTGCTTTGACTTTGGAAATGGAGATTGAAGAGGAGGCGGCGGCGGTGCATAGGTTGCGGACATGGCGGAGCGTTATACATGAAGACATTTCTAGGGTTTGAAGGGTTTTGGGGGAGGAAATGGAAGAGCTGAGTGAGTTCGCAAACTTGGGCTTAACAACAGAGGTTTTGTTCGGCGTTGTTCAAAAATAATAAAATAATAAAAAAAAAAATAAAGGGTGAATTATACTTTTGACCAATGTAGTTTTTTTGGGTGAATAAGACCAATGTAGTTTCACTCAAATCTTATTTTAATTTTTATAACTTCAATTAATTAATTAATTTTTTCGTTATCCAACCACAATGTATTTATATTTAAATTTTTAAAATAAATTTGGTATAATTTTTATTTTTACATATTTTTATTTTCAAATGAATAAAAAAAATTAGAATCACTTTTAATTTTATGTTATTAATTTTTTTAATTTAATTATTATTATTAATGTTAAAATGAGTATGTATTTTATTATATTATAATTTAAGATCATATGAAATCACTATATATATTTATTTCAATTATATAGCACGATAAGGTTAAGATTACTATAATGGATTTTTTTTTTTATTGATAAATCTCATTTAAAAGTGTTCTAATTCAATAAGTCTACCAAAAAAAATTATAGCATAGTTAGTCCCATATATTTATATTTTTGCCTTCGTTTGGGTAGTTGTAGCCCGAGGCTTTTTAGTTATTTTAGCCACAAAAAAAATAAAATAGGTTTTTTAATCTAATAAGACAAAACATTACATCAAATCTGTAATCATTACAATTTTTCTCTCACAAAAATCAAAAAAGGCAAAAAAACTCATCCCAAACGAGATTTTTTAGCCCCAAGCTAAAAAAGTCAAAAAGTTAAAAAATCAACTCACTTCTCAAACGAACCCAATTCAATAAAGTCATTTTTTCTTGATTTATATTGTTTGTTAGACTATTATATATTTATATCTATTGTTGATATTTATTACATAAAAAGATGATATACATGTTTCTTTTTTGTTGCTCTCTCTGTTTTGATAGTTACCATTATTTACGTTTTTCCTTTTAATCAGTTTCATCTACATTTGTAGTATTGTGCGTTGTGCTAAGGTTTTGAAACTCTCTGTTTTATATGGTTTTGAAGCACTAGTTTACACATGGTAAGGAGAGAATATTATATTCCTCCATTGTTGCAGTAAAATTTTGTATTTCTTTATTGTCACTTTGGGTTCAAAACTCTATGTTCATTCATTGTTGATTTGTGTTCAAACTCTATGTTTCTCCATTATCGTAAATCGAAATTTTATTTATATCCAGTCAATTTTGTTAGAAACATATTCTTCAAAAGTGGATTTGGTTTGATTTGGATTGGTGGAATGGTGAAATTGCATGTATTGTTAATGATGGTGATAATGATGAAGATGAGAATGTGGGTGATAATTTTTTAATTTTAAAGTAATTGAGTTTTTTTTTTTTTTTTGAATTTCTAATTCTATTACTGCCATTATTTTTATTTTTTTTGTCAATCAGTTTGAATGTTTACATTTCACATTATTTGGAAGTCTAAAAAATAAGTTTTGGAATATAGATATAAACATGTTATATATTTTGCAAGATGTGAATATTCACATATCATTGATTATTTGTTATTGTACTTGTTGTTTAAACAATCATTTTTTGTTGCCATTAAACAATTGGAATAGTCTTTTTTTCCCCCTTTTAATGTTGTTTCATGTTACAGTGTGAATGTTCACATTGATATAAATTTAATTTTTCTATGGTTAGTTGTGTATTAAGTATAAATTGTGAATATTTACATTGTATTTTGGTATGAGTTTTTTTTAAAAATAAATTCGAAAGTTAGTTGTATGTTTGATGTTTTTGTTACTATACTTGTTGTGGGGTTATATTTTCTAAGTACCAGCACGTGGCAATGTGACACCGACGTGTCAGCCGAGGTGCCACATGTCCTGGTTGTTGTACCGAGGTGATCTCGGTGTTGCCGAGGTTATCTCCGAAGATGTCGGAATCCGAGATAAGCGGATAAGGGACAAGAGTCCTAGAATGAGGAAAGACTTCAAGACGAATAAGGATAACATTCTTAAGGAGTGTATCCTTATCTCTTGAGGAGTCCAAAGTAAGTACTGAATGGAAATCCATAAAAGTCACGCTTCTATTGGGACTAGGATTGAGTTAACTATAAAAGAGAGGTACCCCCGTGGGTCTAAGGTACGCAATTTATGCTTTGAGCAATGAATTAAGCACTTGATTATCTTTGAGAGATATACTGACTTGATCGTCAGAGTGGCCCCGGGTGGACGAACCACCGCTGGAATCTTCTCTTTCTGTTGCAGGTTAGCCAGGTGTCATTTATTCTGCCAGTTCTCTCAAACTGATCACTAAGTTGACAATGTGATCGGAAAATTACTCACACAATTTGGCGCCATCTGTGGGAAAGATAGGAGAATAAATGGCCAACAACGGACAGAAGGAAAGGATTGAGGACGACACTCCTGCTGGGAGTGGGAGATCCATTGATCTTGATGTCATAGGAGACGAATGCAACGCAGAAACTCGTGACCAGAATCACGGAGTGAAAGACGTCGGCCAGACTAGTGACGTACCAAAGAAACTAGATCGAAGTAGCTACTACAACGAAGACGACCTCCAGGTATGGAAGGATAGATGCCCGCGGAGGGACGAAGAGATGAAGGAGATGGCAAACAAATTGGCAGACCTACAGTCGGTGGTCAATTTCATGATGCAAAATAACGTCATGCAGCCACCGTTCCCGCTGCAAGACACGCCGATTCCAATAATCAATGCCCAGAAGGGAGGACAGAGAACAATCCCCGTAGCCCCTCAGCACAACGGGAGCAAAAGACACTCTCACCGACCTTCTAGGGAGGTGGGACGAAGGGAGCCAAGAAGAGAAGAATCACGGAGGACGCATCACACAAAGGAGGTAGACCCCAAGGAACATCGGCATGTTCAGGGGCAGGCGCTGTGCTTCGACACAACTCATGGAGAGGGGTCGAAGAGGACTCACCACGAAGCTAAAAGTAGTGCGCCAAAAAGACTAAAAGCAGGAGATAGCCGAGCTCCTGGGAGGACAAAAGAGGACTTAAGAGATTACCTCAAGAGGAAGCAACAGAATGCCTACGCCGAGGTAAACTCCCCAGATAAGCCGAGGACACCATTCTCGGTGGAATTGGACAGATTTGAGGCGCTGATTCAGTATGCCGAGGTTTCAAATATACGATGGTAAGTCAGACCCCAACTTCCACGTCGGATTATATTTGAACTCAATGGCATCGTATAGTGGGAACGAGTCGTTGCTCTGCAAAGTGTTCCCCTCATTCTTCGGGGAGATTGCATCAGATTGGTTCCACAAACTACTGAAGGGAAGCGTGAAGACTTGGGAAGGCCTGGCCGAGATGTTCGTGGCCAAGTTCGTGACAAACAAGCTGCAGCCATTAAGGTTGGACGCATTAATGGCTCTGAAGATCAGTAAGGATGAAGGCCTTAGGGCCTATGCAAAAAGATACTATGAGGTATTCAACCGAATACCAGAGTGTAATCAAGAAGTAGCGGTCGTGTCATTCAAGAACGGCCTAAAAGACAACTACCCACTACGGAAATCTTTGGCAAAAACTTTGCCAAAAAGCATGGAAGAGCTCATGACGAGAATCGAGAAGTATGCCAGAGCTGAGGAAGACACATCAGGGACTAAGGAGATAAAGCAAGAGAAAGAAAACGGCTCGCCGAAGCGAGGCCGAGGTAACAACGGAACGAACAAGCAAAAAGTAGACCTGAGGGCTGCACAGGCAGTGACGACTGTGTTCCGAGTCCCAATTCACAAAGTCCTGGAATAAATTCGGAACCAGCCCTATTTCAGAGCACCAGAAAGGACACTAGGGGAATTCATGGGGAGGAACGTCGGCAGGCGCTGTGCCTACCATAATAAAGAGGGGCACACAACTCGGGGTTGCAGAGCCTTGAAAGCACACTTGGAAAACTTGGTAAGGCAAGGCCATCTGAGAGATCTGGTCGACGAGGCCAGAACAAGAGAAGAATAGGCAAGATTGCCTCAAGCACCAGCAGTTCCGCCTCCCCCAGTACAGCAACCTCAGGCAGGAGGACCTCGGGTAGTCAATATGATTCAATCAAAGGTCAACGAGAACGAAATCAGAGAGGAGACCCAGAAGGTAAAACACCTACAACATGTCTATCAAGTCGGAGAGAAAAGACATCGGGCAGAAGAATGCCAGGAACTGATAATAGCCTTTACTGAAGCCGACCTAGAGATGGTCCAGCATCCATATAATGATGCCTTAGTAGTCTCCCTCCAGGTTGGGGAGTGCCAAGTAAAATGCATCCTGATTGACCAAGGCAGCTCTTGTGACATCATGTACGTCTGATGTTACAAAAAGCTTGGCCTTCACCCAGATGATATGGAACAATCCAATGACCCAATGGTTAGATTCAATGGAACGCTGACATGGCCACTCGGAGCAGTAAACTTGGAGGTGCAGGCTGGCACCAGGAAGATCAAGATAGAATTCACCATCATTGACACACCCTCCCCTTACAACATCATCTTGGGAAGGCCATGGTTACATGCAATAGGGGCAGTTCCCTCAACATTGCATCAACTATTGCGATTCCCAATAGAACATGGGATAGAGGAAGTCAGGGGCGATCAGCTGCAGGCGAAGAATTGCTCCATGGCAGCAATGAAGTCTACCTACAGCATACGAGAGCCAGAAAAGGCAGAAATTGAAGATGAGGAAGTGGAAGTCCTAGAAGACGTCGGCAAGGAGCCAGCCGAGAAGAGCGAAGAGGCTCTAAAGAAAATCCTCGTCCAGGATGGGGATAAAGAACGCTACTTTCTTCTCGGCTCGGGCTTCGCAAAAGAAGAAAAAGAGTTGGAAGCTTTTTTAAGAGCCAATATTGAGGTGTTTGCTTGGACACCTTACAAAATGCCTGGCATTGACCCCGAGGTCACTTGCCACAAACTGAATGTTGACAGGTCGGCCAAACCTGTAATTCAACGAGCCAGAAGACCGACGTTGATGCACGTCGAAGCAGTAGAGGAAGAAATAGACAAACTTCTGGAGGCCAGGGCCATTAGAGAAGTTCACTACCAGACATGGCTATCCACTACGGTGGTGGTAAAGAAGAAGAACGGTAAATGAAGGGTCTGCGTAGACTTTACCAGTTTAAACAAGGCCTGTCCCAAAGACAGCTTCCCCCTACCCAAGATTGACCAGCTAGTGGATGCCACTTCGAGGCATGGAAGAATGAGCTTTCTGGATACCTACAGGGGGTATTACCAGATAGCTATGGACCCTGCGGATAAAGAGAAAACTGCATTTATCACTCCCAAAGGGCTATCTATATGCCAATGAGTAATGCCCCTTCGAAAAAAAAAGGAGCTACTTACCAAAGATTGGTAACCAAGATGTTCAAGCACCTGATTGGCCGAACTGTTGAAGTCTACATCGACGACATGGTCGTTAAGACCAAGTAGCCTGAAGGTCATCTCGCCGATCTAAAAGTAGTCTTTAAAATCCTTAAAACATATCGGCTCCGACTCAATGCATCGAAGTATGCATTTGGAGTTGGATCTGGTAAGTTTTTAGGATACCTGGTGACTAGGAAGGGCATTGAGGCCAGCCCAGATCAGATCAAGGCCATTCTAGAGTTAAAGAGCACGACGTCGGCAAAACAGGTGCAGATGCTAACTGGAAAGGCCGCAGCCCTGAATAGGTTCATAAGCAGAAGCTCAGACAAGTGCAAACCTTTCTTCAAATTAGTGAAGAAAGCCACAGACTTTCTTTGGACAGAGGAGTGCGAAGAAGCATTAGCTGATCTGAAGAAGTACCTGACCACAGCTCTAGTTCTTTTGAATCCAGAACCCAGAGAGGAGCTGTTCCTGTGCTTGGCAATGTCAAAACATGCGATAAGTGCAGTACTAATCTGAGAAGAAAAATGAGAGCAAAGGACTGTTTACTATGTAAGTAAAACCCTAGCCGACGCAGAAACAAGGTATCTACCCTTAGAGAAATTGGCACTGGCTCTAGTAATGGCTTCAAAGAAGTTGAACCATTACTTCCAGGCCCATAAAATTGTGGTACTGACAGAGTATCCATTGAAGTCCCTATTGCAGCAGGGAAACTTAACAGGAAGAATAGCCAGATGGGCAGTCGTCCTAGGCCAGTATGATCTAGAGTACAGGCCTAGAACTGCAATCAAAGGCCAGGTTTTGGCCGACTTCGTGGCCGAGTTCACGCTAGAATCCATTGAACATCGGGCTCCGTTGAGCCAAGATAGACGATGTCCAAACAAGCAAGGAGAAGCCCAGCCAAAGACAAAAGAGCAAAGGAAAGAAGAGAAACTCAGACCCTGCAGCATTTACATCGGCGACTCATTTTAACTATTCGTTGATGGGAGTTCAAACCGACAGGAAGCAGGGGCAAGAGTAGTACTGATATCTCTAGATGGAAAGATACTAGAACAATCGATTCATTTAGGGTTCAAGGCCTCAAACAATGAAGCAGAATATGAAGCACTCATTGCAAGACTGAGGCTGGCAGCAGCAGTACAAGCAGATGAGGTAATAGTTTTTTGTGACTCACAATTGATAGTTAATCAGACTACGGGTGAGTTTGCAGCCCGAGATGAAAGAATGTCGGCCTACGCAAAGGAAGTCATCAGGCTAGCAGCCTTATTCCAGAACTGCAGACTACTTCAAGTTAGCAAAGATGATAACAGCCACACCGACGTGTTGGCCAACCTGGCAAGTTCAATACAAACTGGAAAAACAAGGACAATAATGATTGACTATTTGTCGGGCCCGAGCATTGAACCAGTAACCACAGAACGTGATGCAATATGCGTAAACATAGGACCAAGCTGGATGGACGCAATTGTTGCATTCTTAAAAGAAGGAAAGCTGCCAGATGACCGAAAGGAGGCACACAGGATCAGATTGAAGTCGCCAAGATTTAGTCTGACAGCAGAAGGACATCTCTACAGAAGGTCCTTCACTGGACCCCTTTTAAGGTACGTACACCCTCTGCAGGTTGAAGATTTTCTATATGA
Organism: Camellia lanceoleosa; assembly: GCA_025200525.1. Classification (NCBI taxonomy): domain Eukaryota; kingdom Viridiplantae; phylum Streptophyta; class Magnoliopsida; order Ericales; family Theaceae; genus Camellia; species Camellia lanceoleosa. Next base: position 69,367,017 of record CM045759.1, on the reverse strand, counting down.
AATTCATGAAGGAATTTGTGGAAGCCACGCTGGGGGCAGATCGCTAGCTCACAGGGCCATTACCTAGGGGTATTGGTGGCCCTACATGCAAAAAGATACAGAAGCCTACGTGAAGAAGTGTGAACAATGCCAAAGGTTTGCACCTTTGATACACCAGCCAGCTGCTGACCTAAACCCTGTATCTAGTCCTTGGCCGTTTGCCCAATGGGGGATGGATCTCGTTGGGCAATTACCCCAAGCAACTACGCAAAGGAAGTACCTGCTGGTAGCAACAGATTACTTCACAAAGTGGATAGAAGCAAAACCTCTTGCCAAGATCCGAGATGTGGATGTCAAGAACTTTATATGGAGAAACATCATCACTAGATTTAGGATTCCAAGAGCAATTGTTACAGACAATGGAACTTAATTTGACAGTAAACTGATCAAGAACTTTTGTGCAAAGTTTAAGATCAAGAACTATTTTTCAACCCCAAGCTTTCCATAAAGCAATGGACAAGCAGAAGCATCCAACAAAGTAATTTTGGATGGGATAAAGAAGAGGTTGCAGGCAGCAAAAGGGAAGTAGATAGACGAATTGCCCAATGTACTCTGGGCATATCGGACTACGCCAAGAAGATCAATAGGGGAATCACCCTTTGCCATAGCTTATGGCACAGAAGAAGTCATTCCATTGGAGGTCAGCATCCCAATGATCAGAACCTAGGGAGTTGAGAACGGGACTAATGATGTACTCTTAGCCCGAAATCTGGATCTTCTAGAAGAAAGAAGAGAGAAAGCTGCAATACAGCTTGCAGCATACTAACAACAGCTTGCTAAAGCTTATAACAAAAAGGTTAATCCAAGAGAATTTCAAGTCGGCGACCTAGTCTTGAGAAAAGTCGTCGACAACAAGAAGGATCCCAGGGAGGGCAAGCTTGGCCCAAATTGGGAAGAACCTTACAGAATCACTTCGGTATTGGGCAATAGAGCATATCGGCTTGAAGATAATAAGGGCAAAGCATTGCCAAGACCTTGGAATACTTGTAATTTGAAATTTTTCTATCATTAGATGTTACTTGTTTTTTATCGACAACATCAATAAAATTTTAGCAGAATTCTTCAATACTTATGACTGATAAAGATGCATAATGTGGTTTCTGGAAGACATGAATAATGAGAACCCAAGTGGAACTCAGGTTCACATTAGGGGGCAGAGAGAAGACAAAGTTGTTTAACACTTGTTAAAATTTGTAGCAATTTACAAGTTGAAGTTAAACCGATGTTATGTTTAACACTTGTTAAAATTTGTAAAAATTTACAAGTTGAAGTTAAACCGATGTTATGTTTAACACTTGTTGAAATTTGTAGCAATTTACAAGTTGAAGTTAAACTGAGATCATTGTTTAATACTTGTTGAAATTTGTAGCAATTTACAAGTTGAAGTTAAACCGATGTTATGTTTAATACTTGTTGAAATTTGTAGCAATTTATAAGTTGAAGTTAAACCGAGATCATTGTTTAACACTTGTTGAAATTTGTAGCAATTTACAAGTTGAAGTTAAACCGATATTATGTTTAACACTTATTGAAATTTGTAGCAATTTACAAGTTAAAGTTAAACTGATGTTATGTTTAAACACTTGTTGAAATTTGTAGCAATTTACAAGTTAAAGTTAAACCGATGTTATGTTTAAACACTTGTTGAAATTTGTAGCAATTTACAAGTTGAAGTTAAACCGAGATCATTGTTTAACACTTGTTGAAATTTGTAGCAATTTACAAGTTGAAGTTAAACCGAGATCATTGTTAACCGAGATAAGTCACCCCGAGAAGATTGCATAAAGAAGGAAAAATATATTAAAGACATGCAGAATATTCTAAGTATAAAATCATGCAAAAGCAATAAAGAGAAGATAAAGATTCAAGCATTCAGGGAAAGCAGATGTATTTGTATACAAAAGAGGGCACATCGGCCATATGAAAAGCTTACATTGTTCCAAAAAAAAAAAAACAAACAAAGTACAAGAAGGGAAAGAAAAGACATGAAAATTAAGGTTCCTCAGCATCAGCAACAACTTGGGTTAAGACCTCGGAAGACTGTTGAGAAGCAACCTCGGCCACCTTCTCCGCCACGAGCTCGGCGTCAATTTCTGTAAGAGTTTCATCTACACTCTTGTCGACAAGAGAAACGACGGCCGATGTCTTCTCAGCCACAGCATCTTTAAGAGCCTCCTCACCATCCTCATCTTGAGTCAAGTCTAGGACTTGCTCATTTTGTGGAGAAGATTTGGTCACAATGGCCTCTTTTTGTTTCCTTACCAAAACTTCCTCCTCGGCCTCATCCTTAGTATCAGATTCACTAGGAGGTGGAGTTGGAGGAAATGGCAGGGGAATGGCATCAGCGTTCTTCAGGGAGGAATCCTCAGGGACATCAAGTTTTTTTAGCAAAGTTATACAACCAAGGGAGAAACCCTTGTTGCATGCTTGCTTGACTTGCTTTTCATAAGCCTTTGTAATATCGGCCATGCCCTGAGCATACGCCTTTTCATCGGCATCTTTGATTTCAGCCTCCTTGGTGGCCAAGGCATCTTGAAGCTCCCTCTGGGCCTGGGCCACTTTGTCCTCAGCCTCTTTCAGCTGGGCTTAAAGAACTTTGTTTATTGCCTCAGCGGCACCGACCTTCTCCTCGACCTCATCTTTCTCTTTGATGGCGACCTCAGCCTGGTCCTCCAGGGTCTTCATCTTTGATTGCAAGCTCTTATTGGTTTTTTGGAGCGTGGAGACCTCTCTCATCTTCTCAGCTAGCTTTTCACGATTCTCAAAAGATTGCATTAAGAAAGAGTGGGCATGCTGGATGGCCTGAAAGGAAACAGAAATATTAGAAAATATTCTAAGTATGAAATAAAGCAGAAGAAAGAAAAAGTACCAAGCAACAACACTTACCTGAACAGAGCGTTGAAGCATGAGAGCGTAGTTCTCATACTCACTGAATTCGGCGTTTCGCTCCAGGTCGCCTGGAAGAAGCAGTGTAGTACTAAGTGCAACGCCGACATTGATATTGTCGGCGCTATCACTAGCCATAACAGGCTTATTTTCTAAGGTAATCTGGGAGGCCCAGGGGGCATCTGGCTTCTTAGACCCCGAGGTCGTTGCAGATGACCTCGGCCTTTTCGACTTGGTAGATTTAGACGGAAGTGCTTCAGCAGACCTCTTCGCGGGGACAAAGGCAATTTTCTCACTTGGAGCCAACTTGGAAATTGGCAAAGTGTCTTCAGTCTCAACCTGAGTCACCTTGGCCTTTGGTTGAGCCCTTTTTACTCTTTTCGGCTTCGATGGAGACAGGGCTTGTGTTGATTGAGCATCAACATCGGTTGAAATATTGGCTAGGAGATCTTTGGCAACTAGTTTTGCGCGGCCCATCTCGGCTGTAAGAACAAGACGTTGACGACGTTTGCGTTGAGATGGTGGGATCAGGTATTGAGCCGAAGTAGACGGCTGTTCTGCTGGATCAGAAGTTGATCCTTGATCTGGCTGAGATTCGGTAGCAACTGAAGGGGTTGTGGCAGAGGGAGGAGACAAGTTTTTCTTCTTCTTTTTCTTAGGGACGTCGGGAAGAGTTGACTTGTATGTCGGGATGAAATTGAGTACCAATGGGGCCTTGCGCTTGTGAACTGGAAGATCCAAAAGTTTCCTTAAGTCTTTGCTTGGAATGAAAGACTGGCAGAAGCCCTTTGGTGGCTGAGGGAGAGCTGCAAGGGAAAACAGACATTAGAAACATGTAAAGTATTAAGGACTTAGAAAAAAAAACAACCAAGTATTAACACTAGGCTCTTACCCTTGCTCTCTAAAATTAATTGAGGAAGAGGGTAGAGATGGAGGTCCTCATCTGGAGCAAACTCCCAATTTCCTGAGGCAATGAAGTAATCGTCTCTAGCCCCCTTGTTGGAGTTTGGGAGGTCGGCTACGATTTTGAATTCTGTGGACCTCGGCTTAAGGTAATAAATGTAGCCTTTTTCTTTCAAGTTAAGGCCGCACATGATATAGCAGTATTGAATATCGGCTAGGGTAATCCTAACGTTTTCCTGTTTAGCTAGGGCTATGATACCATTAATCACTCGATAAGAATTGATGGCAAGTTGCATGGGGTTCAACTTATAATAATGGAGAATCTCGCGAAAAATGATGTTGAGTGGGAGCCGAAGTCCACACTCAATCAAGGCAACTACAGGGAAGGGTATGGAGTCGTCAATAGGCATGATGGAGTCATCATCCCCAGCCAACCTCAGATGGACGTCGGCTGAGATTTCAAACTCCTGTCTAAAGTATTGTAGCTTGGATGGGGTGTTTACCCTATGTTTCCACATACCCACATATCGGCTTAATCAAGGAGGTTGGGTTTCAGAAGATGTTTTGAAAGAGTTATTGGGACCTCAGCAAACGCTTAGGTAAGTACAGGTTTCAGTTTCTTCCTAAATTGTGGGTTCTACAGACAAATCCCAAACCTAAGTCTATGGAAACAATGATTGAAAGCACAAATCTGGAAAAGACACAAAAAACAGAAAACAAGAATGAGTTTCAGAACCAAGAACAAAGGTGGGCTATCAAGAGCATGGAAAGTACAAAGGGTACAAGATCAAGAACAGTGGGAAAAATGCAAGAAAGAGGTGAACAGTACACATTCAAAACATGGGCAAGAGCAAAGCCATTGAATAAATGCATTCAGATATATGATTCGCAAAATCAAATGTTGAACAAAACAGTAATGGCAACGAATAATAGAGAACATCAAGGAAATAAAAACAAGAGGAGCAATGGCTTACCAGAAAACGTGAAGCCGGTGAGAGGATCGCCGAAGTCAGACGACGGTTACGGAAGAATAAGAGCGGCGAGAGCTTCACTAGAATGAAGGGATGCAGGCAGTTACAGAGCTCGAAGCTGGAACAATGGCGAATTCAAGAGGAAAGGCAAGAGGGAGAAAGAACTTGATAGTGAAAAGTGAAGAAATGAAAGGAGAGGGAAAAGTTTTGTCAAAACTTGAAACGGCGGCAAGGAAATCATTAATGAAAACCTAGAAAAATGTATACGTCAGACGGTGCACGTGAGAAATAAGATGGCTTACAGGCGCGTCACAGGCACGATCCAATAAGGATAAGACGCGTGAATGAAGAGATTTAATAAATGATGCATGATAGCTCATGCGAGTGAAGGAATTCACTGGAATTCTTGTTCTTTAAGGAAGACATGTCGGCCTTGAACAATGATCTCAACTAAAGTGATTTACACCGACGCACTGAAAGGAGGTATCGATATAGGTTCCATCACCTCAGAATGCCGAGGTAATAGAACCTAGGGGGCAGTTGTGGGGTTATATTTTCTGAGTACCAACACGTGGCAAGGTGACGCCGACGTGTCAGCCAAGGTGCCACATATCCTGGTCGTTGTGCTGAGGTGATCTCGGTGTTGCCGAGGTTATCTCCGAAGATGTCAGAATCCGAGATAAGCGAATAAGGGACAAGAGTCCTAGAATGAGAAAAGACTTCAAGACGGATAAGGATAACGTTCTTAGGGAGTGTATCCTTATCTCTTGAGGAGTCCAAAGTAAGCACTGAATGGGAGTCCATAGAAGTTAGGCTTCTATCGGGACTAGGATTGAGTTAACTATAAAAGAGAGGCACCCCCGTGGGTCTAAGGTACGCAATTTATGCTTTGAGCAGTGAATTAAGCACTTGATTATCTTTGAGAGATATACTGACTTGATCGTCGGAGTGCCCCCGGGTGGACGAACCACCGCCGGAATCTTCTCTTTCTGTTGCAGATTAGCCAGGTATCATCTATTCTGTCAGTTCTCTCTAACTGATCACTGAGTTGGCAGTGTGATCAGAAAATTACTCACACACTTGTTGGTTGAACAATAATTTTTGTTACTATTGAACAATCAAAATAGTCGACTTTCACTTTTTTAAATTTTATTTTATGTTTTCACGTTACAGTGTGAATGTTCACATTGGTATAAGTTTATTTTTATTTTTTTAAAATTAGTTGTATATTAATTGTAAATTGTGAACATTCACATTATATTTTGAAATATATATTTTATTTTTTTGAAAGTTAATTGTATGTTGGTTGTTTTTGTCACTAAGCTTGTTAGTTGAACAATCATTTTTGTTACTATTGAACAATTGAAATAGTCGATTTTTACTTTTTTCAATTTCATTTTATATTTTTACGTTGGAGTATAAATGTTCATATTGGTATGAGTTTATTTTTTTAAGACTAGTTGTATATTAATTATAAATTGTGAATATTTATATTGTATTTTGATATAAGTTTTATTTTTTCAAAGGTTAGTTGTATGTTTATTGTTTATTGTGAATATTCATATTGTATTTTAATGTGTGCTTTGTTTTTTCAAAAGTTAATTGTATGTTTGTTATTTACTGTGAATATTCATATTGTATTTTAATTTTTATTCAAATTTTTTGTTGCGTTATTTTTAAAATTTTCACATTATAAAAAGGTTCAAAATTCATAATTGAGATTTTTTCCATAAAATGAGAGAGAGTTTTTCTCCTTTGAATGAGGGAGAGATTCTCCATGGAATGAGGAAAAAATTTTCTCTTTAGAATGAAAGATTATTGTTAGTGATTATTGTGTATTAGTTTCAAAATGGAAACATGTGTAATAAATTAAAAATGATAATTTGGTCATATTACATTAAACATGACTTAGGTGGTGTTTGGCAAGACAAATTTGGGCTAAATTAGCCACAAACGTCCAAAAGAGGCTAAAGTAGCAACAAATGTCCAAAAAGGAGGCACTTGCCTGTGGTGTGGTTGAGGGTCTGTCTAAATTACCAAACTACCCCCTTTCCAATAGGTAGAGCAGCACGAAACCAAGACAAGTTCTTTTCCTCACCTAGGGCTTTATGTTTCGAAGAAGGAGGGCGAAAAATCAGAGACTACCGTCGGCGAAGAAGAACAGCAAGTGACGCTGTCCATAGCCCAAGCACACCGGACTGCACATCGGCGGCGACACTGCAACCATCGCCTCGTCGGCACTACCAATCCTCAGGGACACAGTTCTTTTTTGTTTGTTTTCGTTTTCGGTTGTTTTTATCTCCTTCAACCCCGATCTGCTGTGTTTGAGTACAAACGAAAATTTCGGACTGTGGATGTTATTTTTTTGTTTGGCATCTGAGATAACTGAACTGGTATTGTTTAGATCTTGCAAAAAAATCTGGTTAAACACACTGTATTGTTTATTTAAATTTTTTGAATATTTAAATTATTTAATTTTTTTTGTTAAAATAATTTTTTGAATATTTATTTTAAATTTTTGCTTATTAAATTATTTACATTATTTACATTATTTAAATATTTAAAATCAAATTAAAATGAAAATAAAAATTAAATTAAAATTAAATTATTTAAAATACACAGGACAATAAAATAAAACTTCATTTTTTATCATTTCATAGAAAATGAAAAAAAAAATAAAAATAAAAAACACATGAAAAAACCATTTGCAAAAAAAAAAAAACTAATTAATTAATTAAAATACATAAATTATTTTAAAAAATACGCATCATTCAAAAATATTTAAAAAATTACAAAAATGTAAATTCAAAAAAAAAAAAAGAACGACAAAAAAATACGCCTCATCCAAAAAGATAAAAAAAAAAAAAAAAAAAAAACAGAAATTACCATTTGCCATGTAATTTACAAATAAATAAAACACATGAAAATCCATTTTTGAAATATAAAAACAAATTAATATGTACGATTTAAAAAATGACAAAAACGTAAATTAAAAAAAATAACCAGAAAAATACGCCTCATTAAAAAATATTTTAAAAAAAACATAAAAACATAAATTACCATTCGCGACGTAATTTAAAAAAAAATAAAACACATGAAAACTCATTTTTGAAAAATAAAAAAAAGTTATTTTATACCAATAAAAATAAAAAAGAAAAAAAAAATATGCCAAATCCAAACCCAAAATAAATAAAAAAACAAAATTTAGCAAAATACGCCAAATCGAAACCCAACATAAAAAAATTAAAATAAAAAAATAACCAAAATATGCCAAATCCAAACCAAAAAAAAAAAAAAAATTAACCAAAAAGCCAAAAAAAAATTAAAAAAATAAACTTTAACCAAAAAGCCAAAAAAAAAAACCGGAAAATATGCCAAATCCAAACCCAAAATAAAAAATAAAAAATAAAAGGCAAAAAGGGCAATTTGGTAATTTAACAGGATGACACCTCACCAAAAAGCCAAAAAGTCAAAAAAGTCAAAAAACCCTTCCCAAATCAGACTTTTTAGTCCCAGGCTAAAACAACCAAAAAGTCAAAAAGTCAATCCACGTCTCAAACGGGGGCTTAATGGAATAATAAAAAAAAATATGGATTAGATGGAATGAAACACTTAGAAAAGAGGATTTATCCAAAAAAAATGACCATATTATAATATATATTTAAGTAATACTCAACGATATGGTCAAAATTATCACAATAAATAAATAAAATCATTTTTTAATTTTAAATGACTTTTTTTTTTCCTCTAATTTATTCACTAATTTTAATATTAAAATTAATATTTATTTTATTACAGTATATACATATATTTAAAATACACTTTTATAATTCAATTGAACGATATATTTTTTTAAATAGTTTTATTTACACAGATACAGACATAAATAATTCAACTAAATTATTATATATTTATTAATGTTATATTTTATATTATGATAAAATTAATATTATTCTTTTGTAATACATAGATTGTAAAATATTTCTAAAAATAATTGATATATAAACATATATAAATAATTTGACTTAATTTTATAATAAAAAAATGTTTAAAAAAACCTACGAGTCAACTGCTAGTTATATATGATTATATATATAATTATATAAAATTTAAATTAAATATAAATCTTTCCTAATAAACAATTCCATGTTAAATAGAAAATTCAATATAAATTAATAATAAAATATGAATAATTTAGACAAAAAAATAAGAAATATATTTAATTTTAATATAAAATTTGAATACTCGAATAAAAGTGGAAAAAAAAATAGAAGAAAATTAATTTCGTAAAGTATTTTTTTGTACATATAATTCTATTAACTTTTATTTATGGTAGTTTAGATTAATTAGAAGTATTTTAAATATTGTATTTTAGAAATAATTAGTATAAGTGTATGTCAAATGGAACTTTAAAAAAAATGAAGAAAATTGAGATGCACCACATAGGGGAGGGAAAAAATTTAAACGTAAACATTAATTATATATATATATATATGATAAGACTACACTCACCATATATTTATACAAAGTTTTATTTATGTGTGACATATACAATAGTTATTGTAATGGCAATATCAATTTAAGTCTCATTCATATTCAACCATTAATAGTTATTAGTATTAAATAAAAAAAATGGTACAAAAATATGATAATTATAGAATGAATCATTTTTTTAAAATCATTTTTTTTTTTGGTTGTTGATAAATCTATTTTTTTGAAAAATGTTAATGGTGTCAATTTATGAAAACCTTTAAAAAAAAATTTGGAGCACTAACCAAATTGTTTTTTTTTTTTAAACAATATATATATTTTTTAATTTAAGGACTACGTCTCACTATCATCGAACTTCTATCTGACAATCACCGAAAACTCGCTAGAATGTTCAACATCGCTGAAAACTCGTCGGATTATCGTCAGAGTATTCTAAGCGTCACCGGAATGTCTAAAATATCACTGGATGTCAAAAATATTGCCGAAAACTCATCAGAATTTGTAAAACATCACCAAAAAACTAATAATAATAAAAGAAGGAAGAAAGAAATTAAAACGAAAACATAGTAAAATTTAACCACATACTCTCTAACACTATCAAAAAAAAAAAACAAAAACAAAAACGAAAAAAAAACAAAAACAAACAAACTTTTTATCATACAAAGTACATAATTTTCAATTCAAAAAATTTTAAAATTTTAAAGTTTTAATTTATTACTCATCAAACTATATAAATTTGCAATTTTAAAACTCTAAAAATTATCAATTAGCAATTTTAAAATTGCAAAAATTATCAATTTGTTCATTTGCAATTCATCAAAACACAATTTCATGTGGCAACAATGATGATCTCAAATCAACAATTTTAAGGATTTGTAACTTTTTAATTTATCAATATATATATTTTTTTGTTATTTTAATTCTAAAATAAAATTCTAAAGTCATAGAGAATAAAACATATCTTCAAAAATGTAAAATTTCACAATTTTCACCGCCTATAACTAAAGCTCAAAATATATTTGTTCAAAACTTCAAAATTTTCTCCATTAAAACAAAAAAAAGAATTATGTAACAAAGAAAAAGAAAAACTGAAAATAAAGGACAGAGACAAACATAAATAGGATTGTACTTAACAACCATTTTTTATTTAAATATCATCAGGTCTGATGTAGATCTACTCTAAATTTAAACATTCCGATGAGTTGTCTTGTGATCTTGGAAAGATCTCAGTAGATCTATGTCAAGAACATCACCAAAAACTCATCTTTTTTGCTGTGAGTAAGAATAAAGCAAGGAATCGGTGGTCAGTGTTACCGGTGAACCTCAATAAATGGTGGTTGCTAATCGTTGGTAAATGTACATCAAAAAGAGAGGGAGAGAGAGAGAGAGAGAAAGCGAAGAATGGAGGACTTTGGGGTTTACGTGGGACTAAATAGATTACACATTTTCCAGAAAGGACATGTGGGTAATTTTTCCAAAATTTTATATAATACTTCATAATTCTAAATTAAAAAATATATATTCAAAGTTCAATTGGTTCAATTGAACCCACTACTTTATGCATAGCTCTGCCCATGCTCGTAATCCCCCTGAGAGAATTTGTTCTCCGGATAGAATACTGCCACAACTTGATTCCCATCAAATTTTCTCCCGTTCAACCCTTGTCGAGCTTTTGTGGCACTAACAACATCCACATATTCCAAGAACACCTAAAAGACCCAAGACAAGTTTCATTAGCAACCGGACTTCAAAACAAATACATGCAACAAAAATGCTTTTACCTTGCTTGGTGAAACATTTAACATGGGAGTCGAGCATACTAACCTTGCCAAGCCCTGGAGTTGGTTCGCCATTGGGATTCGGGCGTGGGATGACAACATTCACCAAGGTACCTGAAAATGGCAATAAAAATTGAAATCCAACTTATCAGAATAGACAAGAAAACAGTTTCAGGTGAATGAATATAAATAGAAGGTTTATGGAGTCTTCTGTCTTTATGTTAGGGCCTGATTCTGTATAGCAGAATGTGGGACTACATTAGGCTGTAAAACAGAAAGATAGAACACAAAGCAAATCAATTTGTGTGCAAGAAGATTGGAGGGTAAAAGAGAGAGAGTAAATAATTTAATAAAAGAGACACGGGTTACTCCCAGCATTTACCAAATTTTCCGCACTCAGTTTTCATATCTTCCAGTATGTCTTCATAGTCTTCGTCATCTTTGAGCTCATCCACACTGACTGCTTGGGTTAAGCATAAAACCTTGGTGGCCAATGCAGCAGGAGGAGGTTGTAACATGAGCCTCTGAAAAAGAAAAATATAACTCAGAAATGAACATATAAACCTTTATCAAGTCAACAGATAAATAGCACAAAAACAACTTATAAAAAACTTGGTATTAGACTCAGTTTGGATCGTGGGGTGAGAAAAGAAAAGAAATTATTATTTTCTAACTACTATATTTGGATGAGTAAGAAAGCAAAGTATGTGATATAGGACACTTTCGGAGTTTTAAAAAAATACACAACCAATCAAACCTTGCTTCTCACCAAATCTCACCACTTTGGGGGAGAAATAACCTATAAAATAAGAGAGTTACCTTTCTCCCCATTTCTACTCATTGCTCACCTTACTTATAAACCAAACATGACAAAGAGTTCTCTATCTTCATTTCATATCATTTCTCACCAAACCACTTGATCCAAACTAGAACAAAATGAAGTTCACCTGCAATGCTATTTGTTGTTGTGCATGCAACAACACATTCTCTTGCTCAGGTTTAGGTTGGGTAGTACCCTGGTTAGCACGCCTAACAGTAAGAGTTTTATCACCCATTTTAATTCCATTTAGAGCAGCACAAGCAATATCTGTAACTGATAGATCCTGGTAAACACAGAATGCATAGCCTTTTGAGTTTCCAGTTTCTCTGTCCTTCACAAGATCAAAACCCCGAAGGGGCCCAAAAGACTCAAGCAACTCCCTGATCTGTGCTTCTGTAAAATAATAGGGGAGCCCACCCACAAAAATGCGGTCAGGACCCTCAAGCCCACCAGCAGATCCTGGTGTTAGCCCAACAGCACCAAGGTTCAGATTTGGATTGGGTTGGCTCGGCCCTAGTGCAGCAGCCAGTGAGGGGTTGTAATCACTAGGTCTCCTCACTTTAACTGGTGCTCCCTGAACATTAAAATATTTAAGACAGAGAGGTTAATACAAGTAGCAAATGAAGAACATGATATGCAAAGTTCTAAAAAAATTGCAGAAGACACGTGAAATTTGTATAAAAAATATAAATTCATAGGTAAATTTCTAAAAATTATGGTCCCTTTCCGGCTTAATTGAGTCGGGAAAACATTGAAGTACCTCAAAAATAATGCCATCCAAGGCCATGGCATTACTGGCTTCCTCAACTGATCTCATCTCCACAAAAGCGAACTTCTTCTCATGGTTTATATAAACATTGACAACAGCATCTCCTGAACATCACAAAAGACTGTAAGTATGCACATCTACACAGTTGAAAAGCATGAACTCTAGTCATACATGAAATATGCAATAAAATATTGATGTACCTGGACCGGCAGTGTTTCCTCCTATTGCAGACATAACATGGCTGAAAAAGGTTGCCACAGACTGCATAAAACATCGTAAACATTAACCGAGCTCAACAAGTTTTAAGCAATAAAGTGAACAAACAAACTCCACAATCAGATTCTACAAGTTTATTATTCATCAAAGAAAGAAACCCACTAATTTCTGGTTAACTGTTTTTTCATCCAAAAATGCAGGAAATTGAGAGAACTAACAGAGGTCCTTAAATATATAGATCGCTAAAAACAGGAAAACATAGCAGAATCACCCAAAATTCGTAAACATCAGTAACGTCACAATATCAGAAGCTGTAGAAACCAACATAAGAAATGGGAGAGAAATAGTGCAATGGAGCAAAACGAAAGGAGACAAACCTGTTCATTTGCAGAGGGGGGAAGCCCACCAACATACACACGCCGAGCATGTCTAGTAGCCTGCCATCATAATACTATTAGTAAAATACAAGTAGCCAAACAAACGTAGAATAAAAATTTGATAAAGAAACATAGGCATTAACGAAAACAAAACAGCTTGATCCTGCCAACCTGCTGTGTCATTGCCTGGACTGGCATAACAGGAAGAGCTGCAAACTGCTACAAGGAGGGGCAATAAAAAAGGGACAAAAAATAAAGAGAGTCAATAAAAGCATTCTACAAGGGAGAATAATAACAAGAGATCAATGGTAGCATGAATTACTTGGCCAGACGCTAATGGAAACATGTTTGGAAACATTCCAGGAATAGCTGGGGTGGACCCAGGGATCTGACCTGCAAAGGCTGACAGAATTACATCCCATAAATAACTGTAAGTTGCTTACTTTCTTACTCTTCTATCGTAAGTAGTAGTAGCTGACACACATCACTTCACATACAATTTACAAATAACTCAATAATTTTATCAAAACCTAGGCTCTTGCAGTAAAATATATCAAAAGAGATGGAAGGAATAATACATCATATTCAAGTACTGGAGAAAATATTCGTCAAACTACCAAAACAGGCAATAGTTGCCGGATGAAGACGAACAAGACCCATCAAACTGGTGCATTGATTCCTCCTTGTACATTAAAGCTATAGATGTCGGCTCACGCCCATTGTCAGCACAGTGGGGCTAATAGCCCAACATTGCCTTCTTACAACAAAACATAAGACATAGAAACAACAAACAAACACCAAACACAAGAAACAACCAAAAAAAAACCTCTCAGTTTCAGTATAATTTCACCAAGTAAATAATTAAAAGAAAAGCAATACACGTCTACAGTCCATGGTTCTAAATCACGTTCAAATAAAATAAAAAACAAGTATTCCTTACCAAAATGACAGCATGCAAATTGATATGAACTTTCCACACTATATCAAAATCAAAAGGAGAAAACAGCAGTTATGCAAATATAACAATCGAATCATATGCGATGAGATGAGTACCTGCAGCAGTTGCAGCACCAGCTAAAATTGCAGAAGCAGGAGGTGCCATGTCGAAACCACTGATCCTTTTGCTGCAAGTATAAACCATTAATATAAAGCTCTACACAAAAACAATATACATGTATCATGTTTAAATTTAATTTTTATGACAAGAAATTCCAAGTAATATGACAATAAACTGAACAAGGTCAATTCTAAAATTAACACACTTTTTGTCCAGATCCTGCAAGGAGTGAGAGAAAGGAGACACTTAAATAATATAACAGGCCTCTTGTATTAGACTTTACATAGCATATCTTTTTGGTTCATCATTCTTTCAAGCTCTGTCGCAATGATATCACATAATGCAGAAAGCAATGTTGCAGCACTGCACAACTAATTTGGTATCTATACAGTCCACTACTTCAAACAAATCTGCAAGAGAGGACTACATGAACACATAAATCATTAAGCCAAATACACCACATGAACACAACAATTTTCACAACACAAGTGTATTGGCAATAGCTGCAAACAAAAATTCTGCAATGAAACTTATAACTTCAGAAAATTTACTGAAAGTTGTTAACTTGTTATAGCTTATTTTCTAAATATTGCACTTCTCACATTCCAAATCAGCCCCATCATACATTCAGACAGTCACTGTCACTGTTACTTAATTTTGAGAAATTATGCTGTTTAAACTTCATATTGAAAAACACTTCAATGCAATTCAACATGTATCAAAATGTACAAATTCAGATATTCAATTTAAAAACCACAAGAGACACCCATAACAAATTGATTTGACAATTGCTACAACTAACCTTTTTGAGCGTGAACGAGATCTCGATCTATGCTCTGATATACCACTAGAGCGAGATCGTCCATGCCTGTCCTCTCTGTCCCCATCATAATCTTTACGCCTACAAAATAAATTAGAACAATATCTCATAAGCAGCACAAAAGAACAAAATGTCTACAACTAAGTTGGTGAAGATGGCATGAAGTATTGGCTCCGCAATTCGTAATAGGTACAAGTCTACTCTTAGCATTTCAACTATGAGAAACACTCAAGTCACATTGTTAAAAAAAAAAAATCCTTATCTGCAGAATATATATGTATATATATAAACTTAAAGAGATTAACATAATCCTTGATTGCAACCATAGATAATAGTGGGCCTAAAATATACGCTTGGAAACAAAATGGGTGTTAAAGAATATAAACTTGCATAAACGGCAATTAACTTCCATTACCTCTCATAGTCTCGACTCCTGTGATGGTCATCATCATCTCTATCTCTGCCCCTTTCCCGTCTCTCACTCCGTTCCCTGTGGCGGTCTCGATCACGGTCTCGATGGTGACGATCATGATCTTTGTCTCGACTCTTCTCCCGATCCCTTTCCCTATCTCTATCTCTCTCCCTGCCCTTGTCCCTATCCCTGTCCCTTTCCTTATCACGCCCTTTCTCCCTGCTCTTTGAAGACCCTCTTTCATAGTCTCGAGAGTGCTGTAAATGGTAACCCCAAAAATATATATATATATATATATATATTTTCAGTAAAAGAAATCCAATTTCACAATCAGATAACATTATCATTACTACTATACATATATGTTTTAGATTATTACTGCAAGTTAAGACCAATAAATTATGAAATTCAAATTTCTAGTAAGTTTCATGAAACAATTTCTTTTCTTTTTATCTGTGTAGTTTAACCAAACAACGTCCGAGATAAATCATTCTATTGTCTTCTAGAAAAGACAATTCTCTTCTTCTGTTTTCGCTACTAGGTTCCCAAATAGAGAGTTAGAATTGGAATTGGAAATTCCAGCTCCAAATCCACAGCTACGATTCCATGCAGTCCAATGCAAATTAAGCATCACGAAAATCAATCACAACCACGGCTCGACACAAATGGTTCAGACATCTTCATCAAGTCTAGCAAAAAAAAGCCCCGAATTCATCGAAAACCCTAAAACGACAATCAATGATTCTCGTGTTGCTTCTTTATGAGGCGATCTGGTCTATACACAAAACAAAAAAAAAAAAAACAGATATATAATAATAATAATACCTGAGACTTGGAATCGCTGTAATCATCGACTCGAGGCTGAGGAGAAGAACCGTAATTGCCGAGATCTTCTCCGTTTCCCTCATACCTTTCTTCGTAGTCCTCCATCGTTCGCTTTCTCCTTTAGCTTTGCTCTCTACTCTCTCTCTCTCTCTCTCTGGCTCTCTGTGTTCTCGGCGTACTTGATACACAGGTTTGATTCGACAATCGGCTCAGGAATTAGGTCTCCCACATGTCATCTTCCACTTTTATCTAGACATCAGGTTAAAAAACACAAAAAAAGCGGGGTATAATAGTAAAATTGACTTTTACTTGATTTGGGCTGTTATTTACCCTACTCTTTTTTTTTTCTTTTTAAAATTTAATTCTTTTTCGAGTTATGTTTGATTAGAGAATTTAAAAATAAAATTTTTTAAAAAATAGATAAAATATAAATAAATTATATTTTTCATTTAATTTTACATACATTTATTTCTTTCTCTTTTTAAAATTCTTTCAAAATCTTGCAACCAAACACAAGCTTAGAAAAGGTCCATTTACACATCACTTTATATTTTTTTATTATTATTGTGCTCCTCAATGAAATTACCTTTTAGAACAAAACCCTAAATCCCCTCAGCACACCAACAGCACCACCATCAACACTAGCCATCAGAACCATCATTACCAACATTCCTTCTCCTCAGCTTCCTCGCTGCATCATCGTTCTCTCTCTTCTTCAATTAAGTTGCTGCAGTTAGGGCTGTGCATAATACTGTCAAAACCACCAAAAATACACCGAACCGTGCAAAATTTCAACTCTGGCGAGCTGGTTGGGCAGGTGGGAGGCCCAGCACTTGCGAGTTGGCGCGGGTGGCAGGTGAAATTTCCCAAACCGCATGTCAACCCGACCCAACCCACCTATGTTTTTTTAAAAAAAAGTCACCTATTATATACTCACACACACACACAATAATTCCTCCATTAAACCTAATACCCACACATTTCAATTTCATCTCATTCATCACATACACTCATCGCCGCTGTTGTGCATTTTGCATCGATTCACACACACACTACGCAGATTCATCACTGTTGTTGTGCCGATCAGCTTACCGCTAGTCGCCTATCCTCACCATCGCCGCTGGTCTCTTCTTCCCTTGCCGATCGGCTCACTGCTGGTTTCTCGTCATTGTTGTTGGTTCTCTCATTGCTCTCTCTCGCTCTTTCTCTTGATGCTCTCTCTATCTCTTTTCTTTCACTCTCTCTATGTTCTATATACATATATATATATATATATATCCCTGCTCCATATATATATATATCATATATCTCTTAAAATGTTATACAAACCTAAAAGAAAGATAACACTCAAAATATTCCTTTGAAACCAAAAATAAATAATGTACAAGAAAATAGGGATTAATAGTGGGGTGCGTGTTTATAGTTCTCTAACTCTTATTTTTTAAATAGAAGACGAGACTACTCTTATTGAATATAAACATATTAAGTTAGATTTTTTTTTTTTTTAATGAAGTTGAACTTAGTATATCGTCCTATTCATATCTTGATTCATTCAATTTATAGTGTTGAAAACACAATAAATAGGAAACACTTTAATTTGTTAGTTTTTTTTTATATATTTTTAAATTTGAATTGTTAACAAGAAACATATATTCAAATCTGCTTAGAATTGACTAGCCCTAAAATTACCAAATAATTTTCCCAATTTTTGGTACTCAAGTTTAGGTGTCATTTTTGTACTCAAGCTAGCTATCACTAATTAATGGCTTACTTGGTTGATATGCTCTACATCTCTCAAATTGCTTTTGCTGATTAACTCCACTTTCTCATGCCATAAAGGCTCTTATCAAGACTCAACTTGCCAATTAAAATAAAGACATATGATTGCAATGTAGGCAACAATTTAGTTTATAAGAAATTTTCTTTCTTTATCATTTTTTCTAACATAGTGGATAATATATATATATATATATTAATCATTTGAATCAAACAAATCAAGAAAAATATTGGGTTGGAACTAATTTGAACATTTGTCAAAAACATAACCAATCAGTGTGCTAAATTCTTGAACCTGGGCAGATTTCCACAAAATCTTTCATAAATTCGTCCAAACCATAAATTGATCCAACAATAGTAATTTTTATCTGTCTGTGCTCTCCCTCTTTTGTTTGTAATTTTTATTTATATATACTTATCATTATCATTCATAATTTTTATTTATTTACTTATCATTCATATAAATTTTTTATCTTTGTAATAGTGAATAAATGAAGAAAATACAAATGCTGGTGGAAACCCTCCTACACCAACTGCAGAATCAACCACTGTTGCTAGTTCTACCACTACCACAATGCCTACCAAAAATTCTGGTAAAACTCGTCCATGCCCTAGTATTAATTTAGATAAAAAGAAATCTGAGGTTTGGGAACACTTCACTTTACTTGATGATTGTGAACTTGATAAACCTAGGGTTGCTTATAATTATTGTGGTAAGGATTATAGTACTCGTGGAAAACAAGATGGGACTAGTAATATGTGGAACCACCTTAAGTATCAATATATGAAGTCTCCTATTATGCAAGTGGACAAAAAAAAAAAAAACGCTCTCTTTTGTTAAAAAAGAATGAGAGGAAAAGGAACATGATGGTCGAAGGATTGGATCTCTCAAAGTAATAGGGTATGATGAAAAACTTTGTAGGGAAGCACTAACAAGGATGATTATAATTGATGAATTACCTTTTAGGCATGTGGAGAAAGAAAGGTTTAGAAATTTTTGTTTAGTTATAGAACCTAAGTTTCCTGTCCCTTCTCACACTACTGTTGCTCGTGATTATTTGAACTTATTTCTTGATGAAAAGCAAAAATTGAAGAAAGTTCTAAGGAAACAACGAGTATGCCTAACCACTGACACTTGGACATCAATTCAAAATCTAAATTATATATGTGTCACCAGCCATTGGATTGATAATGATTAGAATTTGCACAAAAGAATTCTTAGTTTTTGTATAGTTCCTAATCATAAGGGTGAGAAAATTGGCAAACAATTAGACAAATGCTTGCAAGATTAGGGGATTGATAAGATTTTCACTATTACAATTGATAATGCAAGCTCTAATGATGGTGCTATTGCATTTTTGAAGAGAAGAACGAAAGATTGGCCTTCCATTATCTTGGCAAATGATTTTTTGCATATGAGATGTTGTGCACACATAGTGAATTTAATTGTTTGTGATGGTTTAAAATAACAAAATCACCCAATTGCCAAGATTCGAAAAGCTGTGAAATATGTAAAGTCAACTCCAGCTAGGCTAAAAACTTTTAAAAATTGTGTGGAGCATAAAAAGATTACTTGTAAAAATTTGCTATGCCTTGATGTTCCAACAAGGTGGAATTCCACCTATTTGATGTTGGAGGTAGCCGAGAAATTTCAAAAAGCTTTTGAGTATTCAGAAGAGGATGACCCACGATTCAAGTTATTTTTCATGGAGAATAATGATGAAAATGAGAATGCAAATGAGAATGATGGTGGAAGAGGCAAAGGGAAAGGAAAAAGATTAATTTCATATCCTAAAGAAGAAGATTGGAAGGTAGCTAGAGTCTTTGTAAAATTTTTAAGACTTTTTTATTATGTAACTTTGCAACTTTCAAGGTCTTTGCATATGACATCTAATGTTTTTTTTTATCAACTTGTATCGGTGCAATCTAAATTAGTTCAATTGAATAAAAGTGGAGATGCAGTGTTGAGTAACATGGCTGATAATATGAAATTGAAATACGACAAATATTGGGAGAATCTCGATAATATCAATTTCTTGTTATATGTTACCGTTGTGTTAGACCATCGCTACAAGTTGACATATCTTAAGTTTTCATTTAATAAAGTGTATGAAAATGACAAGGTAGAAATTTTAGTAGCGAGGGTGAAGGCAACATTGGAGCGCTTGTTTGATCATTATGTTGGGAAGAACAATGTTCGTAATGTTGTACCTTCACATGCAAGTCAAGCTCCTCAAGTGATGGAAGTTGATGAAAAGGAAGAGGAAGATCACATGACACTCTTTGCCTTTCAATATATTAACCATTTGGAGTGGGAAAAAAGCGTGGAGAACAAATCAGAGTTGGAAAAATATTTGGTTGATGATTGTGTAGACCCAAGAGTTCCAAACTTTGATATTTTGAATTGGTGGAAGGTTAATGTCAATAAGTATAAGGTTCTCTCTCTAATAACAAGGGATGTATTGACTGTTCCAGTTTCTACAGTGGCCTCTGAGTCAGCTTTTAGTACTGGTGGACGTGTGCTTGATCTATTTAGGAGTTCTTTGACGCCAAAGATGGTGGAGACTCTAATTTGTGCACAAAATTGGTTACAGTCTTCATCAATTCCAATCAATCTTAGAGAATGTATGGATGATGTTGAACAATATAAAGAAATTGAGTCAGGTAATTTTTTTGATATGTGTTTATTTTAAAAAGATTATTCAATATTGATTTTAGCTTTTTTGTAATTTTGAATAACATTAAAAATATTTTTTATTTTTCAAAATTTTTTTCATCATCTACTACACAATAAACAACTATTGTTGAGGACTAATTTTTCTCCAAGTTAGTTTGGTTTTAAAGTTCTTGAGATTAGACTTAATTCTTACTTTTGAATATTATTTTGTTATAGTTTTTTATTTTTTATTTTTATAATGATTTTGATGATAGTTTTTTTGTTATTTATTTATGTTTTCTTTGCTTATGTGTGACACCCCCAAAATATTTAATTAATACCACAACTAACCACGACTATTAATAAAAAATAATAGTAATCTATAATAGTAAAATAGAAGAATTAATTTTGTGATTGTATGCGATAAAGTAACATTTAATAATAATAGAAGTAATAAAATAAATAAGCTATACGTGTTATGTAAATTAATTTGTCATTGCGGTTATCAAATATGTGACGAGGAAATTTATTTAGGGCTAAGTTAATCACTAATTAATGTGAAAAGATTAGTATGTATAAATATAATTAAACGAATTAAATACCACACAAATAGCTATAGTTAAAGATAATTATGGTTGTATGTGATGATATATTATTAAATAAATAAATAATAATAAATATATAAATCTAATTCGACATTAGGTTATCAAATATAAGATTAATTAAGAATTATTATTTGGTGCCAAATTAACACAAATATGGAATTATAATACTAGTTAGACCAAATTAGAATTAAAGATAGTAAATAAATAAATACAACAGTAAAAGTAAATAATAATAATAATAATAATACTAATAATAATAATAGTGGGTGTGGTAGTAAAATAAATAATTAATTTTCTGTGGATATACGATAAAGTAT
Organism: Camellia lanceoleosa; assembly: GCA_025200525.1. Lineage (NCBI taxonomy): Eukaryota > Viridiplantae > Streptophyta > Magnoliopsida > Ericales > Theaceae > Camellia > Camellia lanceoleosa. Next base: position 69,345,299 of record CM045759.1, on the reverse strand, counting down.
AATTTAGTTAGGGATTAATTTATTTATATAGTTATATTAAGAATCTGGATCAAAATGTAAATATCTTATGTATATAGATAAGTGATAATCTACTTTTTTAATGAAAGAGATCTGAATGAATTATGAAAAAGGATTGAGAATCGGCAAGATCGCCAAGTGTTGGCCACAGGACGTTTCTACATCTCTATAAATTGGGTATAAATTGGGAAGAACTGATCAGAAGCCTTAGAGTGACTAAAATCAGTGAGGAAAGAAAAAAGAAAAGAAAGAAAAGAAAAGAGAGAGGGAGAGGTACGTAAATAGGAAGATTGTGTTAGTACAAGAAAGGCTAAGGGTCAATATTAAGATGAGTTATATTATACCTTGAGTCACCATAATGTATTTTACTTATGTTTTAACTTACCATAGTTTATTTCATACAAGTTATGTTTTATAAATTATTATAAACTATGTTAATATTTCAGTTACGTGGATTATTTTTTGAACTCTATTTGTTAAAAATGAAACTCATGGATATGTTTGTTTAAATTTTAAAGAATATTTGACTATGACCTTATAAACAATTATGTTTTGTAAGTAGCACCACAGGAGTCCCACGCATTGGGGGACTTAAATAACCATTGGCCTCTGTTTGGCCACTTTGTGGTCCTCTGTTTGTCATGGATCCATTGACCTCTGTTTTGATTGTCACTTCTGTGACCTCTGTTCTATTCTGTTTAGTATCGTGGGTATGGTTATTTATTTACATAATTTCTGTATTTCAGTTTCTGCCACTTAAATGATTTATTTATCAAATTGAGTTATGTAAATGTTTTGACTTAACTAACTATCCATGGTTATTTCGTATTCCCTATACTCTTGCCATAATATTTCTCACTCTACTGTGTACTTATAGCTGTTACCCTTTTAGGTGACGAGATATAGCTGAAACCCATAACCCTCCAAAATGGAACCCGCACATGAATTGATGTTGAATCACTCTTTTTTTTTTAATCTTTCTTTCTTTTTTTTTATTTTTACTTATTTTTGTTCTACTCGGGGCCGATCACTGAATAATAAATAATAAAAGTCCTATAAATGTATGTTCTCTTATTAAAATAGTAGAATGAAAAAATTTTCTGTTTAATTATTTTTGATTCCGCTCGCGCAGGTTAATTTGCTACGAATGGAATAAGTTAGTAAGTTGCGATTCCAACCCTATGCCTTGGGGTTGGGTCGTGAGATTATGTCCACAGATTAATGAAGTTTTTGGAGTTTGGTTAAAGCAATTGTGAATGATTGAAATTATTGTGGAGTTTGATAAGTAGATTAATTTTTTTGAATTTTTGGATTGTTTGTGGGCTTTGATTAACTTTTCAGAAAATTTCTTTTAGAACTATGGTGGATGTTGGACTTAGATTAACTTTTGAACTTTTAGATTGTTTGTGCACTTTGATTAACTTTTCAGAACCTTTTTTAGAACTATTTTGGATATTGGATAAACTATGTTGAATTGTTTGTGAACTATGTTGAACTTAGATTAATTTTAGAACTTTTTCTAGTATTTATTGTCTTGTTAAATTGTTATTGTACAATTTATTTAAAGTGTTGGATTTTTAGTTTACTAGTTTGTTAATGTTTAATGTTACATTAGATGAATATTTTAATTTTAACTATTTTAGTTAATTCATTAATTAGATCTTTTTACTTTTTGATTCAAGTTTTATAATTTGAATTATATTTTTTATAAACCATCAATCCGCTCGAACCACCAAGGCGAATCTGCCATTATTTGCCAACCAAACCGCTGGTTTTTGATAAGAAAAATGGCAAATTCTAATGACATTTTCATCAATCTGCCACCCACCATAAGGTTTCTATTTTTTTTTAAACTACAAAGCCCCGCTCCGCGCACACCTTTAGCTGCAGCCGTCGCCGTCTTCCCAGTTTCATCCCTGCCTTCACCACCTTGTGACCACCATCTTCGACAACCCACCAGCATTGCACTTTTAAACCTTAACGACCCATCACTATCACAACTCACATTCGATTGGCGACCGATCATGCACAACCTAGAGAGAGATCTGTGTTTGGAGAGAGAGAGAGAGAGATATCTGTGGTGTTAAGAGGTGACAACGGGGTAGGTGTAACCAAGCCCACAGGGGACCTCGCTACAGTTCGGACTCGATTTGTGTTACGGTTCTTAATCTGAACCAAAGAGTCCAAATCCGGCAAATCGTTTTGAGAAAACAGATTTTTAGAAAAGAAGTGCCAAACATGGACTGCTTTGCCAGATACAGAGTCGCTACCTAAATATTTTATTTTTGGGAAATTTAGGAAACCCTGACTCGTTTGCCTAAGGCCACGTGTCCGTCATCACCAAAGTTCCCTCGGCTCGGGAACTTGGGTACGATTGGGGAAGGTCACTTCGTGAGCACCCCCGCTCGCCCGATCAAAGATCGGCCTCTACTAACCATGATATTTAGTTTTGAAAACATTGTGTGCTCTTATTCCGGTTATTAGCCTAGATTTACTACGTGATGCGCACAGCATACAAGTATAGACTAGATCGCCTGAATTGGAACAAAACATTTCATGTTTGTTTGTCTGAAAATGGTTTGATGGTGCTACCCGCAGGTAGGCTAAGACGTGGATTTACCACCCTCGGGTGGGCTTAGAAAACATGTTTTTGCCACTATCTAGTGGGCTTAAAACAAACAGTTGATGATTCGTTCCAATCTAAACAACCTAACCTTCACCCACAGGCATTCAAGCAGTTATATCACATAAGCAGTTAGTCTCATGGTAAGCATGCTATTCATGGCAGTCACTCACACGCATGCAAGGATACTAAAGCATAAAACTCACCGAGTACTCCAAACCAAAACAGAAGCTAATTAGAAATCCATGCATGATTCTAACTATACAGAAATGCCTAATGCAACACATGCAAAAATGCAACTATAGCAGGCTCGGCTATTCTAAACATGGCGTATGGAATGCTACAGCTGACATGTATTCAACTTAGAATTGAAATACAAATACAGTTAGTATGATGCGCCGAGCCCGGTGCATGCAAGACAGATGAATGAATGCAAACATGCTATCATACTGTATGCTAATTGAAACATGCCCTAATCTAACCATCATAAGCAGGTAAATAAAAGGGAAGAAAGATGTGGGGTTGGAAGACATACATCACACACACGCACACTTATTACAATTATGCCCTCGCGCAGAGGGTTCGAATAAAATAATATACAGTCCCAAATGAATAGTATAGTCCAAATAAATAATACAGTCCAAATATGTACAAAACCCTAATTAATTAACAAATTTAACTAGGAAAGCATTAAATTGGCATGCAAGCCGTGGACCCTCGACTCTTCTCCGGATGATGAATGATGCATGCTCGGGTTGCCTTTGCGCGGAAATCCATGGCGATGCCCCAATTAGCCTCTGTTTGCAATTATTCTTGGAATACGTGCCAAGCTTCGGAAGGCTGCTGATTCTTGATTTGCTGCAATAGAGAGCAACAGAGGGACATGGCAAAGTATTTTCACACATGTATGCATGTCTCGATCCTCGTGCCACAAATCACGCATCTCGATGCATGATGGCCGAGGAGTCGAATTGCACAACTCAATATGGAATGAATGCACATGAAAATACAACCAAGACCTAACTCCATCATGGACAATCCGGAGTGTCGGTGACTGGGGAATTAAGACACGTTCCGTCACTCGAAGTACGAAACGTACCTCATTTCCCGTGCTCGGGCTAACTCCTATCCCAAACACAATGCAATATGCATGACATACATGGATACAACTAAGATACAACCTAACATGCACAATGCTATGAAATGGCATACACGATGCACGAGGTAACATGGCATACACAATGCGCTAACATACAACCTAGCATATACAATGCTATGGAATGAAATGGCATACACAATGCAATATGGACTTACACTAACACAAGTGGACCTCAGCCACACTCACATAAGAAGCCATTAAGTGAAAATGAGACACTCGAGATGCGTGCACGCGTGCACGCAAACCGATGACCGAACCTAAGGCATGGAATGCCACTCTAACAAGACATGGCAAGGCATGGAATATGGCATACTAGCATGAAAATTTCAGTAGCAAAAAGTGATGCAAAACAGCCCCGAAGCTTGGCAAAATGGCACCCGATGCATGAAATGAATCCCGAAACATGAAATTAAGTACATGGAATGACTTATGGCTATGCAATGCATGTATTATTTGAACATGAAATATGAAGATAGAATCAATATAGTCCCAAAAAAAGCATATTTACAGTTTTAATCAAGGCCAAACAGTGAACACAAATAGGGCTAAACCAACACGCAAAAATGGCCGCGAAAGAGAGATAAAGAAGCAAGTGGAAGCTTCTGGCCATGAATGGCCAAGAGCCCTTCAACAAAGTTGAAGAGGGGCTCAAAATGAGGCACTTTACAGTTTACAACAAGCCACGAAAACAAACACAAGTATGGCTAAACTATGATGCAAGAAATGGGCCTAAAAAGGGACAAAGAAGCAAGTGATGGTTTCTGGCATCAAACAGAGGAGGGATCTTCAACAATGTTGAAGAGGGGACCAAAACATGGTATTTTACAGTTGATGACCAAACCCAAAACAGTGCACAAGCAAGTCTAAAATACTATGCAAGATAAGGCCAAAAAGGAGGTTTAAACACAAAGAGCAAGAAGGAACCCTCCAACAACAAAAGACCTTTGATAAAACATGAAGAGGGGATCAAAATAAGGCTATTTATAGTTCGGACCAAAGCCCAAAAATACAAACACAAGGGGCTAACAAATCATGCAAAAATAAGGCCAAAAGAGGGATATAAAGGCAAGTGGAAAAAGGAAGCCTCCAACAGTGAAGAGCCCTTTAACAATGTTGAAGAAGGGTTCAAAATAAGCCACTTTCCAGTTTATAACTAAGCTCAAAACAGTTTAAAAATAGGCCTAAAATACTATGCAAGAAAGAGACATACAAGAGAGGTAAAGAAGCAAGTGGTAGCTAGAGACCTTAAACATGGAAGGACCCTAAAACAAACATGAAAAAGACCTCAAAATAATGCTATTTTTAGTTAGGGTCGGAGCCCAAATATGCAAGAAAGTATAGCTTAGATTGTATGCAAAAATAGGGCCAAAAAGAGGAGAAGAAGACTTACCCTTGAAGAACCAATCTTTGACAGCCTTTGGACCAAGTTTGGGTGCTCCTAGGCTCTGAAAAACAGCCTCAAGTTGTTGGTATGGAGTATGGAGGCCTTGTGCTATGAGGTGTAGTGTAAAATGGTGTAGGATTTGAAGAGTTTTGGTGCTTGGAGTAGAGAGGGGGAGAGATTTGATGCAAGAGGCTTAAACCAACATTTCTGACCTCTAAAACAAGGGTTGGGGGGGTGGTTATATAGGCACAAGAGTGGAAAAGAGGGGAAAAAATGGGGAGAAAAACTAATTCAAGTTTCCCCCCCAAAAGGCCAAACCCTCGGACATGGGTGATGTGCAAAACAGAATATATGGCTGGAACACACTTGGGAGGAGGGTTATGGCCGGCCAGCTCAAAAGGGCAAAAAAGGTCATCCAATTAGGTAAGTGGCCGGCCTGCTACATTTTCTGGCCTTTCTGGCCGGCTTGCTACTTTTCAGGACAAAAAATGGGTCTTCCGAAAATAAAGGTGGCCGGCTAGTTCTAGGGAAGTCCAATGGTGGACGTTCAAGTGTCCAAATTGAAGCCCTGGAAGTTAGCTTTCCAATGGCGCAAACCTTGCATTAAAATTCCACCTATGGAAAAAGGTATGCCCTTTTTGGTGAAGCCGCGCAGATTTCGGTCCAACCAGGGTGATGCCCTACTTCAATCGACTATATCTCCCCCGTTCAGAATTGGATTTAGGAGATTCTTGAGTGCAAAATGAAGCCCCGGAAGTCTTATTTCCAACGGTGGTGGCCTCATAGCTTAATTCTAAGTATGCAAGTGAATAGGCCCGATTCGGCAAGGGCTGTTCGACTCTTTCTTAACGGTTCATGCCCATTTTCTCCCCCAACTAGATTTCTTCCCTCTTCTCCTCTTTTCTTCAACTCCAAACCCCCAAGTAAGGTGTTTTGAAAGATTTTTCAAAGATTTCATCTCTCTTTCATTCATTTTCACTTTGTCTTTGCTCGGTTTACCGAAAAGCGCAACATTTGACAAAATGCGAGCCTCGGAACATCGTAAAAACTTTATTTCAAAAACGTTTTGAAAGAGAGGGTTTTAAGACTAAAATCTTTTGATCAAGATCGTTTTGGTCTAGAACAGGGGTATAAAGTTGAGATTTGTCTCTCTCCTTGCCGAAGAAACTGAACCTTTCCCCTGTACACCTTTCTCCACCATGTAAACCATCAGTCGCGTCCAAGTCTTAAAGACAGTCAAAAATAGGGTGTCTACAGTTGCCCCTCTTTGATAGAACTCGGAAGTCATAAGTGGCGGGAGTGAATGTCAAAGCCCAGAGACGACCCATTTTTGACAAGGCTGAAGACTTAGACAAGCAAACGAAGTATAGATAAATAAATGGTTGTGCCCGCAGGCTGCCTACGTATGCCTTTGCAAGGAATCAAACCAGCGTAGTTAGGGGCAGGATGCAGAAATATTTTGATAATTGGACTTATACGCTACGCGAAGCCGATTTGATAATTGGACTTATACGCTACGCGAAGTTGGTTTGAAGATTGGACTTATATGCTGCGCGAAGCCGGTTTGATAATTGGACTTATATGCTACGCGAAGCCGGTATGAAAATTGGACTTATACGCTACGCGAAGCCGGTTTGAAAATTAAGGACTCATGCAATGCACTGCAATGTAGTGGCTAAGATGCAATGTAATAGCTAAGAGGTAAAGGTACCTTACAGGGGCAATTGGCAATGACTTATCTCGGTAATGTCCTACCTCATATTGATGTGGGAATCTTCCTCTTCTTCTCAGTTGAACCACAGGTACTACTTTTCTCCCTGACTATGGTTGCAGCTTTCCCTATTCTCCAACAGGGTGACAGACTGGGTTGGATCAGTATCCAGAATTGAGACGCATACAGATGCTATCTCAATCTATGGGGCTGCCATACAGATTTCAAGCCGAGGATATACCCCTGGGTATTTGAACCAGACTTCAGTCTCGGAAATCCCGAACCTTTGTGTTCTAGGCATAAGCCATTCGAACTCTAGTTTCCACCGTCTCAGTTGGTCTCCTAGGAACTCACCACTAACACAGGCAGGTGGCTATACCAGACCACCGGAAGTCGTTCGGGCACGACAAACACCAAAGGAATTGCACCTTTAGAGGATTTAAGGTCTCCTAGACCGGGCAATAAAACAGACATGATGCAATGGATGTAATAGATGTGATGCAATAGATAATAGATGCGATGCAACAGAGAGTACAATAGATGCAAAATGGTGACATACGCCAACCACGCTGGACTCGTGAGTGGAGGAAGAACAAAGAAAATCAATCAGAAGCGCATTCCACGCAACCTAAGATAAATTCCAAACACGCTGAAATCGTGTGTGGAAGGGGAGGCTCCAATCACGCTGAAATCGTAAGAAGAGGTAAACAAAAACAACCCGCTCAGCGCGTCTACAACGTAACCTGGGATAAATTCCAAATACGCTAAAATCGTGTGAGGAAAAGAACACTCTAACCACGCTGAAATCGTGAGAAGAGGTCAAAACAAGCCCGCCCAGCGCGTCTACAACGCAACCTGGGATAAATTCCAAACACGCTGAAATCGTGTAAGGAAAAGAACACTCTAACTATGCTGAAATCGTGAGAAGAGGTCAAAACAAGCCCGCCCAGCGCGTCTACAACGCAACCTGGGATAAATTCCAAACATGTTGAAATCATGTGAGGAAAAGAACACTCTAACCACGCTGAAATCGTGAGAAGAGGTCTGAAAACAACCGCTCAAGTCTTGGCGCAAGCATAACTCGAGATAAGATCCAAACACGCTGAAATCGTGTAAGGAACGGGACACTCAAACCACGCTGAAATCGTGAGAAGAAGTCAAAACAATCCGCCCAGCACGTCTACAACGCAACCTGGGATAAATTCTAAACACGCTGAAATCGTGTGAGGAAAAGAACACTCTAACCACGCTGAAATCGTGAGAAGAGGTCAAAACAAGCTCGCCAGTAGCGTCTAGCATAACTGGGATAAATTCCAAACACGCTGAAATCGTATGAGGAAAAGAACACTCTAACCACGCTGAAATCGTGAGAAGAGGTCTGAAAACAATCGCTTAAGTGCGCGCACAACGCAACCTGAGATAAGATCCAAACACGCTGAAATCGTGTGAGGAACGGGACACTCAAACCACGTTGAAATCATGAGAAGAGGTCAAAACAATCCGCCCAGCGAGTCTACAACGCAACCTGGGATAAATTTCAAACATGCTAAAATCGTGTGAGGAAAAGAACACTCAAACCACGCTGAAATCGTGAGAAGAGGTCCAAAAACAACCACTCAAGTGCGCACACAACACAACCTGAGATAAATTCCAAACACGTTGAAATCGTGTGAAGAAAAGAACACTCTAACCACGCTGAAATCGTGAGAAGAGGTCTGAAAACAGCCGCTCAAGTGCGTGCATAACACAACCTGAGATAAATTCCAAACACGCTGAAATCGTGTGAGGAAAAGAACACTCTAACCACGCTGAAATTGTGAGAAGAGGTCCGAAAACAGCCGCTCAAGTGTGTGCACAACGCAACCTGAGATAAGATCCAAACACGCTGAAATCGTGTGAGGAACGGGACACTCAAACCACGTTGAAATCGTGAGGAGAGGTCCTCAAACAACCCGCCCAGCGCGTCTTCAACGCAAACTAGGATAAATTCTAAACACGTTGAAATCGTGTGAGGAAAAGAACACTCTAACCACGCTGAAATCGTGAGAAGAGGTCCAAAAACAACCGCTCAAGTGTGCACACAACGCAACTTGAGATAAATTCCAAACACGTTGAAATCGTATGAGGAAAAGAACACTCTAACCACGCTGAAATCGTGAGAAGAAGTCCGAAAACAGCCACTCAAGTGCGTGCACAACGCAACCTGAGATAAGATCCAAACACGCTGAAATCGTGTGAGGAATGGGACACTCAAACCACGTTGAAATCGTGAGGAGAGGTCCTAAAACAACCCGCCCAGCGCGTCTTCAACGCAAACTGGGATAAATTCCAAACACGCTGAAATCGTGTGAGGAAAAGAACACTCTAACCACGCTGAAATCGTGAGAAGAGGTCCAAAAACAACCGCTCAAGTCTTGCACACAACGCAACTGAGATAAATTCCAAACACTTGAAATCGTGTGAGGAAAGAACACTCTAACCACGCTGAAATCATCGGAAGAAGTTCAAAACAAGCTCAAGTGCGTGCACAACGCAACCTGAGATAAGATCCAAACACGCTGAAATCGTGTGAGGAACGGGACACTCAAACCACGTTGAAATCGTGAGGAGAGATCCTAAAACAACCCGCCCAGCGCGTCTTCAACGCAAACTGGGATAAATTCCAAACACGCTGAAATCGTGTGAGGAAAAGAACACTCTAACCACGCTGAAATCGTGAGAAGAGGTCCAAAAACAACCGCTCAAGTGCGCACACAATACAACCTGAGAAAGTCCCGGAGGACAACGATCCCAAACGCTGCTCAGCGTAAAAGGATAAATGGTAGAAGATAACACAAGATGCAAACAAATACAAGTAAGGTGTGCATGACAATACGAGTGGAAAAGTGCATAACAATGCAGGTGGAAGGGTGCATAACTTTGAAGCAGGTTTGATCTTGCGCTTGAGGTAGAGGCATACTCATACTTCGGAGCATTGACAAGGCTTGAAAAGGTACATCCGGAATACAATCATGGAGTTTTCTGAAGTTGAAGCACACTTAGATGCTTCGATTTTCGCTCTTTTCTTTTGCTTTGCAGTCTGGAACCTATATAGCTTCAGATAGGTCCTTGCTTTACTATTCTCACGTGGCCTGGGTTGAACCTTGCGATTTTACGAAAGAACGAATCTTGTTTTGTGCAAATGTAAGGAATGGCACGGCACTTTGAGCGCAAAATGATTTTATTTTTGAAATTGAGAGATGAGTTCTTGATCGGGGTATTGAGCCTACGATTGAACACAGCGCACTGCGACTCAACAACGGAAAACAAAAGGTAAACAACCTAAACACATCGAGTAACACTCGAAACGACTCAAAACAAGAATCGAGATAGAAAAAAGACACGACACGCAGACATGCACAGGCAGCCTGTTTCTCTGGGTATTATTTCCCACCCTTTCTAATTTGTGATTCTTACATCACTCGGCCCTCAAGCTCTATTTTTCTCTCAAAAACCTTTCCTCGCTTTTCCTCTCAGCACACATTTCTCTATTCTTTAATCTCTCATTTTTCATCCCTCCCCAAGGTGGTTGATGGATAAACAGGAAGTTACGGGCTCTTGCCCCTAGCATTCCGCTAGATTCTTCTTCTTCTCCATGCAGCTAGTGAGTTTCTTCCACAGAGGAGCTGTGCTATAACTGGGTGTATAGCAAATCTGCAGCTGACATCGGTTGACGATGCTCTGCTGGGGAGTTTGGACGTGATCAGATCTGTCTAGATGAGGGAGTGAAATATCTTGATCCATTTTAGTTCGTGCTTTGAACTTGGCTTGATACCTCGCTGCTCGGAGGATGAGAGAGCTTTCAGCCCTTTTGCTGTTAGCTTCAGTTGTGCCCTTTTTTGGCAGGTAGAGTGCCCTTCTTGGCAAGTATTGTGGCAATGGGGAAAAGACAGAACACCTGACTCAACTGTGCCCTTAGTTCATCGTTTCGACCATTTTTTGTTTTTGGCTTTCTACTAAGACAATTTTGACCAAAATGAGAGTTAGATTAACATGCTTGTTCGATTTTCTGATTCAAAATCATGCAAGTTAGGTTATGAGCACTGAAAATTTTTCTTTTCTAGGTCCAAGAAAAAGGTCCGGTTTTGAAAAAAATGGAATAGTTTTCGAGAGAAGATTAGTTAACCTCAGTAAAAATTCTCAAAAACTGTTTTTGCAATCGGCCATTGCTCAATGAGCATAGAACCCACTCTCGAGATGCACAACCTCAGATCCAAAGGAAAATCGCCCCTTGCTTGAAGAGAGCTGCATGGCAACGGAAAGTTGCCCCTTGTTTGAACGGCACCGCGGCACATTGAATGGCAACGAAAAGTTGCCCCTTGTTTGAATGGCACTGCAGCGCATTGTAGTCAGTCCTCGAAGTGACGAACACAACCAGACTCTCGGATACAGAGAAGGCAAAGATGATCAAAACCATTACATGGGCACAATCAAATTGAAGTGTTTCTTTGGACTTGTAATGAAGTTGCCTACGTATCCCAAAGATGGGAATCAAGCCTTGCGTAGTTCGGGGTTAAGGTACACTCGGGTATTTAACCTCTCCTTTTTATGCTCTAGCTTTTGCCAAGGCGCCTGTTGCGGGTTTTCAACCTTGCGAGCTTTATTTTTCTAATTCTCTTCTTTTTTTTCTTTCTTTTCTTTGCATTTTCTTCATTTTTTCTTTTTTTTCTTTTCTTTTTTTTTTCATTCTTTGCATTTTTCTTTTTTTTTTTCTTTTTTTTTTTTTGCATGGGTCGCCCTTCCAGGTTTTCGGCCCAGCGAGCCTCTCAAGGGTAAAAGTGTAGCTTTGTCCATGTCAAATGGTTTTGAGATCCTGAAGTCATCTGAATCTAAGAGAATAGGCTTTGTTAATGATGCAGAGTTCATCCAATGGGGTGAATTTGCCCTCGTGTTGTGGATCTAACTCGGTTTTTCCAGCAATACTTTCTTCTTCCTCCCTCTGGGATTTGGCATTCTTACCAGTCTTCATTGATTTGCAGGATGATCCATCTTCAGCTCTTCGAGCACATTTGACATTTTCCTGCCTCTAGGTCGCGGGCTGCTTCGAATCTGGCCACACAGGCTTCACATTACTGTTGATCGTTGAACACTCTGAATTAAGGTCCAAGGTTTGAAAGCAAGGGGTCGAGTCTCGAGGCTAAGAGCGATCCTAGGTTGCACAATCTCAAGAGCAATTCCACACAGGTCTTCGCAGGATCGCGCAAAAACATTTTTTGAAATCTTTTAAGGAAGCGACCAGTCGCTCGCGCTAAAGACAGTGTAGAACCAATCTGGATCAAGCCAGGATCCTTCCCAGTACTCACATTAACAAGTATGATTTCATTCATTAAGGGTTTAGCACGTCTTTCTTTCTCTCAGTTGATCAAATTTTTGCAAAACTCGAGGAATTCCTTCCTCTTCGTTTTCACCGCAGTGTTCAAAAGGTTTTGAAAAACTTAGGTCAATGCAATGAGTTCGAGGCACAGAAAAGTAGGCAAAAAGTATTGTCGTTTCGTTCAAACTCTCTGGGCAGAAGCAAGCACAAAAGCGTGAAAAACCACTGTTGTTTCATTCAGATCTTCTGGGCGTAACTGGCTCCCTGGTAGGAACAGACTCAAAACAAAATGAAAAGACAAACGCGAAACAAAATGGTGACGCCCGAGATAACACCCCCGGAATCACCCGACCTTTGTACAACAGGACTGACTCAATACAACAAGACAGACCCCACTGACTCAGTATGAAAAGACTGACTCAAAACAAAAGGACAAACTCAAAACAAAACAACAAGACTGACTCAATACCCAAGTCAGAATGTAGCATTGGCCAAATGCTCAGGACGGTGCGTACCATTCCCACGTCTAAGTTAATCGAGTGCCACCCGCAGCTGGTTCATCCCCCGATCACATGGTCACATTATCTCCCAAGTTCACCGATCCAGTGCCGATAGACTTTGTAGAGCTTGGTGCGGCAATGACCCCGCTGTCAAATAGATCCTGTACTTCATGGCGAAGACGGAAGTAGTTGTCGGTAGTATGGCCAGTTTGCTGATGGAAGGCACAGTACTGGGCGGCATCATGTGTAGCCGGAAGAGGATTTGGGGGAGGCCGAGGCTCAAGGGGTTTGAGATGGTCTTGTCCAGCAAGGATTTGGAAAGCTTTGGACAAAGGCATGTGGAGGGCATGGAAGACCCTCTGACCTCGGGGTTGGTACTTTAAGGTTTGTGGATTTTTGCTGGACGCACCAGTAAAGGGATTGGCAGGTGCTGGCCTGGTTTGTTGATCTCTTCCGAGTGCAGGATTATAGCTGAAAAGAACGTTTCTGATACAACGACCCTTCTCCCGGCTTGCCCCTTGATTCAAATTGCCCCCAACTTGAGTGGCGAAAATGTCGTCCACAGTTTTTGCAACAACTGCGAGCACTCGCTCTTTGTTCAGTCCCTCGGCTTTCAAAGCCTCAACAGCCAACAGAAGATGTTCATGGGGATCCATGTCCGCCCCTATCTTGTTCTTTCCACTCACTTCCACTTTGCCAAGGGATTGGCATTCCTCAAATACAGCTCGTTCCAAGATTGGGGAGCCTTTTGTCGTGAAACTCCTAGCATGTGCTGTGGTCGATGATGGAGCCAATGTCCCAGAGGCTAGATCTGTCACAGTTCTTTGAAGATCTTCGATCATTCTCTTTAGCTCAGAAGTAGTGGGCTCACAGGTTTGAGATGATTGGGGTCCAGATGCATCCATCATGCATAAGTCCATGCTTTCTGGAATGAACACCTCAGGCTTGGGTAGATGGGCTGGGGTGATATATATGCTGGGGTCGTAGGTGGATGGCAGTATATGGATGAGGTTAAGATGTAGAGGCGACGGGTCAGTACTAACTTGAGGTCCTTTTGGTGGAGCTAAGGTCTCTTCGTCAATAAGATCCTGAATCTTATGACGGAGGCGGATGAATCGGTTAAATATCATGACGTCTTTGTTGATGGTAAACCTGATATTTAGTTGGGTCATATCTTGGTAGAAAAGGGTTTGGAAGGGGTTGGGGTTCTAGAAGTTCTAGATGCCCTTCTTCTCGCAGCTTTTTCAAAGCTTGAGAGAGACTCATGTAAAGAGGATGGAATTTTCGGGCTTGGGGCCGAGTTGAGGTGGTTGGTTTTTGGCCATTGAGGGAAGTGGTGATAGTATCTACTTCTGAGCATTTCGTAGTTGTGCTACCATCAATAGTAGCATTGGAACTGCGAGCAACATTCCTCTTTAAAGGCTCATTATCTTCTGCAAAGATCCCTTGTCTGATGGCATCCTCGATTTGAACCCCCATCTCATGCAGATCTGAAAAGGTAGGGAAGGGAAGAACAATCATCTTCTGCATAAGCTTGGGCTGGAGATTGCGCACAATCATCCGAATCTGATCTTTGTCAGTGGGCCTAGTGGTCATCATTGAGGCCTTGGCCCTCCAGCGGGTTACAAAGTCAGAGAAGCCCTCTTTCGGCTCTTGCCTGGTCGTCTCGAGATCACGGGTTGTGATCTCAATCTGGGTATTGTATGAATATTGTGCGACGAAGGCCTCGGCCATCTCCTCCCAGCTTCGTTTCACTGAATCCTCCAATTTGGCATACCAGATGGCCGCAATACCCGACAGGGTCCTGCTAAAAAGGGAGAGCTTCCGTAATCTTGTCAAGCCCATCGGGCGCAGAACATCTAAAAACAAACTCAGGTAGACCATGGGATCTCCTGACCCGTCAAAACGGTCGATGTGAGGCATCTTGAACCTACCCGACAATGTCATCACTGAATCAGTATATCCATCTCCAATGTCCGGGATGGAGTTGACTCCCTGAGACTTCTTAAACATCTTCTCAAGTTTGCTCAATTTCAACGTTGTAGGGTCGACCTCGAACTCGAAGGGAGAGTCTGGCAGATTGGTAGGTGCTTTGGATAGCTGGGGTAAAATTGGGGGCGAAGCAGGCTCTACTGGAATGTCCGTACCTTCCTGGACATTTGGCATCTCCCCAGGTGCTGGAGCTCCTGCTGGGGGAGGAACTTGTTGTGAAGCAAACGCGCCGCTTTACTGTTGCAACCTGATGATGAGCTCAGCCTGCTGAGCCATGATTGCAGCCTGCTGTTTGGAAAATTCCGCTTGGCGGACAGCGTCTTGTTGCATGAGTTTCATAGTTTCCTGCATTTGACGCATCATTGCCTCCATCCCTGATGTATTCTGCTGATCCATCTGACTGACCGGTAGATCTATCTCTATGGCAACAATTGAGACCTCAGTCCGACTGTTAAGGACCACTGATCTGTAGCTTCGAATCGGTGATCTGCAGGCTCGATGGACCTTTTACCTGTTCGACGAAGGAACAACGGTTGCTCTTGAACTGAATCTCTGACCTGACAAAGTCTATCAACACAAGTTCTTGTGCAGGGGATATTGGAGCCTTCTGAAGCTATGGTTCCAAGACTACCCTAGCAAAAGAGAAAATAGACAGCATCTCAGCCTGATTTCACCCGAACAGATATGAGCATAGTTGAATGAGTGTGCTCTCTACTGAATTCTACCCAAAATTCTGCCGGTAAACTGATACCCTCAAGTGAACTGAATCCCAAAGTACTGAACTGGTGCCCGTAGGCCTGATGCCCAAACTCATAAACTGATACATGCATTCCCTGTAGAGACGCACTCTAAAAGCACATAACAGATAAATGACAGCCAAAACACCCCTATGTTGGGGTAGGGTTTCCCTGTCCTATTTTGTCAGGGACTAGGGTTTCACTACGCACGCAGCGGTTTCAAACAACCTATATCGGGTAAGCAACCTGTCCTAGTTTGGAATGGTCACTATGGATTTCGATATGCACTAGGTCGAATGGTCAAAAAAATGTGCCCCGGTAAAACCGGGGTTTGTGTTCCCATACTGGCAGAGCCCATAACCGGTCAGCCTCATGGTCATGCCTTAACAAGACAAGCCTCCAGCAAACCGTTCAGGAATAGCAGATGGCAAACACGGTGTCCTAGGCGCACCAATGCACATGCAATGCAAAGAAACACACAAGCGCAGTCAAAACCAGATATCATGAGTTCGAGTCAAGTTCTCTAAGTCCCCAGCAGAGTCGCTAGAAACTGTAACCAAGCCCGCGGGGGACCTCGCTACAGTTCGGACTCGATTTGTGTTACGGTTCTTAATCTGAACCAAAGAGTCCAAATCCGGCAAATCGTTTTGAGAAAACAGATTTTTAGAAAAGAAGTGCCAAACATGGACTGCTTTGCCAGATACAGAGTCGTTACCTAAATATTTTATTTTTCGGAAATTTAGGAAACCCTGACTCGTTTGCCTAAGGCCACGTGTCCGTCATCACCAAAGTTCCCTCGGCTCGGGAACTTGGGTACGATTGGGGAAGGTCACTTCGTGAGTACCCCCGCTCGCCCGATCAAAGATCGGCCTCTACTAACCATGATATTTAGTTTTGAAAACATTGTGTGCTCTTATTCCGGTTATTAGCCTAGATTTACTACGTGATGCGCACAGCATACAAGTATAGACTAGATCGCCTGAATTGGAACAAAACATTTCATGTTTGTTTGTCTGAAAATGGTTTGATGGTGCTACCCGCAGGTAGGCTAAGACGTGAATTTGCCACCCTCGGGTGGGCTTAGAAAACATGTTTTTGCCACTATCTAGTGGGCTTAAAACAAACAGTTGATGATTCGTTCCAATCTAAACAACCTAACCTTCACCCACAGGCATTCAAGCAGTTATATCACATAAGCAGTTAGTCTCATGGTAAGCATGCTATTCATGGTAGTCACTCACACGCATGCAAGGATGCTAAAGCATAAAACTCACTGAGTACTCCAAGCCAAAACAGAAGCTAATTAGAAATCCATGCATGATTCTAACTATGCAGAAATGCCTAATGCAACACATGCAAAAATGCAACTATAGCAGGCTCGGCTATTCTAAACATGGCGTATGGAATGCTACAGCTGACATGTATTCAACTTAGAATTGAAATACAAATACAGTTAGTATGATGCTTGAGGCAGTGCATGCAAGACAGATAAATGAATGCAAACATGCTATCATACTGTATGCTAATTGAAACATGCCCTAATCTAACCATCATAAGCAGGTAAATAAAAGGGAAGAAAGATGTGGGGTTGGAAGACATACATCACACACACGCACACTTATTACAATTATGCCCTCGCACAGAGGGTTTGAATAAAATAATATACAGTCCCAAATGAATAGTATAGTCCGAATAAATAATACAGTCCAAATATGTACAAAATCCTAATTAATTAACAAATTTAACTAGGAAAGCATTAAATTGGCATGCAAGCCAGGGACTGTCTCGACTCTTCTCCGGATGATGAATGATGCATGCTCGGGTTGCCTTTGCGCAAAAATCCATGGCGATGTCCCAATTAGCCTCTGTTTGCAATTATTCTTGGAATACGTGCCAAGCTTCAGAAGGCTGCTGATTCTTGATTTGCTGCAATAGAGAGCAACAGAGGGGCATGGCAAAGTATTTTCACACATGTATGCATGCCTCGATCCTCGTGCCACAAATCACGCATCTCGATGCATGATGGCCGAGGAGTCGAATTGCACAACTCAATATGGAATGAATGCACATGAAAATACAACCAAGACCTAACTCCATCATGGACAATCCGGAGTGTCGGTGACTGGGGAATTGAGACACGTTCCGTCACTCGGAGTACGAAACGTACCTCATTTTTCGTGCTCGGGCTAACTCCTATCCCAAACACAATGCAATATGCATGACATACATGGATGCAACTAAGATACAACCTAACATGCACAATGCTATGAAATGGCATACACGATGCACGAGGTAACATGGCATACACAATGCGCTAACATATAACCTAGCATACACAATGCTATGGAATGAAATGGCATACACAATGCAATATGGACTTACACTAACACAAGTGGACCTCAACCACACTCACATAAGAGGCCATTAAGTGAAAATGAGACACTCGAGATGTGTGCACGCGTGCACGCAAACCAAGGACCGAACCTAAGGCATGGAATGCCACTCTAACAAGACATAGCAAGGCATGGAATATGGCATACTAGCATGCAAATTTCAGTAGCAAAAAGTGATGCAAAACAGCCCCGAAGCATGGCAAAATGGCACCCGATGCATGAAATGAATCCCGAAACATGAAATTAGGTACATGGAATGACCTATGGCTATGCAATGCATGCATTATTTGAACATGAAGTATGAAGACAGAATCAAGAAAATCCCAAAAAAAGCATATTTACAGTTTTAATCAAGGCCAAAAAGTGAACACAAATAGGGCTAAACCAATACGCAAAAATGGCTCCGAAAGAGAGATAAAGAAGCAAGTGGCAGATTCTGGCCATGAATGGCCAAGAGACCTTTAACAAAGTTGAATAGGGGCTCAAAATTAAGCACTTTACAGTTTACAACAAGCCATGAAAACAAACACAAGTATGGCTAAACTATGATGCAAGAAATGGGCCTAAAGAGGGACAAAGAAGCAAGTGATGGTTTCTGGCCTCAAACAGAGGATGACCCTTCAACAATGTTGAAGAGAGGCCCAAAATATGGTATTTTACAGTTGATGACCAAACCCAAAACAGTGCACAAGCAAGCCTAAAATGCTATGCAAGATAAGGCCAAAAAGGAGGTTTAAACACAAAGAGCAAGAAGGAACCCTCCAACAACAAAAGACCCTTGATAAAACATGAATAGGGGATCAAAATAAGACTATTTACAGTTCAGACCAAAGCCCAAAAATACAAGCACAAGGGGCTAACAAATCATGCAAAAATAAGGCCAAAAGAGGGATATAAAGGCAAGTGGCAAAAGGAAGCCTCCAAAAGTGAAGAGCCCTTCAACAATGTTGAAGAAGGGCTCAAAATAAGCCACTTTTCAGTTTATAACCAAGCTCAAAACAGTTTGTAAATACGCCTAAAATACTATGCAAGAAAAAGGCATACAAGAGAGGTAAAGAAGCAAGTGGTAGCTAGAGACCTTAAACATGGAAGGACCCTAAAACAAACATGAAAAAGACCTCAAAATAATGCTATTTTCAGTTAGGGTTGGAGCCCAAATATGCAATAAAGTATAGCTTAAATTGTATGCAAAAATAGGGCCAAAAAGAGGAGAAGAAGACTTACCCTTGAAGAACCAATCTTTGACAGCCTTTGGACCAAGTTTGGGTGCTCCTAAGCTCTGAAAAACAGCCTCAAGTTGTTGGTATGGAGTATGGAGGCCTTGTTCTATGAGGTGTAGTGTAAAATGGTGTAGGATTTGAAGAGTTTTGGTGCTTGGAGTAGAGAGGGAAAGAGATTTGATGTAAGAGGCTTAAACCAAAATTTCTAACCTCTAAAACAAGGGCTGGGGGGGTGGTTATATAGGCACAAGAGTGGAAAAGAGGGGGAAAAATGGGGGGGAAAACTAATTCAAGTTTCCCCCCCAAAAGGCCAAACCCTCGGACATGGGTGATGTGCAAAACAGAATACATGGCTGAAACACACTTGGGAGGAGGGTTATGGCCGGCCAGCTCAAAAGGGCAAAAAAGGTCATCCAATTAGGTAAGTGGCCGGCTTGCTACTTTTCACTGGCCGGCCTGCTACTTTTTCTGGCTTTTCTGGCCGGCCTGCTACATTTTCTGGCCTTTCTGGCCGGCCTGCTACTTTTCAGGACAAAAAATGGGTCTTCCGGAAAGAAAGGTGGCCGGCCAGTGATAGGGAAGTCCAATGGTGGCCGTTCAAGTGTCCAAATTGAAGCCCCGGAAGTTAGCTTTCCAATGGCACAAACCTTGCATTAAAATTCCTCTTGTGAAAAAAGTTATGCCCTTTTTGGTGAAGCCGCGCAGATTTCGGTCCAACTGGGGTGATGCCCTACTTCAATCGACTATATCTCCCCCGTCCAGAATTGCATTTAGGAGATTATTGAGTGCAAAATGAAGCCCCGGAAGTCTTATTTCCAACGGTGGTGACCTCATAGCTTGATTCCAAGTATGCAAGTGAATAGGCCCGATTTGGCGAGGGCTGTTCGACTCTTTCTTAACGGTTCATGCCCATTTTCTCCCCCAACTGGATTTCTTCCCTCTTCTCCTCTTTTGTTCAACTCCAAACCCCTAAGTAAGGTGTTTTGAAAGATTTTTCAAAGATTTCATCTCTCTTTCATTCATTTCCACTTTGTCCTTACTCGGTTTACCGAAAAGCGCAACATTTGACAAAATGCGAGCCTCGGAACATCGTAAAAACTTTATTTCAAAAACGTTTTGAAAGAGAGGGTTTTAAGACTAAAATCCTTTGATCAAGATCGTTTTGGTCTAGAACAGGGGTATAAAGTTGAGATTTGTCTCTCTCCTTGCCGAAGAAACTGAACCTTTCCCCTGCACACCTTTCTCCACCATGTAAACCATCAGTCGCGTCCAAGTCTTAAAGACAGTCAAAAATGGGGTGTCTACAGTAGGGTTATAGCAATTATTTGTCACGGCAGTAGGCGACTGCAATGGTGGTGAGACAGTGACGATGAGGGTACTGCAATGGTAGTAAGGCAGCGACAGTGACTAGAGAAAGCTAAGTAAGAACACTGAGGAAGGCGGGAGTAGAGTGGCAGCCAGTAGTTGACGATAGATGGTAGACAATGGTTAAGGTTAGGGTTTGTTGAGAAAGAAGAAAAAGATTAGGGTAATATGAAATTATATGAAAATTATTGGTGTGTATTAAGACAAAATTAACATATTCAATTTGTGTGTGGTGTGAACTTAGTATAATAATGGTATGTAAATAAAATCACCCTTATTCTTATAACCCCCACATTTTTTTTTAAATTCCAATTTTGTCCTAACACAAAATTTCATTTTTACCCTCATTCCTAATCTTCTAACCCTAATTTCTTAAACCTTAACCCTAGCCCCTCTCAAGTCTAGCTACCACCTCTACCTGCCACCATGAGCACTTCTATCTTCGTCTCTCTCTTCTCTTCTTTTGTTCTTATTCTTTTGAAAACCCCAAGCTTTCATTTCTCTCTCTCTCTCTCTCTCTCTCTCTCTCTCTCTTATAATCCTATTGACCAAGTTTGCACTCCTCCAAATGTCGTTGCCGTACTACTTGAAAATACAAACGTGAGCTAGCCAGCGGGTATGTGCCGAAAACCTCTCCGATGCCTAAGTCAGCAAAATAAACAATAGACACAAAAGCTCTGTGTATTTGAGAATAAGAATTGTGATACCTGTACATAGGTCCTGTGATGAGCTTTTATAGATTTTACCTGACACAATCCTAGTAGGACTCCAACTATCCTTAGCAAAGTCCTCCTAGGAATCATACTCCCAAGATAATTCCTATCCTTGTAACACCGTGCTCACTGTTGACCTAGTGAGCTGGATTTTACCTCGGCTAGGTTGACGCGGTCAACCGAGCTCGCTTGTCTCTACCGTGCTCTTAATGTAATAATGAGGTAAACGGTGTTCTACCTAGCTATACTTAGCTCGGCCTGTCTCTTTGCTAACACCTTGGCCAGCTTACCAAGCCTAGCTTTAGATAGCCGGGTCAGACCCTCTACGACGTCTCTGCCCTTCTTAGAACCCAGATGACCTGGGACCGAGCTATCTAAAGCTCTCACTCCGGCCTATTATTTGGCCCAAAGTTAAGATAGATGGATCAAGCTCGGCCCAATCTCTTCTCCTAAATTACCTTCTCAATTGTCCCTTAATTCCATCTGCGAAGCATGATTGAGATTATTATCTTCAAGTTGTGTTAAACCACAACCACCCGAACCAAAATAAGCAACCCAACCGAACCAAAAGCAATCCAACCGAGCTAAAATACTCCACCTAACCGAACTACAGATGCGTCCGTCACTAGGTAGCTCAATTTTTTTAGAACCATGCCTGTCACACAGCTAGTCGCCTTACGTACCTGACATTGTGTCCTTATTGGGACACGTTTCTCCTCCGTACTATGACAGCCATCTTACATTTATCAAAAAAAGTTTGAAAAGTCCCGCCATTTTTGTGTCCATACAAAACCCATTTCTCGAATCAAACATTCTCACTGTTCATCTTCTCTTCTTTGCATTCTGAGTTCCACATCTGTACCTCATCCGCTCCAGTCCCAACCCAAGTAACTACATCACCTGCTCCACTCGCCTTTTTGCTGGTGCTCTTGTTGATTGGATTTCGTTTTCACGCTCTAAATCTGCAAGTCGCTCATGCCTCTTTCTCCTTTTTACTGATGTTCCTTTTTATTTATTTCTAAAGACCTGCACTTGAACACCATATATGCGTGTTATATCTACTAGAGTTTGAAAAAATATCATAAACCTAAATCCACATGCTCAAACCTAAAAACAAACTTGTAACGACTACATCACGTATAATGATTAGCACTTAATTAATTAAGGAGATTTGAAATTTAATTGCCAATTATTCTAATTTAATTTGGGATTTACGAAAATTATGGAGATTGATTCATATATGATTCTATTGAGGATTTATTTTGGAATTAGAAATTGAAAGCCTAAATTGCTCAAGATAGTCTAAATGGTGAATCGAATTATTTTAATTTAGAGTATCGGACCATATGGGAGTTTAATTTAATATTCGATTCAAATTTATAAAATTGAGATTTGATTAATTGGGTCCGAATTGGAGTTAATTGAGTTATGAGAATTGGCAATTAAGATTATTATGGTATTCAATTGAGTATGTAATTTATTGGCGAAGATTTTGGAGTTTAATCTGAAATTGAAGGCCTTAATGATTTAAGAAACCAAAATTGAGGATGGAGGGAGTTTGATTAAAAATCTGATTCAGAATGATAAATTTAAATATAATTAATTGGGTTCTAATGGAAGTCATATTAGACTAATTAAATTATGTGGGATTTGAAATTAGTTATAATTAATTAATTATGTGTTAGTCAAGATTTATTAAGACTAAGTGTTATTTAATTAACTTAATCTTAACCATAAAATTGAATTATGGACTAAATTAGAATTGGGGGTATAAATGGGTGTAGGTGTACTGAGAAATCTGTGTGTGTGTGTATGTGAGTGATGTGTTGGAATTCAATAAGAGTGCACGTGTGCTTGTGTGGTGTGAAGAGGTGTTGTGTGTGTAAGTGTTATGTGTTGGTGAGTTATAGATGAATTGTTCATTTGGTTGTGCGGAGAGCTCACTTTAGAGAGAGAGAGACCAACTCTAGAGAGAGTGAGTTCCAAATTTTGAAGAGAACAAGAATTGTAGGAGAAGCTGAAAATTTGGCTAGAACACTTCGAGCTAAAGACTCTAGGTAAGATTTTAGTCCTTATTTTTTTTGTAAAGGAATCATCTAAGGGTTGAATTCATGAAGTAATTGGGATTAATTACAAGAAATTTGTTAAGAAATGTCAAGAAGATGATGAATAGTAAACTAAGTTCACATCCATGGTTTCATGTCTCATGTTTCATCATTTTGAACTTGGTTTTGAAGATCTTGCATAACATAAGAGTGTATATATATCATGCATGTTTTCAAAAACAAAATTATGGCTCACATGTTTAATTTCATGTTTTGAAAATCAAGAAGAAATAGAATTGGTTGGATTTTGATAAGTGTTTTATATGTGCATCATGGATTTTGAAGAATTTAAGATGATCAATTTCATGTTTTGAAGAGAAGAATGAAGAAAATTTATAAGAATATAAAATTAGTAATTTTGATGTCAATTCCATACATGCAAATGATTATCTAAGAAGTTTATAATTTTAATTTCATGTCTTGAAGGAAGATAGAAAAGAGTTTGAAGTCAATTTTATGTAAACAAAAAATAAATTAGTAAGGAAATGAGTTAGGTTCATGATTATGGAAATTAACTTAAAAATTAATTATTTTGGGTTTGATTTTGAATATCTTATATGAATTTGAATCTTATTGTTACATGCACGTAATTTGGAGAAATTAAAGAATTAATTCATGAATATAATTAAGGTTAATCAATATAGAAATAATTACATGCACAATGAAGTTTTCAAGAATTGAGCTGTGCAATTTCATATTTTGAAGAGAATGAAGGATTTTATAAAAATCAAGTTTATAGAAATTTGGGGTTAATCCTAAGGTTAGACAAGGTTTTGGTTTTTATTATGAAAGATGATAATTGGTTTAATTTTAAATCTAAATCCATGCATGTAATGTAATTTAAGAGTTTTATTTAATGTATACATGTTATGGAATATATTAAATTAGTTAGTTTTATTGAATTACATATATGCAATGTTTGTTAGGAAAATTGACAAGAAAATGAAGAATTTGAGCTAAGATCAAGTTTATGAAGTTTAATTAGAAATTAATTATTTTGGATTTGATTTCGGAAGTTGTAATTAAATCAAGCTCCATAAATTATATGCAATTTTATTGTGTATTTGATTTTGACAAGGACTTTTAGAATCACGAGTTCATGGGTTTTGATTTAAATATTATGTTTCAAGATTTTGAGCAAATAATTTATAAATAAATAAGAGTTTATGTTCTCTAAGTATTTTCAAAGTTTTGATCAAGATTAGTATGGGTTTAAAAATTGAAAATGCATTGAGAATGTTTTTGCATATTTGAGTGAGTCATGCGTGAATTTGAAGCCTTGGCGATGTGTTTTGAAGTTTAAACAACATTCTGGAAAACCCAGAATTCGTCACCATCACTCAAGCGAAGAAGTTGTCGCTCGAGCATAGAATGCAAGCAACCAGAATTTTTGCAGACTAAGGGATCTGCTCGAGCGACCAATGTTGCGCTTGAGCGAAGAATCCTGTTTCAGAAAATTTTAAAAAGTTGTTTCATATTTCGATTTTCATTCTCTTTTATTTCCAAGCATTCTTAGGCAAAAATTATGGCACAACAAGATTAATAAACTACCAATCAACATAAATTAGTTGATTAAAGAATAAGTCATTAACTTAGTAGTAATTGATTAAGAAGCCAACTAAGAAATTGATTTATTTAGAAAAGAATGATTTAGTAATTAAAGAATATATGAAATGAGAACCCAATTCATTTGAATAAAGAAAGAATAAGCGTAGTAAACATTTGGATTATTTAGATAGAAAAAGACAAGAAAAGTCAAGCTTGATCAAGGAATTGATATTGTGTTTTGATATATATATGTTATGTGTTTGTGTAGGTCATGCGCTATTGTCTGCCTGATTTATCAAATCTGTCCAATCTGTCTGATATGCTTCTACAGCTATCTGTGAGTAATAACTTAGTAAAGTTATATTCCACTTTATTTATTTTTTATATGATGAAATAAGATCTATTTTTTCAAAATGTTATGTTCTGTACAATGAATGATTGTCCAATTTTTGACATGTATTCATAGCATCCTTAGCATCATGTGATATCTGTTAGCTGTTACCCGCTATCGGGGGTTCCATTATAGAACTTATTATATCTGTTATCTGTTACCCGTACCGGACGCTCCATCATAGAGCTTAACATATCTGTCATCTGTTATCCGAATCCGAAGGTTCCTTTATGCAACTGGTTACTCATAACTACCATCTGTTCTGTTAGCGCTAATGGATGTATCATGTATGATTAAGCATGAAGTCTAATTTGTGTACATGATTTGGACAAGATTATAAATATGGATCTGCTTTTGTTTCTGAAATAAATATGTATCTGTTTTCTGAAGCTGATATGGGACATCATTCATTAAAACCTTTTACTCTATTATTATTCATTGAGCTCCAGCTCACTGTTTATATATATGTATGTAGGTGATCAAGAGCGTGACCAGGCTTAGAGGCGTCTGCCTAGAATCAATTTTTGTCAGCCAACCTATGTGCCTCCCGTGGAGGTTCCGGATATGTCAAACGGTTATGGCTATGTGATTAAAGTTTAACTTTTATTTTCTTGTTTGGTTAAACAAGTCTTTGTTTATTTTGTATACAAGGCTAAGTTCATTTTTGTCTAATATATATATATATATATGGTGACGTAAGGATGATGTGTAAATATGTCTATTAAAAGTTTTTAAATTTTTTTATCTCATATAAGTTCGCACAGCTCAATGGATGTTGTATATTTGCTATTTGCTTCCACTAACCCCTAATAATATATTAATCTGTCTCAGAGGCCTTCGGTAATCCCACGATTACTGGCCGATTACGATGCTAAACCTATAAGGGCAGGTTTGGGTCGTGACAAAACTGGTTAAATTTTGAACGATTTTTTATCCAAAATCATGCTGTGACCGAAATAGGGACCTGTTTGCGACCTTTAGGCTAGCATTTGATCGAACTAGAAATGCTTTGATCAACAACCGAGCTATAGTCCTTGAGCCGGTCTTGTTCCCTGGCTGAACTAGGCATGGCTTGTAAAGCACTTGTAGCCAAGCTAAGCTTAATTAGTATTGACTATTTACTTAGCTCAATCCATAAGCTGGGCATAACACTTTTTATTTTCACTTTGCAGACTTGACTAGGTTAGCCAGGTACACCCATACACTTTGCCCCCGAGCGGTTTTGCTCAATCGAGCCAACCAAAGTCACATCAACTCTAAGCTAGGCTACCATGTACATTTTTACATAACAATTCTTTTAAGTTTAAATGGGCAAATACCGATTTCTGGTGGACTCCCCTGGAGCCATGGCCAAATTTTGAAGAGATTACCATATTCCAGATGATGTCCACCTTTCCGTAGCCGAGCTAGACACCACACCATGGGGCAAGTCAGGATTTGTTCCTTTCACCGTTGTGTCCATTGTAGAGGGGGGACTTCGGTTCCCAGTCCAACCCTTAATCTATGAATTCCTTAGACAAACCAAGCTCTGCCCCACTCAGCTATCAACCAACACCTATAGGATTATCAACGGGATTGCCGAGCTAACCCGTCACCTAGTCTCACCCTCTGTTTGACCGAGCTATTCCATCAATATTCGCTTGGCCAGAATGACGATGGTTGGGTTTATTACCTTAGAGTCAGGAGGGGCCGAAAGAAAATTGTCAAGAAAACACCGGACAAAGACTTAAACGACGATGACTTTCTCTAGGTGTCAAGAAATTTTGAAGACCAAGAAGCCCAAATATAGGGCTATAGCATAAACTGGAATAAAGGAACAGCTGGTAAGAGCAATCCGGTTTAATTCTCTTTGTTGTTTCAATAACCATCGTGCTAACTCTTGTGATTTGTGTCCCTTTGTAGACACCTCATTTTTGACCGTCCTCAAGACCTGGACGTCACCACTTGAACACTCGGTGATTATCCATGTTCGTGTTCGTTTGGAGTTCCCGGAGTTCTCGGCTACGCGCCTTGCCTCAGGACCTCCGAACTTGACCGTTTTGTGTCTGGTTTTGCACCAAACACTTGTGCTTTGCCTTGGAGGGGTAGGGAATGCCTTGTGAGGCATCCCCACACACCACCGGCAGTGGCTAGAGGCCACCGGCTGGTTGGTGTTGTCATCGGCACTATATTGTGCCGGTCGGCACTATTTTGTGCCGGTCGGCAGTAAATTTTGTCAAAATGACAATTTTGCCCTACCGACTACTGTTCAGTTGCTTTTTGAGATATTTTGAAGCAGCTGTATAGCATTTGTTTCTCCTCCATACACGTGTATGGAGGGATGAGCCTTTGGTTTGCTTAGCTTGTAAGCTTTGTTGCCTACAAGAGAGGGCTCTCTTCTCTTGGCTCAAGGGTTAGAAAAATTAGACATTTTTAGAGAGAAAAGACAGAGAAGAAGCTCTGGTTCTAGGTTAGAACTTGTGTATCTATCCTATCTCTCTTTTCCTCTCTTGTTTCTACACTAGGTGCTTTAATCCATATTATTGCACACAAGCACCTAGTGTTTCACCTTCTTTCGGTTACTGAGGTTCTAAGGGCTGGTTCTTGAAGTTTTTGGTTGGATTTGAGCTCAAGGAAGCAACAACATCAACCTTTGTGAAGGTGGTCTTCAAGGGTAAGAAACTATCCCTTTTTACCCCATTTTTGCACTCCATTTTTGCATAGTTTAGAACTATTTTTGTGCTTAGCATTTAATACAAAAAAGTTCTGTTTTTTAGTCCTCTTTATTGTTGGTTAAGAGTGTTTTGTGCTTTGGGGAGGTTTGACCACCCTTAGGCCTTGAAAAGGCCTCATTTTGTGCTATTTTGTGAGAGCTCCGGGATTTTGGTGTTGGGGTCTCTTCACCACTGAAATCTTGAGGGATTTCGGTGGTGAAGATGATGCCTTGAAGTCCCAAGAAGGAGGGGGGTCACCCCCTCTCCTTGTTATCCTTGAGAAGGACCTATTTTGCCTCTTGAGGGAGCCTCATGTTTGGTTGTTTGTTGGTTATGCCATGGCTGTATTTTGTGCTCATATTGCCATATTATAACTTCGTATCATGTTGGTTTTAGCACTCCTTGCATGTTTTGCATAAATGCTTTGTAATGCCTCTTTAGTCCTTTAACATGCATTAGGTTGTATGCCTCTATTCTAACATGTTTTAGGCTTAGATTCATGAAGCTTGTATGCTTATTTTTCCATGAATAAGGTCTGTCCATGGTTACTTTGGTCGATCTTAGCTTGCATCACATAGCCTCTTTGCATTTGGCTTGTTGGCCTTAAGAGCATGAAAGTATAGCATGCCTTGCTTGCATTATTTTCAATGGTTTGGAACCATATAGCATGCTATTTCAGTCCCTTAGTCATGCTCGAATGATTGCCTTGCATGCCTCTTTGAAGTTTTGAAAGCATATGTTGTATGCCTAGTGATTTGGTCATTGTGTATGCCTTGCTCTAGAGCCACTTAGATGCCATCTAGGAGGTCCCTTTTGTATGGTCTAGGGCTGCCTTAGACCTGTTTTAAGCCTTCTTGGCCTTGTGAGGCTTGGTTGGCTTAGCCATGGTTTAGGTCTCCTTTGGCTTGCCTTGGATGCTTGGACCATTTGTTGCATGCTTAGTCTATTTTGTCGCTTGGCTTGGCACCATGTCCAACATGATTTTAAAGCTTATATATGCATGTTAATATGTCCATGTTAGCCTCTTTTAAGTGTTCTTAAGAGTTGCTTGTTTATCCCTAAATGTTGAATTATGTATGCTTGCATGTGTGCATGTATTCCATATATCTTAGCCTTCACTTCTATGGCATTTGGCCATTGATTTTAGGCTTATTTAGAGCTGCCTAACCTATGTGTAAGTCCATCCTCTTGTTGCTTGCATATGCTCCTTGAGTGTTGTAATGTATTGGTAAGTAAATGGACGTTAGGACTAACATGATTGAATGAAGTCACATGCTTGGTTACATGCTTGGACACCCACATTACACCTTGCATACTTGATGGTTGACATTGGTGTTTCATGCCTTGTATGTTTGTTAGCTTGTATGCTCCTTTGCATTGGCATGATTGCATACTAGTTGACATGTCTAGGATTGCATCACATAAACATACATGCTCTACCTCTTAACCAAGTCATGATAGAGGCTTAGCACCCTTATGTGTTTGTTTGGTTTGCATGCATTTGAAATAGAAGTTACAAATTTGGTTCTTTGGGTCATCATGCATGGAAATGCGTGATTGGTGGCCCGAGAATCGAGGCACATGCCCCTTTGAGTCACAAATATGATAAGGGGCATGATTGGTGCACACATTGTTGGAATTACATTGCCATGCAAGTTTTTTCCCTCTGCTGCTGTGAGTTGCAGGTTCTGCCAGATCTTCGATGTAAGCGAATTTAGTGCCAACCGGCAGTCTATTGATGGCCGATGGATGAATTCTGTGCCGATGGCAACATATAGCAGCCGGTGGCTATTCTGTTTAGCCGGTGGTGATTCCCAGTATCCAAGGAAGTAGTTCTGAGACTTTGGCAGTTTTTAGAGGAACAAAGCAGGGAAAACAGAGGCAAGCTAGGCATGGCAGTGCAATTCCGAGCGGAATCCGAGCGCGCGTGCATTGAGCCCTCGCTCCGAGGCGGTTTACTGTTTTTCCTTAGATTAATTAATTTGTAATATTTAATTAGCTTGCGTAGTTAATTATCTGTATATTCTTTTGGTCCCTCCGAGAAAGGGCATAATTATAATAAGTGTGGGTGGGTGTGTGTATGTCTTCCAACCCCCATTTCTTTCTTCCCTTTTATTTACCTGCTTATGATGGTAGATTAGGGCATATTTAAAATTAGCATACCTTATGCAATGCATGCATGCATCCATGCATTTGTTGACATGCATCGGGCTCGGTACATCATACAAACTGCATTGTATTTTCAAATCTGAATTGAATACGTGCATCGAATAAAGTGCATTTCACATGCCATCTTTAGGGTTAGCCGAGCCTACTCTAAATTGCATCTTCGCCTGTGTTGCATTAGCCATTTAACATGAACTAGGTTATGCATGTTTGCTAACTAGTTTCTTGTTTTGGCACAGAGTACGATGTAAGTATTTATGCTTTAGCATATCGCATGCGTGTGGATGTTAACATAACAGTATGCTTACTATGCGGCTACGTGCTTATGTGAGATAAACTGTTTGAATGCCTGTGGATGGAGGTTAGGTTGCTCGAGTTGGAAAACTCATTGAAATCCGTGTTTTAGCCTACTTGCGAGTAGCAAATTCCGAAGCATTTTCAAAACGAACGGACATGCAATGTTTGTTTCCAAATTAGGCAATCTAGTCTATACTTGTTTGCTGTGCGTATAACATAGTAACTCTAGGTTATAATTGGAATAAGAGCATGTAATGTTTTCAAAATCGGATATCACAGTTAGTAGAGGCCGGTCTTCGGACCGGGTGAAAGGGGGTGCTCATAGCTAACCTTCCCCGATCGTACCCAAGCTCCCGAGCCAAGACAACTTTGGTGATGATGGACATGTGGCCTTCGGCACTGAGTCAGGGTTTCCTAAATTTCCCATTTAAAAAATATTTAGGTGGCGACTCTGTATCTGGCAAAGCAGTCCATGTTTGGCACTACTTTTCAAAACAAAATCTGTTTTCTCAAACGATTTGCCAGAGTTGGACTCTTTGGTTTAGATTAAGAACCGCAACAAAACAAAAACAGGGGAGTCCGAACTGTAGCGAGGTCCCCCGCGGGCTTGTTACACCCTTGTGCAGATTTGAACCAGCTTAAATCCAACTACGCTTACGCGAACTAGAATGCCCTTCGCGCCGTGCTCTGCTACCACAACCGAGATTGGACCGAGCTCTTAAATTTTAAGCCGACCTATCGGTATAGTGGTAAAAGAAAAACCAAGGTTACAGATTTTCTTTTTGAATCTTCACCTGAACCAGACCCAAATCTCCCCTTATCGAAGAGTAGGAAATGGGTAAAAGGAGAGCAGTCCGAGCTCTAATCACTAAGCAGGCGTCTACCTCAACTATCGAAGATAAGACCGAGCCGCCCCCAATCAGTCAAATGCGCGACACCGTTATTGCCCTTCTATTCGCCAGAGATGCGTCATCACGGCCCAGCAAGCGTCCCCGTACATCGGCAAGTCAAACGCAGCGACTTATAAATGAAGAGGAGACCGTGCTGCCAAAGGCCGTGCTCCCAGAACAATCATCAGGTGTTCGCCGAGCTACCTCCTCCCCTACCTTGGTGTGGGCACTATCTATTTCTTTCAAAGACTGAGCTGTGACTACAGCAGACTCCGTTTGCGCAACGAAAGACCATCTTCTGGCTTTCAACTTGGCCAAGAGTATCTGTCTGCCAGTTGATATGGAGCACTATGCACATTTGACCAAGCTGAAGGCGATACGGTCCGCCTACAAATCCCTAATTCTGGTAATCATGAACTCCCTATTTTTTGGTTTTTTCGCCAACTTGTTGCTTGGTTTTATCTAACTGCTCATGCTTTGCAGGCTGTACAAAAGAACCAGATTGCACATCAACACGTTCTTGAATTAAGAAGAACAGCCAAGGTGGCCATTGCAGATGGCAAGGCCAAAGAGGCCGAGCTCAAAGAGCTACAAGAAAAATTTATCGAGCTGAAAATCAACCGGGATCAATTGGTTGAGCAGGTTTCTGCTGCTGAGGTTGATAAGAGCAAAGCTCTGGTTGAAAAGAAGGATCGTTATCTTTAAGAGCTGGCCATGCTAGAGAAGAAAAAACAAGCCGAAATAAAAGCTTTGTGGAAGCAAATGGAGGACGCTGAGGAGCGTGGTTTCAAGGAAAGTGAGGAGCTCTACGTCTAGCAATGCGAAGCGTCCGAAGATATCTTTTTTAAATGTGGGTGAAAGACTGCTGCTGCCAAGCTTGGTCAGGGACATGATTCCGAAGTCTTTCTGAACCCTCTTCCTCACTTTATACCGAGCTATATGACGAACTATGCAAATGCGGTCCAATAGAAGTTTCTTCAAGAAGGGGAGAAGGAAGAAGAGACCCCTGATTCAATTAATACCCCACCTGCTAACACTAATCTCGATCTTCAACCTTCTCTACCTACTCGGGTGGATTCGCTCAGTCAACCTGTGCTAAGCACGGTTGACAGGGTGTTTGTGACCGACCTATCCCAGGAAGCAGCTGCCAAAACCGGCCTACGCAGCAGTGAAGTCCGGGTTGACCTGGACACTGACCTTAACAACCTTTTTGCCTAACTGAAAGGCTCCATCTCTTAGTTTTTTTTGTTTTTAGTTTTTATTCTGCGAAAATGTAACTGGGCTATAAACCCCACCTTTCGTACTTAATTTCCAATGAATGAAGGAAACTTTTCTTTTTTTACATTTTTTTGTTCGGTTACAGCACTTTTTCGCTTTATAGTGTATCATCTTTACTGCAAGCCTAGCCGGCCTAGTTAGCTTGGTCTTTCCTTATCCTACCCATCTTTTTCGGCCGAGATACTTATCTCAGCTGAAGAATAACTTGGGAAATTGCAAAACCTTTGTAACTGAGATTTTTGCCTCAATCTTTATCTCGGCTAAAGGAAAGAAAAAGTGTTGCTCAAACCTGCCAATTTTCTTGAACCTAGATCCTTATCTTGACTAAAGGAAAGAAAAAGTGTTGGTCAAACCTACCAACCAACCTTCCTGAGCCTAGATCCTTATCTCGACTTTAGTAAGAAAAAAGTGTTGGTCAAACCTGCCAACCTTCTTGAGCCTAGATCCTTATCTCAGCTTTAGGAATCAAAAAGTGTTGGTAAAACCTGCCAACCTTCTTGAGCCTAGATCCTTATCTCGGCTTTAGGAAGAAAAAAAAGTGTTAGTCAAACCTGCCAATCTTCCTAAGCCTAGATCCTTATCTCGACTTGCGGAAGAAAAAAGTGTTGGTCAAACATGCCAACCTTCTTGAACCTAGATCATTATCTCGGCTGAAGAGCGAACTAAGTGTTGGTCAAACCTGCCAACTTTCTTGATTGCCCCTAGTCAGGCAAACAACTTTTACAAACAAAGAAAATAATTTTTATTGAAAAAATGTCTACTTGTTTTATAGAAAAACAAAATTTACAAGTGTTTAAGAAAAAGCTAAAAATAAAATACTCTGAGATTGGCCGTGTTCCATGGCCGTGGAATAGCTCTGCCGTCCACATCTTCTGAATGATATGTCCCTTTTTCCAGCCAAACCAATCACTCTGTATGGCCCTTCCCAATTAGGTCCTAATTTACCATCTCCAGGTATCAAGGTGTTTCATATAACTTTGCGCAGTACCCAATCTCTAATCTTAAATTGCCTAGGGTGCACCACTTTATTGCATTTCTTGGATAATTTCTGTTGATACAAGGCAATGTACACCAATACTCTCTCTCTTCTTTCTTCTACAAGGTCGAGTTTTAAGGATATGGCCTCGCCATTCAAGTCTGGATCAAAAGTTTCGCTTCTGATGGTGGGAAGGCCAATTTCTAGAGGGATTACCGCCTCCATGCCATAAGCCAAGAAAAAAGGTGTTTCGCCAGTCGATCGCCGATGTGTAGTTCGGTAAGCCCATAAGACGTGGGGAAATTCCTCAGCCCATTTACCTTTTGCTTTTTCCAACCTCTTTTTCAGGCCATCTATGACTACTTTGTTGGAAGCTTCAGCCTGGCCATTGGCTTGGGGATATGTCGGCGTAGAGTTGTAGAATTCTAACTTGTATTCTTTGCAAAAACCCCTGAAGATTTTTCCATCGAACTAAGTGCCATTGTTACATACTAAGGCCTTAGGGTTGCCAAACCGGGTTATGATATTTCGCCAGACAAACTTCTTGACGTCTTTTTCTTTTATGGATGCGAGTGCTTCTGCTTCCACCTTCTTTGTGAAGTAATCAGTTGCCGCAAGAAAGAACTTTTTGTTGCCCCATGCGGTTGGGAGTGGTCCCATTATATCCAGGCCCCATATCGCAAAGGGTCAAGGGCTGGTCAAAGGTAGGAGCTCTCTAGCCGGTTGATGTATTTGATGTGCGAACTTCTGACATTTCTCACACTTCTGGACATATTTCTCTACGTCTGCTTGCATGTACGGTCACTAATACCCTTGTGAAAATTGCTCGATAGGCCAGTGATCTTCCCCTTTGGTGGCTTCCGCAAATGCCTTCTTGTATTTTGAACAAAAATACCTCGACCTTACAAGGATGGACACACCTCAAGTATGGTCCCGTAAAGGAATTTTTGTACAATGCTAGTGATGGGAAGAGCCAAAATCACTGTGAGTTTGCTCTAATTTTGTTGGTTTCTCTCTTTTCTTTAGGTAAGATGCCATCTTTTAAAAGCACTATGATGGGATCTATTCAGGAAGGGCCTAGATCGGTACAACATGCTTCGGCCGCTTCCGACTCTTCAATACTTGGCCTGGGTAGGAAGTCAATTAACAATGGGTATGGGATAGACGTATCTACCATTGACTCAAAACCGGCTAGCTCATCTGCTTTACTATTTTCCTCTCAACCGATTTGCTATATCCGAACTACTTCAAATTTCATGATCTCCTTTCTGACTAACTCTTGGTACTTGGCCATTCTATTATCCTTTGCTTCGTAGTCGCTCGAAATTTGGTTGACTACTAATTGGAAGTCACTGTATACCATCAGCTCAGTGCCCTTCATGCAAAATGCTAACTTCAAACCCGCTAATAATGCCTCATACTCCGCCTCGTTGTTGGATATTGGAAAGCCAAGGTTGATTGCCTGTTCAATGGTCAAGCCTTCTGGTGAGATAAAAATTACACCGAGTCTTGCACCGTATCTGTTGGACACTCCATCAACAAAGAGCTTCTACATCTTTCCTACAAACAACTTTCAGCAAATGGAGAGATCTGATGACACATTAGGATTAGGGGCGTTGCTGCTGACGCTATTTTGTTCAAAGTTGTTGGTCGTCATTATGATCTGGTCCTCATTGTTTAGGACTAGACTTTTAGCCGAGTCTTCGCTTATCGTACTGCAGGTTGCTCATTCTTCCCTTTCTAAAAGACTGAACGGTTTGTTATGTAGTTGAATGCCCTGCTGTGGGGGCTGCGCTATCCCTGCGGCACCTTCCCTCACTATTACAAATACAGATAAAGATCATACTTTTTTTGTGTGATGTATGTTTTTTAATCACAACTTTTAAGTTTTATTAAAGTGTGGTATTTGAGAGTGTGATTAAAAGGGGCTATTTTTAATCACACTTTTTAAGTGTCATTAAAAAATGCTTTCATCACATTTTTTAAGTGTGATTAATAATATTTAGATCACACCTTTTAAGTGTGATTAAAAACATTTAGATCACTCCTTTTAAGTGTGATTAAAAACATTTAGATCACACATTTTAAATGTGATTAATAACTAATAAAACCTGTGATAAAAAAAAAGAATTCAACATATTTGAAGAATAATCAATATTATTTTTGTACGCGCATTTGAAAAATGTAATACACACTATATACTATATTTTGAATCACAACTATATATTGAATGGAATAATGTCATATATTTCATAAATGAAAGTTAAATGTTTAAAAGTATATACAAAGAAATTAATAAAAAGTTTTTAATTGTGATTACATATATTAAAAAATAAAAAATAAAAAACTTGAAAAAACTAAGTTCTTGAATTCTTTGATCATATTTTGCATCTCTCCAGGAAATTTCTAACCTAAAAAATAAAAAAACAAATTAATTTAGAAACCGCTAGAAGCATATGAATAAACTATTTTTGTAGAAACTGTTCTTGTCTTACAAAAGACAAAATCAGACATTTTCTCATCACACTGACTCTTCATCCCCTGCATCAATAGAAAAGAAATAATGAATTTGATTATTCACATTTACATTCAAGAGTAGCAATTACTGGGATACAAATCATTATCAAGAACTAACACATGAATTGATACCTGCAAAATCACGGCAAGCAACAACTCAAGTGAACTACCCTTTTTCCAGTACTTAAATAGTTATGGAGAATAAAAAAAACGCTACAAGGCGAAAATTATCCATCTAATTCTTTTTGGTAGTGAATATGAACTTCTTTTACAAGTTGAAAAGAGGGGGAAGGGGGAAAGAAAAGGCGCGGCTCTAACAGTCAAGTAAAGTATCAAAGCACCAAGTTCAGAGTTCAAAAATCCAAGCAAGAAATAAAATTTAAGTACAACCCCAAAACATAAATATCAGATAGAATGAACAACAAAACAGAAGGTTGGAATTCCTCTCCACCCCCTAAATTCATTCATTTAGCCTCACCAATTTAGCCCTAAATTCATTCATTCATGACCAATAGTAGTCTGGTTGATTTCTCCATCAAGCTTGCTCTAAAGCTTTGCAACAGAAACGTAGCTCATCGGAAGAGCATGATACGAAGCCTGCAATTAGAGCATTCATAATAGTTACACAATGCAGGAAGTTAACATTATATCTGTATCTATCCATTGGTAGGGTGTAGTGGACTCTGTTTTTGATCACCCAAAAGAAACCTGGATGATAACATCTGATAAACTTACTTCCTATATCTCATTCTTTATGCCACTGTTATTATTTTTTGATATTGAAGTTAATTGCAAAATTGGAGAAAATAAACTTATAAGATTAGTAGATTCACTTATAAGCAGGTATCTCTAAATTCTTGGTCATAGTTTCTCTATATAGTGCAAATGGTTAAGAACAATGAGGGGACTTAAAGGGCCCAGGAAGCTCTAAGATTCCAAGCAAATAAGAACCTAAAACGTAAATAAAACCAAAAAATAGGAGAGGGAAAAAATGTGGACTGTAATTAGTGTGATATTTTTTGTTAGGAGATAAACTACTTAAACAAATAAGTCAGCTTAGAGACCTAAAACTTATTCCATTAAGAAGAAAAAATTATTACACTTACCTTCATGTACATGTGATCTTCACCAATATCCTGCTAAGCTTTCTTGCTTGGGACAACTTGGCCAACCATTTCTTCCTTTATAGGATTGAAATCATAGTCGAATTTCTACAATTGTGGTTTTGTTACCCAAAAAAATAAAATAAAAGAACACTTGAGACTATAATAACACAAAGACACAAAATTCAAACTGAATGAAAAGAAATGAACTACCTTCATTTTGTCAATGATGTAACAAATGTCTGGCCCTTAGATAGAATACCTTCCTTAACTAGCTTGTCCATAATTTAAAAACCACTTAAAAAATGAAATTTTAAATTTATTCTATAGTTTAAAATGTGCAACCATGCAGGATTGGATGCCTTCTTTTACAAGTTTCAACATGTGTCAGATCGTCATTTACCTTCAATCAAAGCCTACAACCATAAAGTTGCATACCAATATCATAACATTACAAAATTAAGAAATTGTCAGATTCAAAATAAATTGAATATAGTCAGTTGAACCAACATTGATCTTTAACACCACTTAACCAAGTAAAGGTCTTTACCAATGAGATGCTGCTAAAATTTGAGAGGACATTGATGAGTTCAATAGTCTCAAGGTGATAACAGCTGATCCAATCCTTTACCCGATTTAATTGTTGTTCAACTTCTGCTGGATCTTGAGTATCATCTGCACATTGGATATTATATTATAGATTATGATATGCCCTGAATTTTTTCTCATACAGAACTATAATATTTCTAACAGAATTTACCTTCATCAACCATCCCACCATTTTCATTAGCCCATTGCTTATCTGTCAAAAAAAAACTATTTGTTATTTACAGTTCAAACTTGAAAAACTACTGAAAACAAGCAACGTGTATACAAGCTGAACAACCAAACAGAAAAGCACATAATTACCTATTGGTGCAACTATGTATTGGTCATCTTCCAAAAGGCCAATCTGAAATGAGTTTCAAATTTTGACAATTGGTTTATTAAGCATTTCTGCTGTATGGTAAATGAAGTTTATAGCATGTATTTTAGCTCACTGAGAACCAAAAACAAATGTAACGTTAACTCATTACCTCACTGTCAAATTTAGAACACTTCCTTTGTACAGAATTAGCCCCCAAGCTCACATTATCAACTTGAATGTCATCATTTTCATCCTCACAAGGATCGAGCACACTCTTAACAAACATCAACTTAAAATTTTCGAACAAGGGACCAAGTGTTCCTGCAATATTCTATCCTTAACTCTAAAATACCCAACAATATGGCAATGTTTCACACAAGTATTTTATCAAACACAAGAAGGGCTTTTACACCATCTCCCTCTCCCAACCCTTTTCTAGCTCTCCAACCTCTTCATTCCTCTTAGGAACCCCTATCCCACCTGGTTACACTTCCCTTTCCGCCCCTTGCCACAGCCCCTCCAACCCTCTATTACCATAGATCCATTGCCTCTTTCCCTCTTATCCACAACCACAAAACTACTCTTTTTCTCCACCACAAATCTGAAATGCCTGCCCTTTCCGTCCTTCCTATAGCACCACTAGCCCTCCTCTCACACCACACCTCCCGTTACACCATTTCATCCCCCACCATAGTGCCACCACGTTACCGAAAACCTTTACCCCACCATTAAACAACAGAGAGAGAGAGAGAGAGAGAGAGAGAGAGAGAGGCCATACCTTTGCAAGGAAGAAGGGATAGCGAGTCCACAGTGAGGGAGATTGGAAGAGGCTGAAGAGATGTTGACATTGAGCATACAATGAGGTGCTAGGGTTTTATTTGGAAAAAGTCTCAAAACGATTTGTCCTTACAAATTCAATCTTGTTTTGCCTGCTGAGAGTAATGGAAGAGAAAAAGGCACCGGTTTATGATATATTATTATATAAAAATAATATATTCAAAAATATATACAATCACATTAATTAAAAGTGTGAATAAAAAATATACATATAATCACACTTAATTTAAAAGTGACATAAAAAATAAATATTATCATACTCAATCAAATTAAGTGTAATTAAAATATCAATCTAATTTTTTTTATTACACTTTCAATAAAAGTGAGATATTTTTATTTATCAAAGTATGATTTTTAACTGTTTTTGTAATAGTGATATAATCACACTTTAATTAGAAAGTGTGATTAAAAAATATATAAATAATCACACTTTAATTAGAATGTATGATTAAAGAATATATATATATAATCACACTTATTTAAAAAGTGTGATTAAAAAATAGTAGTGTATATATAATCACATTTTAATTAGAATGTGTGATTAAAAAATATATAAAT
This sequence comes from Camellia lanceoleosa, assembly GCA_025200525.1. Lineage (NCBI taxonomy): Eukaryota > Viridiplantae > Streptophyta > Magnoliopsida > Ericales > Theaceae > Camellia > Camellia lanceoleosa. The sequence continues at coordinate 69,305,865 of CM045759.1, read as the reverse complement.
AATCACACTTTAATTAGAATGTGTGATTAAAAAAATATATATATAATCACACTTGTTTAAAAAGTATGATTAAAAAATAGTAGTGTATATATAATCACACTTTTAATTAGAATGTGTGATTAAAAAATATATATATAATCACACTTAATTGAAAAGTGACATAAAAAATAAATATTATCACACTCAATCAAATTAAGTGTGATTAAAATATCAATCTAATTTTTTTTATCACACTTCCAATAAAAGTGAGATCTTTTTTTTTTTTTTGTCAAAGTGTGATCTTTAACTATTTTTGTAGTAGTGCCTCTTTTCCCTGGTTAAGTCGATCGAGCAAACCTGATGACTTCCTGGGGCAAATTCGGCCACGAAGTCTGCTAAAACTTGTGCTTTTATTGCGGTTCTTGGCCGAAACTTAATGTCGAACTGCCTTAACTCCATTGCCTATTTCAAAATTCGTCCAAAAAAATTCACTCTCTCAAACAAGGCTTTTAATGGGAAAGCTATTAAAAGAATCACAGTGTGGCTTTAGGAGTAGTGCGACAATTTTCTAGAAGCCATCATCAAGGCTAAGGCCAACTTCTCCAATAGCAAGTACCTTGTTTCGGCGCCCAACAATGTCTTGGTAACATAAAAGATAGGCAGGTGTTGTATTCCCTCGGCCCGTACCAACACTGCGCTAACTCCATGTTGGGAAACCGCTAAGTATAAAAAGAGTTCCTCCCTTAGTACTGGGGTTACCAACAATGGTGGGGAGGCCATGTATTCTTTCAGGCTTTCCAGAGTGCGGTCACACTCGTCATCCCACTCAAACTTGGCCTTTAGTGCCTAGAAAAATGGTCGACACCTATTCGACGATCGACTTATGAATCGGTTTAGCGTAGCTGCTAGGCCAGTGAGATGCTGCACCTCCTTGACTGTGTTGGGCCTCTCAAGATCTTGGATGGATTTGATCTGAGATGGATCAACTTCTATACCCCAGTTGGTCACTAGAATGCCCAGGAATTTTCCTGACCCCATGCCGAACGCGCACTTAGATGCATTTAGTTACAGCTTGTGGGATTTCAAAATTTGAAACATCTCATCTAGGTCTTTGAGATAGTCCCCCTTATTCTTACTTTTGACCACCATATCATCTATATAAGTTTCCATTGTTCTGCCTAACAATGGCTCAAACATTTTGGTGATCATCCGTTAAAACATTGCCCTCAAATTTTTTAGGCCAAAGGGCGTGACCTTGTAACAATATAATCCCCTAAGAGTTGTAAATGATGTGACCTCCTGGTCCGATTTATACATAGCAATCTGATGGTAACCGCGATACGCATCAAGAAAGCTAAGTCGGTTATGCCCTGCAGTTAAGTCCACCAGTTGATCTATTCATGGTAGAGAAAAGCTGTCTTTCGAGCACGCTTTGTTGACTGTTTTGTAGTCCACACAAACGCGCCATTTGCCGTTCTTTTTTGGTACCACTACCGTGTTGGAAATCCACCTCAGGATAATGTACTTCTCTGATTGCCCCTGTTTCCAGCAGGTTTCCCACTTCTTCCGCCACTATCTGTACGTGGTGGAGTGTCGATCGGCGAGTTTGTTATATAATTGGTCTGGCGGTTGGGTGGACATTGAGTTGATAATAGATGAAGTTGAGGTCAATGTCAAAAATTTCATAATCTCTGTTCTCTTGGTGCTGGACAGAGACGAGTCAAGCAAAAAGGACCTCTCTGGATTTTTCTCATATGTCTTTACCTCTACCAAGTCTTCCACTGCCTTCTATTCGGCTGCTTTGCCGACGTCTACGAACAACTCGTTGCTTTCTAGTTCTTTTACCATTTGTATGAACCCTTTTGCAGCCCGGCTGCCATTTACTGTAACGAAACACTGTTTGGACATGATTTGGTCTCCTAAGACTTCTTCAATCATTTCAATTTCGTTGGGGAATCGTAACACCTGGTGGTAGGTTGATGCCACCGCTCGCATGGCGTGCAACCATGTTCTTCTCAAGATTATGTTGTAAGTAGAAAAGACTTTCAATACCCAAAATTTCACCTGTTTTGTCATCATTCTTGCTTTGACTGTCAGAATTATCTTGCCAATCGGCCATTGAGTTGAAGCCAACTAGGGAGATGTTGCGGATGCTAAGTCTTTGTCCTCTAATTTTAGTTGTTTGAAGGTCTCGTAGTACATTATCTCACATAAGCTCCTTTGGTCAATTAGGATCCGCTTGATGTCAAAATTTTTGACGCGTAGAGTTACCACCAGTGCGCCATTGTGAGGATTTTATAACCTTGCTAAGTCTTTGTTAAAAAAGGTGATGACGCTTGTTGCCTTCGTTTTTTCCTTTTTTACGGTAGGTTGTGCACTTAGTACCTCTCTTATGTGTTTCAAATTTTTGATCATCTCTCGAGTTTACATACTTGTTCAGGTTTGATGATCCCATGTATTACATTGATTATGCCTTGGGGCGGACCATCGACCGGCATCCCATCTGGCTTGTTGCGGTCATGGGGGGTTCGTTATGTTCCTTCTTCAATATATTGGTCCAGGTGGCCTGCGGCTGCTAACTCCTCCAGATGTTGCCTTAATGGCGTACAGTTTTCAGTTTGGTGCCCCTTTTATCATAGAAGGTGCAATGGTAGCTATCATCGTAGCCCCTTTGCGCTTCTCTCAACTTGGCTGGCCGTCGAACGAAGGATTCATCGCGTATCTTGCTAAGAATTCGGTAGATAGGTTTATTGAATACCATGGTGATGGCTGTGCGGACTCTCAACTTTCTTGCTTGGGGCTCCTCTCTGTTGGCTCATCTGCATCACCCATTTTTGCTTGGTTGTTCTTCTCACCCGACCGTGTTAACTTTTGCCACTGTTTTTTTGTCTGGCATCGCTGTTGTGCTAGCTCTTGCTTTGGTGCGAGAGACATCTTCTTCTATTTAGATGTGCTGATGCACTTTTTCCATTAGGGCCTCCATTGTGAGGGGTGGCATCATCGTTATTGAATCCCTTAATTTATTGCCAATCGACAAACCTCGTTTGTACTGTATGATAGCTAGATTTTTAGGACAATCTCCAATCTGATTAAAAGTCTCCTAATACCGGTTATTGTAAGACCTCAATGTTTCCTTCTCGCCCATGTCTATGGAGAGAAGCTGGTCAATCTCCACTGGCATCTTGGTGTTCGTTCTGAATTTGGTCACAAATGCCTCCGCTAGTTACGCCCATGAAGCTATGCTTCCTTCTGGTAACCTTTCAAACCATGTTAAACCCAGGTCACCAAGGCTGAGAGGAAACAAGATACACATTAAAGCCTCGTTTCACCGATACACGGCCATAACCTGGTGAAAGTGGCTCAAGTCCATATAGGGGTCTGACTTCTCTTCATAAGTAGTAAATTTGGGCTGGTGAAAATCTGAGGGTAATGGTGCGTTCTCTATTGCTGGAACAAACAGCGAGCTCTGCAACCTCACTAACGCTTTTTCTGTTGGTTCGTAAGCAAGGCGTGGTTCTGGCATTCTAACCTCGATACTCCCATGTGTTCTAGGAGCCAACCGTTGTAGCACAGAGACTCTATGAGGGTCACGAGCCTAAATGTCTTCTCTCCTTCGAGCCCTTTCCTCTAGCACTATACACAAGCCTGTCAACCTAGGCAACTTTGTGTGCTTAGATGTTATTTGGTGCGAATGCGAGGGCCGATAACTGCTTCCCTCCGTATGCGACCTTTTAGTCCTCGTTCTCTCAAACCTGAAGTAATGAGTCTTAGAGGTTCTTGACCGTGTGTCACCTGTCCTGAGCCTCCTGCTTTCCGTTTGAGAGGGTGTGACTTGCCTGTCACGATCTTTTGAGTGGCAAAAGTGCGCTCTGCTTTTGCCTACCTATTCTTTTGCCATCTATTTGCCTTTTATCTGGCACTTTATGGTTTCCATGTCTACCACCATCCTTTGTATTAATTCGTCTTGCTCCCTTATGCGATCTTCCAGAACCTGAGGATCCATCATCCGCCTCTGCCTTTTAGGGCTTTGGGAGCAACGAGGACTGAAGCCCTATCTTTCTTGTGTATCCTTTCGTGGGTTCCGTCGCTGGGGATCTAAATTTTCCATGGACGGGATAAAAGGTAAACCTTTGCGCCTCCCGTCATCCTCCGAGGTTTGTCCATCAATAGCAGAATGTGGCAAGTCTTTATCATGCGTCATAGATTTTAACTAAAAAGGAAACTTAATCAAAAGGTTTTGTTTTTTTAGTGTGCTTCCCACAGACGGCGCCAATTGTACGAGCACAAAATAATCTTCTCGTATAATCTTGTAAAACAAGTTTGGACTCCTCCAAATGTCGTCGCTATACTACCTGAAAATACAAACGTGAGCTAGCCGGCGGGTGTGTGTCGGAAACCTTTCCGATGCCTAAGTTAGCAAAATAGACAAGAGACACAAAAACCCTGTGAATTTGAGAGTGAGAATTGTGATACCTGCACATAGGTCATGTGATGAGCTTTTATAGATTCTGCCTAACACAATCCTAGTAGGACTCCAACTATCCTTAGCAGAATCCTCCTAAGAATCACACTCCCAGTATAATGCCTATCCTTGTAACACTATGCTCACTGCTAACCTAGTGAGATGGTTTTTACCTTGGCTCGGTTAACGCAGTCAACCTAGCTAGCTTGTCTCTGCCGTGCTCTTAATGCAATAATGAGGTAGACGGTGTTTTGCCTAGCTATACTTAGCTCGGCCTGTCTCTTTGATAACACCTCGTACAACTTACCAAGCCTAGCTTTAAATAGCCAGGTTAGATCTTCTACGGCGTCTTTGCCCTTTTTGGAACCCAGATGACCTGGGATCGAGTTATCTAAAGCTCTCACCCCAGCCCGTAATTTGGCCCAAAGTTAAGGTAGATGGATCAAGCTCGACCTAATCTCTTCTCCTAAACTACCCTTTCAGGTAATAAGGCAATGACAGTGACTAGAGGAAGCTAAGTAAGAGCACTAAGGAAGGGGGGAGTAGAGTGGCGGCCAGTAGTCGACGATAGACAGTAGACAATGGTTAAGGTTAGGGTTTGTTGAGGAAGAAGAAAAAGATGAGGGTAATATGGTATTATATGAAAATTATTGGTGTGTATTAAGACAAAATTAACATATTCAATTTGTGTGTGGTGTGAACTTAGTAAATGGTGTGTACTGAGAGTAATAATGGTATGTAAATAAAATCACCTTTCTTCTTATAACCCCCACTTTTTCTATTTTTTTTTTAATTCCAATTTTGTCCTAATATAAAATTTCATTTTTACCCTTATTCCTAACCTTCTAACCCTAATTTCCTAAACCCTAACCCTAGCCCCTCTCAACTCTAGCTACCACCTCCACCTGCCGCCACCAATACTTCCATCTCTGTCTCCCTCTTCTCTTCTTTTTTTCTTATTCTTTCGAAAACCCCAGGTTTTCATCTCTCTCTCTTTCTCTCTTGCTCGCGCTTGCTTTAGCCGTCGCTACTATAATCTTTCTCTCTCTACGCATGGTTGGGTCGCTAGGGTTTGGAGATGTGATGATGGTGCTCACAGAGTGGTGAAAAGGCGACGATGATAGTAGGGCATCAAACAACTTTGTTAACTATTCAACTTTTGACTCGGAGATGTCACTCCACTCGTCGACAACTCTAGCAGAAGCGTCGTCGTCAGATGAGAAGTTGTAAAGGATGTCGAATGTGAGGGGTTTGTTGAAAAGTGGGTTGAAGGCGGAGAAATAGGTGGTGGATAATATGGGGTTTACGGTGGTGATGGTGGTTTTGGAAATGAGAGAAAATGGCTAGGAAAGTGGCAACGGGGCAACAAAAAAGTGCAACGACCGGCAGTGAGAAAAGGTTATGAGTTGTGGGTTCAAATAAAAGGGGTATAGTTAGGATTATGGTAAAGGTTCCAAGGGAAAATGAGAGAGACTCAATTAAGGGGGTAGGGATTCAAAGAAGTAGAGGGTCCAAAGAAATATGATAGGGGTAAATAGCAGCTCTCTTACTTGATCTAAGAACAATTAATCCTAGCCTCATTTGGCAAGTTGGGTTGGGAGTGAAAATAATTAATAAGATAAAATATTCAATCACATCACTCTCTCTATTTTTTGTACGTCTTTTTATAAAAAAAAATAACTAAAATAACATACATCGAAACTCTCTGACCACAAAAAATTCACAACATTTCATTTATATTGTTTGGATACAAAATTTCGAGCAAAAGTCAAATTTAGGTAATTAGCAACCTTTATTTATAATCTTTCATTTTTTAACAATTTCATAAAATTTAAGGGAAAAAAAATAATGATTCTATAATACACATCCGTTGGTTACACTTTTTGTAATATTTGATTATAATTTATTAGAGTGTTAGTTATAATAAATTGTAATATTAGTTATGTCATTATTTTGGTTATGAATAAAAAAGTCTTTGGTTGTTTCTTATGTAATATTTGGTTATAACTTTTTCTTTTTAAATTTTAGTTATGATTTATATAAAAATTGCATTATGATATTTGTGGTAATTAATCTCATAAATATTATAACTTACGTTTAAGAGTGTATGAAAGCATTATCCAAGGAAAAAAGATTTTATTTGACTTTTGGTAAAAAATTTGATTATTTATTAATTTTACAAAAATAATTAGTATGATAAAATAATTATAATAAATTTTTCATTAAATTTAAATTTAATAAAAAAATATAATGAATAATTAGAGATGCTCGAGATTGGGAATAATTAAGGTTAAGTTTGGCATAACACAAAAGAGTCAAAAAGTCAAAAAATCACTATCCTATTTAAGTCACATTATCTTATTTAAATTACATCATTTTTCTATCATATCACTTCAAACCTAATCCATATTTCATAAAAAGGATCATCCCAAACAAACCCTTAGAATGAGCCAAGTCAAAATTTGAGCTGTTTTAGTTTGGCTCTAGTTTGAGCTCAAAATCAATTTGGAGTTCGATTGTTTTGTGATGAAAACCCGGCCCGAATTAGGCCCGTTCAACGGTATTTAAAAGGCGGCAAACCAATGGATGGGGGGTTTTAACGCGCAGTCAGCTCGCAGAGATTTGGAAAACTCTTCGTCAGACATTCCCAAGGTAAGACGAACATTCTCTCCCTTGAACTCTCCCTCAAATTTTGATTTTCAATTCAAATTTTATAATCACGAGGTTGCTCTCAATTTCAAGTTCTCTGTTCTCAGATTCGAAACTATGAATTGGGTTCAGCGCAAGATCTATCTCTACAACGTCACTTTCGGACTCTACATGTTAGATTGGTGGGAGCGTTGTCTCTTTAGTATCCTCATCTTCATTGATTTGTCAATTTCTTGATTTATTTGTTTGAATCGAGGGTTTAATTTGCATTATAAACTCAACAGATCTGCACAATCGCAAAACTAGATCACTTGGCTTTTTCTTCCCATTAATTGTGTTTGATTTTTGGGATTTTTTTGCAATTTTTATGGGTTTTTGAATGAAAGATCAGTGCTTTGAGTTTTGGTTTTGGTGATTGTGAATTCTTAATGAACATAGATACTCTGGTAGTTTTGTTGATGTGGTTTGTTTGCCGCAATGGGTTTCGATCTGCTACTGAGTTTTGCAAAAGGTACCTCATTCTGTTTTCGAAAGTTATGACTTGAATTTTGAATGTGCCATTTCATTACGCATTTTGTTATTGTTATTTGAATTGGTTGTATTACTCATTATCATCAACCATTATTCTGCAAACTGGTTTGGGGCCTCAAATGCCTTTTCAATGTACTCATTTTGCTTATTTTCTACGCACCTGCATGATTTGCCTACCCTTCTTCAATGTCAAGGGCCATATAGGCTTTTCTGTTTCATTTTTCTAAGTAATTGATTTAGGAATGAAAAATCCTACTATCTAGTGACAAATAAAGTAGCTGACTGACCATCTAGATATTCTTTAATAATCTGAATGAGATCTTCTTATCAAAAAAGAAAAAGGAAAGAATGTTTGAAGGAGATTTAAAGATAAACTTGAAGTATGGAAAAGAAAGCGACTAATATTAGCCAACCAGCCAGAGTCCTTGCGCCATATTAGGAGATCAAGGGTTCAACTCTCCTTTCTGTGCGGGGGCTTTTTTCCCACTTTGAGAGTTGTATATATGTGATTTCCCTTTCCAAGTACCCCCAAAATATTCAAAATTACTGAAAATGTTTTCCACTTTTATAGTTTTTTTTCTTCTATGCAATTTTGAATGACCATGGAGTTTCTAAAATTTTGGATTATCCTCTGATACAAAAATCTTTAAATCTTGTAGCAAAAATTTGTGGATAAAATGGATATTTGAAAGTTGTCTTTGATTGGATTAAGGACCTCACATGATTAGTGGGGATAGTTAGAGGTGAGTAAGTTGGTTGGAGGGACATTATTGGAAGTCTGCTAGGCACTAAATTGGTGTAGGAATTTTGACTTGGGCTGTACAACAGTGGAGGGTATATTAGGAGGATGTTGAGAGAGACAGAGAGAGTAGTAATGGTTTGGATGCAGTGAGCTAGAGTCTCTAGACTACTACTAGAGATTGCTTGGAGGCAAAGGAGGGTGGCCATTATTTATAAAGAGGCTAAACCATTGAGGTTGGCTCTCACATGTGTCGACAACACATGGTAGAGGCCAGAAGGTTAGCTTGGTTGGCTATGTCTTAGTGGAATGACCCGAACAAGTACTAAAGTTGATATCCTTTGAAGCCTCAAGTTGCAGAGATAATGGGGCATGCTCCTTTGGTAATGGAAGGGTATTAAGCATGTCACATACCTTTGTCTTGGAGTGGTATCTTCTCATGGAGATCTCTCTATCTATAACCATTCAATGTTCAACTCCCTTCGAGGAAAAATGGGGCGAGTATCTTGACAAATTCTTAACCTTAACCATAGAGCCACACGATCCCGAAGGTCTTGCAAGGGACCATATAGGATGACGCTTAGGCCCTCCATGATCACAACACCAAATCAAGTTCCCTCAAGGGAAAAATGGGGTGAGTATCTTGACGAATTCTTAACCATAACTCCCAAACCACATGATCCAAAGTTCTAGCAAGGGGCCATAGGATGATGCTTAGGCATCCCATGATTGCAACACCAAATTGAGGGGGTTTTAAGGCCTTGCTCCCCATCTAGAATGACGTGGAGACACATCATGTTGAGTGAAAGTTTTTTAGCTCAAGTGAGGAGGAACTGAACATGTTATCGTGAGTGGCGGGAGGATGTGCTCAAATGGAGATTCGCTCGGCTAGGTTAAGGGAGGCCAAGCGCATTTGGGTGAGTGAACTAGGTGTGCCTTTTGGAGATTGTCCCCAAGTTCTTAGGCTCAAAGTTTAGACACCATGTACATTAACCTCGGACAACATGGCTTGAACTTGGAGGGTGACTATTAGGACACATGGATGCTACTGGCCCATGCTTATGCACTCCACTTTCCACATAATGTAAAAGAAAGTATCAAACAAATCAGTGGGCCATGTCGGTACGACTGAATATGCATTAGCAAGTTCAATCCCTCCTCTATGACACCAAAAAAAACCAGGGCCAAATTTCTAAAAGCCCGAGGGCATCCATAGAACAATATCGTGGCAATGTAGACTGTTATGGTTTTTCACCAAGGCGGTGGATTGAAGCAATTGCAGCCAAAGCACTTCGTCTATGGGCATCGACAAGCCGCTACATTAGCGGCGCATAAACCATGTCGTCAAACCAAGTTTGTTCAGTGGTTGTAATGTAATTGGTTTGTGTCACTTTACGATTGGTGCGCACCATGTGCTAGAGGTGACATGGCAATGGTGTGGCTCATACGTGGCCAGTTAGGTCCACATTCTTACAATACTTTTTGTTTTTTAATATGCTACCATCTATACCGTCCTATTTGTTGGGAAACTGATCCATGAAAACTCGCCAGGCTTATTAGAATAAAGCATTGATTTAATATCCTTGATTTATATATAGGATTAACTAACTAATCCATGTTAAGAAGTGGCAATCACTCAGATCAAGACATAACGGACCAGTAGCTGCTATTTTTATAGAGGGAGCATTCTTCTTGTTTAGATATTTCTTTCTTTGATCCTTCCATGTTATCTAAAATTTCTGAGCTACATTCGTCCACAGCTCTAGTTCCCCCCATCCATCCCCTCTTTTCCCTTCCCTGTATAATATCTTTTGAATTAGGGAGACAGTAATACACCCTTTTCACAGGGGAGGAGAATGAATTGCACAATTCTTAACCAAACTTGACTGCATGAAAAGTAATAACTCAATTATATATGTACTTTAATACCTTCAAAACTAACCTTCTTGAAAGTAAATAAGCTGTCCAGAATGAAAGATCTTCAATTTGTTTGGTTTGAAACCCAAACAAAAGGAGGAAGACAAGAACAGATGTATATGATATTTTACTACTTCTGAAGTGTTGTCTTTTTTTTTTTTTGGATGAATAATGAGTAAATTTACTCATGAAGTGTTCTTGACTAGTCATTAGTAAAAAATATGTAAGCATGGATAATAATAGATTTGGTCATAGAGAGATTAGTAACAGCATCAATCAGGATTTGGCTTTTGAAGGATGTGGATGATAAGACATACAGTCATGGAGAATTTAACAATAGTCAGTGTTTTGCATTCTTAGGAGTAGGACATTGTATCTGGTGAGATGGCATAAGTAGGGTAAAGATAGTGAGTGTTATGGCTTTCTTAAAAATAGGATTTTATAAGTGAAAGTAGGATTCGATGGTATAAATTAATAACTTCAGTTTGTAGTTGATATGCACAGGTCAAGTTCTTTTGGGAACATATTCAAAATATTAGTCTTGTAAAGAATTTTTTTGCACTTGAGCTGCAGTTGCTGCTGCCTTTTATGTGCTTTGAGTTCACATTTTCATGCTACTCATGTATCTTCAGGAAGAATGCATTAGTTATTGCTGCGAACTGCCTTACTGGTGTCTGACTTGGGGCTATATTTTATTCATTTCAGGAATTTATGGTGACTTCAGGAGCCATAGGACCTTCAAATCCTTATGGGTAATTGTAGTTTGGAATTGTACTAGGTATACTTGAGGATTTTTTCCATGATTGTCAATTTTCTCTCTCATCTGCAATGTGAACTTGCACAAATGTCTTAGTAACTTATGAAAGTTATCTGTTTGTCTTCTCGTTGGTCTTATAAAAGCTGAATTTTTTTCTTTTTCTTGGTATCTTATATGAATTCTGTAAAAAAATAGTTTCTATTGATGGTAAATCATCTATTTTCTCACTTAACAATTTAGAGAAGAAGAAAATAATAACGACTCTAGAGTTGCACATACTACATATTTCCATTGAAGCATCTAATTGTCTTGATAAACACCTAAGAAAGGATATTGCAATATTAAACAGGAACGAGAACGAATTCTCTCTCTTTTCCTGTTGGGATGGAGGTGTCCAGTGGGGGGGCTTTGTTAACCTAATGGAACAGTTAGTAAGTAATGGTAATCATAAATTTGGAGTGGTTTCAGCAAGAACACCTTTGAATCAGGTTGATGAACTATTTTTGAAAGGATTTGTTTGTTATTCTTTTCAATTATGCGTATTATCTCACACAACTATCACATTTCTAGGACATGATGCATTGTTGGAAACTTTTTCCCCTTCTATATATTAAACCAAAGTAGTTAAAGATGTTAACATGTCTGTAGAGACATAGATGCTTTTAAGTATGACTTCTGATACTTTGCTAAGAAGTGTGGTTTTTACTTTTGCATAATTGAAATTTGAGAAGATATTCAAAATGCCTAGCTTGATGTGAACTCCCCTATTAAGGTTGAGTTGATGTTGAATGGTTCGTGAAAGCAATTTCGAAGATGGAATGATTTTTGTGCTTTCAAGGCCAATGGAATAATATAAAAAAATGCAATCCTTTTTTAAAACTTAAGCACACTATCATTTCCATATTGAAAATGCTTCGAGTAACATAGATCCACTGTGATGGGAAACTTCAACAAAATTTTGGTTTACGTGAAATTTTTATTAGAAGTGATATCCATTGCTTTTCTTTCTCCAAATTAGTTCAGTTCATTGCTGTAGATACACTCGGTTGACTTCATTCATAGCTAGCTTGAGTTTTGCTGTTGATCTGTAAATTTTTATCGCTGTACTTCGAAATTTATATTAGCTGAAGCAGTCCTGGACCTTCTAATCTTGTTTTTTATGGTCTATAATTGAATTTTTTGTTACTACTGTTTTATTGTCTTTTGCAATTTTTTATTTTTATTTTTATTTTTCATTTTCCTCAAGTCCTGTGCTGGGGTGGGGAGTATGGGGAAAGTAAAGCACACTATTCTTTTAGAAAGTCCTTATAGTGCCATCACAGATGTACTACTTTGCAGGCTTGAAGAAAACCATTGGACTGGTTGGTTGAGGTTATATGTTAGGTAGTTCCTTTTCTTTTTTCTTTTTTCTTTTTTCTTTTTTTGGTTGGAAAAGTGCTTAATCAAAAGCAATAAAAAAAATATTTACCTTGGTTTTGATTGATTTTTAAAAATTGAATTTTTTATTTTTCGTATTTTTTTTTTTGTTTTTAGTAAATTTTTTAAATATTTTTTGAGTAATTTTTTTCCTTTCTAGATGTATATAACTTAGATACACCAAAAAGTAAAATATTTATGAAAAAATATTTTAAAATTTTAATAAATATACAAAAATACAAAAATGTATTAAATTTATATATATTTTTTGTATTTGATGAATTTTTTAAAGAATATTTCCATAAATATTATATTTTTAAAGTATATCAAGATTAAGTGCATCTAAAAAATTCTTAAAATATTTAAATTTTTGACTAAAAAAAAAATACAGAAGATAAAAAATTCAATTTTTAGGAAGTGAGTTTAATTTTCATTAACTAAACAAGATAATTGTCATTATTGTCATCACAAGGCAATTTTTCGGAAGTGTGAATGAACACAATGGTTTAACATACATGTGATTGACTACTAAATATTAATATGATTATGTGTATTACGAAGGATATACCATTTGCTAAGGCTGCATAAGAGCATCTCCAATGGAGGCTCTATATCTTCAAATATAGAGGATTCTTTGAAAAAATTCACTCCAATTCATCCTCCATATCCTCCTCCATTTGGGAGGAGGATAGATGTTTCATCTTTCAAATTTGAAAGGAGTATGAAAAATGAAGGATCATCTCTATAATATTATTCATTCTATATTTTTTTATTATATTACAAATAACTTTTAATATATAAATTTAATTTTTATAAAATTGACATCATTAAAAAAATGTGAAATCATACCTTTAAAATGAGTATAATATTAAATATATTTTACAAAAATTTTAAAATTAAATATTTGTTAATGAACAAAAATTACTTTTTAATGAAGGGAGGATGAAGGGTTTTCAAGGTTTGTGGTTAGAATTTGAATGAATAGTAACATACTCTATATTTATTTTTTGAATAAAAAAAATTATTTTCATCCTCTTAGTGAGAGGATTAGGTTGGAGATGCTCTAATATCATTAAAACCATTGTCACCTATTGAGTCTTGTCTCCATCAACATTGCATAAGTGAAGGAATCGTTTTTTTTATTTTTTTTTATTAATTTTTTTTTTAAAAAAAAAAATCAAAGATGTTCAAAATGTGGAGAGTGAGACAGCCCTCACACCCTCACCATCCTTCTTTTTAAGCCTTATCTTTCCATTCGGAGTAATGTTATAATCACCATTTATTTTTATTATTTTCTCCTATTACATTGAATGGACAATGTTTATGTCCTCAGCTTATATCCTCATATAATAAAATAAAAAAGAAAGAGTTGAGTTTATTACAAATTATTTTATAAATTTTTGTGTATAAATCATTTATGAAAAAATTAAATTAATCTAATAATCATTATAATTTGATTTTAAATCTATAAATGATCTATATATAGGGCCTTTTAAAATGAACAAATTAAATAATCAAAGTGGACTTGAAGGGAAGCTACCGAAGAAAGGGTAAAATTGGCATAACAAATAATTTTGTTTTTCTCCCTAATATAGGCTAAAAATAAGAAAATGGTAGAGAAATGACATGATACTATTAGATGGGCATATAAACACGTGATTTTCCTGACTCATGGAATAATTTTTTTCGAATAATATGGGCATCTTCTACTATTTTTTAAAAAACGAAAGTAAAAATAAATGAAATAATGTGACTATAAGTATTTCAGTTAATATAATATTTTTCATGAACAATTTACACATGATGAACTACAAAATAAACAAATTAAATTATCATAATAAAATTCATGATGGTCTCCACAAGCCCAACTAAGTGGTGCAATCCACAACCTATTTCATTTTGTAAAATCACAATAGTCCTTACTTTAGGTGATAATCAAAAAAACAGAAATTAAAAGTACCTCTCACTTGATTTTTTAAATTTTTTTATTTTTTTTCAATTTAATTAAGTTATTTTTGCCTAATAAGTTATAAATAAAAATATACCAAACAATATAACACAAATTACCAAACAGTATAACACAAATTTCCACATTAAAATAAATTATAAGCTGGTTCTTTAATCTCCACCAAACACGCCAGTGTCATTGTATCTTTTATGTTGCGTGTTCTATTGGAGCCAAAGTGACGAGACACTATTTAATGGTATGAGAGGTCAATTTGTACTTGAATAATGTTGAGGGCCATTGTTGTTATCACATTAAAGAGTAGTTGTACACTGTTTGTTTGGAGTTACAGGGAGTGGATTAGATTTAATAGTGAGGTGGGACTACTATATAGGATGTTTGTTTTGAGAGATGTGGAGTGAACTCCTAATCTCTTGGTATTAGTAAAGGCTTTGGAAGGGGGATTGGTAAGGAGGAGGTAGAGATGGTATTAGAAAAATAGTAAGGAAATTAGAAAATTTTTTATTTTTTATATATTGAGAATTTTTTTTATTTTTATATTTTTTATTTGTTTTATTATTTTATATAAAAATAATTTAACAATTCTTACACTAACAACTATCATCAAAACAAACACAATTTTATTTAATCCCCTTACTATCAATCTCTTCTATTCTACCTCTGAAAACAAATGAACCTTAGAACAAACAACTCATAATTTGTCCAGAATTTATAATGAATGACCAAGATTTATTCATTCTGTGATCCTACATCAACAAATTTAAATATACAATCTAGATCTAGAAATTTGATCACTAATAAATAGACCTATAGGTATAAAATATAATGTATACATTAGGACTTCAGTTTATTTATTTATTTATATTTTTTTTTTTTAAGAAAAGCATGAGACTTTAGTGGTTTGGGATGCCTTAAATAAGTGCACTTTTTAAATTTTTATAAAAAGATATGTAAAAAAATAAAGAGGAAATATTAATTGATATGACTAAAAAAATAAAAAAGGTTAAACTTATTTAATATATGCCAAACATAAATTTGAACATTTAAAGAAAATAATGAAAATGAGTCAAGTTAGTTAGCCATGGACTCGGACGGTGAGGTGGCTCTGTTTGGTTTTGTTTTGTTTTCAGAATTTTTTTTGAAAATCTTTTTTCTAAAAATATAATCATTATTTGATGAAATAAAATAAAATAAAATAAAAAATGAAAGATCTTGTTCAAAATGTTTGACTATATTTTTTTTGAGAAGCAAAAATAATTTTTTTAAATTTAAAAATATTTTTTAAATATTTATTTTTATCAAATTAATGCTTTTAAAAAAAATTATTTCTGAAAAACAAAAACAAACCACACATAGCAATACCTTTGACTGATTAATGGAATCCAACCATCTAAACAGTCGAATTGTGTCCTTATCTTCCAACCACAATCAGCTTGTTTAGTTTGAATTTTCTGCATTCACTTCTCAAAAACTTGAGTTTTTAGTTTTTTATGTTTTTTTTTATTTTTATTGAATCTTTTTAATATTTTAAGTAAATTTTTTAATTTTTAGATACAACTAACATTAATACACTTAAAAAATATAATGTTTATGATTTTTTTTTTTTAAATTTACTAAATATCAAAAGGGATTTTTTTTTTAAGGTCCCTGATATTAAGATTTTATAGCATAAAAGACATGCAATGTTTTCATAATTTCTAAGGTTCCTCAAATCGATCCAGGGAAATTTCAACCCAAAGAAATTTCCATCCAGAAAAATTTCAAATTTCTCTGGTTTATTCAATTTTTTTAATTTTCTATGTTTGAAATTTCTCTGGGGTTGAATTTTTTCTAATTTGCTCACAAATAACTCTGTGATTTGTTCACAATTTTCTCTGTGTATTTGACTAATTTTCTTTGATTTACTCATAATTTTCTCTATGTTTTAACCAAATTAGAGAAAATTGTATCTGTCACTTTTCTGTATTAATTTTCTCTGTGTGATGGCGAGGGAAATTTGTTGATTTTCTCTGGCCATATCACATTCTCCCACTGTGATCAAATCACACATTCAATTTCAATCCACAATTTCAAGTAACCCAATCCATAATCTAAAAACTCAAAATGAATTCAAACCTTATCAAAATTTCTAACATCAACTGTCTTCAAACAAGACACCTTAAGCTCCATCAACAAATCTCTCTCCATCAATGCCAACTTCACCAAAGCCTCTGCTGCAGTCGACCCAGAGAAATTTTTCTGACTTCACAAATTTCTCTTGCTCTATTCACAAAGAATTTCTCTGACTTTATGTAATATGTAAGCGAACAATATAATTTTTACTAACAAATCCATAAATTTCTCTGGTCCAAAACCAGAAAAATTCTCTCCAAACCAAATAATGATAGCACAAGATTTGAAAGACATTAGGCTGAATACCAAAAGTAAACTCTAACTTGGTCAACCATCAAATTGATAATTCGTAGTTCAAAACATGATTTGGTTAATCTTGAACTTGATAGCATTACAATTAGAACATACATAGTTACCAAACCAACATACCAAAATCACAAACACTAGGGGTGGTTTGACATCCCCTAAATAATTCATCTTTTTATCTTTTTTTCATCACATCACCTCTCTACTTTTTCTTTTTCTTTTTAAAAAAAAAAAAAAAAAAGTTTGCATTTAGATCATCCCAAACAATCCCTAGAAAACCCCTATAACAAAGTTGTAATATGTCATTTTGTAGGCCAACAAACACACACAAAAAAAGGCCAAGTATAACATTTTCATGGCTAATCACAAGCCTGATTGGCCAAAGAGAAACCTTGGGATTGAATAGCAGTAGCTTTTTCGGAGACCAAGGAGCTTTCTTCTAATTTTATTATGAAAATATGGTGGAGTTATGGAATTATACAAGAGAAATTAGAGACAAAAGAAAGCAAAAAGATGGAGCAAAGATGGAAGGAATTTACATTGCCTTATGCATTGGCTTGAATGCCAATTTATAGAATACATAGTGCATATACAAACAAAAAGCAAGAGTTATGGCATATCTACCATATCTAACTTGTCTTGGCTTTTACGTCTAATTCTCTACAACTTTTTTGACAAAGTGTACAAGCCTAGTTATAGGCTTATTAAATACAAAGATAAAAAAAACAAAAAGCCATAAAGAAGAGACAATTATGTATCTACAATTATATGCATATACTGTAGCTACTACAATTATATACATATACTGTATCAGTATATAGTGTCTATCCTCCCCGGTTTTCAAAGAGATAGACTGTTATAGATAAAGCTTGGGCTGAGCTGTTTTTGTCGTGTAGCGTCGGCTGAAATGATATGACTAATCACTTTCCGCCAAATAATGCAGGTTGCTCCACGTGTCCTGAATAAGGTTGGAGTCGATCAGGAGACAGCTGCATTTGATAGTGGGGTCCACTATGCTTCCATCCTGTTGATGAGATTGTGATATTCTTCATCAGTCTCGATGGGGAATCGGATCTTGGTGTATTGCTCATTCCGAATTGTTCTACATCATCCATGTCATGGCTAGTTCCAACGGAAGATCCAAATTATTTCTCTTTTTGAGATTTATTAACATGTCAAGAGCCTCATTAATTTGCGTGGGAGACCTTTGATATGTTATGGGAAAATGGGTTACAAATAATATTCTTCCATCTGTAACCATGAATGGCAATTTTCTTTGAGCCATGGATGTTGGGCGATTGTGAAACAGATATTAGATGTCTATCAATATTCTGTTAAAGAAAGTTTTTGGATACTTTCAATCGCTCTCTCCGGTGATCTTCATCTAAATAATCATCTTCAAATTCAAAATCTTGATTTCTTTAAGATACCAAAGTTGATATCGTTGGAACAAATGTTCTCGTACCCGCCAACCAACAGTGCCGGAAATCCCGAAACTAAAATATTTGCTCCATCGAAAGCCTTTTACTATCCCAGAGAACATTGCTTTGATGATCATTGGAAAACCTATCCATTGGATTGGATCTAGAATTTGAAAAATAACTTGATTAGTTATTCCCAATCTATATCCTCAAAAACCACATGTCATGGTTTGCCATGATGGTTATTTTAGAATTCCATCTTTCAAATTTAATTTATTATAAGATCGTTCTAAGATTTGTCTAATCTTATCATGATGATCTTCAACTCGATTTTTGATTAACATAAAATTTCTTTTGGAAGCAAAGTTCTTGCTTTTTCAAAAAGACAAATTCTTTTATTTGTTCAAAAGCTGGATCGAAAAACTCATCGATATGAGGTCGATAGTTGAAGAAAATTGTTTATTTTTCAAAATTAAAATCTTCATTCCAATTCATTTGTTTAAGAATATTGAAACAAAGATTTTGCAAATCTTTTAATTTAGCTGTTTGCTCGGCTAATTTGTTGGCCAAAACTCCCATGTGTTTTGAAACTTCACTTTGTTGTCTACAATGTGAGTTTTCCAAACTCCATTGAGTTACTGATAAATTTCTCTGGATATACCGGGGTTGAAAAATCTTTTATTTGATTCATCTGGTCTAGATGTCTGAATATTAGTTGAACTGGGTTAGTTCTCGGCATGGTGGTGCCTTTGTAAAAGCTTTTTAGCTTTGGTCATGCTATCATATGATTTATGAGTGGCTCTGAAATCCATAAACTTGAAGATTGGCCGTTCGATGCATGTAAATTCGAGATCGTCTTCGAAAACACAACATAAACTCTTTCTTCTCGGGGTATTGCTTTTTAGCAATTGTCACCCAATCTCCTTGAGCGGGTTGTTTACCCTTATCCATTGTTTTCCTCTTAGTCTAGAGGTCTTCGCAAAAATTAAATTTACTTGTTTAGCAATTTAATTTTTAAAAGCGATTCTGCTAAGAAAATCTGCAAGAAAATTGTTAGTGCCTTTAAGATGTTCTACTTCAAAAGTATATTCAGAAATTTTATTATACCAGGCTAATCGTCTTCCTTGCTCAATAGGTTTTTTATTGATCAAGAAATCCCTTACTGCCTTATTATCAGTGCGTACAATAAAATTTTCTGGGGCTAAATAAATATGAAAACTCTTTATTGCTAATTTTATTGCAAGTAATTCTTTTTCAAAAATAATATATTTCTGTTCATTTAGTTTAAATGTTCCAGAATTATATCCGCAAATTAATTCTTCTTTTTGTAATTTTATGGGTATTGAATTTTTTCTTGGTCTAATCCCATTTTCTGATAAAGGTATCTCTTTATCATGCCATAAATTACATGGTATAGCTTTAAAACACATCCCCAACATGCTTCTGAGGCATCTGTTTCTAAAATTAATTTATCACCTGCTTTAGGAAGATAAACATCTGGTAAAGTTTTAACATGTTCTTTAATTTGTTTAATTAAAGCAACATCTTCTGTTGTCCATTCAAAAATAACATTTTTCCTTAATTTGGTTAACCAAGGAATTTCTATTTTTGAAAGATTTTTTATAAAATTTCGTCCATAATTTAAAATGCCTAATAAACTCTGTAATTGTGTTATATTTTCAAGAGTATCAGGAAAATCTCGTACTTTGGACAAAATATGTTCTTGTAATTTTAAACCTTTCTGGTCTAAAATTATTCCCAAAAATTCAATTGATTCTTTTTCTAGTTCAATCTTTTTTGGAGACAAAATAATTCCATGTTTTTGAAATTTTTCACAAATTAATTTTAAATGTTTCTTATGTTCCTCCTTGGTTTTAGAGAAAATAAGTATATCATCAATATAAACTACACAACAATCTTTAAGGTCTTTAAAAATTGTATCCATCCACCATTGAAATACCTGTGGTGCAATATTTAATCCAAAAGGCATAACATTCCAGTGGTAATGTCCCCTAGGTGTACTGAAAGCTGTCAATTTTTTTGACTCTTCAGTCAATTGGATTTGCCAAAATCCACTTTTACAATCAAATTTGCTAAAGATTTTTGATCATTTGGTTAAGTTAATCAAAACATCTTTTCGTGGAATAAAATATCCATCAAATTCTAAATTTTCATTTAGCCGTTTATAGTTGACTACCATTCGGGCTTTTCCTCTTTTAATTTCAGCATGGTTTCTTACCATAAAAATTTGGACTAGAGTGAGGGCTTTTGGTTTCTTCAATTAACTTTTTGTCTAAAAGTTCTTGGAGTTGAATATCAAATTCATCTATATCTTGTCTAGTATAGATCATTGGTCTTACTCTAATGATAACATTAGGGTCTTTCAGTTTTAAACTACAATAACGTGGACTACGTTGCCATAGTTTTAATGGATGTTCACTAAAATTTTCTTCTAAAATTTTATAAATCCAGTGTGATTCATCAATGGTTTTGATGATGGGAGTTAAATCACCACGCGACGCAGGCAAACTCTGTATCACAAATATATTTATGTTGTTCTAACAAGGGAATATGAATTAAGACATTGTTTATACTTAATGAAATAGCCTTTTCCTGTATTTGCATTGGAAGATATTTATATATAAAATTATTGCCAAGAAGGAAATCTCCATGCATATACGGAAAACATAAGATTTTTGGTATAATGAACTTGCTATCATTTAACCAAATAGCTATATTTTTAGCCTTGAATTGTATGGAAGTATGGTTGCCATCTATTCCAGTAACTAAAATTGGATGTTTCATTAACGTCCATTTTTCTTTTGGTATGGCATTCCATTTACACGAGCTGACTGTAGCTCCTGTATCTATGAGAACACTGAGGCTATAGGGTTTATAACCTGCAAAATTAAATGTTCCCAATACATATGTATATCTTCTTTTTCCTTGGCTAGGAGAAAAAATAATATCATCATTTTTTGTTTGAAAATAATACATATATGCAGATTTAATATGTTCAAGTTTTCTTGTTCCTGGGAAAATAGGAATCTGAACATTATTTGAAGTAATAGATTCTTGATTAGAATTATTACTTGATTCTCCAATACTTAACTTTGAAAATGATTTGTTAGTAAAATCTTTTTCAAATCTGAGATGATCTTTTAATTTTTGGAATTGTATTTTCAATATATAAATTTTTCTGATGCTGCATTTGTAATTGTGCGAGTTTTTTGCTTTAGAAGATTCTCCTTGTCCCACTAAGTCTTGGATTAACCATTGTCGAGGGACTTCTAAATCACTCCAATTCATTAGACGAGGTTGTATTACGTGTCAAATGGTCTTAGTTCAAAGATTTCAACGATTTTATTATCGTTTGATTTTGTTTTAGTTTGAAATTTGGTCAATTCGTGAATTGTCTTCCACGAATAGCCAAATCATGAGAATTTGATTTCATTCCTAATACTTGTGTTTTAATTCTTATTCTGACAGTATCTTCAAGATTAGGATCATTTATGGAAATAAAGAAATTTGGTTTAACATTAAACCAAACTACTCCATTAGCCGATTAGTGAATTCCTCCAATGATTGCTTTCATTGGGTGGAAAATCTTTTGTCAAAATTACCGCCAAAATAGGAGTATCTATCCCTTGGCGAAATAAGGTTGTTATGGTTATTTGAATTAATCCAATATGAATATATTGAATTTCAGGATATTTCTTTTTCCATCTTGCAACCTTTTTCTTATCAAAAAAAGGAATATCAATATTTCCTTCTTCTGACCATTTTGCTTGAGTGTTACCACTGTATTGTTCAAACACTCTTGCTGAAAAGAAGTTGAATTTTGAAAGTTTATAAATTTCTGGAACAGCAACTTCTTGCATTTTTTCGAATTTTGCTAATTCTTCGTCGGTAAAAGTTTTTTCTTCCCCGATTACATCTCCAAGTCGAATAGCCTGTAATTCTTCTTGAGATATTTCTTGACTATTAGTAGTCATCATGAAGATTAGTTCTTCATCTGAACTTTCTTCATCACTAGAAATTTCGTATAAGATTTCTTCTTCGTCAGAAATTTCTTCGCCATATATTATTTCAAAATCTTGTTCTTCAAGGATTTTGATCATTTTCTTTGCACTTTTTCCCCTTTTTGGGCATTCGGGTGCATAGTGACCTTCTTCGTTACAAATGTAACATTTACAAGTTTTCTT
This sequence comes from Camellia lanceoleosa, assembly GCA_025200525.1. NCBI lineage: Eukaryota > Viridiplantae > Streptophyta > Magnoliopsida > Ericales > Theaceae > Camellia > Camellia lanceoleosa. The sequence goes on along the minus strand of CM045759.1, from coordinate 69,283,405 downwards.
TTTTGAAATACTTGTTGGTTTCTTTTTTCGAATATACTTTTTCTTTTTAGAAAAATTTTTGTTCTTTTTCCAAGGTTTCCATTTATATTTTCTACGTTTTTTGGAAAAACCTTTTCTTTTAGGAAATGTATTACAACCAATTTTTCAATTTTCTTTTAAAATTTTATCACAACATTTTTGTCCGTATTGTGAGTTGGAAATTTGATTTTTTATTTGTTTTTTCGCCTTTACTTCTAGGCACCGATTTGCTATCTCTCTTAGAACAAAATTAATGCGAAAACCAAGATTATCATTTTCTTCCTTTCCCATTTTTTTAAGAAAAGCAGGATAGTTTTTAATACATAACTCATCCCATGGACTTGGGAGTTTATGAAAAAATTGATCTAACCAGGGTTGATTTGCTGGTGGATCAATAAGATAATAATATTTTTTAAAAGTTTGAACATAGTCTTCAAAAAGACAAATATTACATAATTCTAATTTAGTCAAAATATAATTTGCATCTGCTTGCAAATTAGTATCTCCATAAAAACCACATAAATTTTCTTTTATGAGTTTTGCAAATTCGGCTAAAATTGTGTCAAGTGTGAGAAAATTTGTTAATAAAGCCGTTTTTTGACTTTTTCCAATTTCAGATTTTTCCCACTGTCTTAACCATTGCAATACATCTCCCTGTAGAGTTGCTGCAATATAATCAAGGAATTTTTCCTTTGACCAACTATTTTTATAATTGGTAATAATGATGGACAAGGATTGTGCCCAATCATCTATTGCTTGTGGTTGATCCTTAAATGGAACATGAGACAAGTCTAAATAAGTACCATTTTGAGCTATTGGATACTTATGATTATTATCTTTTCTAGATATTACTGGTTCAGGTGTAGGATTGGAGGTGCTTCCAATATCATTTTTAACTTCATTTGTTTGAATAAAGTCAAAATTTTCTCCATCTCCCCATGTGCCAAATAATTCGGGATCAATTGGCTCTTCTGCCTTTCTTTTCCCTTTATTTATTTCTGATGAAATATCTTGATCTATTGATTCTTCAGATGAGGATGATTGGCTGTCATCATCATTAGTTGACATATTAATATCATAATTAAAATGTTGTAAAAGGGCTTCATTTTCTAGATAAGTTTCTCTTATCTGATCTAGTAGCCTATTTCTTTCATCAATACCTAAATCTGGGTCTTTATATAATTTTCTCCAATAATCCAATATTTCAACAATATTTTCATATTCATTTCTGTTATAGGTATTGGTTTGAAGTACCATAATATCTTCTGTACCATAAAATAGCCTAGGGATGTCACTATCTCCTGGACTATTCATTCCATCATTGTTTATGAAGGATATAGTTTCCAATTTTGTCACCAAATTGTTTATTTGGTTTTTTGCTTCTTTATTTAAGTCAACATTTATTATAGAACCCAAATTGTCTATTTTAGATTCTATGGACTCAACTTTAGTCTCTAGATAATTTTGATTTATTTTTTGATTTTTATCTAATTTAGAAAACCAAGAACACATAATATCAGTAATATTATTTAAACTAGAACACACACTATTTATATTTGCAGACTCTTTAGTAATATGCAAACTATGATCATATTTATTATTAACATTATTTTTTGTATTTCCAAAACATATTATATCGTCAGAATTAATTGCCATTTTAGATTGTTGTTGGTACTTAAGACCCTCCTAGTGTATTTTCTGGTGCCTAAAACCTCTCTTTATGATCTTAAAGACTTAATTATGGCCAATAGTCAAAAGATCTTAATGAGTATATGGGCTTTGATATACACTCAGCATATAGGTTTTACAACAACTAAAAATGAAACAAATAATTATGAAGATAGAAAATATGAAGGATAAACAAAAAACTTAGATGAAAATTTTTTAGTTTAAATTTTTTTTTTTTTTTTATTTTTTATAACATAAACCACACCATACAAACTTAATTTTTTTTTTTTTTTTTTTTTTATAACATAAAACACACCATACAAACTTTAAATTTATACATAGATAGAAATACTTACATAGCTTGATCTTGCTTTAAAAAGCTCTTCACCAAGCTCTGATACCAATTACAAAACTAAAAAGGAAATGAGCTTTCTTCTAATTTTATTATGGAAATATGGTGGAGTTATGGAATTATACAAGAGAAATTAGAGACAAAAGAAAGCAAAAAGATGGAGCAAAGATGGAAGGAATTTACATTGCCTTATGCATTGGCTTGAATGCCAATTTATAGAATACATAGTGCATATACAAACAAAAAGCAAGAGTTATGGCATATCTACCATATCTAACTTGTCTTGGCTTTTACGTCTAATTCTCTACAACTTTTTTGACAAAGTGTACAAGCCTAGTTATAGGCTTATTAAATACAAAGATAAAAAAAACAAAAAGCCATAAAGAAGAATTGTCTCTTCTAAAGAAGATTTAAAAAATTGAATCTAAAGCCATAAAGAAGATTTAAAAAATTGAATCTAAAATATTAAAACACATTGAAGGAGCGTAGAGTTTTGAGAAAGAAATCACACAGGAAGGTTCTCTATACTACGGCACAAACATATCAAAATTTCTTAATTTGACATAACTATCCTCCTATCTTCTTAAACTACCATTGGATTTTTATACAATATATGCTTATTTTAAGAAGTAGATTCAAAGTCATTAATTAAAATTTTCTTTTTTAAAAAAAAAAATACATATAAAGTAAAGAGATGATTTGACTTAAAAAAAAAGTTAAAAAACTAAAAAGTTAACTTTTAACTCAGTTGACAAAATAGACCATAATAATCCTTGATACACAAATTTTGTCATAGATAAAATTTCTAATTGTAGATTACGTTGTCTAAGAGTATGCTTGGTATGATGAAATGAATTGGAATAGATTTGTAATATTCATTTCTTTCTCCATCCTAAAAAATTGTCATTCTATTCTATCATGAAATCATTCTAAAACGAGTGTCGTTATTATGCTATTACTATTACCTGCTTCTACTCTTTTCCACCACCTCTCATTGTCTACCGCCACCACCACAACTGATGATACTGTTTGTTCTCGATAGATGGGCTGGACCGATCCAAGCTCCTCGAGCCCACGTCTGGGAGGCGGAGCCTGCTAGATGACCTGCAAGCAAGTTCAGTGGGGAACGGGGTAGTCCCCCGGCGAACCCTCCGACGAGCAAGTTAGCAAGTAAGAAAGGAGATGAAGTATGTAGAGAGAGAGTGGAGATAGAAAAGCTTAACCTTCTTCTTATCTTCGATGCTTGCTTATATCCTTTGGTAATCATTTCACTGTCCCTTCCGACGTGCCCGTCTCGCCTCCAGCCTATGCTGTAGCTTATCTTTTTCAAGGTAAGGGGCGTTGTTCTGGCTGAGGGGTGTTGTCGCAATAAATGTTGTGATGGGCTGCATTAATGGTGATGTGTTGTGGCAATAACTTTGCAGATCTTTGTCTGCTGATGCGGCCTGTCCTACACCTGCCATATGTTCGAATGCCATTGGCCCTTCATATCCAGTTGGCCTCCAGCTGTCATGGACTTTACCAACCGGGTTATGCAATGGGGTCCAAATGGCGGGCTTGGGTTTGTTCGTTGTGGGCTGTGGCCTTTATGGGCCTAGCCATGTCAGTAGTCCCCAATTTCCGAGTGCAGCTTCAGTCCAACGAAGGGAATAGTAATGAGGAAGATGTGCTCGGCTGTCAGGGGGGTCGAGTTAGCGGACCGAACGGGAAAGGGTCTGACCGCGAGGGGAGCCGAGTGGGAGGGTCGACCGTGAGGGGAGCCGAGTGGGAGGGTCGACCGTGAGGTGGGCCGAGTGGGAGGACCGACCGCGAGGAGTGCCGACCGCGAGGGGAGCCGAGTGGGAGTGCCGACCACGAGGAGTGCCGAGTGGAATAGTTGACTGCGAGGAGTGCCGACCGCGAGGTGTGCCGACCGCGATGAGTGCCGAGTGGGAGGGCCGACCGCAAGAAGTGCCGACCAAGGCGTGGCCGACGGGCCGTGAGGGCCGACGCGTGAGGGCCGAGGCTCAAGCGTGTGAAATGAGGATTTGAAGTGGAAAAAAGGGAAGTTGTTGAAGCGATTATCGCGCCATATCGTGGCGCTATCGTGGGAGGTAAGTGAGGCGTTGGAGTAAAATGAAACGATAGGTCATTATGGGGTTGAAAAAGATTTTGGCGGATGATTTGAAAAGTTTTCAAATGGCGAAAATTAATTGGGATCCTTGGAATACGGCAAACCGTGGGCTTTTGGCGTTGTCGCGATTCACTTACTTGTTTACAAAAACCAAAACATTCCAAGTCTTACTTCATTTGTCGCCACGATACTCCTTTGCAACATTTCTTCAATTTTCTTGCTCTTGCATCAGAAGCGATTCGTAAACATACCCTAGAAATGGCACAAGAAGGAGCTGTGAATGTGAGGGTACACCCCCTTGGAGACGACGATGCTGAGGTGCTAGCGGGGCAATATAGGTCAGAGAGGGGGGGAGAGCCGGGGGTGCGATCCGATGGTTCCACCATAATAGCGGCTTAAAGCCAATCGGCAGTGGAACGGACCACAGCGGCACAGGTCGACAAGCCCGCGATTACGGCGGCGGAGTTGGAGGTGATCCGTGAAAAGTACCAGATCCCTGTGGAGGTGGAGCTATCGCTGCCGACATTGACGGAAAGGCCGTCTGACGCCAGGGCAGGAGAGTTTTCCCTCTATGAGGAAGTGCTAAAGGGTGGACTGAGGTTACCACTATCGCAAATAGTGGTAGACGTGCTTAACCGTTTAGAGGTAGCACCAGGGCAACTAATGCCCAATGCCTGGAAGATCGTGCTAGCTTGCGCAAGTGCCTGGTCAAAGGCGAATGGGGGGCAAGCCATGACAGTGGATGAGTTCTTTGGCTGCTACAAGGCCGCAGGGCAGCAGGAGACCTGGGTCACCCTACAGGCGGCGGCAGGGAAGGGTTTGGTGGCGGGGTTGCCAACATCGATCAAGGGCTGGAGACCCAGGTGGTTCTATGTGTCCACTGCTGGAGGGGCTGGGGTGCGTACGATGTGGAAGGTGCCCACACGCTCTATGGAGCTAAAGTTAGGGGTAGAAGCAGAGGAAATGATAAGGAAAGTGAAGGCCTGGAGGGAGAAGGAGGGGGCCAGATGGGATGAACTCGTGCAGCCATTAGCTTTGTTTGAGGCAGGGTTGGGTTCAAGGCCAAGTAGTGGAGACCTCAACCGAGCGGAGTTGGAGGCGAGGAGAAAAGCACAAGAGGCTGAAGATAGGGCCATACTGGCCAGGGCCACAGAGTTTAAAGAAGCTCAAGGAGACCGACCACGTCAATCGATCAAGCGGGAGAGGATCCGACCGCGCCCAAGGCCATTGGGGTGGACTTAAGCGATTTGAGCCCACCGCCCAGTTGAACCTGTGAAAGAACAGGCGAGGAGGGAGGGTGAGGCTCTGAAGAAGAAGAAAAAGAAGAAAAGAAGTGCCCCTGAGGAGGCTGCAGATGAGCCCGGGTCCAAGAAAGCTAAGGTTGTTCCAGCTGTGGTGGAGACCCCTGCGGCTAAGGATACCCCAGAAATGGTGGGGGTCATTCCAGCGTTGGAGGTTGTGGAGATGGGCCCAGCAGGACAAGGAGGAGTTGGGGTGGTGATCTTGAAGGAAGAGTGGGAGGAACAGACCCAAAGGGGCCTGTCTTGAAGGAAGGAGTCGGTCGACCACAATCTATCATGCTTGTCTGCGGTGCGGACGGAGGAGAGGAGAGGAAGGCCCAGCCAGGACGGGGGTAGACCGCCTGGTGAAGATCGTGGAGGAGGCAGCTCTGCACTCGGCGTCTAAGTTCAGTGAGGCTGACCTGCTGAGGGGGTTATGCTCTGCCCAAATGGAGGTAACCACCTTGGCAGGGGCCCTTCTGAGGAAGGCGGGGGCTGCCAAATTAAAGGTAGAGGAGGCTAAGTCTCAACTTACAAAATTGTAGGAGAAGAAGGCAAGCTGGAAGAGTGCTCATGCCGAACTGCAAGTGGCCAAGATGGAGTTGGAGAGTGCACGCCGCCAAGTTGTGTCACTCGAGTTCCAGCTGGCTGGCGAGCAGAAGAAGGTGGATGAGGCCCAGAAAGCTTGCGCAATCGCAGTTGAACGCCATGAAGAGGCGATGAACAACAATGAAGAGCTGGTCAGGCAAAAAGATGAGGCAGATGTGAAAGTTGACACTCTGCAAAAGGAGTTTGAGGGCGAGCGTGCCAAAGCAAATGAGCAGAGGGAGAGCCTGCGTAAGGAGTTGGATGTGGAGAGAGGAAGAGCGATTGCTGAAAAGGAGGCTCTATAGAAGGAGTTGGAGGCTGAGAGGGCCAATGCCACCTCTGAGAAGGCAATCCTTCAGAAAGAGCTGGATGAAGAAAGGGCGAAGGCAGCCTCTGAAAGGGCGGCCTACCCCGATCTGTACATTACAGTAGTTGACCGATTCAAAGGATCGGCTGAATTTCAGATAGCGGTTGATGCCGTAGTCGCCATCAGCTTAGCTAGGGAGGAAATTTGGGCCATCAGACGGCATCTTAGGGGACTGAGTCTGAAGTCATTGAGAGTTTCCAGCAGTCAGACTTCTACAAGCACGAAATGGGTGAGTACTGGGACAGTGGATGGAAAATGTTCAAACGTAGGGCGGAGGAGCTGTTCCCAGAGCTTGACCTGAGTAGTGTTACGATTGGGGAGGATGACGTGGTCCAGACCCCCCTGGATGAAGGAATTGAAGAGGCAAACCTTGTCTCCAGTGATGAAGAGGAGTGAAGTGAAGATGTGTGCACTGAAGAGTTTTTGTTTTGTTTTTGTATACACATTGTATCTCTTTTCTCCCTTTTTTTGTTTTGTTTTATTTTTTTTTTAAAAGTACTGTAGTAGACTGATGTACATATTTTTGAATAAATGAAATTTCAATTTTATTTCGCAATTGAGTATGTTTACCCATGTCTGAAATAGATGAAGACTGATGATAGAAACTGGTGATAATAGCTGAGTAAGGCTAGGGACGCCTAAATGCAGAATGAAATTGAATTCGCAATAATACAGAGTTAAGTTAGAAATTCCGCTTTGTATAGTGAAACTGAATTGGTAATAATGTAAAGCACCTCAAAATTCAACGTAGATCAGAGTTGGAGTATTGAACTTGTGATGGAGTTATGTGTTGGTGTTCGTCGTGCTATTGAGGAAGTAATCTGATTGGTGAAGAAAAAGTGCAAGGAAGTCTCTGGAGATTTAACTAAGCAAGGGGTGGTATAAAAATGTTGACCTCAAATTGTGACTAAGTGTGCTTTTGGGGGTAAATTGAAGCTTGAGGCTTGCACGCATGTATGTATTTGGAAGTTTTGAGGTTGTAAGTTCATAATGCCTCACATGAAATGTTTGAAAGATTTAGCTCATTTAAGCGTGTCACTTAATTATAAATGTATATCTTGATTGCTAGAACTATGTGTCTTGCTCATGTCTTGTGGAGTTTTTAGAATCATCACAATGATGACATTCTGTTTGGTTGAGGTGATCATGGTGCTCAGTCTGACTGAGACTTTGGAAGTGCTCAATCTGGCTGAGGCTTTTGAAGTGCTCGGTCTGGCTGAGGCTTTTGAAGTGTTCAGTCTGGCTGAGGCTTTGGAAGTGCTCGGTCTGGCTGAGGCTTTTGAAGTGCTTAGTCTGGCTGAGGCTTTGGAAGTCTTTCGCTGGTGAGGCTTTGGAAGTCTTTCTGTCTGGTGAGGCTTTTGAAGTGTTCGATCTGGTGAGGCTTTGAGAGTTCTCGGTTTGGTCGAGGCTTTTGAAGTGCTTTCACTGGGCCGAGGCTTTGGAAGTGCTCGGTCTGGTGAGGCTTTGAGGCGCCTCAGTCTGGTGAGGCTTTGGAAGTGCTCGGTCTGGCTGAGGCTTTGGAAGTGCTCGATCGCCTTAGTCTGCTAAGGCTTTGGAAGTTCTCGGTCTGCCGAGGCTTTTGAGGCCTTCGGTTTGGGTGAGGCTTTGGAAGTCTTTCGATCTGGCCGAGGCTTTGAAGTGCCTCGGTCTGACCGAGGCTTTGAGGCTTTGGAAGTCTTTCAGTCTGGTGAGGCTTTGAAGTCTTTCGGTCTAGCCGAGGCTTTTGAGGCGCTCAGTCTGGCTGAGGCTTTGGAAGTGCTCAGTCTGGCTGAGGCTTTGGAAGTGCTTGGTCTGGCCGAGGCTTTTGAGGCGCTCAGTTTGGCTGAGGCTTTTGAAGTAAAACGTCATTGAGACACCATATATATGACTAAGAGATATAAATGTCAATAAATTACATTGCACAAAAGGATGACAGGAATGTTTAAGCGTGTAATTTCTTGAAAAGAAAATACAATAACTGAGCAACTCAAAAGCAGTAGTTTATTGAAAATAACGTTTCAAGTGTTCGGCGTTCCAAGGGTGTAGGAGGTCTCGTCTTTCCGGATCCTGAAGCCAGTAAGTGCCTGGACTTGGTCTGGCTTTCACAACATAAGGTCCCTCCCATTTGGCTGCCAATTTACCTTCAGTCGGATTCTTGGTGGCAAGGGTTGCTTCTCTCAACACTAGGTCCCCAACAGCAAACTCCCTTGGTCGGACCTTGCGGTTGTAATGTGTTCTCATTTTTTGTTGGTATGAGGCCAGTCTGACTGCAGTGGTCTCCCTGAGTTCTTCAATTAGGTCTAGGTCCGCTTGGCGGAGCTTCGTCGATGTGTTGGATCTGGGTGTAAAACTCTGGGGGTCGGCAGACCGACTTCCACTGGAATAACCGCCTCAGCGACGTATGTTAGGCGGAAAGGGGTTTCCCCGGTGGGAGTTCGAGCTGTAGTTCGGTAGGCCCAGAGTACATTTGGTAGTTCCTTGGCCTAGAGTCCTTTAGCAGCTTCCAGCTTAGTCTTGATGATCTTTAGAAGAGAACGATTGGTGACCTCAACCTGGCCATTAGCTTGGGGATGACCGGGGGAAGAGAAACATGGTCGGATCTAGAGGTCTGCACAGAACTTTCTATATCTGACGTTGTCGAATTATTTGCCGTTGTCGGACACGATGGCCTGAGGGATGCCAAACCTGCAAACAATTGACTGCTAGACGAACTTGGTTGTGTTCTGTTCGGTGATGGTGGCAAGAGGTTCTGCCTCGACCCACTTGGTGAAGTAATCAATGGCAACAATCGCGAACTTGGTTTGGCCTCGGCCGGTGGGAAGTGGACCAATTAAGTCGATCCCCCATTTGGCGAATCGATGGGCCGCGGGAGGATCATGGGGGATGTTGGCAAAGCACTGGCACTTATCGCATTTGAGGATAAAATCAGTGGCATCTTGATTGAGGGTTGGCCAGAAATAACCGGTACGAAGTTGTCACGACCCAAACCCGGCCCTATGGGTTTAGCATCAGAATCGCGATGTCAAGAGATTACTGAAGGCCTCTGGATCGATGTCTGATCAAACCAAGATCTGAGCTGGCGGAAGCCAAAGCGATAAAGTAACTAGTGTCCTTGAAAATGAAAATCGTATGTCAAAAACATTTTATGCATTCATACTGGTCCAAAGCATTACACTCTATACAATCATTTCTGAGACATTATGGGGACTCAATCCTCGATAACTTGATGCGATGGTCTATACAAAAGTACAAAAGCAGTAGGGAGGCAATTGGAAACAAAAACACCCCAAGCCATGGCATGGCGTCTCGGAACCTCACGGTGAGGCACATAAATTTGGTGACAAAGCGGGGACCAATCACGCTCCTAGCTCGATGCAGTTCTTTGAGAACCTACATATATATATAAGCGGTGAGCTAAAGCCCGGTGAATAACATAACGTGTAAAGAGGTTATGAATGAATGTCCTTCTGATAATGAAATCAATTCATTATCTGATATTTCAATCTTCGATATTTGATCAATCAATACTTCAATCAATCGGTCATATGTGGTACATCCATTAGCCTATAAACAGTAGGTCCAAAGGAAGACATATGAACCAACAATAATGATGGCCATCAAGCGGTATGGTTTCACAAGGAAACCGGAGCTCTGTAACGATCAATAACGATGGGTGCTAAGGATGCCTGTCTGATTAATCTGGGACATACATTCATTCAATAAACAATATCGCTTCAATAAGCAGTTCAGTTCAGGAATCAAAATATGCCCATTTTGAGCATAGCTTTACACAATCTGTTACTGACGGTGATCGGCCTATCAGTAGCTAAGCGGCGTCCCCGTGAGCCAACCCTAAACAGTAACAAATAGAACACACACTAAGTTTACAGCCGAAAGGATGATAATTAAATCCCTAAATCTCCTCGGTGTGGTTCTATGTCTAAATCCTCATTAAGATGCCTTAAACTAGGCCTAAGAATGCCTAGGATGGGATGAGGATGCAAAAATGTGCACAGTATACAATTTCAGAAATTTTCAAAAAACAGAGTCCCGCTCGAGCGTAATTTCCTCCGCTCGAGCGGTCTGCAAAATATACTGGATGGTCGAAAAACCCGCTCGAGCGTGAATTTATCCTCGGCGCCTTTATAAAGTATGCAACAATTCTTGAGTCACGATTTCTCGCTCGGCCTTGAATACCTCGCTCGGCGGACAACAATCTGGAAAATCGATTGTGTTACGAATTCAAAACCAAGGTTTCAACCTCCAAAATCGATCATCTTGGGCCCATTTTCTGGAAAACTCATAAAAACACATAATATAACATGTTTCAAACCTCAATTTAAGAAATCAAGGCCCAAGGGTGTTTAATTCAAACCCAATTTCAAACCAATTCCAAGAATCATGCTCAATCAAGACATGCATGAGTTTCAAACCAATTTCAATCTTCAAATCCTGCTCTCAAGAGCTCATTAGTTGGAAAACAAAGTGAAAACATGGACTAAAGCTTAGACATGAACATGCATGTACAATCAACCATGAATTCAACTCCAAATTCACTAATCTCTACATGCATGCAACAATGGAGCTCCAATTCAACATTCTTGAACTTCAAACATGGCAACGATGCATGAAACATGCAAGATGGAGCTTAAAGATGACAAGATGACAATGAATTCCTTACCTAGAGTGTTAATTTCAAGTCTAGCAAGCTAAATTTGACAATCAACCTTCAAGTCTTCAAGCAATTCACAACAATGGCAATGTGAGCTCAAGTCTCTCTCTAAACTCTCTCCTCACTCTATTCTTCTTGTTTGGTGGGTTAGGAAGAAAAGAAATGGCTGAGCATAGAGTGTTAGATCAAGTGTATGAGGCTCACTATAATTAGTAAACAAATAGTAAACAAAGGCTCTACTCAAGGGCAATATAGTAAATAAGCCTAAGTTCTCAATTAGCTCAATTCAATCTAAATTATCATTCCTAATCAATTTTCAGATAAATATACCATTAAATCACAAATATTCTCGATTATAAAACACTAAGCGGTTCCTAAATCGGCCGATAAGGCCTTCAATTAACAGTTTAAACACATAACTCAAACAGATAATCATTCAAGCAAACAGATACAATATGCAATATAATAGACAAACTTATTCAATTTCAGTTTCAGTTCCATTCAGTCTGTTCAGTAGTTCATCCAGTTCACTTATCAGTCATTATCAGTTCGGTTTAGCATTAATCAGTACATAATTCAGTGGTTATCCGGTAATCAGTACGAGGGTTGTTACAGGAGTATTTTGTGGGCCAAAGACCTGCCGCCCGAATGATTACCACAAATGCCCTCATGGATTTCTTGCATTACATAGGTTGCTTGAGTTGAGTTGAGGCATCGCAGATATGGTCGTAAAAAACCACGTTTATACAAGACGCCATCGACCAGGATGTAGTTAGACGATCGAGCCCTAACCTTGGCGGCCTGCTGTTGGTCATCTGGGAGTTCGCTTGTTGTCAAAAATTGGATGATGTCGGATGCCCAGGAAATAGGTTCATGTTGACGGAATTGCACCTCGTGCGGGTCGAATTGAGATGGTTGGATGGTCGAGTATTCAAAGGCGGACTCCGTGGCTAAAGTCGGACTGATCTACAGAGGCCAACTGAGCCATCCCATCTGCTTTGGAGTTTTCCACGCGGGGAATGGGCTTGATCTGGAAAGTGTTGAAAAAGCGAACGAGGGGGAGCGCCATGTCCCTGTAAGCCCACATTGTGTCATTCTTGGCATCGAATTCCCATGTCGGAAGCGATGAGTTGGGAGTCACTGAACACTCGGAGGTGGCTGACACCAATATCCTTGGCCAGGCGGAGTCCTGCTATCAATGCTTCATATTCGGCCTCATTGTTGCTGGCCTCAAAAAAGAGACGGAGAGCGCATTTGAAATAACCACCTTCAGGGGAAGTGATGATGAGGCCAGCCCCACTACCTTCCCTCTGGGATGACCCGTCGACGTTGAGAATCCAAGAATGGGGGTCTTCTGGTTCGGTGAGAGTTGGTAGGGGTGGAGAGGTGGTGGTTGGGGTGGGGTTGGTGAATTCCAGGATGAAGTCGGCGATGGCCTGTCCCTTGATTGCTGTGCGAGGGCGGTAGGAGATGTCAAACTGGCTAAGTTCCACTGACCATTGCATAAGTCGGCCAAAGAGCTCTGGTTGTTGCATGACCTTCCTCAGGGGCTGGTCGGTGAGGACCACTATGGAATGGGCCTGGAAGTAAGGACGAAGTCGTCTGGAGGCGGTGACCAAGGCCAGGGACAACTTTTCTAGCGATTGGGTAATTTTGCTCCACTCCTTGAGCTCGTGATGTAGTAGACGGCCGTTGGGAGCCGTCTTCCTGATAAGAGCTGCAGCGGTGGTCGATCTTGCTAAATAGAGGAAGAGGGGCTCGCCGTAATTGCTTAATGAAAGAAGGGGATTAGCCATGCATTGCTTTAACTTTGAAAAACCTTTTAGGATTCAATTTGTCCATTCAAAAGTTCTTTGAAGAACTTTGAAAAATGGTAGGCACTTATCATTCTTGTGAAATGAAGCGGTTGAGGGCCGCCACTCTGCGTGAGTCTTTGAACTTCTTTGAGTTTAGGTATTTGCATCTCAATCGGGGCCTTGATCTTTTCGGGTTGGCCTCAATGCGCGTTGGTGACCATAAACCCCATGAACTTTCCAGATCCTTCGCCAAAAGCGCACTTCTCTGGGTTGAGCTTTATCTGATACTTGCGAAGGGTAGCAAAGGCCTCTCGTAAGTCGGTCAGATGGTCAGTGGAGAGTTTGCTCTTGACTAGCATGTCGTCCACATACACTTCCATGTTCCGACCGATTTGATGGGGGAAAACGGCATTGACTACCCGTTGGTAAGTGGCTGACATTCTTTAGTCCGAACGGCATTACACAGTAGTGGTATGTATCTCGGTCGGTGATGAAGGATGTGTGTTCCCGATCGGTTGAGTGCATCATGATTTGGTTGTACCCGGAGAAAGCATCCATGAAGTTGAGCATCTGGTGACCGGCCGTGGCGTTGACTAGCAGATCTATGCGGGGGAGTGGATAGCTATCCTTGGGGCAAGCTCGGTTCTGGTCAGAGTAATCGACGCAGAGTCGCCACTTGCCATTGTTCTTGCGGACCAGAACTACATTGGACAGCCACTTAGAATAGTCCACATTTCGGATGAACTGAGCCTCAAGGAGTTTGTCAACTTCTGCGGCTATGAGATTATTAGCGCTGGGGGAAAAATACCGCTTTTTATGCATGAAGGTCGAAATGAGGTTCGATCTTTGGCGATGAGTTATGAGGATGGGGTCAATGCAGCATGTCCGAATGGGTCCAAGCAAAGACATCATTGTGTTGGTCAAAAAGGCGAAGATCGGATTCGCTTGGGGGGTAGTTGGTGCCGATCTTAGCGATTTTCAATAGGTTGGTGGGTCAATAGGGACCTCAACGAGCTCCTCCATCGTTCTCCTCGACCACCGGCTCGTCATCCGGACGTCAAGTCCTTCGATGATCATTGCCTTCTTCAGCTTGACTTCTTTAAGTGAAGCAACATAACACTCCCTGGCCACGGTCTGCCATCCTCTGACTGTTCCGACCCCGAGATCGGTGGAAAACTTGAGGGCAAGATGATAGGTGGATGTGATGGCTTGGAAGCGTTTAGGGTGTGCGGCCAAGGATGATGTTGTGGCGGATGGGCAATCGACCACAAGGAAGGTGAGCAACTTCGTGGCCTGTCGTGGGTATTCGCCGATGGTGATGGGAAGGTCAATGGAATCAATGGAGGTCACACGGTCGCCAGTGAAGTCGACCAGGGGGGTTTGGAGTAGAGACAAGCTTTCCTCCCAAATCTTGAGCTGGCGGAAGCAGTTGAGGAAGATGATGTTTGAAGAGCTGCCGTTGTCGATGAGAACTCGTTTGACCTTGTAATTGGAGAGGATGGCCGAAATGACAAGGGGGTCATCATGTGGGTAACAGATGCCTGTACAGTCGGCGTCCGTAAAGGTGATGGGCTCTGTCCATTGTTTGAAATTGTTTGGAAGGTCGGTCTGATGGCAGGCCTTGTCTAACCTTCAGTATTTTCTCGATTCGCCTCTGGCCGAACATGATGGTCCCCCATAGGCAAGTCCACCTGAAATAACTCTGATTTTACCAACAAAGTGGTGGGTTACCTTGTGGCGGGCTGTTGTGAAGTCGATCATGGCCTTGATTTGATTAGTGGCGCCGTGGTAGGGTGTGCCGGCGATTGTCTCTGTGGGGTTCGGTTCTTTGCCTTTGCTGAGGGCGGGTGTTGGTGAACCGGCTTAGGCGCCCTTGGCGAATGAGAGTCTCCACCTGATCCTTGAGGTTGATCTGATCATCAGTGTTATAGCCATAGTCTGATAAAGCAAAGATATTTGGGTAGTCTTCCGGTTGGAAGGGTTCCATGAGGAGGCCATTTGAGAGGGTAGTCCCGTTGGATCTGATTGAGGACATGTTCCATGGGAGAATTGAGAGGTGTATATCACTCGAACCGACCGGGCGGTCGGACTGGTGTCGTCCGGTCTGCACGAGGGGGTCGGTCTGTATAGTGGGGTGTTTGGCTATGATACTGGGCGTTTTTGGGTTCTGAGTCTTTTTTCTTTTCTCTTGGGGTCGGGTTTTTAGCTGTTGGATCCTGCCGAGCGGCTAGTGAGTCCTCGGTATTCATGTATTTTTGGGCTTTGGAGAGTAGGACTGTCATTGAGGTTAGGGGGTTTTTAGAGATGGAGAAAAGGAAATCAGACGATCGCATGATCGCCATGAAAAGTAAGATGACCTTGTCGTCATTTTACGCAACTTCTGAGGCGGTGTTGAAGCAAATGTGGCTCTGTGATGATTCCCCGATCGGCGAATATTAAGGAGTTGGGTGGCCGGGCGTCGCTGACGCTGGGCTCCGATAAAATGGCTCAGGAAAGAGTCACTGAAATGTTGGAAGATGGAGACAGAGTCTGGTGGTAGCTGGCTAAACCACAGCCGAGCTGACTCCTTCAGAGTCACGGGAAAGGCCCGGCACATGATTTCGTCCATGAAGGCATGGAGGATCATGAGGGTGCGGTAGATCTCCAGGTGGTCGACGGGGTCGGTCGTTCCGTCGAAGGAGTCGATGATGGGCATTTTGAATTTGGCGGGAAGGGGTTTGTCTCGGATGGAGGCGACAAATGGTGAGTTTGCCGTAGTGGAAGGCTTATGCTGGATATTCTGCATAACCCCTTGGAGCTGAAGCTTCATGGCTCGGAGTTCAGCGTCCCAAAGGGGAATGTTGTCGCCACCTGAGGGAGGTAGGTGTTGGACGCTGCTGGCTTCTCCCTCAGGAGGTGGTGTTACGACTGACAGACGTGGGAGGTAGAGGTGGTGGATTTACGTGTGGGTTAGGAGGTTGTAAAACTCCCGAGTTATGTGGATTGGGTTGTGGGACAGTATGGCTTGGAGTTTGTTCTGGATGGGGTGGAATATCTGGAGGTGGCGGTGGAGGAATTGGGAGGTTTCTCTGGAGCAGAGCATTTATTAAGGCCTGGTTTTGCTCGGCCATGCGGTTGATGCTGTTGGTAAGTTCGATGAAGTATTATGGTGGGTTGTTTGGATTGGGAGGGTCGGTTTGATGATCGGTAGTATTATGGTGGGAAGCCATGGATCTAGTCGTGACCATACACTTGACGGTGAGGTGAAAAGGTTCTTTGGAGCAGGTCTCCGTGGCGATGAACACAACTGGCGCACGGACAAACCAAGGTGCCCACAGACGGCGCCAACTGATGATACTGTTTGTTCTCGGTAGATGGGCTGGACCGATCCAAGCTCCTCGAGCCCACGTCTGGGCGGAGCTGCTAGATGACACAAGCAAGTTCGATGGGAAGCGGGTAGTCCTGGCGAACCCTCCGACGAGCAAGTTAGCAAGTAAAAAAGGAGATGAAGTATGTAGAGAGAGAGTGGAGATAGAAAAGATTAACTTTCTTCTTGTCTTCGATGCGTGCTTATATCCTTTGGTAATCATTTCACTGTCCCTTCCGACGTGCCCGTCTCGCCTCCAGCCTGTGCTGTAGCTTATCTTGTTCAAGGTAAGGGGCGCCGTTCCGGCTGAGGGGTGTTGTCACAATAAATGCTGTGATGGGCTGCATTAATGGTGATGTGTTGTGGCAATAACTTTGCAGATCTTTATCTGCTGATGTGGCCTGTCCTGCACCTGCCATATGTCCGAATGCCATTGGCCCTTCATGTCCAGTTGGCCTCCAGCTGTCATGGACTTTACCAACCGGATTATGCAATGGGATCCAAATGGCGGGCTTGGGTTTGTTCGTTGTGGGCTGTGGCCTTTATGGGCCTAGCCATGTCAACAACTATCACCATCAACCACATCAATCATTCTACTGTTACTGCTATGACCATCCTACGACCACTACCACCACTACGTATTACCATCGCCTACCAACATCACTATTCTATTATTGTCATTATCACTACAACTATTATACCCTACTACCATAACCACCTCTACCATCCTATTATTATTACTATAACCATCTTACCACCACTTCCATAAACACCACTACCCTGCTATTGTTGTCATTCTACTAGCAACATGCCACCACTACATAATACCAAATTAAAACCACCACTCGTGCCTCTATTTCCATCACAAGTATTACTTCCACAACCATCAAAATTATCATAATCTAGATAATTTTAGTTGTTACTAGTTTGATAAATAATTTTTTTTTTATTTCATTCGTTTAATATGTAGAAATCAAGTCATACATGTAGGAGAGAAGTAAGTCATGGCTCAAATGAGTAGTAGTTGATGGTAAAAGTTTGGGATTTGATTTTTTATTATTTAAAATATATAAAAGAAATACTTTAAGAAGTATTTTAAATTAAAAATGTGTAGATTATCATTTTAGATTTGATTCACAAATTTTAGGTCATGCTTGGCTCCATAGGTGGGGAATTGGATTAGTAGTCCTCTAGGTCTTACATAATTCATATTTGATTGATAAAAATGGAAGGGAATTAGTAGTCCATGAGACTATGAATACTATACACTCAATCCAAAAAATAAAATAAAATGGGACTATGAATACCTCACATAGTGAGATTAACTTTTCCATAGGAGAGGTGGAATTACAAATCCAATCCTATGAGATTGGGTGTGAAAAGACAATTTTGTTATTACAACACAAAAATAACAAAGCTAATTTTTATACAAATTGAAGGTGTTTATGTAATTTTATAGATTTAATCCTAACAAATTATTACAACAACATTAGTATACAAACAAACATATTTATCATACATCTCTAAACTAATATCATCATATTAACATAATCCGCCGAGCAAACGAGATCTGAAATTTAGAACAGTTTTCTATGTATTTTTCTTAGTACAAATATTGCTAAAGTGGGGGTAAAATGTAATACAATAACTTCCATTAACATCTATTTAAAACTTTGTGTTGTTTTGAAAAGTATGTTAAAAACTAGTTTTTTGAATTTTTTTTTTAAACGTATAAAAAAATAGAGAGATGATATGACCAAAAAATAAAACTAAAAAACAGTCCAAAAAAATAAAGAAGCCAAAGTTGCCAAATTGGGCCTTTGATAGGGGTGGTTTTTGTTATTTTAGAAATGTAAAGGACATTAGCTGTAATTTGAAAAGCCACAAGGGTCTGGATTTAATTTTACAATTTTCTTCCCTCTCCAGAAAAGTAAACGAGGGAGAAGCACACAAGAAGAGATTTCAATCTCTCTCTTAAATTTTTCTTCCTCTTTCATTCACTAGTTTTTTGAGCCGTGGACTCGAGCAATTGTTCATCTTCTAGTTTCCCGAAGCTTAAATCTGTTTGTTATTTCAGTCTTTTCGCCCAAAAATGGAAAT
Organism: Camellia lanceoleosa; assembly: GCA_025200525.1. Classification (NCBI taxonomy): domain Eukaryota; kingdom Viridiplantae; phylum Streptophyta; class Magnoliopsida; order Ericales; family Theaceae; genus Camellia; species Camellia lanceoleosa. The sequence goes on along the minus strand of CM045759.1, from coordinate 69,265,126 downwards.
TTTCTGGTAATTATCAAGTGACAGTTGAACAGCAAAGAACTAGTTTCACTTTCATGAGTCTCTGATGTCCTTAAAGCTCGAGAATTTCGGTGAAACATCTCATTCTGTGTCCTATTTCATTTCCACAGAGAAGATTAAATTCAAAATTTTTAACCGTTGAGTTGCACTGTTTTCGCCGGTGGCCAGTTTTCCCGTAGCATCGGCGACTAGTATTTCAGATCCTTCGTCGTTCTCTGAGCTCAGAGATGATTTTGAGTTATGGGTTTTGCTAATTAGCTTGTTTTTTAATCTGGGTTCGGGTCAGAACTTGATTACAGGCTGGTTGGTAGGTGGGAAAATAGAAAAAAGCAAGGTTGACTGGTGGATAGACAGATAGAAAGAGCTCAATGAGTCGAAACCCAACATTCCTCAACTTTTTGAATATAAATTAGTACCAATTTCATCATCCATGAATGACTCCACAGTTTCAGGGAATCAAATTGTCCCTCCAAAACCAGAAAAGAAGAAGCGAAATCTCCCCGGAATGCCAGGTAAAAAAAATCATTGATTGATTATAAGTATTTTTTTTTTGTTTCCTTCAATTGAATTTATATATGATTTTTTTTAATATATAATTTTCATTTTCAGATCCAGATTCTGAGGTGATTGCTCTGTCTCCGAAGAGTTTACTAGCTACCAATCGATTCGTATGTGAAATCTGCAGCAAAGGGTTTCAGAGAGACCAGAATTTACAGCTCCATAGGAGAGGACACAATCTTCCATGGAAGCTTCGTCAGAAATCAAGCAAAGAGGTTAGAAAGCGAGTCTACGTGTGTCCCGAGACATCCTGTGTTCACCACGATCCTTCGCGAGCACTCGGCGATCTCACGGGGATTAAAAAGCATTTCTGCAGAAAACATGGCGAGAAGAAATGGAAATGTGATAAGTGTTCAAAGAAATACGCGGTTCAGTCTGATTGGAAGGCTCATTCGAAGGTTTGTGGAACCAAAGAGTACAAATGCGATTGTGGGACTCTGTTTTCAAGGTGGTGGTTGTTGAATTGAATCCTCTGTTTTTTTTTTTGTTTCCTCTGTTTTCAGTGTTTTGGGTTTTCTGAAATTGCTTCTGTTTTGGTTGTTTTGAAGGAGGGATAGCTTTATCACACACAGAGCTTTCTGTGATGCCTTAGCTGAGGAGAGTACTAAAGCAGGGGCACCTCATGAGGACTCGAAAATTGATACTGTTGCTTCATCGCCACCATCGCTACAACCAACAGCTGAGATATCCTCTGTTTTGCCCATTCAAAATTCAGGTATTTGCGGCAATATTTTTGGAAATTTTGCTATTTTTAGTTTGGGTTTTGTCTGATGCGTTTTAGCTGAATAAAGAAACAAAAAACTTAACTTTGGAGTAAGTTGTTTTTTGTCATTTACTGATCTTTGTTCTGTTCTGTTTATCCATAAGACTACACTGATCTGAGATTTTGTAAGACATGAACTAGAAAACAAGAAATACAAGTTTTTTTAGCGGAGAGCTAATGCAAATAGATTCGAAAGCTAAAAAAGAGAGTGAAGTGGATATTGTGAAAGGAGACTATTATTGATTCTCTTTTTACCTCAAATATTGTTCTTTAATGAGAAAAGCCCAACTTTTCTATGAATAATGTCTCTTGAGTGAAGTGGATTATTATTGATTCTCTCTTTACCTCAAATATTGTTCTTTAATTTCTATAGGTATTATATAATTGATCCTTCTCTATTTATTTTGCTTTTGAATGTTTCTATTTTTCCAGAGTTGCGAAAAAATGCAAATCTGACCCAGATCTTAGATGATGCACCGGTAAGCTGTGGCAATACTAGCAGCTCGAGCAGCAATGGAAGTACAAGCAGTAGTGTATTTGGTAGCTTGTTTGCATCTTCAACAAATTTACAACCTCAACCAGCTGGATTTACCAACTTAATCCGATCCATGTCTCATCCTGAACGAGTACCTGACCTCACACGATCTTCATCCACTGAACCTGTTTCTCTGTGTCTCAACACCAATCATGGGTCTTCAATTTTTGGCACTGCAGGGCAAGAACTCAAGCAGTATGCTCCACTACCCCACCCAGCGATGTCTGCGACAGCATTGCTGAAAGCTGCCCAGATGGGGGCAGCTGTAACAAATTCATCGTCGCTGAGAGGGTTTGGGATTGCTTCATCGACCTCTTCGGGAGAGCAGGACTGGGATCGGGGGCAGATTCAGCCAGAGAGTGGCTCTGATTGGAAGGAATTGATGTTGGGGACCCAATCTGTGTTTGGTCGCAAGCAAACGATCCTTGATCTTCTTGGGTTGGGGATGGCTGCCGGTAGCAGCCCCACTAGTGGGCTATCGGCCCTAATGACCTCCATTGGTGGCGGCGGCTTTGATATGGCCACCGCAACAGAAGCAACATATGGTGGTGGAGAATTCAGCGGCAAAGACATGGAAAGAAGCTCATGACAAATTGATGCTGCAGATGTAAGATATGTAATATTTATGACCAGTAATGCCCTTATGGAGGCAAGCATTAAACCAGAGGCAGTAATATAGGCCCATGGTTCGGAATCCTTCCTATTGTGTAATGAGGATATGGCTGTATTTTGTCTAGACGGCAGGCGAGGCGGGGGCAGAGAGAGAAGAAAGAAATGAGTGGAAAGCAGTGAATTATTGTGAATGTGTGAGATTGTAAAGCTAGAAAATGTAACAAGAAGAATCTGTATATGGCAAGTGGATCTGGATATGTCTACCAAAGACGGAGGAGGAAGGGATGAATTTATGCTATTCGAATTGAAGCCTTTTGGTTTAGAAAATAGAAGGGTTTTAGTTGAATTTCCCATAGGATGAGGATGAAGTGGATTTTGGGTCGATGATAGAAGGAAAACATCTTGAATTTTGGTTTTTTGTTCAGCTTAGGTACACTGGAACCAGTTAGCCTCAAACCAACTTGATTATTATGAATAAATTTGTAATTTGGACCACAATAATATATATGTTTGTGTTTTGTTTATATCTTTGTCGTGAAATACTAGAATAATGGTGGGTTGGTATCTAGTCAACTTTCCAGATAAATGACTCTGTATTGCATTCAGATTCTCCTTGGGAAGGAAAGTCCAGGGAATATTTCGTTTGGTTTGAATTTTTCAAAAATTTTTGAGAAAATTTCTCTACAAATAAATTTTCAAAAAAATTCAAACTAAATAAGTTTTCTTAAAATTTTTTTCTAAAACTTGTAAACCAAACAAGTTTTCTAAACAAATCTCTCTCTCATACACATCAAATCAATCACTTTTTTTAAAACTCTCTCTCAAAATAATTTTTCAAAACATCTTTCCAAAAAAATCAAATCAAATAACTTTTCGTACTTTTTATCTCCCAAACTCATCTCCCAAATTCAAACCAAACATAGTTTCCAGAAAATGATAACGAAATTTTGATATATTTAAATTTCCTATAAAAAATGTTAGAAGTCTCAATTTTATTTTACAGTAATGTTAGGTATCATGAAAAACATTTCATGAAAATAATCATGAAAATTTTGTAACTCTTAGATTACACTTAGAATAAAACACCACACACTAATCAAAGTAATTTAAGGACCATAAATTTTTCATGATCATTTTCATGAAATTTTTTTTATAATCTTTGATATTTGGTTGAGTAAACGTGAAATGGGTTGGACGATCCAGCACTCTCCAAAGGTATGATAACAGAAAATCGATGGAGAATGGTGAACCCTCCGGGAGAGTAGAGAGATGTAGAGAGAGAGAGAGTGATGAAGAACTTAACCTTCTTCTTGTCTTTGAGCTTTGCTTAATTATTTCGTTGTAGTTGTGGTAATGTATTCCCAAGAAAGCGGTGATGTTCGCCTTGTTCAGGCGCCAAGGTAGAAAATTCATAATAGGGTTATTGCATTAATGGGTTTTATGATAACTGGAATTTGAAACAGATGTGTATCACATGGTTCCCATAACATTTCTGCTTTTTACGGTTAGTCAATTTATTGTGATGGGATCGTGTTATAATTTACATGGTGGGCTTGGTTATAATTAGTTATCACCATTATTGCTCACCATTAATGCAATCATTTATTGCATGAATATCCTTATAACTTCCTCAACAAGACGACCGCAAGACAAGCTTTTCAAGAAGGTCGAATAAGACAATAACATGATTACCAAAGGATATAAGCAAAGCTCAAAGACAAGAAGAAGTTAAGTTCTTCATCCCTCTCTCTACATCCCGTCCTGTCACTTTTCTAATTCATACACCTGAGGGTTCGGCCCGTGCTACTCGATGGACTTGCTTGCATATATTCAAGGCTTGAGGAGCTTGGATCGGTCCAACCCATTCACGAGGACTCACTGTATTATCAATCTTTAATTTTTATTTTTTTTTTATTAAACATTAATATGAGTGTGTATCCACACTCTCATAAATGTTTGATAAGAAAATTGATGGAAAATTTTTTATCCGTCATTTTGTACTGTGATGTAAAGTTTGAGTGAATCTCAATCATTGACTTCACACTATGGTATTTTTTTTTTTTTTTTTTGTGGTAATGATTCCCAAGAGAGAACGGTAATGTTCATCATGTATAAGACAACAAGCTAGAAAATTTATAAGACAGGGTTATTTTAAAGGGGAATTTTATAATACACTATTTGAAAAAAAGTGTATACTGGTTATAACATTTCTGACTTTTGATTATAATTTATTGTGATATTTGTTATAATTTATTATAGTGTTGGTTATAATTAGTTATAAACTATTGTATTATTATTTTAGTTGTGAATATTTTATAACTTGTATATAATATACACATTTTTAAGAAGTGTATATAGTAACATTATCCTATTTTAGATAGTCATCAAAAATAAAAAAGAGAGTATAAGTTGGGTTTTTAGCCCAAATGTTTATATTGACTTTTTCCATAATTTCATAACAAAAGTGTGGCATGTTTGGGAAGTGGCTAAAATAGCCAAAAAGTCAAAAAGCCAACTAAAACACATCACATCACCTCTCTACTTTTCTGCACACCTTTTCGTAAAAAGTCAAAAAGTTACTAAAATAGCATATTCCCAAACCAAGCCTAAGACTAAGTTTGGCATATTTAAAATAAGGAAAATGAAAAATTCCCCTAAAAAAACTCCCCCTAATCCCCCTAATTTTTATTTTTGGCAAATTTTTTTTTTTTCTGTTTTCTTTTTTTTTTTTTTTTTTTACTTAAAATGAAAAATCGGGAGATTCGGGGCTCTCCCTTTCGGGGGATGAATCAAAGCCCATAAAATAATTCATCTTTTTATTTTTTTTTCATCACATCACCTCTCTACTTTTCTGCACATCTTTTCATAAAAATATAAAAAGTATACTTATTTAGGTCATTCCAAACAACCTCTAAATGAATATTAGTCAACTCATTTATATAATAAAAAAATTGTATTAAAATATTAATTGTATACCATTTATAAACAAAAACTTAAAGCAAATTATCAAACAAAACAAACCCAAAACCTTGGAATAGCTACTGGATTTGGACTTTGGAACTGAAAACTTGTAGATGGCTATGATACAATGACATGGGGTGCCACTGGTGGGTATGGTGAGATTAGGATTAAAAGGACTCCCACGTGATTACAGGGAAGCTATCCTTTTTAAAGATTCTTTTGCAAAGGGAATAATTCTTAAGGATTTGTTTGGGAAGTTGGATTGATTTTTTAGTTTTTTAAGTTAAGAAAGTTTGTTTGGATTAGTTTTTTTAACTTTTTTTTTTATTTAAATTTTATAAGAAAAAAAGTAAAATAATTATGATTTGAATATGATATTTTATCTTATTGACTTTTTAATCTATTTTATCTTTTTATAACTAATTTAGCCAAAAAAACCAACCCAATCCAATTGTCAAATGACACCTCAACTCAATAGTAGTTTTTTTAATGGGTTGGAATTGTCTCAAGTTTAAATTTGAATTTAATTATTATGTTTGGATTCGTGAGATCTATTACAAGTCCCGTTTTGATTATTTAAATTATTCATTTTGTAAGATCTTTCATTTACATCATTCGTAAAAAAAATTAGATCGATACAATAATTACTATTTTTTTCATTTTATCGTTGAAATATATTATCATTCCTAATGTTTCTTCCTCTTTTTACACCTCTCTATTATTTTAAGGAAAATGCCCCGGAACCCCAGTTTAGAGCAACCCACAGCACCCCCAGTTGCTCGTCGGAGTCAAGGTTACGTGATATGCACGTGTGTCAATTATTCCACAATTGAGAATTCAAATTTCTTCCCCAAACATAGATAGATCTCTCTTCCTCTGTAACCTTGACTCCGACGATCAAGAGGGCAACACAACTCATTCCATTCACCCCGAGCGACAGACTCTGTCCTTCCCTCGACTCTGACACCGGATTCCCGACCCTCTCTGTCTTTGTTTCCCTCTCATCTGACCAAGTACGATTAAGAGGTAAACCTCCCGACTCCCGACTCAGACTCTCTCTTTTCCTCTACGAAGTACGATTAAGACATATAGCTACTTATATAAAACTGTCTGCGTGCGTGCATGCGTGTATATTTTTGTGTCTATGTATTTAGGGCTCTGTGTATATATCTATGTGTATAAATGTATCTGCGTATGTTGAGTAAGAATTTTGGCTGAATGTTTGGATTTAGGGATGTTGATTTGGGAATTGAGTTTGGGCTTTTGAAATGCTTAGCAAATTGGCCTTTGATTTGAAGTTTGACCTTGCCTATGACCTGCTCGATGAAATTCCTCAAACAAAATGGCCTTTTGATTTGGATTACAGTTTTAAATTTTTTTATAGGTTGTGAAAAACCAATCCAAATCTGTTATTGGTGTAGAGATTAGTTTTTCATTTTTGGCATTGTCATTTTTGGCATTAGGTTGTAATTTAAGAGGTCATTTATTCAGAAGAGATTAATCTGTTATCTCATGCCAAGAAGCTAAATGTGTTATTGGTGTATAGATTAGTTTTTCATTTTTGGCATTGTCATTTTTGGCATTAGGTTGTAATTTAAGAGGGCATTTATTCATAAGAGATTAATCTGTTATCGCATGCCAAGAAGCTGAACTGTTATGTCATGCCAAGAAGCTGAAAACCAATCCAATCCAAATTGAAGAGATTAGTTTTTCAAAAGCAATGCAATATTCCACACCTATTATCAATGGACACATGTTATGCTATATTTTAAAACACAAAGAGTGATAGATCTCATTACATGAACTAATAATTGTTAAGTTGTGGCACCAAGATTAAAATGAAGTGAATTTGGGTTTGGAAGGATTAACCACCCCGAAGAATTTATACTACATAGTCTACTATGATGTATACTACATATGGCAAGAAAGAAACTAAAGAAAGAATTTATACTACATGGTCTACTATGATGTATACTACATATGGCAAGAAAGAAACTAAAGAATTTTTAGTCTGATCTGATTTTGGTAATGAACTCTAGCCACTTTTGTCTATACTATGATTGGTCTACCATGATGTATACTAATCTGATTTTGGTAATGAACTCTCACTTACCATACAAAAAACACTTAGTTCTAAAGCAAAGGTTCCACTTGGAAATAGCATCATTAGTACTAATAAACACCTCTAGCCACTTTTGTCTGTTTTCAAGTAGATAGCACAAACAGTCTTGGAAAACACTCCCTCAAAGTTGAACTGAAAATATGGGCAACCTTTAGTTACATAGCAATAACAGTATTATAGCAAGTTCTTTTATCAGTTCCTACCATCATTCCTTTTATCAATTCCTTTTATCATCATTCTTTTTATCAGTTCCCAAAATCAACAGGTTCCTTTTATCAGTTCCCTTACAAGCCTCCAAGGCTTGCTGAAATTGCACTATGAATAACTTAGGCACTGAAATTGCACTGTGAAATTGCCTTGTACTGTGAAATTGCACTGAAATTGCTATTCACATAGACTTGCACTGTGAATAACTTAAGCTTGCCTTGTAGTTTACTTAACTTACTTAACCAGTCAAATAAATAACTTGAAGTAGTTTACTTAACTTACTATAATAATTTATTAACCTTCATAACTTGCTATTTCTCCGTTTTTGCAGATGTCAAGTTCAAGTGTCAATGGCAGTAGCTTAGATCGGTTGACATATGTCAACAAAAATTGTCGTAGATGTAATAAAAAGGCTACTATTCAAATTTTTGAGATCGATTGAAACAAGAACAAGTTATTATACTCTTGTAATGATTGTGGTTGTTTTGGTAGATGGTGTTTGCCTACGAATTTAGAATATGAAGGTCATCAAATTCGAAGAGAAGACGTGCTAACTGTCGGCGAACAAGTTATGACCAAACAACTTCAAGCTATGACTGTACAACAAAGAGAGATGACGGAACAACTTCGAATTTAGAGCGCAAAGATGCAAAAGTTAATATATATATATTGTCCGTGCTGCTTGTAATTTATGCCTTAACACTTATGAAGATGTAATAACATAGATATACATTTATGTAAGTTGGAAGTAGAACTAGATGTAAATGTACAAGTTCAAGTAGAGTGAACACTTTTGTATGGTGTTGTGATGTTTTAGAGGAAATTATGTTTTGTTGTGTATTGAAACCTAATTACTGTACATGTACCTCTTTTGTGGTGAGTGCAATGGAAAATGACTTATTCAAACTTGTATACTTTTGTTGAATACAAGGCAACTATTGAATATACATTGTTCAATACAAAGAAACTTTTGAAAATACATTGTTGAATACATGGAAACTTTTGAATATACATTGTTGAATACATGGAAACTTTTGAATATACATTGTTGAATATAGGAAAACTATTGAATATACATTGTTGAATACAGGGGAACCATAGAATATATATTGTTGAATACATGAAAACTATTGAATATACATTGTTGAATTCAGAAACTATTGAATACACATTGTTGAATACTGAAGCCGCTCAATAAACATTGTTCAATCTGAGAAACTGTTAAATAGACATCTTCATTACATGACAAATAATAATTATAACACAACTTCATTAATAATTAGTACACAACATGTTTTACAAATCCATATATTGAATCTCAATAACAAAGTTGCAACATAAGTTACAATTTCAAAAACGAAGTTTCAAACTCAGATTAATAGACAACATAAGTTGCAATCTCAAAAACAAAGTTACAAACAACCATTGAATGAAAGTTCCTAGACACCCCAATCCATACTTGATCATTAATTTCTAATCTTCTCTTCACAAGAGTAAGAATTTTTTTATTCATTGCAAAATGACGTGAGTCGGTGGGAATCAAATCATGATTATGCCCAAGGTTAACTATGGTTAGTTTATATGTCCCATCCTTTTGTACACTACCTTGTACTCTTGCTTTGCAACCAATTTTTGGGACAAAGATGGATTCAGAGGGTTGACTTATGATTTCTTTTTTCTCTCCCATGCTTGAGAACATTCAATTGCAAAGTTTTTTAATTGCCCATCATCTCCAAAATGTTGTGCTTTATGAGCAATAGAAAATCCAACATGCTTAGCATATTTGCCATAAAATATGTACACCTTTTCCCTTGAGCTAAAACGCATACCCTTCTTAGGTTCTTCAACTTCTTCGCCCTCATTTATTGAAGGATTGTCACCAACATTTGAATCAACCTCCATTCTTTCACTCTGCGTAATCAAATAACAATTAAACAAATATCAGTTCCCTAACAATGCCCAAACAAAATACTGATTTGATTAAATAACAATTAAACAACCTCCATTCAGATTTTAGATTATGTGACTATCCCAAAATGACGAATTTCATATTTCAGATTAAACAACCTCCTCCAAAAAGACAAATTTCATATTTCAGATTACTCATATATATATGGAATTGATTTTTAGGAAATGTCCAAAATGACAAATTTCAGATTAGGGAAGTTAATGAGTCAAAAATTGTCACGACCCAAACCCGCCCCTATGGGTTTAGCACCATAACCGCCCGATGTCTGAGATTACGAAGGCACATGATAAAGATAAGATGTCTGATCTGGAAATGGCGGAAGCCAAAATAGTAATTAAAAGATGTCCAATGAGCTGTGACAGTCTGTATGCAAAAAGACTTTTTATAACATATGCACATTCAAAACAAAAACGGTATATACATACATCACTTACACGCATACAGGTTAGGGACCAAATCCCCACCATAACAGTATAGTACAAAAGATCACTCAGTCTATACATAACAGAGACAGTTAGGGTGAATCTGAGACACCCCAAGAACAGCCTTAGCTTGAATAGATCTAGAACCTTAAAGTGAGGCACAAAGGTTGGCTTGACAAAAGAGAGTTTGACTAAACGCTCCTAGCTTCGTTCCGGTGCCTGTACACCTACATATATATATGAGCAGTGAGCTAAAGCCCAGTAAATAACGTATGTGTAAAGAGGTTAAGAATGAATGTCTTTTCAGTATTCAAAACAGTCATTTATATCAGTATAACAGTTATTCAGTCATAGCAGTTATATGTAGTACATCCGATTAGCAAAGTAGTACATAAGTCTTAGCAGACCGAATAGTCAGTTGATGGCCATCATATCAGTAAACAGTAGTGGTTCCAAACATGGGAACCAGCAGAGATCTCTGTGATAGTAACAGTATAGTACAGTAATAGTAAGTTGCTATGGATGCCACGAATACAGTTCACAAATAGGACATCATTCATTCAGTAACAGTATCACTTCAGAAAACAGTACAGTTCAATTGTTCAGAAAATAGTCATTATAGAACATGTCTTTATAACATTGTTACTTATAGAGTTCTGGGTTACAGATAAGCTAGAGCGTCTCTGGATGTCAACCCTACACAGTTATAGAGTGAACACACACTAAGCTACACAGTTGGGAAAAATAATATCTTAATCCCTAATTTGCCTCAGTGTGATTCTACATCAATATTCTCCTTAAGATGCCTTAAACATGCCCTAGGAATGCTTAGGATGGAAAGAGGATGTAAAGATGCACTTTTAAACACTTTACAAAATTTTCAAAAAACAGGGGTCACGCTCGAGCATGGCTTTCTACGCTTGAGCGGACATGCAAACAAAGGTTCCCCGCTCGAGCGTCATTTCCCTCGCTCGAGCGAACTGCAAAACATGGCAAAAGTACTGGATGCATGAAATTCATGTTCGACGGACGCTCAACCCCCGCTCGAGCATGTGACTCAGGTCTCCGCTCGAGCATGCATTTACCCGCTCGAGCGGACTGTAAAACAATGCAAAGTGCTGGGAGCACGTATTCTACGCTCGAGTTCCAATTTCCCCGCTCGAGCGTGAGTCCAAATTCTGGAAATTTCATATTTGAACCTTAAGCTCAAAACTAAGTTTTCATGCATCAAATTCGATCCTTTAGGGCCAATTTTCTGGAAAACACTTGTAAATTCATAGTATAACATGATTCAAAGCTCAATTTGTAAAATCAAGGCCCAAAGGTGAGTCAATTAAACCCAATTTCAAACCAAACTTCAAGAACATACTTCAAATGTAGCATGCATGTGTTCAATCAAATTCAAAGCTTCAATTACTTGCTCAAATGAGCTCAATTGCCTCAAAAACAAGATGAATTCATAGACTAAGCTCAAGATATGAACATGCATGTGGAATTTCATGAAGAATAACCTCAAAATGCAAGACCATGCACATGCATGCATGGATTAAGCTCCAATTCAACATTATTAGACTAAATCAAGACTCAATTCATGCATAAATCAAGAACCATGCAGGAACTAACTTGAATACATTAATGAGAGGTTGAATATCCTACCTTGAGTTTTTAATTACAAGTCTAGAAGCTCAATTTGCCAATTATCTTCCAAAATCCCTAAGCCTCCAAGCAAATCAAGATGAAACCAAGTTTTTCTCCTAGCTCTCTCTCTCTAGTCAGTTTGGTGCAAGCAAATGGCTGAAGAAGTGTTGATTCTAAGTCTCAAAATATGATATGGAGTGGGCCACTAAGTGGCAAGGTTGTAAATAAGGCCAACTATTGTAATTTATTAATATTTAATCTAATTTAATCATACCAAATCACATTTCAATTGAATATACCATAAAATCATATAAATCTTAATTAGTACAAAACGTCAATCAATTTTGATTCATTGCCGATAAGCCCTTCAATTTGCAGTTTAAAGCATAAAACATGGACAGATAATTTAACAGTCAATAGATAGAATTGCATTCGAACTAGCACAATCAATCAATCAGTTTAGTAATTCAGTCAGTCAGTCAATTAACATGCTTAATCTAATCAGTAGTGTTATCAGTAAACAGTGGTGAGGGTTGTCACAAAAATAAACTTCACAAATGGAACTGATTTTGAGAAATCAATTCTATGTATATAATCTGAAACTGATTTCGGCATCTATGAGAACTCCATATATGAGAATTCAAGTGATTTTAGAATATATATACAAACTAATTTTAAAGTGATTTTAGAATATTTGAGAATGAAAGTGAGAATTAAAGTGAGAATATATATATACAAACTCATTTTAAACTCCATATATGAGAATTAACACATATACAAACTCCATGTATGGAACTGATTTCAGAATATATACAAATTCCATATATGAGAATTAGCATATGTGAAGGCCATATGTGAACTCCATATATTCAAATTTCAGATTAGTTATATGTAAAGGCCCTATTCAAATTTCAGATTTGTTTTTTCACTTAACATGGAACTGATTTTTTTATAGGAAGTTAATGAAATTGATTTTTTACCTCATAAACTACCAATCCAGATTACGTGCAAGACAGAAACGCAGCCGAAGATAGAGAGCAACAGAGGAGCTGCGGACAGACGAGGGAGACACAGACACGCAGCCGAAGATTGATGAGAACGACGGATAGAGATACAACTGAAGATATAGAGCGACAGACAGAGGACAACTAGAGTTCCCAGCGAGCTATGGCCGTCGTCGACGGCGAAGAGCTACGGTGGAGGAGGAAGATGGTAGCGACAGGTGAGGACAGACGAAGGAAGATGGCGGAGACAGGTTTGGGAGGTTTTTGCTATATATTTTTCTTTTTTTTTTCCTCACAGCTGTGTATACACCCATACTCTACATCAGCTGCCACCTCATCTGCCACGTCACTGGGGGTTATGGAGGTCAACTTCTACTGGGGGTCTGTAGTGGGATTGTTATTTTAAATCTTAACTCTGCACCCAAAACTTCACTTCTACACAATTACGATTCACACCCACCACCGCCACCCCAACTATCCACAATTATGCGTATGCAAAAGAAAAAATAAATTTGGGATTTTTAAATCTTGAAGAAGAAAAAGATGAAGAAAAAGTATAAGGCAACGATAGTAAAAGGAAAGGGTTGGTGAGAATTTGAGAGTGTATTGTATGGAGGAATGGGAGGGATTGGACTACAGAATAGGTTGGGAGGGGGTGACAAGAAAAGGAGAAAATAGCCACTAGTGGATTAGCGATAATGGATGGATGGTGGTAGAGAAAGATTGAATAGGTAGAGAAATTTGAAAATTTAGAATTTAAGGAGTTTTTAATAATTTTATGGAGCGATAAAATTATTTGCACACATATTTTATCTCAGTATACATTATCTATGTCATTTGAATATCAATTTTTGAGTAAAAAAATAAATGTTCGAATATCAACTATTGAATAACAAAAATATTGTTCAATAATTGATATCCAAAACGTAACAGTTAACCATCTTGAACTATTATCTTGTTACATTTAACACACTCCGTTATAATTTTGTCCCGAGATTTAAACGGAATTATGACACGTGTGAAGAACATGACACATTTATTGATTTTTAAGACAATAATACCCTTGTATAGTAATCTCATATACATGGAGGTGTTTGGGAAGAAGCTTTTTTGACTAAAATAGCATTAAAAGACAAAATAGGGTATAATAGCCAATAAGATAAAATGTCACATCAAATTCATAATCATTTCACTTTTTCTCTTATAAACATCACATCTAACTACAAAAAAAATCCAATCATCTTTCTAAATATAAAAATTTTAGCCTACTAAAATAGTTAAAAACTAAAATTGCCTACTAAAATAGCAATTTCCCAAGCATTTACTTTGTCTCCATTATCTTAGTAGTAAAATGCAAACGAGATTACCAAATAATGACATTATTGTTTTAAAATTTTAATAAATATGTCATGTGCTTCACATTTGATATGATTTTGTATAAATTTCTAACAAAATTCTAACATAAAGAATTAATTGTAACAAAATAATACTTCAAATGGTTAATAATAATAGTTGAGTTTTGAAATACTAGCAAAAACATGCAAATAAGTATCATTCAGTGTGTTTGGTTTTAATTTTTTGAATTCAGTTTTCTGAAAATTGAGGTTTTTTAAGTATTTTTTTGTTTTTAATAAATATTTTAAAAATTTTAAGTATTTTTTTTACTTTTTTAGATGCACCTTACTTAGATGTATCTAAAAAGTAAAATATTAGTGAAAAAATATTTCAAAAATTAATAAATACATGAAAATACCAAAAACATACTGAATTTTCATATATATATATATATATATTTATATTTTTGATATTTAGTGAATTTTTTAAAGTTTTTTTTCATGAAAATTATACTTTTTAAGTATATTTATGTTAGATGTGTCTAAAAATTTTAAAAATTACTTAAAATATTAAAAAAATTCAATAAAAACAAAAAAAATACTAAAAATAAGAAAGTAAAATTTTTCAAAAAGTTTTTTAGAAAATGCAAACTAAGCAAAGGATTATAATTTACCCAAATAATTTTTGTTAAAATTTGGAGTAGAGCTAAAAAAGGCCCAGCCTCATAAAATTTCCCCAAAACAGTTTGTTTTGTAATTTAGCTTGAATAAAAGGACAGATAGATGCTATGTCTCGTGAGGGTGCCTCTATTTATACACTATTTTTCATTTCAAGACACATTATTAATTAGTTTAATTTTTATTACAATATTAACCTTATGTAAAATGACCATAAGGGACAAAGAGTTATGATACACACATTTTGTAAAATTACCATAAAGGATAATAATGAATATAATACATACCAAGTATCTCAAATGTTGTTTTCACCAACACAATATCATTGCCTTGACCTCTACTTCTACCCCGACCCCGACCTCGACCCCGACCCCGACCTCAACCTCGAACTCGGCCACAAGCAAGATTTGTTAATGCACGACGTCGTCTCTCTAAGGCAGTGGGTGGAATATACAAAGGGTCATCTATTTTTGAAAATGAAACAAAAAATCGTGAAAGATAAGTCTATTCAAAAGTACAAAGTCGGACTATTCAATTTTGTTCGACATTAAAATGTTGAACATATTGAATTTGTTCGACATAAACACTTTGGACAAAAATGTTAATGTTCGACAGACCAGTGTCGAATAGTTCGCAAAATCAAACTTCCATATACAATGTCATTGGTTCACAAAATCAAACATTTATATACAATATTCATGGTAATGGAAAAACGGACATAAAACCCTCAAATCTAAGCAAAATGAGAATTCTTACCTACTGTATCTCCAATGTGGAGTTGTTTCCACCGGCATGATGAAACAGAGAATGGAGAAGAATTGGTTTCACTACTGGTGTCTTTGATGAAACAGAGAATGGAGGGGAAGATTGTAGGTGAGGTGTGTGAGTGAGTAAGGGTAAAGATGGAAAATATTGGTGGAAGTGTATAAGGGTAAAGGTAAAAGATTATGATATGTATTGAACAAATTTTATATTTATCAAATTATTAAAGGGTGCCTGGAGTAATGGGGTGACTTAGGCCTCGTTTGGGAAGCGACCGGTTTAGCCAAAAAGTCAAAAAATTACTAAAAAAATTAAAAAACCAACAACTCATATTAAAAAGGCAAAGATTATATTTTCTCTCTACTTTTTGCACATCTTTTCGTAAAAAGTCAAAAAATTATCCGAAATATATTAATTTTTTTTACATCACATTTTAACTAAAAAATTAAAAAGTTACTAAAAAAAAATTTCTTTCTAAACGAGGCCTTAGTAGATGTAGTGTGTAAATGGAGGCAACCCTCGTCCAGTCGTTTGTTGGACGCTAAACTGCACGCAAAAACAAAGACTAAAGGCTTGTTTGGTAACGTTTACGTTTTCAGTTTATATTTATAAAAATTTTATAAACTGATTTTTGTTTATTTTTTGAAAAACATAAACTACAAACGCGTTTGGTTTAGACAAAATGTTTAAAAAAATTTTAAAATATAAAAAAAGAGTAAGAAATGGCAAGTGGTGGCGGGTGGTGGGTGGAGACGAGTGGTGGTGATGGAAGACGATGGTGGAAAATGATGGCGGGTGGTGGTGGCGGAAGACGGTGATGGAAAATGGTGGCAATTGGTGGGTGATGGTGGCAAAAGACGATGGTGGAAAGTGGTGGCAAGTGGCGGGTGGTTGCGGCGGAAGATGGTGGTGGAAAGTGATGATGGTGGTGGTGGCGGGTGATGGTGGTAGGTGGGTGGGTAACGGTGGCGGGTGGTGGATGGTAGTGAGTGGGTGGATGGTAGCGAGTGGGTGGTGGTGGTGGTGGCAGGTGGGAGGTGGGTGGCGAATGACGGGTGGTGGTGGATGGTGGCAGGTGGTGGTGGTAACGTGTAAGTGGCGAGTGGTGGTGGGTGACGGTGGCCGGTGGTGGGTGGTAGCGAGTGGGTGGTGGTGGCAGGTGTGTGGCGGATGGGTTGGAGGTGATGGTGGTGGCGGGTGGGTGGCGGTGGTGGCGGTGGTGGATGGTGGTGATAGGTGGGTGGTGAGTGGTGGTGGCGGGCGGTGGATGGTAGTGGCGGGTGGTGGCGAGTGGGTGGCAAGCGGGTGGTGGGTCGTGGTGGTGGCGGCGGCGGCGGCGGCGACGAGGGGTGGATGGTGATGGCGAGTGGGTGGCAGGTGGGTGGTGGTGGTGGCGGAAGACGGTGGTGGAAAATGATGGTGGGTGGTAGCTAGTGTTGGGTGGTAAAAAAAAAAAAATTTAAAACTCAAAACGTAAACTCATTTTTTGTATTTTTATTTTTTGACCAAATTTATAAATTGAGACTATTAATTTATAAATAAAAAATTTATCAAATAAGTTTTTATTTGAATTTTTAAAATTTTTATAAATATAAACACAAAAGTGAAAACATACTACCAAACCAAACGGCACCTAAACAAACTGGTGAAGAAGACGAAGAATCAGACACGGAGAGAGAGAGAGAGAGCTCCGAAGACCCAAATAGGAGCTTCGGAGCTTCCTATCTTTACTAAGTTCCTGGTTTCAATCCCCAATTCATCAGTATAGGTACCTTCTCAAACTCATGTTCTTTTCAGAAAGTTCGATTTTATTTTATTTTATTTTATTTTTTTCAATTTCTGGCTGAAATTCACACTCACACACTGCATATATGTTCAAATACTTATTCAAGGAATCAAGGAAGCTAAAGCGATAGATTTTGTATTGGGAGTTGTGAATTTTAATCTTTTGTACAGTGTTTGTGATTTGGGGTTGCTCAAATTCGGGTACTGAATTGTGCGTCTTTCATTTAAGGCTTGTAAAGTGCCATATAGTTTTCTCTCAAATTCGAACATTAATTTCTTTCTGTTATGCTTTTCGAAGTTTCATTAGGACACAATCCCAATCGACCCTGTAATTTGATTGAATTACTGCTCAATCAGGGCTAACACTCATTTGGGAATTGTGGGTTTTGTCATAGCTCTTCATTTTTGACTTACACGAGCTTGCACTTAGTTTTATAACCCGGCACAGGCTCTATCATAACATCAAGCTGTCATTTTGTTAATCAGAGAATTTGACTCTTTGTTGCTGGAGCTCTATCAAAATCACATTGTGCACCCTTTGTGTTTGGATCAGCTTGGCAGGCATTTGAATATCCAAGAATCGTCTTTACCGAGCTTCCATGGCTACTTCTGGATCAAAAGCTGCTACCGGAGATTTAGTTGTTGATAGCTTAATCTCAAGTTGTGGGAATGTTTTAAACTTTGTACAACCAACCGGTGTTTATTTCAGTGATAGAAGGCTTCACAATTGCCAAAAAGCTGGCATTGGTTTCAAAAGTCAAGAAACAATTAACAGGTGCAGTATTTACGGGTGTCATAAATTTGATATTACACGGAGGTCTGGCAACTCTAATTCACTTGTTGGACCATGGTTTAGAAGCCACCATACCTCTTCCTCTCAATGTTACTCTGATGATGCTGTGCCCAATGTGTCATTCGATGGATTGGCATGTGATGAACAGCTTGCAAATTCTGCGGCTCCCGCTGAACGGTATATGCTTTTATCTTGTGGTTGTTTTACCTCCTTCTCTTATTATTATTTTTACAAGTTTTTTTATGGGAGCATATCTCATGATTGGTACTTACTTTTGCACTATCACTCTCTCAGTAACTCTAATTTTAATATTTTTTGAAGCAATTGTGGGGGTTCACTTGTACGATACCAATTGTTATGTACGATTCTCTTAACAAAATTAACACAAATAAAAAAGAAGAAATAGGAAAGAAAATACCCACTTCCGCGGGTGGGTTGGGGGGGGGGGGAACCTCTTATTGGTTCAATTCGAGGTGAACCTGACCTCCATAACTTGACAAGAAATTAATCAGAAAACATCCAGCCCTTTATTCATAGATCCACTGCTTCATTTTAACTGATATTTTGCAAATGAGTAATAATTTCATTGGCATTCTAGTATTGTAGTCTATAAACCCCACTTATTTTACTCGAGAAGGTATATTGTCGTTTAGCCATCCATCCCTAGTATTGTGTTATTGAAACATTTTTGTTTGCTGCCTTGTTTTTCAGTTAACATGAAGATTCAAACCCCTAACTCATGCCCTCCCTGTTGGATGTGCCAAGAAAAAAAAATTTGATTTGTTTGTGCAACCATTTGGAGCATATTTCTTCTTCTCTTTCTTTGTTTGTGCCATTACTGATGATGTTATTAATTAAGACATAGTGGATTTGGTTATCATGATTGTATTCATTTTGTTCTCTTCATGTTGCTACCTTCCATAAGTAGGAATACAATGTCTTTTAAGGATATGGTTGTAAGTCACAAAATAAGACATGAAAAAAACTAATTTGCATGAACAGGGGACAAAACACATATGAAAATAAGGCTCCCATTTTTCAAAATGCTAGAATAGAGAAGGAAACTTTAGAAAACATTGAACATGTCAGTAAAAGGTGAATCTACCTTGCAAAGCTGAAGGTTTTAATAAAATATATACTTTTGCGGAGATTACTCGAGGAATTGCTGAGTCAAAAGTCCAAAAATCTAACTCCATGAAACTATTTTAGTTGGGTGCCATAGACCAATTCGGGTAATGGGAGTTAAACAAGGGATAGAAAGGGCTGAAGATCCACCTTTTTTGACAAAAATTTGAAATTGCTAAGACTCTTACACAATCATGGATTCTAAGTATGAGAAGTGGACTCAACCACAAGTTCAAGTAATAGAAAGCTCAAAAGGAATGAAAAATTAATAAAAATCCTAGATCCATATCAAGGGGTTGTTTGGAAAGTGCTAAGTTAGTATATTTTTTGACTTTTTACAAAAAAACGTAAAATATGGATTGGATTTTAAGTAATGTGATAGAGAGGTGATGTAACACAAATAAGATGATTGTGACCCAAATAGGATAATGTGCTAAGCACTAAATGAATGGCTGTCTGTTGATTATTTGTTGTCCAGTGTGCTATAATTACGATTAGGGTAAACTACCAATAGGTCTTAATAGTTGGACTTAATTTCCATCAAGTCTTATTGAAAATAAGTCATAGTAAAATCGTCATCATCGCTAAAAATAAATTTTTTTGACGATTTTTTGCATATGTCGCTAAAAATAGACAATTAGTGACTTTCTTTTGTCACAGTTTCTATAAATTGTCTCTGAAATTTACAATTAGTAACGTTTTTCTGTCACAAATTTTTCAAACTGTCACTGAAAGTTAAAAATTAATGACTTTTTTGTGACGATTTTTTAAAACTGTAACTAAAATTTATAATTGGTGACATTTTTTATGACAAAATTTTCAAACTATCGCTGAAAATTAATAATCAGTGACTTTTTTAATAGTATTTGATGAAAAACGGCATTAATTCTCACAGGACCTATTAGTCTACCTATTAGGACCTATACGTAAGTTCCCTCATGATTATCTAGCAAATTTTTACCAAACCCAAGTGCATAAACATATATTGCTTGAAGCTTTTATTTTGATGCATGCATACAAACACAAACAATAATTCATTTCTTATAATGAGAAGCATGCACAAACATTAATTAGTTTCCTAACAAACATCATTTAGTTGTGAAAACCAAGTTTTTGGAGACTAAACTAACATCATGTCATTTGATAATAATGGAATATTACAAGAGACTACTACATAAACAAAAACCATAATAAAGTAATAAAGACTAAACTACCCTCAAGCTAAATAAAAGACAATCTTAGCACCTCCCCCCTGAGTAATATTTGGTCATGTAATTGTAAGGTAGACAAGACTACCAACAAGAATACAAGACAAAGTAGGATCTAACAAAGGAACACCATCAGTTGAGGAATAATGCACATTGAGCTTAAGAGGTGTGTCCACTTCCGAGAATTTGTCAACATGGCCCACTAAATGATTTCAGTTGCATATTTGGATTGAGAGAGAAATTACCCTTGAGGAGAAGAAGCTACTCCAGTCCCCAAATAATAGCAAAATGAACCAAGATTGTTCATCTCAAAATAATTTGCAGCTGATCTTTCAAAACAGGAATACTCTCAAAGCCATTCCACTAATAATCATTTCTTCAATGTAACAAAAGAATAATTTGTCTCGCAGAAGTAGAACGTAGGAAAAGAGCAGAATCATGAAAAAATAGTTGATTACAGGTAAACAGTTGATCACATATAAATTTGTTTGTGCAACAGATGTGTGTGCTTGACAAAGCATACGTGCCTAGAGGGGACTGTTTCTTCTTAATAAATTTGCCTGAGTTGGTTTGAATGAAACAAAGTATGACAAACTTTGTAATGATTTGAGTATAATTTCCCTGCAGGTTACTTTTTAGAATAAATACAGGTTACTTTTGAGAATAAATATAAAGGAAGTAATTACTTTGTGGTTTCTGCTAATTAATATTGCTCCTTGTTGACTCCAGAAATATTCTAGGCGACAGGACCTTGAAACTACAATCAGGATCTTGCTATCTTCCACATCCTGATAAAGAAAAAACAGGTGGAGAGGATGCTCACTTCATTTGTGAAGATGAGCAAGCAATTGGCATAGCAGATGGTGTTGGTGGCTGGGCAGATGTTGGTATTAATGCAGGGCATTATGCCCGTGAACTCATGTCTAATTCAGTAGCTGCAATTCAAGATGAACCGAAGGGTTCCATTGACCCAGCTGGGGTGTTGGAGAAAGCTCACTCAATCACAAAAGCCAAGGGTTCCTCAACAGCTTGCATCATAGCCCTTACAAACCAGGTTTGTTGTGCTTTATTGCACTAGCCAGCCACGTTGATCTCCTTTAATGTACCTCAAACATATTCTCACTTGACATAGGAAATATGAAGTTCTATCTGATCATTGTTTTAACAGCCGCCAGGAAATACATGGTTGCCTTATGGGACCAGAGCTGGATGTGTGGTACTTTTCCCCTTACTATCATTGTGAGATTTGCATTTATTTCTATAACTAAACTGTCCAACCATTTTGATATATTTTCTTTTATGTGCCCAAAACATATTTTCTTTTTGGAAAAAGAAGAAGTGTTAACAAGATTTAACAGCCAGGATAACATGGTTGCTTCATGCAGTGAGGAAGTCTATGTGGTTCTTTCCTTCACTAGCATTTTAAGATTTTTGTTTATATCTATAACTCCAATGAATTTAGGAACTTCATCTGGTCAATTAAATGTGTTGACTGGATGAATCTTTTGTTTGAAAGAGAACGGTGGACTCAATCCCAGTTTTGAGGTCTCATCTGTATTGTTCTCTACTGAAATATGAAAAATGTAAATAATAATCTTCTTACTTCTGGGACACATTCTTACAATTACTGGGGTTAATTTCTTCTCCTGGTAATACAGCGGAATTGATTTGGCTCCCCACTTTGTGTGAATTGCAATGCTTTTAACACAACAGTTTTTTCCCAATTTTTTTTTCCCAAGAAGTTTAGACTAAAAGATTCCTTAAGCCTGTCATACACAATACCTGGATAGGACAGGCGCGCAACAAATACAATGGTTTGCAGTATATGTTTGGGTTTTTTTTTTTTTTTTTGATCGGCAAATATTAGTTATTAGTTATTAGATTAGCACCAATGGGAGAAGATCTCCCCACCCTTGGCAAAGCACCTAAGCTATGAAGCACGTACACCTCTCCGAGGGCTCCATACCAGTGTCAGACACGTGTCGGACAGGGACACGCGTGGGACACGCAGTGGACACGTGTCCGACACGCAGCAGAGAGTGTCCCATTTTTTAAAAAATTTTTTTACATCCGGACACGTTATAGACACGTTTGGGACACGCGCGGAGGCAATTTCACAATTTACTAAATTTTTTTGGGGTCGATTTGAAAATAAGCAAAAACAGATTGGGGTCGATTTGCCCTAATCAAGAGAGGACATGACTCTACTTCGAATAGAAGAGAAACAGCAGAGAAAGGGTGAGAAAGAGAGGACCTGACTTCGTCGTTCGTCTTCTCTCCTCGTCGATCGTCGCTCCTCGTCAGTCGTCGGCCTGCGATCTTCTTTCTTCGATCTACGATCTGCGATCTTCGATCTTGATCGATCTTCTTCTTCGTTAAAGTCGACTCTTCTTGATCTTCTTCGATCGCTCTCTCTCTCTCTCTCTCTCAGCCTCTTCTTTCCTCAGTTGATCTTCATTCTTCGCCTTCGATTTCATTTTTTCTTTTATTTTTTTTTCTTTTCTTTTATTCTGATTCTGATTTTAATTTTATTTTTTTCTTTTATTCTGATTTTAATTTAATTTTTTCTTTTCTTTTATTTTTCTTTAATTCTGATTTTATTTTATTTTTTCTTTTCTTTTATTTTTTTTATATTCTGATTTTATTTTTTCTTTTCTATTATTTGAGGATATAATTTTAATAATGTATGTTTATTAATTTTATTATAGAGACCAATTATTAATTCTGAAACAATGGCTACGGATTGTATATTTTATTAACTTTATTTGATTTTTTTTAAAAATTTATGACATATAATAAATAAAATTAATTATATATATTGAACGTGTCCCAGCGTATCGTGTCCCCTATTTTTTGAAAATTTGCATTTTTGCGTGTCCATGTCGTGTCGCGTGTCCGTGTCCATGCTTCATAGCACCTAAGTGCTTGCACTCCCTTAATTCAACCTCTCTAAGGGGCATTGAACCCATGACCTCCTTGGGACTAAGCCCTAAGGAAGGCATGGTGGCTAACTAGGCTAGGCCTAGTTGGTTCAGTATATGTTTGGTTTGTATACATAGTGTATATGGGTTGCTTCCTGGTGTGGTGCTTTTCTAATAGAAGCTTCCTTAATTTGATTCCCAAAAATAGTACAGTGAATGGGTAGATATTAACAGTTTTTCTACTCAAGGAGTGCCTCCAGTAGAAAGATGTTTACTTGTGGATGGGGAACTGTAGCTGGGGTAAGTCACGGTCAAATGGGTGAGGTCATGAAGCATCCTTGCAATTTATCTTCATTTATTTTCAATAATCCAAGCACAACAGGAATCTAGACGGAGATTCTAGTTGGATTAGCCTACAGCAGTTACAATATCTGTTGTCCACCTGTCCTTTATCAGTTTGAGGTTCTCTTTACTCCTTTTTTCTCATCAGGACATTGAGTTCAAATTTGTTCTGCTTGCTTCTCATGCATTGTAATAAACTTCTGTAATAAGCTGTTTCCAAGTGTAAAAATTGCTCTAGTTTGAAGTTTATATAGAATATTTGCTTTCTTGAACTGTGAAAGCGAATGGACATTTACTTCTTGATACTGATTCAATGAATCTCATTTGTTTATTTCAGCGGAGTTTGCAAGCCATTAATCTTGGGGATAGTGGATTTATCATAGTGAGAGAAGGATGCACCATCTTCCAATCTCCTGTGCAGCAGCATGGTTTCAATTTTACATATCAGTTGGAAAGTGGCAATGAAGGTGATCTGCCAAGTTCTGGCCAGGTGCGTTAATGGATTGATTCAGTTCTTACTTCTTTAATGGTGCTCCCTTTGGTGGAACTTGAACAGTGAATTTCTTGTGAGTTGTCTTGATCAAAGTCTGAGATGCATCTGTTACTACATCACTCCTGTTTCATTTTTCAATTGGCTAGTCAGAAAGCTTATCAAAAGCCCATTCACTTGAAAGCTTCTTATTGCCAAGAACAGGAACGCATGTTTAAGTTCATTGTGTTACTTCTGTGTTGTTTCTTTCCCCAGAATCAAAAGCCTCCATAATGGTCAGATGATAGTAGTTGAGAACCCCAAGGGATTGGCCTAGTGGGTGCAGCTTGGGGCCTAGAGGTGTGCTCCCTCCAGGTCTCATGTTCAGCTCCCTCAAGGTGCTATCAACTCCTTGGAGTCACGCTCGTAGGCTCTGCCTGAGATTGGCCTGATCCACATGAAGGGAGCGCTTTGCGTGAGTCCCGGGATTAGTCGAGGTGCGCGTAAGCTGGTCCGGACACCCTAGTCATCAAAAAAGAAAGAAAGATGATAGTAGTTGAGATATGTGGTTTTAGGGTGGACTGAAGATAACATCTAATGTATGTAGGCACAAGTACATGAAAACTCCCTCCTATGAACTTTGATACCAAACTGACGTAGGGCAGTATCAGAAAACTCTGAATACTGGTTGATTAGGCAGAGGAAGATTGTAGGTTTGGTTTGCTAAACATAGGAAAAGAGTTTTATAGTTTGTGGATGAAAAGAGATTGAAATTAAGCTATATTGTTTGTATATCAAAAGAAACTGAAATTAGTTTGGCATGTTGCTGAAGTTTAAGAGACTCCATTGCTGGAAGCTGCGGGCAGCTGCTAATTAAGGTTTTGAGTCTAGGGGAAGGGATTAGGGTTTAGTAGGATTTAATGGGCTTGGGTTTTGGGGCTGACAAGGTTCTTGTTGGTGGTTGTGAATAGTTCCAGTTAATAATAACTTGGTTTTTTTTTTTTGTGAAGAGACCAAGAATCTCTGCTTCATAATAATTTGGCTGGTTTTTGAGGAGGAGAACAAAAATAAGTGGAATCTGGGAAGTTCCTTGACCTTCATCCTGTGTGTGTGCGCGTGTGCTTGCGCGCATGTGACTTATCTTCTTTTTGCTTGCAGGTGTGTACCTCCTAGCAAAAGGAATTTACAAGTTGGTTCTTAATTATTAAAACTCCAAGGCAGTTTAAGTCCTCTGAAGTTAGGGTCTGTGACAAGTGGGGCAAATGTTGGTCAAACTTAGGGTTGTTTGGGATGTGATATATAAGTGCACTTTTTGACTTTTTGGCTAAAAAAAGTAGAGAAGAAAAAGATGTATGTTTGGGATAATGTTTAGACTAGTTACGAAAAGATGTGTAATAAAATATTGTAGTAAAATCAAAATGACCATTCTACCTTGGTTTTGACTTTTTGACTTTTGGGTAATTGAATTCAAAAGGCAAAATAATAATTTTGCCCTCTAGGCTTCCCCCACAAATTTCTCCCAAATAGTATGGACTTTTTGGCTTTTATAGTAACTTTTTGAATTTTTGGGCTTTTGTAGGTTATCGCAAACCAAGGTGGGGTGTTTTGGGAAGTTGGTTAAAAGTTGACTTTTTGACTTTTTTTAGCTTTTTTGTGGATAAAAAATGTGAGAGGTGATATGACCAAAAATGCTTTTAACTAGCTTGTCAAAGTGCCCGTGTGTTACATGGACTTTTCCATCTCCCCCATAGTACCCCTGTCCATTGGATATATAGCAAGGGTAAGGGTGTGAATTACGTGTTTGATACCCGTATTCAATTCAGACATTTGAATCCTCCTATTTTTTACAATGTTTGAAGAAGCTCACACATGATAGTAAAGAAACATTTCTAACCTCCCATGTGGATGAGAGATAAAAATTTTAAAATTTTTCTCACTCCTATTCAATTTCAAGTATATTTTTACATAATTTATAACATCTCAACTTCTAGAGAAACAGCCAAGGCACTGGATACGTTCAATGGGCTTGAGTTCTAGAGAAATGCCTGGAATAAAATTCTTAATGCTTGTAATTGCTATATTTTTGCCTTAATGGCATTCTTTATTTCTCTCAGTGAGTAATGAATATATTTTGGGCAAAAAGCTTCCTTGGGATTTCATATGATACAAAGCATAGATGACTTTATCTGATTCATCGACCTGGGGATAAATGTGATCAGGTTTTCACAATACCAGTTGTACCAGGAGATGTTATTGTAGCTGGGACGGATGGATTGTTTGACAACTTGTATGATAATGAGATTACTGCTGTGATTGTTCATGGGACGAGAGAAGGCTTGGGGCCGCAGGTAACTGCTCAGAAGATTGCAGCTCTGGCACGCCAGCGAGCTCTCGACAGGAACAGGCAGACGCCTTTTTCTACAGCTGCTCAGGATGCTGGGTTCCGCTATTATGGTGGCAAACTTGATGACACCACTGTTGTTGTTTCGTATGTCACTAGCTCGACCAACATGTGAGTTTTCTCACACCAGTTTTGCTGCCTTTCTTTTGCTTTTAAATTCCCATATGTTGTATGTGTTAATAAACAGAACTATGAAACAGATTAGTTATTTGTTTCTTTGTTAACCGAATGTGCAATTTTCATAGAGAATTTTTTAATTCATAATTTTGAAATTCATCATTCTTTGGTGTGCACATCAAATCTCTTTCAAGATAAAGAGAGAAGTAGCGAACTTATTAGAAAGATAGATTAATCTGTATGAAGACATTACATTGTGCTAATCTCATTTCTGGTTTAGAGCTGAACAGATTATAGTGAACTTGTATACTTTATAATTTTAAGCTCGCATGTGGTGAAGATCTTATACAATAAGTTGACTAAGGGTTGGTTTGGGGTGTCCTAAAAAAGTGCACTTTTTGTCTTTTTACGAAAAGATGTGCAGAAAAGTAGAGAGGTGATGTGATGAAAAAAAGATAAAAAGATAAAAAGATGGATTATATAGGTTATGCCAAACAAGGCCTAAGTGAACGAGTGTGTTCAGCATGTTATGTAATTGACAAATACCAACAAAATAAATATATATATATATATTAATTGTAAAGTCAACAATGTTTTACGGGATAGTGTTGATTAACTAATTAACAATATATGCATAAAATAAATATAACTGTGATGAAAATGGTTAGATGAATGTGAGATAAAACTAAAAAAGGTAAAATAAAAAATAAATATATTTGTAAAATGGTTAAAAAAAAAAATGGTAAAAGTAACACTTATTAAAGATAAATTGAGAGAGAGACAATATATTAAGATGATTTAATCATGTAAACTTATAAATGCAACTGTAAAATAATGTGATATGATCACCACAAATGGAGATGTTAAAGAAAAAAGAAGACCTTAAGACCATGTTTGTTTGGGCGGACTGGATTAGCATTCCCATGACTAATAGTCCTAGGATTACGTATCCGTTGGATTATGTATCCTATCTTAACTAATAGTCAAGTTTAAAATAATTAGTCCGTACTTCAATTGTTTAACCAAACATCGAATTAATAATTTTATTGGACTATTAGTCCAATCCCAAGCTCATGTCCATCCAAACAAACATGGCCTAAGTTGACAATGGATGTCATACTTTAAAAATAAAAAATAAAAAATAAAAAAATTAAACTTAACTGAACATAATAATCTCTGATAGAGCAATTAATATAATAAAACATAATTCATGTAACCGATTTTCTCTTGCAACTTGGCTGTCCACTGCTTTCAGTTTATGCGAAGGTTTGAAACCTCGTGGGCAACCTTTATGAGATGCATTGCAGCAGTAAATCCTGTTGCTATGCATGTAGAAGATACATTCATGAGATTTTCTATTATTGAAAAAAAAAAAAAAAAAAAAAAAATTCTAACAACCCTGCAAAGAGAACCATGGATTGGATGCACACTCAAATTAACATTTTTAGATCTGCAATAGGTGGCCTTAAGCCTGCCATGAGAGTGCAAAGTATGAATACAATATGTAGAGCATGAAAACTTTGATAACTTGGTTGCATATGTACACCAAGATAGACAAAAACATGGATCACAAGTTTACTGTACGAATAAACATTGAACCAAAACACCGAGATAGACAAAAAACACAAAACACAGGTTGGCAAGGGGGTTTATTCGTCTACCTAGAAGCATGTGTAAGTAACAAACTGACCAAGTAGACACAAGTTGGACACACTAAAACTTCCACATTTTTTTCAAAACTCTTCTTCATTCGCCTTTGCCGCCACCCTCCTCTTCTTCTTGCTCTTGCCTTCTGGCTTCCTCTTCTTGTCTTTCCCTCTCTCTTGTGTCTTTTTCTTGTCGCTTCTCCATCTCTTCCCTTTCTTGTTCCTGTCGCTTGGCCTCTTCTTCCTCTCTCTCTGCTGCTTCTCGTCTTCTCCTCTCTTCCTCTTGCTCTCTCTTTTGTACCTTCCTCCTTGCCTCCTCTTCCTGTTCCCTCCTCCTTGCATCCTCTTCCTCTTGTCTTCTTGCTTCCTCCTCCTCCCTCTTCCTGGCTTCGTCTTCCTCTCTCCTAGCCGTCTCCTCTTCCTTCCTCCTTGCCTCCTCTTCCTCTTGTCTTCTCGCTTCCTCCTCCTCCCTCCTTGCTTGCTCTTCCTCTCTCTTTCTAGCTTCTTCTTCTTTTTCCCGTCTCTGCTCTTCCTTCTCCCGCTTTCTGGTTTCTTCCTCTTCACGTCTCCTCTTTTCTTCCTCCTCCTCCTCCCTCTTTCTGGCTTCCTCTTCTTCTTCTTGTTCCTGTCTCCTCTGCTCCTCCTCTCTCTTTCTAGCTGCCTCCTCCTCCCTCCTAGCCTCTTCCTCCCCCCTCTTTCTTGCTTCCTCTTCTTCTTCTTTTCTCCTCTTCTCTTCCTCCTCTTTCTTTGCTTCCTCCTCCTCCCTCCTCCTGGCTTCCTCTTCCTCTTCCTCTCTCTTCTTCTCTTCCTCCCTCTTCCTCGCCTCCTCTTCTTCTCTCTCCCTAGCTTCCTCCCTTTCCTTCTCAATTTCTTTCTCCATCATCCTTTCTTCTTCCTCTGCACAAGAGATGCAATCCAATATGATTGATTCACCCTGTGAATCCAAAAGATGACTAATTGTCATGTTGGCGACACCGAAGGATGCTGCCACCACTTGTTGGTCCAAAGTTCGGAGGACTGAGGCTTTTCCCGCGAGGAACTGAGGATGATTCTTCTTTGTTGTTGTGCTGAATCCCATGAAAACGAATGACTCGTTGTTGAAGGCCATTTGGGCCATGGGATGGAACCTTGGCACGACAAACACATCACCTTCTCCAACCCTGAAGCTCATGTTTCTGCATCCTGATTCATTCATTGTGCTAGAACAAACCACGCGAACCATCCCTTGGCCTTGTATCACTATAGATATTTCACTAGCCATTGGATTCCAGTGCGGCCCCATCATCGACCCCTTTTAATAACATATCAGCAAAACAATGATAGAATTATTGACACCTGTATTTCACTAATAGCATATTTAGAATATGAAAAGTATTTCCAGCAACTTACCCTAGTCAAGTTCACCATGAAAATACCAATTTTGGAACCTCTTAGTGCAGGCAACTGTTTCTTGGTTACCATCAGACTACGCCCATTACAGTTTTCGAAATCCGGATCTGCTTTCAGGATATTGAACACTTGGGCTTTGTACTTCTTGTTGTTCGTGTCAAACATGCTGTAACCTCTGCTTCCCAAAAGTGCTTTCATGAATTGAGCTTCGAGCTCCCACAATGTTCGTTCTTTCCTCGGGGGCGCATGTACTATTGCCAGCAGCATTGCTCCCCTTGTTAATTCTTCTATCACATCCTCGGGAACCTTCGAAAACCCATTTCAACATATGGTCTATTACATTTTAATTCATGAAAGCAAAACTGCAGGCACAAGTAGATAATGTGAAATCCTTTGCTATTGAAATTGATTAATGTGTTCTGATTAGCTCCTCTCTTTATTAGGCCATTGGCTTATTATCCACTTGGCGACCAAAAGGAAAATTTTATTTTAGAAAATGTTTTATATCACTGCATAATTAATATTCGTAATTGATTATGTATTTGAAATAAGTAATACAAAAGTCATACCTTGCCAATATGAACGGTTAAATAAAACGGTACTCTGTTATTTTTACAACATTTTTATACAAGATCGATCTTCTATCAGAATCAGAATGATATGAGTGACAGTTTTATAATTAAAACCTTTTTGTGGGTATTTTGTTTAAAAATTGTAATTGATTCTGTTCATTTCAGTAAATACATTTTCTGTTTACATTCCTTTCGTAGCATTACTTTGCACTAACATCATTCTATTTACAATTTTTTTTTTATATGCTTTCTTTTTGTATAGAATCTGTGAGTTTGTGACACAGACCAAAAATATATGATGGTTACTCTGTACATTCTCACAAATATAAATAGAATTCAGTTTAGTAAATACATTACTGGTAAAAAGGGTTCTGTATACTACATTTCTGTATACTTTCTTTCCAAAAAATTGAAATTCGAAAATCATGGTTGGAAGATTACCATGAAGGCTGCTTGGAGGACTTTATTATCAAAGCCGAGGATGAGGTCGTGAATCCTTGAATACACCCCCATATTGGGTTCCTGCACAAAGAAGTATCATTTACAGTCATACCCAACATTTTAAATTATACTAGTGATCATCAACAGCTAATCACACGGTTCCTGGAACAAATAATGAAGGGAACAATGTCTAGCAAAAACTCATACGTACACGCAAGTTGTCGATTGAGTTGGTGAAGATAGCGTAGATTCTGAGCTTCTGTCGTTCCGGTTCTAAGTTGCTTTGTACAAAGAATACAGTCCCGGGCTGCATTCTATAGACATCACCTCGTCGTAGATTTACACGTCTCATTTCATCTTCGTCAACCCAACTCAATCTCCCACCCCCTAATGCCCAAACAAAACATACCCAAAAAATTCAGTTCACAAAACCTTCTAAAGAAGACAGGTAGCTAAAATGTATGAATTTATATGTTAGAACATCTCCAACGACGTATAAGCTATAATTTGGCATGCTGTAGTATTAAATTGTCCAAATTATAGTATCAACAATGATTCATCCCACTAAAAACACCACCACCACTAATAGTACTAATGCATTAAAAAAGTAAAAAAAAAAAAAAAAAATACAACTCCAAAACCAAAACATCAGATCATTACTAGCGGGACCCACTGCCACCTAATTAGTGGGAGCACTAATTAGTGCTCCCAAGCATTTTTCTTATAGTATTGATGCCACAATGGTGCAATGTGGCACAATCCCAACCACCTTTCCCTCCTAATTTTTTTAGGATTTGGATATAATTTTTTTAGTATTTTTTTTATCATCTTTTATGACGTTTTAAAACTTTAAAATAAAAAAATTATATATTTACATTAAATTAGACCAATATAAAAAAAATTAAAAAATTTGAAA
Source organism: Camellia lanceoleosa (assembly GCA_025200525.1). NCBI lineage: Eukaryota > Viridiplantae > Streptophyta > Magnoliopsida > Ericales > Theaceae > Camellia > Camellia lanceoleosa. The sequence goes on along the minus strand of CM045759.1, from coordinate 69,233,418 downwards.
AGAATAATTTGGTAAATGGATTATGTTAAAAAAAATATTGATCTATTTTGGGAGTTTTTGCTGGGGAAGGATGAGAAAGGGAGGGAGAAAGTAAGGGAATGAAAGGAAAAAGTTGGGTTTGGGGTGAGCTAGAAGATTTGACGACTCTTATAACATGCGAGAACTTTCTACACAAGCTGCTATATTTTGACAATAGAAGCTGGAACAACAAACCATTAGAGATGCTCTTAAACAGCTAAAATGACATTAGTTAATAGTTGAGTTTTTGATATAATTAATATATGTATACGTTTTAGAATGATATGAGAAAAAAAGTACCGGAGTGGACATAGAAGACCATGTCTGCATGAAGGAGTACAGGAAGAAACAGAGCATCGGGCTCCAATGTTATGAACTGGAGATGATAACGCCCCCCTCCTCTTACTCCATCACTGATTTCAACGGCCGAGATCTCCCCATACTCTGTCGACACAACTGACTTCCTCTCATCTTTCCTCACCACTGACCCCGCACTCCAATCCCCCTCATGATGATCATCATCATCATGACCCAAAGCTCTTACACTGACAATGACTCGTAAGCAAATCAAGAAAAGTACCAGCAATTTCCCATATTTCTTCAACATTGTGAGAGAGAGAGAGAGAGAGATAGCTATGGTGGGTAGTAGTGAAATATGGGTTTGGTTATATAATGGGGGAAAAAGTGGTGGCAGAGAGGGAGGAAGATACGTGGCTTGTCTGTGACACGTTGCATGTGCATGGCGACACGTGGCTGCTGGTTGAGTCTGATCAGTTTGAGTCAGTTGTCTCTTTCTGATTGAAATTCATTCTACTAATTTAACTCACTAATAACGTGACACCATAAAGACCTCACCACTAATATAATAGTTTCACTTTTTATTTTATTTTTGTTTTTGTTTTTTTTTTTTCCTCACATTGTCAGAGCTTGCATTAATGTTATTATTTTAGAGTACTGAGTGCTTTTCCTGATTTTTTAAACTTTTCGACGGTAATTACGGTGTTATTGTTAAAATAGTAATGCTAAGTATCATGAAAAGTCTTTTATGAAAATGATCATGAAAGATTTGTGACATTTGAATTACACGTAGAATAAAACATTACACACTAATCAAGGTAATCAAAGAGTCATAAATTTTCATGATCATTTTCATAAAAAAAATTTCATCATCTCTAACATTTCTCTCGTTAAAAAGAACCAGTTTGGGGAAATTGGGCCTCTTGTTGTCTACAAAATTGGGCCACAATAATGGGCCTCTAGGTTTTAGATTCCATGAGTCAGGCTTGCTTTGCTGGGCTGTTAACCCCCAGTCATGTGGTGGAGAAGTTGGGCTCAAGTCATCTTCCATGCCACTTAATAACAATATGTGCACATGGTTTCGTAAGGAAACTTACGGGTTGGTCTTATTTAATACCCAATAAGTGTTGCTCTAAATTAATAGGTTCATATTTTCGGTTTTTCCCTCGCAATCCAACCCGTTAATCCATAATTCACAATGATTTCACAACAAACTCATAGCAATAGCAATAGGGAAAAAAAACACTATTTTCAAGATTAATATGTTCATAAAAACGTTACTTAGGACTTATTAGGTAATAATTTCAACTAATAGGACATGTTGGTAATTTTATCTTTTTTTAATGAAAAAAAAAAGTCTTACAAAAAAAATTCATACAGAACTTCGAGAATCTGTGCACAATCCTGATTATGAACAAGGTTGGTTTGAATTGTTAGGAGTGACCTAACTAACTCAACCAAGGGGGCATTTCTTAGACAGAGAACTTTCCAAGGGAATATATTTATACATGCATAATTGACAAAGGAAGAAGAGATGCGACATGTGAAATGTGGAGGAATGATGTAAATAAGAAATGATAAGATGGCCATATAAAGAAACAATAATAGAATCAAGGGGTATTTCCACAAAGCAAAATTAACATATCCTAGGGATCACCCACCCCCACCTCTTGTGAAAAGACCACTCATCTAGGGTTAGGTTTTGCTTCTTTTCTCTAACAGAAAAAGAGAAGTGACAAGGAGATACCCTAAACCTAACAGTAGTTTTAGGAACCCAGAAAAATAAATCAGAAAAGTGTTCAAAATTTGTAATGGAAGGCTGAATTTACTCATATTATGACTCCACAATAACAACTTTAAATATACACTGTTGATTACAAAATTTAGATCATTTCTGATTTATTATCTGAATTTCTAAACCTTCTGTAAAACTAATGTCATATAATCAAATCAAATCACCCTCTTCCACTACTTAGGAGTGTTTTGAGAAGATGGTTAAAAGCTGTTTTTTTGACTTTTTTGTAAGAAAAGAAAGTGAGTTAAAATTGGGAAGTAAATTTTAACTCACTTTCCAAAATAGGCCTTACTCTCTCTCTTGCCTTTTGCATTTGCCTTTGCCCTCTAGCCTTTGCCTTTTGGGGTTAGGCTGCATACATTGGAGACAACCTTTATATGAATGATCTAAATCAGATTCTCAAACGCAAAAACACTTCCAATATATGCTTCTTTTGTATGTTACAAGCTTTGTTCCCCCATGTGTCTCGTGTACTTAGAAACCTTAATTCCTAAGTACTTGACTTATGATAATATTCTCTTGAAAATAATTTAATTTATAATTTCAATGCGAAACCCGTGTTTAGTCATATCACGAAATCTCATATAAAAATATATTTCAATTTTTTAAAGCTAAAAATGTTGTTGATCCTACTTTAAAGTAGGTTTGATTTTTGTAATATTCCAAAAGATAGATGCTAATCAACTACAATTTGAATATTTAAAAAAAAAAAAAAAATAGTGATATATTATTTTCATGTGGTGTCCTTAATAATTTCAATGCTAAACCCATGTTTGTTTATATTACAAAATCTTATATAAATAATATTTCAATTTTTTGAAGCTGAAAATGACATCATTCTAATTCTTTGAAGTAATTTCGCTTTGTTTTAACTTTTAAGGTAACATTATGAAGGAAAGACTCAATCCATGTTTAGGGTTGTATCACTAAAACTTAAATGTATATATATTTCAATTTATTTTTTGGAGTGTAAATAATGTGGTTCGAATTTTTTTAATCAAAGAAAAAAATAATTTTGATTTTCTTTTTTGGAAATATTCGTAAAGAAGATTTAGATGCTCAACTAGTATTTGAATAAAGATAATGATACTATTTTCATGTGGTGTCCTGGCTAATCCTCTCACTTTGTCAATTTTCTTTGTCATCAACGATTACGACTCAAAGCAAATTGACACTTCAAAAGCTTACGATTTTTTGAGAATATCTCATTTCAAACTTTAATACAAGAGCATTTTCAATACTTACAAGTTACAATTAAATTTGCAAAGCCAAAGTCATTTTTGGATGGTACTACTAGTGCCATTTTTAAATTTTTTTTTTAAAAGTAATGTTACTTTAATGATGCCCACATTAAATTTTCTATTTAGAGAGTAAGCTGAAAAAGTTGTATTTTTAGTTAAATAGTTGAAAACAAAATTTTGTTTATCTTGAACTAAAAAAAAAAAAAAAAAAAAACAACTAAAAAATCAATTTTTTACTTATGAAAAAAAAAAGAAGTAAAGTTTTAACAATTATCAAATGCATTAGTTTTTTTAGATATTAAAAAGGACTTCTCTTTAATTGGGCTCACGTGAGCTCGTTATGTGGCTTACCTTAATAATGTGAACTGTTTATACTGTAGTGCCAATCATGAATATTGTTCTCACAAAATATCAGATTGTTTGAACAACAATAATCACGTAATTAAATCACATTTATTATAAATAAATAAATAAAAATAGACGACAATTGTAATTTTAAAAATAAATTATTCATTAGTTTGAAGACAAATGTAATCTAATAATGCATTTACAATTGTTCGATCAATTTGATTTTTGTGAAGATAATTTTCTCGATAAACCTTATAATATGAATAGTTATGATTATCAAGGTAGGCCTTGTAGTACGCTTATGAAGGTTTAATAATCAAAAGTTTTATCAAATTTTCTACTAAGTGTCTCACAGGTGTGAGACCCACATGGGATCCATATAGTGTGAGTCTTACACCCCATGTGAGGCATGTGGTATAAAATTTGATAAATTTTTTAAAATCTCTAGCATTACTCTTCAATAACACCTCTAGGGTTCATTTGGAAAGTGGATTAATTTTTTGACTTTTTAGACTTTTTGTGAGAGAAAAAATGTAATGATTATGATTGAATGTGAAAGTCTATTTTATCTTTTTGTAGTTAAAATAGTCCAAAACCTAGGGCTGCTCACGGGTCGGTTTTGGCGGGTTGCGGGTCAAAACCGACCCGACCCGCACTTATGCGGTTGGGGAAAAATGGACCATAACCGCCCATGATCTTGATTTGCGGTTGTCTTGGCGGAGTTCGTTTAGATTTTTTTTTTTTTTTTTTTTTTTTACTTAAGCAAATTTGACATTTTTTGTTACTTTCTAAACAACTTTTTTTTTTTTTAGAAGAGTTATAAATTAAATTACAAGATATACAATTCATGATCATAATAAATAGTACACATGATCATAATAATATGCATTAATGTGATAATAGAATGACAATTCAAAATATCATATTTAACTGTTTACTAGACTAATAGAATATAATGATTTTTATATATTTATGTATATATAAATAAAAGTCAAACTAGTAACACTAATTAAAATATCATTAGATCATGATAATGTATATAAGTACCCATATAATAAATTTTACTTTCATCCAAAATGTAAAAATAAAAATAATAACTAGTTATCTCCATCTATCCAGAATGCAAAAAAATAATAATAATAACTAGTTATTTCTTCTTAAAATTTTAAAAAAAAAAAAAAAAAAAAAAGTTAGGGTTCGACCCGAACCCGAACTTTTGTGAATTTCTTGACCCGCACCCGCCCGCCTACCTACATCGAAACCGCCCAAAGCAGTGCGGGTAGGGTAGGGTCGGGCGGTTTGTGCGGGCGGGTGGGTTGGTTGCCCAGCCCTACCAAAACCCAACCCAACATATCTTTCCAAATAGAGGCCTAAGGCCCCGTTTGTTTTTAGAGGTAAAATGGAGGGGATTAATAGTGAGGGGATTGTTAGTGAGGGGATTAAATAAAATTGTGTTTGTTTTAATGATAGTTGTTAGTGTAGGAATTGTTAAATTATTTTTATATAAAATAATAAACCAAATAAAAAAATATCAAAAATTAAACATTAATATTTTTAAAAAATTCTCAATATATAAAAAATAAAAAATAAAACAATTTCTAATCCCTTCACCATTTTTATAATACCATCTCCACCTCTTCCATCTCAATCCCCTTCCAACCTCCATCTATATCACCTCCTCGATCATAATTCCCTCCCCAATTCTACAAACAAACACAACAGTCAACTTGAGAGAAGCCTCTCTCTCTTTAAAAAAGAGTCAACAAAAAATTAAAAAAATAATTACCAAACTCCACCTAATAATATAAAAAAGTATACAGAAAATGATGAGTTTTAAATTCAGTTATTGTATAGTAAAATATATCCTTAAATGAATTTGGATCAATTTTTTTATTTTTTATTTTATATTTTTATACAGTATGTATAAATTTTTAATTTGTTTAAAAAAATTATAATTCTTTATTTTCAACCGTTGGATCATGTCACTACAATAATTACTATTGATGACCACACAAAGTTGATTGGGGCAGCTTTGAAAAGGCTTGATTTGCGGCGTGAATTCGACCCCATGATTATGATGAGTGGTCGCGCTTTCAGATAGCTTCACAGAAGCCACCCCCAAACACTTCAAAAAAGATTTTTTAACCAAAAAAAAAAGTAAAAGTTTAACATCTTTAACAGACAATAAAATAATACTTTTTAAAGTAATTTACTATCCAACAACAAAGTCATGGCATCTCTAATCTTCCCATATAAAAAGTGTTGCCACTGCAATAATCACAAAGTTATTATGCGTCGGGTTGAAGAAAATTTAACGAAATATATAACAAGTTTGATTAAGACACGATAAGCATATTATAATTATAAAAAAAAAAAAAAAAATAGAAGAAAGAAAGAAAACCTATCTTTTAATTACCATTTATATATGGAAAGATTATTGGAAAGATTAAAGATGAAATGACTTACAAGGGTCAATTTCTTGTAATAAAATAAAGAGTATTTATTCAAGATAAAAAAATTAGATTTAATTTTTAAATTTAGTGATGTGCTAATCAATTAGGATATTAAAAGTAACATTCTTTCTCATGTATTCTCTAATTATCGACTAATCATTAGGTTTGAAAAATGAGTTTAAAAGTGGACTTCTATATCATTTTTCTAAAATAAATTATGAGTTTTTAATTTTGTAAATTTAAACTATAATTTTTCTTATTGTTTTCAATCTAAATGGTCTGTCTATTTATTTTAAGTACAACTGACAGAAAAATGATATTTTAGATATTAAAATCAACGAAAATAGGTATTTTAGATATTTTGTGTACACACACATTGCGATTAATGGCTAAAATATTATTTTTTTTTATTGATTTTGCTTGAGATTTAAATTGATAAAATTAAAAATTCACGATTCATTTTATTATAAAAGTAAAACTCTCAATTTTCTTTTCTTTTTTTCTTTTTCCTTTTTTGTATTTTCTCGACCAAAAAAAAAAAAAAAAAAATTCCAATGCACGAGATTATTGCTAGTGTTATCTGAAAAGGAAGAAGTTAACTAGTGATATTAGAGTATTGCTTACTCTACTCATGTTGTAAAACTTGTTTTGTTATTTTCCAAAAACTAACATAAAAGTGATAAGTTTATTATTTAAATCAATACAAATTAGATTGAGAGACCATATATGTATTTTTGTTCCTAGTGCTCTAAATAATTTTCCCCAAAAAGACATGATGTACACAAACTTTATTTTTTAAAGAGATTAATTTCCAGTTTAGCCAAACCATCCTTTCATTATGCATCATGAAACTGCTAGGTAAAAAGTAAAAATTATTAGCTAGTTTATCATGTGACATTAAATATGTGCTATTCTTAATAAATAAGAAATTGTAAAGAATAATATTAGAGATCTAAAATTTTTTATCAAATGTCTTATATGGGTGTGAGATCCATGTCATGTGGGTCCCATGTGGATCCTACCTTCATGTGACACATTTGGTAGCAATTTTGGTAGAATTTTTGGAATCTCTAGCATTTTTAAATTGTAGAACACATTGAGTTAATTCTTATTTTTTAATCACTATAAAAACAAATCAATATTATTCTACCAGTAATCTTTTTTGCTATATCATGATGAATAATGTCACATAAAATTTTGAACTATTGAATAATTAGCTAGTAAAAAGGAATTCAGATTTTCTGTAGATTGTAATGCCAAAACAACTTTGTTTTGAAGTAAAATACAAAGAGAGAAAAAGAAAGAGAGAAACAAAGAAGAGACAAGAAAACAAACACTAATTACTACCCCACCAGCTTCGCCCACCTTTGTTCGCCCCTCTCCTCCAGCAACCCTCGCTACCCCTTGTCTCTTTCCAATGTTGGCCGCCACCCAAAATCTTTTTTGAGCTCACCCTCTAAGCACTAGTACCACCACCATGACTTAGCCCTTGCCAACCCTCTTCCTCTTCTTTTCGCCCTACCACCCGCCGCTACTAACAAGCCCTTCGCTTCCTCCTTCCTCTTCCTTTTCTTTCTTCATCTTCTTCAATAAATGTGAAGCAAAAGAAAAAGAAAAGGGAGTAGAGAGTTGTCAAAGTAAGTTGGAACGGTGGGGGTGGGAGTTGCTAAAGAGAGCTCAAAATGATTATTTTAAAATTATAAAAAAAAAAAAAAAACTATAAATTACAAAAAATAATAAAAGTTATAATTACTTTATTTAAATTACGCCAATAATCAAAGTTTATTTAATTCCAAAATCAAAAAATTGGTATTCACCTAAAAAAGTGAGAAATATTTCAATTAATTTAGAGGGAATCATGCAAATAAATTAGTTAGATAATGTTAACGTAAAATTTAATTGTATCAAAATAACAAGTTACAATTAGAATGGTATAACAAAAATAATTTAATTTTGACTATTGAAGTTGCCACACCAATCATGTAGCTGGTGCCACTTTGAAAATGCTGACTCCCATAAAGATGGTGTAAGCATTCTTTGATCTTTTGCACTAAGAAAAAGACCACTCACCCCGGCCTTGTCATTTTCGCCGGCCTTGCACTTTAGCTTTGTTCTCAAATGAATTTGTAAAAGCAACCTTTTTTCTTTCTTTTTTTATTTTTTTATTTTTTTTATTTTTTAACAATGAATTTAAAAAAAATTAGTTTATCTTTCCATACTCCTAATCCCAAAACTACTTTATCTTCAATATCTTCACTCTACACCATCCAAAAAATATCTTTCTATGCTTACTCGGTATTCCTACTCACCCAAAAATTGTGTTAGAAAAGTAGCTGAGATTTAAGGGAAAAGCGGGGGAGCGCGAATCCCCCGAAATTGCCATTTTCGGAAAAAAAAAAAGAAAAAGCAAGGCAAGTGAAAATAAAAAAAAAAAAACAGTTTACTTAAAATAAAAATTAAGGAAATTTGGGGGAGGGAAATTCGAGCTACGTAGCGGAACTGGAGATTTAATTGGTGATTGTGAGACCAAATATATAGAATGAATCTACATCACACATTAATGATTTTGGATGAAAATTATAAATATATAGTATTAGAGCATCTCCAATAATAATAGGTATTTTACCTATCTAAACATTACTATAAAGTATATATTTTATTTTGCCTATCAACTATTTCATGTTTCTACTCCAATCATACTTTGTATTTTAGCTATTTATTCAAATACTATTAACTTTATAGAATGCCACATCGGTAACAAAGATGGAGGAAAATAATCCTAATGATTCAATACATTTTGCCTAACCTTGAAGGCTAGCTACATGTAACTAGTGAATGTGAGTTGAGCTAAAATACCTAATCATATGCCTAATGCATTGGAGTTGAAAAAAGTGAGTCATGCTGGGTATTTTGACCAACAAACATCATATACCTAGTGAATTGGAAATGCTCTTAGAATAGTATTACTTTAATTCAAAAATTATGATATTTGTATAAGCGCGTCTTTTAAGACAAATTTATCAATTCATAACTTGGTGTTTCTAAATATATTTCAATTTTATTTTTTACAATATTTTTAATTATAAGATATAAGAGACATGGCTTCACAAGATATATGTGATATAATATATTTAAGTATAGAAAAAAATAAATTAATTAAAAGGTGTATTTAACATCTACACGCATAAATAGGGATAATCATTTTAATTCGATCCGTAGGAATTTGTATATACTTGCTCAAATGGGACAGATTTTATCCGCTCCGACATTTTTGTGGGGCGGGAGTGGATAATATTTTGGTTACCTGCAACGAGAGTGGGATGGGGGCAAGTAATGCCTCTCATGATCCAAACCTGACCCGATATAATTCATAATATATAAATAAATAATATATATGTATATATATAATATAAGTAAATATAAGAAAAAATAATATTAAAAGTATGTTGCTTTGTTTAAATATAAATAAATAATAATCCTAAAAATCTCACTTTTATATATATGAAAATTAGAAAAATTATTTAGTGTGCTAAGAATTTAAATGGTTCTCAATTTTTTTTGGCTATTTGAAATATGATCGGATATCTGCGAGTATCGGGTATCTATCTGCAGATATCCTCAGGGGCGGGAATGAAATTGAAAAATTTCATCCGTAATGGGAGTGGGACGGGAGCAGGGGCAAGGGTGGAGTTCGTCCACGAAGGCAGGGGCAGTGAATGACAAACTTGCACCGTAACCATCCCTACTCATAAACTAAGCTAAAACTAAAAGTTCAATAATTTTATTAATAAAGACACTGATAACAAATAATATAAGTGAACCACTATCATTGGTATGTTAATGATAAATACAAGTTTATTTAGACAAGCGTGAACAATGCATAATATTTCATTGATTAATACATTGATTGAATTTAAAAAATAAGCGTCAATAATACAGAATATTTCATTGATTAATAATTAAAAAAAAGATCCCACTAAAAACTCCAAACAAGCCAATCAAGTGTTATTGTTCATATTATTTGAATAATTTACTCTTTCATTAATGATAAAATTATTTTAGATATAAATTTGTTTAGAACCTGATGGATAGAATTATTGAAAAGCTGAGAATAAAAATAAAAAAAAAAAAAAAAGTAGAAAAGAGTACCCCAAAAAAAAAAACACAAACAAAAAGTAGAAAACAAAGTATGGCTTTTATCGTTCCAAAAAAAAAAAAAAAAAGAGTGTGGCTTTTAAGACTTCAACAAGAAGCTTCAAAAAGATATTTCTAGTTAAAAATTAATAAAAAAAACATATATAATCTTTGCCGCACTAATTCATTGCTCTAATTTTGAAGGATTAATGTCAGTTTTAATGAACTGACAATGTAAGAAAAAATAAAAGAGTCAAACTATCATATTAAGATAGAACTCACATAAATAACTTTAGAGCTGTCACTTTACTAGTCCCAAACATTATTTTAATCTTTGACCCCGTTTAGTAGAGTTATGGGAAAGTGATTATAGCTTGTAACTTAACAGCTTATAACTTATAACTGTGAACATAATCTGATTTTTAACTTATAAATTAAGTTTTTCCTCCCCACTCAAAGAATAAGTTGATTTTTTACTTATAAAAAATTATAAACTATATTGTTAAGCTAAACCAAACACATCAAAATAATTTAAATTACATTAAAAATTAAAATAAATTAGAAATAAACCCTACCAAAAGCGAGTTTTATAGACTGTGTGTACATTGTATTATTATTGTGCACGAATGTCATCATTTCTCGTGATAAGTCACACCCAATCCAATGTCTTCTATGTGTACATTTGATGAGCTTAATTACAGCTTATTTCAGTTTTTAGCTTAATTTAAGCTATTTTGATGTGTTTGGTTTAGTGTATAGCTTATAACTTATAACTTTTTAGAAGTCAGAAATCAGCTTATTCTTTGAGTGGGGCAGGAGATGCTTTAAGAATAAGCTGGAAATCAGCTTAAGCTGAAAGTTATAAGCTATAAGCTGTTTAGGCATAAGCTATAAGCACTTTCTCACAACTCTACCAAACAGGGCATTCATTCATACCTACATAGCATGATAGCATCTCAAATTCTCCATAATTCTAATCAGTTGAAAGTAATAATTTTAAAAGCGTAAACTACCTATAGGCCCAAATAATTAAACTTAATTTTCATTAAGTCTTATAAAAAAATAAATCTTGATAAAATTATTGTTAAAAATAATTTTTGTGACAATTTTTTACACATGTTGCTAAAAATTAACAATTAATGACTTTTTTTTTGTCATAATTTTTATAAATTATTGCTAAAACTTACAATTAATGACTTTTTTTATGACAAATTTTTTCCATAAGACTTATTGGACGATAAGTCTACTTATTAGGATTTACACGTAAGTACCCCTAATTAACAAGTATCAGTTAAAAATATTTTTTATTTTTTTATAATTAATTTTTTTATAGATTATTTAAATTATTTATATTTTATAAACTATAAATAAAAACTACACTAAATAGTTTAATATAAAATTTTAAAATAAATAAAATTATAAAATTATTTATATTTTATAAATTATAAATAAAAATTACACTAAATACTTTAACATAAATTTTTTAAACAAATAAAATTATAAATTACATCATAAACAGCACCCAACAATAACAAATTATCAAGTCCAAATTAAAATAAACTAAAAAAATTATAACCAAACATCATATAATAAAAAAATATTTTGAATTATAATCAAAATAATATTATAATTAATATCACAATAAGCCATAACTAATCATACAATAAGTTATAACCAAAGAGATAAAAATCATAATTAAAAGTGCATACGATACATACACCATAAGATCTGTATACCATAAAATTTCCCTACATGTATAATGAAATTATATAATAAGTTATTATTAAATGATGATAATAAGTGTTCAATTTGTTTATTTATTATTTATTTATTTATTTATTTTTTACAGAAAAATCCTCCATACTCTCCAGGTCCAAGGCAATGTCTCTTGCAGAGATCATCAGGGTGTCCTGTTAGCCGTTCCGAGCGAGAAGACTATAACTTGGGAACTTGGGACTATAACCTTGGAACTTGCCCCGACCTCCTAAGACAAACTCTGCTTAAGTCGAGGAGACTATAACCTGGGAACTTGGGACTATAATCTTGGAACTTGCCCCGACCTCCCAAGACAAACTCCGCTTAAGTCCGGATTCGCATAGCGGGGGAGCATTGAACTCACACCAAGTGCTGATTAGATAACTTGAGGTCCAATCTCCTAACCAATTGTGTTTAGCCCAAGAGATTGGCTTAGAGGGGGGAATTGAACCTGTGACCTAGGGACTTAAACTCCAGACCTTAACCACAATGCTACTCACCCCTGGGTTATTTGTTTATTTTTTTAATCCTAGAACTAGATTGGTCCAGAATTTTTTAGATAGATGATTTTGTAGTAGAAATTAAATTTATATAGTGTGGTGTCTATACGTAGAATAATTATGAATTACAAAGATAATAATTCTAAGTAATTTTTGAATAGTTAATTTTGGATTAGTAGTATTACTGCTTGGGTCTTGCTAATAAGTGCACTTAAGCATAAATAAAAGACAAAAAAATTAAATAACACAAGACACATTTTACTAAATTTAATGCATTTTTACTATAATCGATATATATATATATATTTTAAATAATTTTAGATATTTTCAAGACATTTATACAAACTTCCCAACATTAAATGATGCATGAACACACTTGTTAGCATTTGCCTTATTTTGTCGTTGGGAAAAGTTAAGGATCATGAAAATTTTTTCATGAAAAATTTATGATTCTTAGATTACCTTGATTAGTATGTAGTACTTTATTTTAAGTGTAATTCAAGGGTCACAAAACTTTCATAATTATTTTCATGAAAGGTTTTTCATGATACCTAGTATTGCTGTTTATCGTTTGGGAAGAGTTGGGAAGAGCCAATCTAGCTTGACTTTTTGACTTTTTGATTAATTTAATTTGGCTAAATTAGCTCTATTTGAGAAGAATTTTTGACATTTTTTGATTTAGATGTGATGATTATGAAGAAAAAAAAATAGTTATAATTTAAATGCCAAATTTTATTTTATGAACTAAATTAACTTATTTCACCTTTTTTTTAAAACTCCTTTAGTCTTCGCCAAACAAGGCTTTAAATATCCATCCCAACTTCCCAAAGTATAAACCCAAACCAGTAGATGCAGAAGTAATAGTAGTAGTGAAAGAACAGAGCATACCTTTACATATTGAGAGAGAGAAGCAGAGTCCACTCTCCTCTCTTGTGATACAGCTGCTAGAGAGAGATGAAAGTTCCATTCACCTCAGCCCAAACCCACCAATCAACTACCCCTAAACCCCTCTCTTCTACCAACAGCGCCGCCCGGAGTACCAGCTCCACCACCACCACCACCACCACCAACACCAACTTCTGCTATGAACCCAAGTCAGTCCTTGACCTCCGCCGTAGCCCCAGCCCTATCGCCGCCGACCCCAAATCCGATGCTCCACCCTTTTCCGATGCCTTGTCACGCTCCGACGATGCTTCCCTCGAGTTTGACGACCACATACTGGAAGATTGGGAGTCTCTGATGAGTGAATTGGGATTGCACAACGACTCCTCCCCTGCTGCTGCTGCTTTGAGATCCAATCACATCGATCCTCAATTCCCAATCCTCTCCGATAATAACCCACCTCCTCCTCACTCCTTCGATCTGGTTCCCAACAATTTCCCCCTCTCTGACTCCAATTCCTTCGATTTCTGCACCGATTTTCATATTGGGTTCAACTTCGTGGACGAGCTGGTTCGAGCAGCGGATTGCTTCGAATCGAACGAATTACAACTCGCGCATGTGATTTTGGCGCGGCTCAATCAACAACAGTTGCGATCACCCGTGGGAAAGCCTCTTCAGAGAGCTGGGTTTTACTTCAAAGAAGCTCTTCAGTCTCTGATCATGGGGTCGACTCGTTCGTCTCGTAATTCCTGTTCTTCAGAAGTTGTTCAAGCGATCAAAGCGTACAAGAACTTCTCGATCGTCTCTCCGATCGTCATGTTCTCAAATTTCACCGCCAATCAAGCAATCCTTGAAGCTGTTGATGGTTCCATGTTCATCCATGTGGTTGATTTCGATATCGGATTTGGAGGCCAGTGGGCTTCGTTCATGAAGGAAGTCGCTGATCGAGCTGAGTCTCGCAAATCGAATACTCCGATTCTTCGAATCACTGCCGTTGTTCCTGAAGAGTACGGGGTCGAATCGAGATTGATCAGAGACAATCTCAACCAGTTCGCTCAAGAGCTCGAAATAGGGTTCGAGATTGAATTCGTGTTGATTCGAACCTTCGAATTCTTATCATTCAAAGCAATCAAGTTCATGGAAGGAGAGAAGACCGCCGTTCTGTTATCTCCGACTATCTTTCACCGTTTAGGTACCGGATTTCTCAACGACCTCCACCAAATCTCGCCGCACGTGGTGGTGGTCGTCGACGGTGAAGGGGTGGCGGACGGCGGAGGGCAGCCGTCGCTTCGCCGGAGTGTGATCGCCGGGCTTGAATTTCACTCCACGGTTTTGGAAACTCTGGAAGCTGCGAATGGTGGCGGCGGAGAAGAGTGGATAAGGAAGATCGAGATGTTTGTGATGCGCCCGAGGATTGTAGCGGCGGTTGAGGCGGCGGTGGGAAGGGTGGCCCCGCCGTGGAGAGAGGGGTTCGCCGCCGCAGGGATGAGGGGGGTGGGGTTGAGTCGGTTTGCGGAATTTCAAGCCGAGTGTTTGCTAGCGAAAGTGAGGGTGAGGGGATTCCACGTGGCGAAGAGGGAGGGGGAGATGGTGCTGTGCTGGCATGATAGGGCCTTAGTTGCCACGTCGGCATGGAGGTGCTAGAGATGTCGTTGTTGTTGTTGTTAAATAATTAACTAACTATTGGAAGTGGGTGATGATAATTGGTTAGGGTTTTAAGGGATATATATATATTATGAATGTATCTCAATCCCCTAGCCGTTTTGTTTTGTATTTTGAATTGTTGGTGTATGTTAATGAACAGACTCTGGTTTGTTTTCAAACACAAAATTTTGAAATTCTAGCACTATGATAAAATTACAATGTTTTAAATTCTAATAGAGTTTTAATGGTGAGACTCACATAGTGATGTAATATTTTGATTTGTGAATATTTTTTTTGAAAAATGATTTATACCTCGAAATTGTTACTCCCGAATGGCCCGAATGTGTTGGCACCCTCTCTCTCCATTTTGTCTCTCTTCTCCATTTCCATTTCTCTCTATTAAACCAAAGTCTCTAAAATCGATCTTCTCTCAAACATAGACACTGCCTCAAAACTCTCTCTCTCTCTCAAACAAATGTCTTTATCAAATTGACGCCGAGTCGTCAAGCCTTCATCTCGTCTCGTCTCTTGGGTTCTTTCACTAAGCGGTGGAGGAAGTGGTGTGAGAATGTAGTGGTTGTTGGAATTTTTGGGTTTGAAGAAGATTTGCAAATACATTTGGATTTGTACCCTTGCAAATTTGCCTCTTATCTTCTCTCTCTATATCTATATATATAGCTATTTATGTGTATGAATGATGAGTGTAAGAGAGAAGAAGAAGACAAAGGAGTCTTGGGTTTGGATTTGAATTCGAAGGATAAAAAAAATATATGATTTTTTTTTCTAGATTCATAGAACAAAGAACAGAGCTTAATGGATATATATGTGAAGAGAAAGACTGTGTGTGATTTTTTTTATTTTAGATTCATAGCAGAAAGAACAAAACTTGATGAGTATACAAAACTTTCATAGTGAGAGTGAAAACAAAGGCTGATCAAAATTGAATATTGATTCTCTCCATTTTGGATTTATATGATCTCTTTCTCTTTCTCTCTTTATGTGATGGGTTGAAAAAATTATGTTGGTGAAAGAACAATGGAAGATGAAGAGAGCTTTTAAAGTTGGGATTAATGGTGGATTTTGAACAAACAGAGATGGTGGTTCTCTCTCTCTCTCTCTCCCTCTCTCATTTTTTTTCTCTTTCTGTATTTTGAAAATGTGTGAGTTTCACGCATGTTTGAGGCAACTGAGTCAAAAGTAAAAAGATGGGATGGAACACATTCGGGCCATTCGGGGAGGCAAGATTGCGAGTTATATAGCAGAACCGTTTTTTTTTATTTGTCACGTCATTAGAGCTCATATTAAAGGGTGGTTTGGGATGTCCTAAATAAGTGCACTTTTTAATTTTTTATAAAAAAATATGCAGAAAAATAGAGAGAAGATGTTAATTGATGTGACCAAAAAAAAATAAAAAGATTGACTAAAATAAGTTATGCCAAACAAGGCTTTAACTCTTTATCACTGCCCATGAAATTAAGAGAAGTTAATTATGGGCTCTTTTGGGAAGTGATAAAAAAGCGTTCGGCGTTCAAAAACGCCATCTGATTTTTTTTCATCATTTGGGAAGTGGCAAACCTTGGTTGAACAATTACGAAAATACCCTCATAGTTGGTTTGGGTAAAATGTAAGTTTTTTAAATTGAGTGAGGTTATTTTAGTCATTTTAGTATGATGTGACACCATAAATAAATATTAATTCAAACAAAAAAGCAGCTTTTTACCAACTTTCCAAATCACTCCAAAAAAGCTTGGTTAAAAGTAAAAAAGTTAATTTTTACCATCTTTCCAAAATACCACGTAGTGAAAGAAACTGTCATGTTTTGTCCAAGTTATTATTATTTGATCACAAATTTTGTTAATGAATGTTTCAAGTACACTAGCAATTATTTGACTCGAATGCATTTTGACAGACGAACAAAAGAAGAAAAAAAAACGTTTTCAAATGCATAACAATTTTAAGTTTTATTAATCAATTTATGCTGCATTTCATGGCTGGACTAGGTTTTTTGACAATTAGTAATATCTTGAAATTAAGGTCTGAATTAATAAATATAATATGATTTTGAATAATTTTACACATTTTAAAAATATTACTAAAAATATAAGAGGCGAAATGTGATTAATTGTCAAAAAAAAAAAAAAAAAAAAAAACAATGATCATCCAACGAAATTTGGACGTGTGTATTTCTAAAGTAAGGAATTAAGTAAATATAACATACCGCAAGCGTACTAAGGTTGTAATTAGATTTTTTTCAAATTCAAATCTAAATATACCTGCCACGTTCAAACTCATAAAACTATGAATCACATTTTAATGATTTGAATAATTTTATCTTGTAAAACTCTTTCTCTGTGTCATTTCTATGAAAAAAATCAATCTTAAACTTTTTATTTTATCACATTTGTCTATAAAATAAAATAAAAAGACAAAAAGATGGTCTAATTTTAAAACATTTGTCTATTTTTCGCAAACAAATGCATAAAAAAAAAAAAAAAATACTACAATGATTGAATTGATCAATTTTTTTTTTATATACATATATACACAGAAAATCTTATAAAATGAACAGTTTAAATTATCAAAATAATATCTTGATAGACCCCACATGCCTAAACATGACTTGTCACTGTCCACCTCATCATTTTTGTTTCTTCAAAGTATTCAACCTCGTGAGAAAAACGGAACTCATAAGACGAATTTACAGAACAAAAATATGCTGCAATAGAAACAGTATCCAAGATCAAAAGGCAGCTCACTTATTGGGAAGGACTTCCCAAAAGAAAAAATACACTGCAAAACAGACATTAAAATTACATGTATTTACAGTTCCTTCAAGGCCTCTCCTTTATAATGATGGATCGATTATGTGTGTAGATTAATCAAAAGCTCTCTACCTCATGTTAGAATCACAGAAAATAAAAAAGAACAGGTAAGGGTATAGATCAGCAAGTATAACAAACTCTGCTTAATCAAAGGATACAGTCGAAAATTTGTCACGGACTTCAAGAAAAACTCCCCAACTGCAGACTATTATTTTCCTTTTGCAGTCTCTAGCTCTCAATGGTTTCCCTCGCGGTGGCGAGACTTAAGATGTTTGTTAGCGTTATTGTCCTCAAGTTTAGATACCCCATTGGGCCCGCTCACCCTAGTTAACTCTTCCTGTTTCAGCGGAACAAACATTTTCATCATTCAGATCCCAGAAAAACAAAAAAGGAAAAAGAAAAAAAAATGAAAAATATTTGCAGAGAGATAAAAGTATAGAGGTCAAGCGTCTTCATTATCAGTGCATAATCCTTCTGTGTTTTCCATAAGAAGAGAGAGGAGGGGGGGAATGACAATATTATTAACAAGACAAAATGGATGGAATTGTTATTTGGAAAGAAAAGAGGGGGTTGAAATAGACCTGAATGGAATTATTTTCGGATGTAAGTTTCTCACACTCCTCAGAGAGCCTCTGCAACTCATCTCTGAGCATGCGATTTTCATTGTTCAGTGTCTCTACCCGAGCTTGTAGCTCTTCACACTCTGCCTGTTGAGAATAAAGAAATGAACATCATTGTTAAACAATTGTGTTGTTCCAATATAATAGTAAAACATGAAGACATGGAGGAAACAATTTTCACTACTTAACAAATGTTCCCAAGCTTTTCCATTTTAAGGCTGTGTTTGGATCATGAATTTGGGTAGGAATTTGAAAAGGGAAAGGGAAAAAATGTGTGAAATGCAACAGTCACATTTCACCTACCTTTTATCTTTCTCTTTCCAAATTTCTATTCAAATCTATGATCCGAATACAGCCTAAAAGAAACTTTAAGTAACTATTATTAACAGCAACAGCCAGCAGAAGCTCCTTGATAACAGAGTGGGTGTTTGGGAAGTTGTAATTTTAGTAGGTTTTTTTAGTTTTTGATTATTTTAGAAGGTTAAAATTTTTGTATTTGAAAAGATAGTTGCTTTTTTTTGTAATTAGATGTGATGTTTGTAAAAGAAAACGTGAAATGATTATGGATTTGATGTGACATTTTGTTTGGATTTGTTTTTTTTTTATTTTTTAACCAATTTTGTCTTTTAGTGTTTTTTTTAGCAAAAAAAACACTTCCCAAACACCCCTTAATTTGGCAGTGCAAGTGCTCAGTGGTATCTAAGTTTTGATACCCTTAACCCAACAATGCTTTCAGTACAAGCAATATTGGTGAATAGTCCCATGCCATTGTCCCCAATGTTTTGTGCATTGTGTTAGAATTTTGCTTTATTCCTCCAAATAGTATTTTTTTTGGTCCTACGAACAGATGACCAGGTGAAAGAAGTCTCCATAAAAAAGCGCATCAAAAGGGGTCAGCACCCATGTACAAAAGGTTAAACTATATATCATCTCTAAAATGTACAACAGTGATATAGGTGGATGCAAGTCTCTTATGTACAACTTTGTAACAAAAAAAAATGTACATATTCTTAAGTTCTGCAACAGTTTAAAAATACTACCCGAGACAAAAAGAAATCGCAGAGTAATGGGATCATCACATGATCACATTGTTAAATGTACCTTCACATAACATGAAAGGGACTTCCTTCCTAGTAAAAAAATTAACGAAGTTATTCAAGTTGCTAGGAATGCATGAAATGAAGTTTCTGAGTATGTACTAGTTAAGCATGAATTTGAGTAAATAACTAGGAGGCGTCCACCCTCTACTCAAAAAATCTGCCCCAGTAACTCTTGCTACTGCTTCGAAACTTTTTTTTAACCCACAGAAATACCAAAAACAGTTCACACACTTGCACACTCACAATCAAAGCCAGAAACTTTTCCTCAATCCAGCACTCAATTGATGGAAGCCATCCCAACAAATTGGGATTGGGCAAACAAACCTGTTTCCTATTCTGCTAAGCAGGATATATCTTTGGGCAGATAAGAAACCTTAAGGTCTACCCCACTGCTTATCATACATCCTTTTGTAACTTTCACCTATCACCATATCACTCCTAGCAGTGCTGGCAATTGAAAGAAAACCTAACAGATAGATTTCTATTTTGAAAGGATGGACTACCCTTGACCAATATATGGTTACATACATGCAGACAACATGCAATTGACAGCAATAAACAAACCGGCCTTAGTTTCACATGATGCAACATAGAGAACGAATTTAAATAAAGTAATTCACTTACAGGAAAACCATATGCTTCAATATATATCAAACATCTTTAGAAATTTTACAATGCTTAAAAACATGCACCTTCTGTGTCCTAAGTATGGCTTACCATACTCATAATGCTGCAAGCCTCTTATCGGTTTTGGCAAATGATTTGATTAATGTTTTTGACTCTTTTATAAGGGTTTATCAGTTAGCAGCAAGACTTCCATTCTATTATATACTTCAGTGGTTCCCTGAGGAGATGTAGTTTATAACACGTAAAGAATTACATTTATGAACAATTGTATTTCTTCTATGTATAGCTTGTTCCCAAATGAGACCTAAATCATAACTACAATTCATATCAAAATGCAAAGCTTTAAGCATTCAGATTCAGGTCATAACATGCATCTTCCTGTTACAGTATGCTAAAAAATTAAAAAAACTCAATAAAATAATGTGGTCTGTTTATTGTATTAAACGAAGGTAAATAAGTCGATAGCTTAGAAAAAATTAGCAAAGCTTGTAAAAAATAGGAATGCATATTTAATATTTGGCGAAGAAACAGAAGAGCCAACAACAAGCACACATATTTTCTACCTGCTTGCGTAATCTTGACCTCCTAGCTGACTCCCTATTAGATTGCTTCCTCTTTTGTTTCTTTAATTCACGTTCATCCTGTCGATTCAGGGGTTACAATCATGCAAGGCTTCATTTAAAGGTATATCCAGGATCGTTAATATAGAATAAAATTTTGAAGCAAACACAAGTTGATGAAACCTAATCCACAAAATAAAAATTTGAACTTCTGCGCAATACATACATGCATACACATAAAGAGAGAGAAATTGCTAACCTTAGAAAGCACATGGCATTTAATAAATATGACAATTATCTACAAACACTATTTGTTTAGTAGAGTTTTAAAAAATGATTTCTGTTACAGATACAAAAGACAGAAAACAAATTTTATTCTTAGCTTTATAATAGCATGCACGTGTTTTAAATCACTCTGTGGGTAACTAATAAAAAATCATGATTTGTGAAATTTCATAACAGTCAAAATAAAAAACAAATCAATACAAAACAAAAACAAGTAGTTGCAGGGCTACAATCTAAAGACGCACTGGCCTCAAGCATGTCATTCCAAAAATTCCCCCTTTAATTCACGTCTCACATAATTGCATAGATATTTCAGATTTTCAACCTCGTTAAAATGAAAATTATAGTGCTTATCACAAGTTACTCTGAGTGAAACTCCGTAAGTTTTGCAAAGATGCGAGTCTTGTAAAGACCTCACAAAGGAAATAATTGGTTGATCAGATAAAACACCAAGTCAGCTTTAATTTTACCTAGACGCAGGATCTGGAGGAGAAAGATAAAAACTATGGGAACAGAGGCAACTCATCTCAAATACATTTCTGCAGCAAGAGACAGTTGTACATCCTCTTGCCACATATCTTATGTTATCAGCCCAAGGAAAATAATAAAGATTACTGTAACTGAAGTAACATATCTCAACTTATTTCTAGGGAAAGAAGTCTGTATCCACTTAGAACAAGTCTCATGTTTATTAACCGATTGTCAAGCCAAAGGGAAATAAATACTCTCTGTATAGTAACAAGTTTTCAGGACTCACTCTCCCTTTCAACCTTTTAGATATCTTGCTACTGTAGAAAAATGACATCAAGCTCCTTAACCATACATACCAATATTTACAGTGAGCAGCTTTTACCACTTGTATTTTCAATGAATAGTGGCCAGATCCTAAAATGGTGTCAATCCTTGCAGCAGGATATAATATTATGTTGCGTCTGACAAAGGATATTAGATGACCAAAAGGTATCGCCTAAGCTGGTGGACTAGTGGTGTCCATGATCCAGGAAACATTGCTTTTAAATTTCTGAAGTATCCATGTCAGACACTAGACACTTGGGTAAGGAATGATATATGTGTCCAACATACCCAGTTGGAGATTCACCTATGAGGTATGTATCAGTAGTCAAGTATACCATATAACTATGCATAAAACTTCCATTTTTTTTATTATATAAAATGCTATATTTTACTTTGTAAACATCATTTCACCCTTAAAAAAAATAAAAGAAACACGAAATATAGTTGTGTTCTGGTGTCCTCAATTAGATGAATCTGACATTTAGCACATGGGCGCCCACACCAAAGTAAGATTGATTAGGGGGAAAAAAAAAATCTTTGTTGAAAAACTTCAATAGAACATTGGATTATAAAAGTGCAAGTCTATCAAAAAAAACTGCAAGGCTTCATACTGGAATCCATTGGTCGGTCATTATGCCTTCGCGTCCAACCATTGTTGCTGGAGCAACAGTAGGTGATACACCAGGAGGATTAGGTCTCATTTTCACTGCTCCAGTACCAGCTGGGGATGCACTCCATAAGTCCATTCCAATGTTCAGATTAGTTGCAGGCACAGAGACAATTGGATTCCCGGGCACTGGTGCTTGAAAATTTGGCCCACTAGTGTTATTCTGTGCATTGGCTGCTGAACAAGTTTACAAAAGTAAAAAAACACTACTAAATAGCACAAATGCAAAAGCAATTAGGTTAACATGAGAAAACTACCATCTGCAAGCATCTGGTCAAAGCTTCCTCTCTTATTTGCAGCATACTCCTAAAAAAATCAAAGTTAATTTCTTTTAATGAGAAGAAAAGTAAACATTGGGCTGTTGACACACTTTTGACTGGATCAGGTTAACAAAAGACATTGACATTCTGCCACCTTTCAGAGGATCTGAGATCAGTACCAGTTTACTTAGATGAGTTGCAAGGGATTTAGCATGTTCCTTAGCAATGCAATAAGTAAAAAAAAAGGACCATGTCCTTTTAGTAAATACATACTTGGTTGTTCTCATCACTTACATCTGATGAACCTTCACTTCCACTTTCAGCACTGTTCATGACAAGTTTACAATGAGAGAATAAAGAATGAAGAGAAATAAAATCATATCTAGAATGATAATTGATAACCAGAAACGAAATAACATCAAGTCACATAGAAAGAAAATTCTAAGACTAAATATGAGTAAGACACCTTTTTGTGGCACCATCATTTCCTGAACCTGAAGTTGCCTTCCCACTTTCTCTGTTCTTGCCACCAATCACGCCGGTGTTTCCTGAATTTCCCTTGTATTTTTTATATGAAGCCCTGTCTTTCCCATCAGAGGCCTTTCCTTCCAACTCCACATTTGTATGTCCCATGCTTGGAGCCTGAAGAAGGATAAATCAAACGTCCAATTTGAAGGAATTTAAAAGCTAGAATATTAACCAGAGGTAAAATAAGAATAATTAATTTAATTAACTTATTATTTTTTATAAGCAAAGAAAGTATACGAAAAATACCACCAGAACACGAAAATTGAGCTCTTCTATAAAATTTACAAGAGCAAAAAATGGATTCACAAAAAATTTCTTTATATCAGAAAGGACAGCAATTGTAATAAACATATCTTTAGCATTTGCACCAGTAAATCAATATCCTCAAAAGTGCAATGATTTCTTTGTCTCCACAAGCACCAACTTAAAGTCTGAAACATCTTTATTCAACTAAGCAATTTATGTAGAAGACACCTACTCTTAGAATGGAATATGAATAGAGCAGAAAATTATAACTAATGATGCAAAAGACAACTAGGATTACCGTGGCCATATTAGGATGAGCATAAACTCCTCCTGGGGGATATAGAGTTGGGTAGGGAATTGGTGTCCCATATGGCGGTATCAAAGCATGCTGAAAAATTATCAACAGCAACGCTCAACAGGTAGTCAAAGAGCAACACTATTACCAAACACAGCAGAACTTTATATATGATATTCCGAAAAGAAAAATAATATAGAAAGAGAATCACCTGGCCTCCCCATAGGTAAGGATGGGGAGTAGGAGAAGCAACAGTTGTGGCAAAAAATGGAGGAGGAGCACCACCACCATAATACGCCTATGCAATAAAATAAGACATACGCTATTAATAAAATCTTTCAAGGAACTCTCAAAACACATCTAAAATAAAAACATAACAATAAATCAAACTCAAGATCTTTTCATCATAAAACCTGCATGGAGCTCGACCAGTCAGGATATGAAGGCATTGTTGGGGTTTCCTGAGCTGAAGAATTTGGCTTGGAAGCCTTAGCAGGCGTGCTGTCTTCCCCAGCCCCCATTTCAACCAGTACAAATAATCCTTTCCCCTCACTTCTAACTGTTTGTCACACTATGTACCCTCAATTAATTTGAAGAAGCTCCTTAAAGTATAAAATCTAATTGCAATATATGTCAGAATTTCACACTTTTTTTCTTTAAACAAGTTTATCTGTCACCACCAGAAACACAGAATCGTAAATTCCGAGAATAGTGCTTTTGTGTTGAGACAACATCCTTGAACTTAGTAATTTCAAGAGATACTACTTGTGTCCTTAAATATTAATTTTCTGATACCATTCACAGCTTTCGGTTTTAGTATCACTTGAACATAATATTCTTTAGAATGACAATAGTACTATCATGCTCCATTTTCATTCAATAGTGTGTGAAATTTGAATGTTTGCAATAGCGTAGGCATTCCCTCTGGCAATTTAGTCAGTTGAAATTGGAAATTACATCTCTCTGTGGGAACTTTATTCTGATAATACTTCAATTACATCCAAAAGAGCATTGCCAATAAACCTCCTAACTATACTGATCCTCTAGATATTCTCTTACTTTACTTTAACATATTAAGTTGCTCCTTGTTGCAACATGTAATTTCAACACATATATGTTGAATGAAACCATTAAGAAAAATCATTGAATGGAAAAAATTAATCACTCTCTTCAAATTAGGCAGGAAAAATGGTGAGATCCTCTTTTTGAGTTGACCACAAAATTATTTTTTTACCTTTTGTATTGGAAAAATTATCCTGTTATGAGGTAGAATTGATGCCTTGTATTGAAAAATAAGAAAATTTTTAAGGAGAGCCAAGATACAGATAAAGACAACAATCTAATAATTGCCAAAATCCTATTTGAAATATTAAAAGCCAGCTTCTTACCAACTTCCTACAAATTTAGCACAATTTAGAAAAGCACGGCCAAGCGGGCTGGGGATTTCATTAATCAAGCCTAACAAGTTGAGTGAAAGCCCGGATGTTAGGTCACCCCATACCCTTGTACTTATGACCAAAATAGAGCCTATTATGAACCAGCTTGTAACAATTCAAATGGTCTAATGGTTGGTAGGTGTCCAGTCCAAATTTGTATCGGAATGCTTCCGTCCCAAACAATTACGATAGTATCCACTTTGCCAAGGCTCACAACTTTAAAATGCATTGTTACTAACAAGGGATGTAATTTTTCATATATATGTGTGTGTGTATGATGTAATAGTTTTATATATAAATTTGAATAGTTTGAGTTTGTATGAATTTGCTTGGACCTTGCGAGAGCACTTTTTCTCATTTTGCTGCTTCACATAAAAATTGTTAAATAGTTGACCACCAATTCATCCAAAAGTTTAAGTTATTAGAGAGAGGGGTAACATTGTTATTTATATCACAACACGCCCCCCCTCACATGTGGCCAGACTCTCCTTCTTAAGCGGGCCAAACAAGTGCAAGTATTTTAATTATCAAGCAGGAGGTAAGGTTTGAACACGGGATTTATTGTTTGCTCTAATATCAAATTGAAGTGTAAAGTGTGAAAGATTAGGGTTATGGTTAGAAGAGAAAGAGAGAAGAAAGGAGAGTCATATTTTATTGTCGTATTTTATTCTAATATAAATATGTGCTAGGGTGGAGGGTTTGTTTCAACCCAAAACCTATTGTCGTATTGTTATAATCTATTGTTGTAATGTAAATATGAACTAAGGTGAAAGGTTTGTTACAACCCAAGACCTATTCATCTTATTCTCTTCTCCTCTTCTTTCCTCTATCTTACTTTTCTAATCCTAAACGTAATCTCTTGCACTTTACATTTCAACTTGATATTAGAGTGATCTGATCTACCCGAGCAAGCGTCAATGGAATCTGGAGATCAACACGAGGTGGCAACATTATCCACACGTCATCATTTGTATGATGATGCTAGTGTGACGTTAGTACCAGTGTGGACATCATGATCGGGCGGGTGAATACACAATCCGATTTGTCTTGTCGTTCTAGTAAATATGGTAATCTTTGTGAATTTTTTTAAAGTTGTTTGATGTGAGTTTCCAAATTTTGGCTGATTTTCAAATTTTTGGAATCGTATTTTTTGATCTGCAATTTGGAGCATTACCTAGTTTTGTCTTCGGTGGAACCTTTTCTATAGGTGACAACTGGAGTGAAGGAAGCCTCATTTGAGGTCTTTGTTGAGTTTACAAAGGTGCTTTTGGTCCTCCTTCTCTAGCTTCTACAGTCTTCGATCTTATTGGTATATCCTTATCTATGTATCTCATCAACTGAATTGTGCTCACCATTGATTAGGTCTATGTGTGTTGGTGTCTTTGAATAGTGGTTCGTTCAATGGCCATTTTAAGTGAAGGTTCAACATGATTATAGTAATTTTTTTGTTGCCATTAATTTTGCTTTTTTAATTAGTGATGGTTGGTTATACTTATTAGTGCTAAAACCCATGTTTTGCCCATGTTTTGGTAGCGGCGGCGGCGGTGGTGATTCTGTTTTATGGTCTTCAATTTTGTTGGTTTTGAGCCCATAATTTCTAAATTTTTTTATGTTTGAAAACTAAGAAAAATTTTCTATTCTCAAAATTGATAAATTTCTCTATTATGAGGTATTTTCATTAATTGAATAGAATTTGATATCAATTTAATTTGAAATTAGATACTTAATTTTTGCAATTTGCACTCAATTCTGCAGCTTTTATCCCTTAACTGAAAATTTCAGTATTTTAAAAACAATGAAATTTTCATTGTCTATAACATCAAACACAGTAAAATTTTGTGAAATTGTTTTTTCAGAATTTAATATTCATCATGTATCTTGTTTAAAAAATCTTGACAAGATAATTTTATAAATACAATTTTTATAGAAAATGGAGATGTATTTCAAAAGTTATTAGTAAATAATTCAATTGTAAAATCATTAAAAATTGAAAGCCGTTATATATTAAATGCTTCACTGTGGGGGCATTTTAGTTTGGGCTCCACAATATTAGAAAACTAAAACTAGGAACCTTTTCTTTTGTGTCCTTATATTAGGGGGTTTTGCGATTTAATTGCGGCCAAGAAACCTCTAATCCGCCATCCATCTGTTGAATTGGCGGATTGAAAAAAAATTAATCCACATCTGTCTGCCGAATTGATGGATGTCGATTGAGTAGATTGTCAAATTGATGCGAATCGGTTTGGTGGTTTAAATTTTTACAAATTTTAACAAATTTTAAACCTAATACAACTTCTTATCAACATTTTTTTGGGGATAATAATCCAGCTCAACATAACAAAAAGATTATCAAGTAAATTGTTAAATACCAATAATAAATACATATAAGAAAACCATTCATTATCAAAATTATTTAATTACTTTTTTTATATACAAAAATTATTTAATTTGATTTTTTTTATAAAAAAAACAAAAAAATTAAGCCTTATATTTTTCACATAAAAATACCAAATATTAACATTTACCATTTGATAAAAAGATTTTCAAATTGAAAATAAATTGAAAGCACAACAGAATATTTAAACTCTTTTTTTAATTGAAAATACAAACAGAATATCTAACAAATTGAAAATACAAAATCTTATAAATTACTAAAGGTGCTCGCGGTTTTGCGGTTTGGTTGTGGCTAAAAGAACCTCAAATCCACCATCCGTCCAAATCTAGACGGATTGAAAAAATCAATCATAACGCCGCTCGTCATCACTCATCCGTCAAAATACGGCGGATCGAATCGGTTCCGTTGCTCACCCCTACCTTATACTAATAAAACCTTATAATGAAAGCATTTTTGAGCATATATATACATATAAAATTATGTATTACATTAAATAAAGAGAATCTTACAATTAATGATTTGATATCATTCCAATTCATTATTTTAGCAAAATAATTCACAATTTGATACTCGATTTGACAACCATGGCTGGGATATCAGATGTTCTGTCCAATTAAGAATAGTAACATAGTTCATTAGGTATAGATCCAGCATAATAAGATCAATCGCAGCAGGACATTATCCATCATACAATTACACGACAATTGCAAATTCCTACTAAATTGACGAAATTTGAAGGCACAATAAGATCAATCGCAGCATATAAAATTAAAAACCACTGATCCACAAAAGCAGCAAAGATTTGAAATGGAACTCCAGCATATGCAGAACATTATCTATCATACAGTTAACATGACAATTGCAAATTCCAACTAAATTGACGAAATTTCAAGGCACAATTAGTTCAGTCACCATGTTGCCGAACCAAACTATTACGCTGTGTTTAATTGGGAAATTTGGGAAGACATTTGAAAAGAAAAAAGAAAAAAAAGTGTGTAAAAGTGGTTGAAATATAAGTATATTATATTCATATTTCACTTACATTTTCCCTTTTATTTTCTAAATCCTTTACCAAATTCCCAAACCAAATACAACCTTAATGAATTGAGTTCTTTTTCTGTTCCCCTTTCTGGAGTAAAAAGCAAATTTTTTTTTTTTTTTTTTTAAAGTAAATAAATCAAACTATTCAGGTTCAGTTAAACAAGTTCATAATCCACACACAATAAACTTTTTTTTTTTTTAAAAAAAAACCAATTCATGATGCAAGTATTGAAATTTTGGTATTGAAATTTGATTACAAATTCCAAACAAAAAACAGAATAAGTTTCAGCCTAATTAATCGCAACAATTGAAACACTGCTGAGTGAATCGATTAACCAGAACTTAATTAGTATCATTCTCAAAATCCTATTATATATATATATGTGTGTGTGTGTGTGTGTGTGTGTGTGTGAGTATAGAGAGACAGAGAGAGAGAGGGGACAAAACATAGAGGAGAGAGAAACTGACCTGGAGGAACGTGGAAGTCCAAGTCGGACGAACACAGGTTTAGTCGTCTCCTCTTTTTGCTCGTATGTCGTGTGTGACAATAGATCTGACACAGAGAGAGAGAGAGAGAGAGAGAGAGAGAGTTATGATTAGTTGTCAAACGTACCAAAATTAGGCGAGGCACAAGAATCACCACAAACAACAGCACTCTCTGTATCCGCAACGACTTTTAGAGAGAGAGAGAGAGAGAGAAGAGAGAGAGCTCCGCCTCATGCGGCGATGTTGTGGTGGTGATAGGGGTGGGGGTGACGGCGAGTGAGTTGTGGTGGCGAGGGTGTGAGAGAGAGAGGGGGGGTTTGGGGAAGGTGACACGTGAGGAGAAAGAGGGATCCAGATGGTGAGGTGTGAGTGGGCGGGTGTGACTCAGCGCAAAAGGGTTTTAATAAGGAAAAGACGATGAGGATGATGAGGAGGATGAGTCAGTTGAGTGAATGGATAATTTTAATTTATTACATATACACCAAGTGGGAACCCCCGCCGCACGAAGCCGTTGAATAATTTTTATTTGTTATTTATTTATTTTTGAAATAATACTAAAAACTGATTTTTTTTTTTTTTTTGTTTGTTGATTTATTATTAAGTATTTTTACTTTGTAATTATTTTAATAAAAAAAGCCTCACCCCTATACCTATACCTATACCGAAGTGGGGCAAGCTTGGTGCTCGGCCCAATAACCAAGCACCTACTCCGACGCAAAATAAGTTATGAAGCTCAGGTCAACATGCAAGGCCTGCTCTGAAACGAGCTGAGCAATAAGGTGAACTTTCAAATTGGACCATTATGCCAAAGTGGAACGAGCTAGGAAAGGCCAAATCAACGTAGATATTTAAGCGCACCAGAGACAAACAATTATGTTTTTCTCTCTTTGTCTAATCAGAATATGTAGACCCAAAAACGCAAAGGGTTGTTTTGAGAAGTTGGTAAAAAATTGATTTTTAACTTTTTATCAAGCTTTTAGCTTTTTGGAAAGTGATTTGAAAAGTTAATAAAAAGTTGACTTTTTATTTTTTAATTTAATATTTATTTATGGTGTCAAATCAATTTAAAATAACCAAAATACCCTTACCAAAATTTAAAATTCTACACAATTTGTTGACCTAGAGGGTACTTCCGTAATTAGCCAACCTAGTTTTTTGTTCACTTGCCAAATGCAACAATGGCCCAAAAAAGCTGACCCAGCTTTTTTCTCAAGCAACAAAAACGCTGGCTTTTTTATGTCTTCCCAAAACGGCACAGACTTGCCCACCAGTGTGTCAGGTAGAGTGGTTGTTCTCCTTCAATGAGAGGAGATTACGAATAAGACAAACAAGACAGATGACGAAAAGAGAAGATCTTAGAAGAAAAACAACTTTCTCCTATAAAATATGAGCACTATTTACTTTAAAAGGATCCGAAATCTATTCACTCAATATATACACTCTTTGCATCATCTCTTCTTCTTCTCCTCCTAGTTCCTAACTTTACTATTGAAGGGATTTCTGACCAAACTCCGATCGAGTAGTCTCACCGTTTGTTATCTGCTGTGCAAACTTTGTTTCCCTGAGTATGTTATTCTTTCACGAAATTCTACCCTTCTTCATAGTACGAAAATTACTCTTATACAGAGAAAAATTAAGCTTTTGAATAGATAACATATACTTTTCGACAAATAATGTCTTTTTAACTTAAAAAGATTTAAACTTTGATTTATTTGCCTCATAGTTTAAAAATGGACCTACAATTGAGCGCCTTTTACCACTAGGGGTGGTGGCCTAGTAGAGAAGGCATCATTCTCCACAAGCGTGACTCAAGTTCGATTCCTAAGGGGAGCGAAATCCCGGGTAATTCCAGTGATTCTCTGTGGAGACCTCACTCTGTACTTCGATCGAATCCTAGGCTCGTATGTGACGTATGATTGAACTCTACTAAGGCTTCAATGGTGAGTCCCTTTATATGAGTTGGGTTAAATCAGGCTGATAATCGCTTATCCTAGGATCTGGACCCACGAATACAATGATAACATCTCAAAGTATCCTATCTTTAAGCTCAAAAAAATAAAAAATAAAAAATTGAGCACCTTTTTTTATTTTCCAATTATTAAATTTTCACCAATAAATTTCCGCCAAATATGGCCGTACTCGTGTCATTGGTTTGTAATTTGGCCCGTTCCATTAATTTTAGGGGCAATCACGACTTTTTATTTTTATTTTTTTAAGTAGAGTATATTATACTTTATACCTTTATATTTTGTATCTAATTTCACTTTAATTCATATACATGAAATTATAATAGTTAATCTCTTATATTTTTGGTCAAATCCCATTTCGATTCCTATACATAAAATCGTGACAGCCAACCCGTTGCAGTTCTGGTCAAGTGTCAATTTTTTCCGTTACTCCATTATTTAAGTTTTTAAAAGAATCCAGTCATGTAACAAACATGTGATTATGAAATGAGGGTAAAAGAGAAAAATCATTCTCATTCCCATCAATATATAATTTGTCTCATGTGATGAGTATGTGTGAATTATATAATACAATATATAGGTATGTGTGTGTTCATATGTTGAAAATTAGGACGAAAATGTAAGAAAATAGAACTTTTGAAATTAAAAAAAAAAACGCATTAGAGAAATCAAAAACTCTGTTGCTGTGGAAAACAAAGGTTCATTATTATAATTTTTGTAAAATCTTATTTTATCTTCTTAATCGTTCACAATTTATGTTTTATTTTAGTTGAATACAATCAAAATTTGATACAATTTTTAGAACGAAATGTGTATAGATGAAAAATTTTAGGTAATTTTTTTCTTTTACTCTTATTTTATAGTCATATACTTGTCACATCACTGACTTCTGTTAAAAACTTATATAATAGAATAATCAAAAAGAGATATCGACACTTAACTAGAAGTGTAGGGAGTTGATTGTTATGATTTCATAAGTCCATGGAGTTAACTATCACAATTTCATCTGTAAGGATTAAAGTGGGATTTGACCAAAAGTATAAGGGGATTAACTATCACGATTTCATGTGTATGGACCAAAGTAAGATTTAAGCCTATTTTGAGAAGTGGATTAAAAATCACTTCTCAACTTTTAACCCACTTACCTCTCGCACAAAAAAATTAAAAAAAGTCAAAAAATAACTTTTATGCAAAGTATAATTTATCCTTTTAAGTATTTACATGTTGGCCTTTGTATAAAATTGTTAAAGAGCAATATTATAGAAACTTAAAAATTATATATATAATTTACTTTGTCAAATTTACATTAATTTATATCAAATAAAAACTCATACCGTCACTTATTATTTATTATTTTAAAACTATCATCAACATATCATTCTAATTTTTTATTCAAAAAAATTTGTATACCATCTCAACTGAGGACACTACACATCGAATAAGGATGGGTCCAAAAATGCTAAAAGCCTTAAATATTTTATCAAAAATTTTATCAAATCATTCACATAAATGTTGATTGTACACCCATATGAATGTTTGGTAAAAATTTTAATAAAATATTTGAAATTCCTAACATCACTCTTTTACTTATCATAACTAGGTTGAAAAAAAAAAAGAAAAATTATAGTAGAACAAAGAAGGAATTGTATACAACTACAATCATTAGCAAAAATAATTTTAAATATTATTTTAAATTCAATCTTAAAATTTATATTTCAATTACCGTATATAAATATTAATTGTGCAATCGAGCTTTATCTAGGGTGTGGGTTGAGCATCACATGTTAAGGCCATGTTTGATTGGGGATTTAGGATGATAGATTGGATTATCAATTCGTGGGACTCATCAAACCTTTGTTTGGATGTAACAAAATGTCATAGGATTAGTAGTGAAGAGAGCTTAGTAATCCCCCTCTATAAGGGGATTAACTTGGATGAATTTTAGGTGAGATTAGGAAAATAATAAGAAGATTGAGTCTATTTTATATAAAAAAATTTATTTATTTATTTATTTTTTACCAAGTACACCTATTTGTTTTAATATTTGTTTTAGTTTTTTTAATATAAAAATAATTTGTTTCTTTATTTTATATAAAAATAATTTAACAATTCTATTACTAATCATCTCCTACACTATTATTAAAACAAGTACACTTTTACTTAATCTCATTATTAATAATCTATATATTAACAATTTCTTTACTAATAATTCTTTTATTAATAATTTCATCTAATTTAATCCGTTAAACAAATGTGACCTAAGTGATGAAGTAGAGATAAGTTACTAGTTATTTGAATAGATTATCAAACCTGCCAAACTTACTCGAATGCACATGAGTTTGATGTTAGATAATGTCTCAATGGGACCACATAATTAAATGTGGTGTTATCATTTATAAAAAGCCTACAATTTAAGTGATTCAATTTAGTTAATAGGCTTAAGGGTATATGTGTTATGGACCTAATGTGTAGATACTAGTTGTATAATTTCTATTTCTATGAGGGGCAGAAATAGAAATTAAAACATATTGGTTAAAGTTGGTTTAATGACTAATTAATTGGTTTAATGGCTAATTAATTAGTTTAATGGTTAATGGGTAACTGATGTCTGTTTAATATCCCATATGGTGGTTTCATGGGACTTTATAACTTTCAGTTATGAAAACCAATTACAACCTTTAAAAGGTTATGGTCCCTATTCCTTCCCAAGTGGTGGAAAAGAACACTGCCATGTTTTCTTAATCCTCTCAAGGAGAAACATAAGGCACCAAAGGGGAAAGGATTAGAAAGCAAAAACACAGTCAATAAGAAAGAGTATACTGATAATGACCCAACCGTTTAATCATTCATCAATAGATTCAGGTATGTCATTTTGTCTTGATTTCTTGTTGATACACATGGTAATTGATCCGAAGTTTAAGGTTTATGTTCTGAAATTTATGTTAACAATTGGTATCAGAGCCTACATTATCATGTGTATTATCAGAATTGATATACTTTATTCATTCTATTTAGTTTCCTGAAATCAGATTCTGAATTTTCTTATGGATGTAAATTCTGTTTTTTCCTGTTTTGTTCTGTGAAAATGGCAATATGTTTTCTGGAATTGTAAAATGATTCGGTGGTCAGTTTGTTTTTTGGACCCGTCAATTCTATTTATATATGTATGTATATAATTGGGATTGCTGCAGATTATATAATATTTTGGGGTAACAAATTAAGAAATCTTTAAATTTACTGTAATTTATACAACGTCTACAGCAATTTCATTTCCTAACGTTCTAAATATAAGTCAATTCAAACAAGATGTCACAAAAGTGATCTCTCTTGTCTAGATTGTTTTATATGGAATGTTTTGATATTCATGTCTGTGTATCTCATGCGGGTATTTATCGGTCCAAAGACATGATTAATACTTGGCAGAATTACACACACATTTTGTGGTGATAAACATGTGCCAATTGTAAAAGAAACCTAATGTGAATAATAAATCCATCCAAAGATAGATTTGTTATTTGACATAACTTATTGTCAATGTTTGATCATTACAACAAGAATACCACTTACAGTTAATATCACTACCCAAAGGTTTGGTATTAATGTTGTGCTAGGTATCTTGAGATGTTGTCATTAAATTAATTTATTTAGAGATTATCTGTTTGGTAACTTAATGTGAGCATAATTGTTTATTCCTTTTATTTTCTTTTGGATTCAGCTTTAATGTCGACTACTTCAATCTCTACTAACATGAACAATGTTCCAATGTTAAATGGAACAAACTTTAAGGACTGGAAAGAGAACATATTGATTGTTCTCGGCTGCATGGACATAGACTTGGCATTAAGGATGCCAAAACCGAATGCTCACCGCACAAAGTACTCGAGGAAATTGTGTACTTTGAAAAGTGGGATCGTTCTAACGAGCTAAGTCTTATGATCATGAAGCGTGGGATTCGAAGTCTTCGGTGCAATAACAGAGGATGTTACGTTGCGATGAATTTCTTTTCGAAATTCAAAAGCGTTTGCTAAAAGCGATAAAAATTTGAAACAAGCACGCTTTTAGCAAGTTTGATTTCAATAAAGTATAAAGGCAAGGGTAATGTTCGCGAGTACATCATGGAAATGTCTCATCTTGCTTCAAAACTTAAGGCACTAAAGCTCGACCTATCTGATGATTTGCTCGTGCATTTAGTTCTCATCTCTCTTCCTGCACAATTTAACCAATTTAAGGTCGCTTATAATCGCGGAAGGAGAAATGGACTCTCAATGAGCTCATTTCATTTTGTGTGCAAGAGGAAGAGAGATTGAAGAAAGGATCGACAGGTGCTCATCCGGCAAGCACCTCCAAGCATACGCAAACGAAAGCATAAGGAAAGGAAGTTGCTATTCCTCAAGGTCCGGAACCAAAGAAACGAAAGTGCAGGATGGTTGTTTCTTTGGCAAGCCGGACACGTAAAGAAGGATTGTGCCAAATCGTCGCTGGTGTGTAAAGAAAGGTACATTTCATGTTTTGGTGCGTTTCAAATAAATTTAGCTTGATTACCAAGAAACACTTGGTGGGTAGATTCTGTGCTACTACTCACATATGTGTTTCTATGCGGGGTTGCTGAACTAGAAAGCCAATGATCTTTGAAAGATACATCTTTGTGGGTGATGGCAAGTCAATAGAAGTGCAGCAATAGCGCACTTTAGATTATTCTCAAACTGGTTATTATTTGGATTTATTAGACACTTTTGTTGTACCGTCCTTTAGACGGAATTTAATTTCTGTTTCTGTATTGGACAAATTGGGATATTCTTGTTCTTTTGGAAATATGAAGTTTAGTATGTCTATTAATTCCAATGTTGTTGGTACTGGTTTACTTAATGTGTTTGATAATCTATATTTGCTTGAAACTATTGCATCTTATAATGCAACCTTGCACGTGGAATCACGAGGTACCAAGCGTAAATTAACTAAGGAAAATTCAGCCTCATTATGGCACAAACGCCTAGGTCACATCTCTAAATCTAGAGTTGAGCGCCTTGTGTCTGATGGAATTTTGGACTCTCTTGATTTTTCAGATTTTGATGTCTGTGTTGAGTGTATCAAAAGAAAACAGACCAAAATAAAGAAATATGGTGCCCATAGGACTACAGCTGTCTTAGAATTAATTCATACGGACATTTGTGGCCCGTTCCCTATGGCGTCTTGGAATGGTCAACAATATTTTATCACATTCATAGACGACTATTCCAGATATGGGTATCTATTTCTTATCCATGAGAAATCACAGTCTTTGGACGTATTCAAAAAATTTAAGGCCGAAGTTGAGTTACAACTCAACAAACGGATTAAAAGTGTCAGGTCTGACCGTGGTGGTGAATACTATGGCAGATATGATGGATCAGGTGAACAACATCCAGGACCGTTTGCAAAATACCTGGAGGAATGTGGAATCGTCCCACAATACACCATGCCAGGATCACCTAGCATGAATGGTGTATCTGAGAGACGAAACCGGACTCTTAAGGATATGGTAAGAAGTATGATCAGTCATTCTACTTTACCAGAGTCCCTCTGGGGTGAGGCTTTAAAGACAGCAACTTATATCTTAAATCGTGTGACAACTAAAGCAGTTGGAAAGACACCTTATGAGCTTTGGGTTGGGCAAGCCTAGTCTAAACCATTTGCATGTGTGGGGTGTCTCATTGGCGAGGCCTTATGAACCTCATGAACGAAAATTGAACTCTAAAACCATTAGCAGCTACTTTATTGGCTATGCCGAACGATCACGGGGTTACAAGTTTTATGATCCCACAAATAAGTCAATATTTGAGACGGGAATTGCAACATTTTTGAGGATGTTGAGTTTGGGGGGAGAAATCCAGTTAGAGACATTGTCTTTGAGGAGGAAGCAGGAGTAATCCCACTTACTACCACTACAAAAAAAAACACATTTGGCGACTAAAATTTTAGTCGCCAAAAGTCACTTTTTAGTCGCCAAAGGTAGGATTTTGACTTTCCGCGACTAAATAATTTCGTCGCCAGCTTTGTCGTGAATTTCTGGTCGCAGATGGAATTGGCGACTAAAACGGTGTTAGTCGCCAAAAGTCAGTAATCAGCGACCAAACTTTTAGTCGCCAAAACTGAATTTGTTTTGGGAAATTGTACTTTTAGCGACTAAACCTTTAGTCGCCAATACTAATTTTTTTTAATTTTTTATTTATCTTTCGGCGACCAAAATGCATTAGTCGCCTATACTAGTTTTTCAAAAAAAAAAAAGCCTCTTTGAAGCTCCTGTGGCTCGAACACAGGATGTCAATGCCAAACACGCCTTACTTCAAAGAACACCGTCCCCACTACGCCACACACACATCTCATGATTATTAATGCAACTTTTATTATTTATATACTATATTCATTGGTATATATAAAATTGTATAAAATAAAATAAATAATTTTATGTAATATATTTCATGTAAAAAATAAAAATTTACAAAAAAATTGGGTAGCACTTTTGGCGACTAAATCTCAATTTTAGTCGCCAATTCTCCAATTTGTGGCTACTAATTTGTGTGTCTGTCGCTAAAACAAATGAGTCCCGCCTAAGGATTACACATTTGGCGACTAAACAGGACTTTTGTCGCCAAAACCTCAACTTTGGGCGACTAAAATGCATTTTAGTCGGCAAAACACTTGTAATGGGCGACTAAGCGCTTTTAGTCGCCAAAACCATCACTTTGGCTACTAACCGATTTTAGTCGCCAAAAGCGTGCCTTCACTACTAAATTTTTTTCGATCGCTAAAAGTGATATATTCGGCGACTAAACCGACCTTTAGTCGGTAAAAAGTCTATTTTTATGACCAAACTGCTTTAGTCGGCAAAAGTGCTGACGTTTGGCGACAAAACTGATTTTAGTCGCCATTTGTACGACTTTTAGCGACGAAAGCCCCTTTTTTAGTCGCCAATGCTGCATTTTCTTGTAGTGTACTACTACTTTTGACCAATCACAGGTTCCTATACCTGTCATTGCTCGAGAAGTAATTTCGGATCCTCAACCAGACAATGTTGTTCAAGATAATATAGTTCAAACCCCCATTCAAGATGAGGTAATTATTCCCGAGGAACAAACTCTACAACCTCAACCTCAAGAATCTGTGCCATTAAGGCGATCCACAAGAGAAAGGAGATTTGCACTTTCAGATGATTATATTGTATATCTCCAGGAACATGAGGTAGAAAATGGAATGTCGAAAGATGATCCAATCAACTTTCATCAAGCCATGGAAAGTTCCAACTCTCATAAGTGGATAGAAGCCATGAATGAAGAATATAAGTCTATGCAAGACAATAAAGTTTGGGAACTTGTCTCATTACCAGTTGGTGCGAAGCCCATAGGTTGTAAATGGATATTTAAAACCAAAAGGGATTCAAATGGTAATGTGGAGAGGTATAAGGCACGTCTTGTAGCCAAAGGCTTTACTCAAAAAGAAGGAATTGACTTTAAAGAAACTTTCTCTCCAGTTTCTTCGAAAGATTCTTTTAGGACAATTATGGCACTTGTTGCATATTTTGATCTTGAGTTGCATCAGATGGATGTCAAAACAGCTTTTCTTAATGGTGACATTAAAGAAACAATTTATATGGTGCAGCCAGAAAACTTTGTGTCAGGAGACCCAAAGAATATGGTTTGCAAATTAACTAAATCCATCTATGGACTCAAACAAGCTTCTCGTCAGTGGTACTTCAAATTTCATCAAGTTATCACTTCGTATGGTTTTGAAACTAATGTTGTTGATGAATGTGTGTATCACAAGTTCAGTGGGAGTAAACACATATTTTTGGTTTTATATGTTGACGACATATTGCTTGCCACAAACGATATAAACTTATTGCATGACACCAAGAGATTTCTATCTAAGAATTTTGAAATGAAAGATCTTGGTGATGCTTCTTTTGTATTAGGAATCGAAATACACCGAGATCGTTCTCGGTATTCTCAGGATTATCACAAAGGAGCTATATCGAAAAAGTACTCAATAGATTTGGCATGCAAAATTGTAAACCGTGAAACCCCGTTGCTAAGGAGACAAGTTTAGTCTCATCAATGCGAAGACCGGTCTTGAAATTCAAGAAATGCGAAGATTCCTTATGCCTCGGTACGTAGGGAGTCTAATGTATGCTCAAGTATGTACGTCCGGATATGCGTTCATAGTTGGCATGTTAGGCGAATATTTAAGTAATCTGGCATGGATCATTGGAAAGCGATCAAAGCGTGTTATGCGATATTTACAGAGAACAAAGGAATATATGCTCACATATAGGAGATCGGATAAGTTAGAGGTCATTGGATATTCCGACTCGATTTTCTGGATGCCAAGATGAGGAAATCCACATCGCTATATTTATCTCTAGTCAGGGAGCAATTTCTTGGAGGTCTGCAGCGAGCGTTCATAACTTCATCCACCATGGCGCAGAATTTGTAGCATGTTATGAGGCATCAAACCAAGGGATATGGTCATGAATTTTGTCACTGGGTTGCGTATTTTGGAAGGCACTGAAAGACCACTTAAGTTATATTGTGACAATAAGTCTGCAGTTTTATATTCCAATAACAATAGGAGCTCGACAAAATCAAAGCATATTGATATCAAGTTCCTAGTTGTAAAAGAAAGAGTGCAGAGTGGACAGATTTCCATAGAGCATATTGGGACAAACTCCATGATAGCGGATCCACTTACGAAGGGACTACCACCCAAGGTCTTTCATGAGCACACTGCTCAGATGGGTGTGGTTCTATTTGAGAACATTCTGGTTTAGTGGGAGTTTGTATTTATATTACTGCTTTATGTCAGCCTTAAGTTTTATCTATGTAATTAGATTAATTTACTGCGAAATAAAGTATTCTTTATTACGCTCGTTACGTAATGTGAAGTATTGATCTCAATAAAGTTAAGTAGGACCCGGTTGGAAATAGGCAGGTATGGATCACATCACATGTAATTTCCATGCTACGCATCCATGATTGATCTATGTCATTTAGCTGTATTAGTATACGTGACCATTGGTGGGTCGAGTTACGATTGATGTAACGAAGACCGCTTTGATCCTATATTAGTATAGTTAATGGACAAGATTGTTTGGATACCCTCAAGTTATGATAACAAATTTCTGAGCTCACTAAAGTTAAGCACATTTTTCAGGTACATATGTGGTCCAAAGGGGAGATTGTTAGATAATGTCTCAATGGGACCACATAATTAAATGTGGTGTTATCATTTATAAAAAGCCTACAATTTAAGTGATTCAATTTAGTTAATAGGCTTAAGGGTATATGTGTTATGGACCTAATGTGTAGATACTAGTTGTATAATTTCTATTTCTATGAGGGGCAGAAATAGAAATTAAAACATATTGGTTAAAGTTGGTTTAATGACTAATTAATTGGTTTAATGGCTAATTAATTAGTTTAATGGTTAATGGGTAGCGATGTCATTTAATATCCCATATGGTGGTTTCATGGGACTTTATAACTTTCAGTTATGAAAACCAATTACAACCTTTAAAAGGTTATGGTCCCTATTCCTTCCCAAGTGGTGAAAAAGAACAATGCCATGTTTTCTAAATCCTCTCAAGGAGAAACATAAGGCACCAAAGGGGAAAGGATTAGAAGGCAATAACATAGTCAATAACAAAGAGTTTATTGATAATCACGCTTCCGTTTAATCATTCATCAATAGATTCAGGTATGTCATTTTGTCTTGATTTCTTGTTGATACACATGGTAATTGATCCGAAGTTTAAGGTTTATGTTCTGAAATTTATGTTAACAATTGACCCCCTCTCCATGATTTATAGGTCCACCACAATATATTACCATTCTTATTTTCTTTTCTCACCGGCATACCACTATTATTGACGTCATCACTTAATCCACACACTATTTATTTATTTACGCTATGTTTAATTGAAAAATTAAAAAAAAAAAAAGAAGATAAAATATGAAAAATTTTTTACATATATTTCACTTAATTATATATATATATATATATTTTCTTTCTAAATCTCTTCTCAAAGAGTAATGTTAGAGATTCTAAAAATTCTACCAAATATCTACATTTGATAGAATTTTTGGGATTTTTAAAATTTTTGCTTCTGAAATTTTCCAACTAAACACAGCATTAATTTCCCCAATACAATATTTTTTGAGGTGATTGGGAGAAGAGTTGGGAATAATGAAAGCAGGTGTGACGATCCCGCCGCGTATAATATTTTACATTTAATTAATTCTTATTCTGATTTAATTTTGAAATTCTCAATAAAATGAAATTGACGAATTGAATTATTTTAATTTCGAGTATCGGACTATATGAGAGTTTAATTAAATATCCGATTCAGTTTAGTAGAGTTGAAATTTTATTAATTGGGTCCGAATTGAAGTTGATTAAGTTATAAAATAAATAAATAATAGTACTATTAATAAAATAAATATATAAAACAATATATCCAAGGAAAAATTACCAAAAAGTATTTTTTGAAAAACGTGTAGTCTATTTAGTCCCTTAACTTTTTATTGATACCCAAAAGTCCTATAACTTTATTCTTCTTCTCTGTCTCTCTTCTTTTCTATTTCTTTTGCTCTTTGTGATTTCCAGCGATCGTTGACGGGTAATCATATCTTGCTTCTTCTCTTTCTCTTTCCTATATATAGTCACTGGCGACCGACGACTACCATCGATTGGGATTCACCGGCAACCATCGACCACCAACTCTTTACTTCACCCTCGCCAACGGTAAAGAAGATATGTTTCCGACGAAGAAGATGAATAGATCTACATTAGATCTGAGTAGATTTACATTAGATTTAGCTAGATCTAAACAAAAAATAGTTGCCGGAGTACAATCCTCTCTCTATATCCACCTTTCTCCTTCGATCTTTTTTTTTTTTTTTTTTTTACATTTTCTCTGCTATACACTTCTCTTTTTCTGTTCTAATGGAGAAAATTTTCAAATTCTGAACAAGTTGTTTTCAAGTTTTAGTTACAGGCGGTGAAAACTATAAAATTTTGCAGTTTCAAATTTTTTTGGTGCTGGAATGAATCATGGTTTAAAACTGTAAAATTTTCTCTACTATATACTTCTCTTTTTCTGTTCTAATGGAGGAAATTTTCAAGTTCTGAACAAGTTGTTTTCAAGTTTTAGTTACAAGCGGTGAAAACTGTAAAATTTTGCAGTTTTAATTTTTTTTGGTGTTGGAATGAATCATGGTTTAAAACTGTAAAATTTTACAGTTTCAAATTTTTTTGGTGTTGGAATGAATCATGGTATAAAACTGTAATATTTTGCAATTTTATAACATTATTTAGAACTGTAAAATTTTATAGTTTCATAACATGTTTTTCAATTTGATTAATAAGGATAAATGCTTAATATATTTTTGCTTTGAAATTGTAATATTTTACAGTTTCAAAACTTAGCATATGTTTTCCTGTTGTTCCTGTTTTTTGTCGTTCGATTTTTTTTTCTTTAAGTTTATCAATATTTAGCACATTTTGCTATATTTTTTCACTCTAATTTCTCCATTTATTCTTTTTTTTTCCAACAATATTTTAGATATTCCGGTGAGTCTCCAATGATATTCTTAACGTCTAATGAACATTCTGAACATTCCGGCGACTTCCATTAACGTTCTTAATACTCTAGTGAACTTTCGGCGATACTCCGGCGACTTCCTAGCGATACTTCGGTGACTTCCTGGTGATGTTGAACATTCTGACGAGTCTCCGATGACCGTTTGACGGAAGTCTGACGGCAGTAAGATGTAACAGTGTCTGTAAATTCAAAAAAAAAAAAAAAGATTTTTTGGTAACAATTAAAAATATATAGGACTAATTGGTGCAAGTATTTTGTTTGAGGATTAGATGAGTCTTGAACTTTGTATATGAGACTTATTGATAAGTTCCCCTATATCCAATTACATAGCTATATGGGCTAAATGTAATATAATTTGACATTGAGTTATCAAATATGTGATTAATATATTATTTGAGGCCAAATGAATACAACTATGAGATTATGAGAATAGTTGGGCCAAATGATAATATAGTGAAAGGTGTGCCATGAGTTGGACCCATATGAGATAGCCATCTGTTAAGCCTATGAAATAGGTGGCATGAATCAGCAATTAGAGTGATTAATTATGGGTTGAGTCACCACTGTAAGCTCTAGTATAAAAGAGTGAATATGAAGCCACGAAATTAAAGGAAAAAAGAGAGACATAAAGGAGGAAGAAAATAGTCTTAAAAAGTTAGTATAAATAGGAGAAAAATAATAGGAATTAATATTAAGGTAAGTTATTTTATATCTTGAGTCACCATAATTTATTTTATACAAGTTATATTTTATAACTTGTATTTATATTTCAATTACGTTAATTATTTTCTAAACTCCATTTGCTTATATTGAAACCCGTTGATATATTTGTTTAAATTTTAGAAATTATTTGATAATGATTTTATAAGCAATTATTTTCTACAAGTATCACCACGGGAGTCCCATGTTTTGGGGGACTTAAATAACCATTGGCCTCTGTTTGGCCACTTTGTGGTCCTTTGTTTATCATGGATCCATTGACCCTTGTTCTAATTGTCACTTTGGTAACCTCTGTTTTGTTCTGTTCTATTCGGTACTGTGATTATGATTATTTGCTTATATAATTTCCGTATTCTGCTTCTGTTATTTAAAATTAGTTATGTATTTCAGTTACCAAACTAATCTCTATTTAGCCAAAT
This sequence comes from Camellia lanceoleosa, assembly GCA_025200525.1. Classification (NCBI taxonomy): domain Eukaryota; kingdom Viridiplantae; phylum Streptophyta; class Magnoliopsida; order Ericales; family Theaceae; genus Camellia; species Camellia lanceoleosa. Next base: position 69,189,447 of record CM045759.1, on the reverse strand, counting down.
AATTATCCATGGTAATTTTTGTACCTTCATGCTCACTATCTAATATTTCTCATTCTGCCATGTACTTGTAGCTGTCAACCACTTTCAAGTAACGTGTCAAGACCAGTGTATGGGGTAGGCACAAGGCACTTGTAGTAATAGTACAGCTCTGGTATTGCAGTGGAATAAAAGCTCTAATATATATGTTTTTGTTATACTTAAATAAGATTTTGGTACCCTTTTATTTTACTCTACTGCACTATTGATTTGTTATGACTTTAGTTATTATCTTGTCGCGATGCCGAACCTCTCGGAACCAGGTTTGGGTCGTGACAAAATGGTATTAGAGCAATGATTTTTAAAAAAAAAATAAAAAATTGGAGTATAGGACACACACAATTATGTAGTGGGATAAGGGTATGCATGATAAGTTTGTGTGATTTTGTACCAAATTTGATATAAACATAACAGGAAAACAAAAATGAATGGCGTCAGGTGCCAGTGATGAGTAAGAAAGAATAAGTGTTGTGTACTTTGTGTGTTTGGTTTGCGTGTTTGGTCCGTATCTAAATAGAAAAAGAAAAAGATTTATTGGCAAGAGTGGGTGGAAGATATAGAAAAAGAAAAGTGAAAGGGTTTCTGAAACTGTCAGATTTTAAGTTGCTCAAAATCAAGTTTCGAGCATACAGGAGGTAGGTCTCGACAAGAGGAGTCTAGACCCAGAAAGAACAGGCAAAATGAAGGTCAGGGTAGACTACACGCGCCGGTCAAATCTTTGCATGTAAAGTCAACATGAAATTAGAAAGCCACGCACGGCCAGAGGTTGAAGATGACCATTTGGTAGCTAATCTAGATACTTTAAATATTTATTTGGGACAAAGGAATCACAAGAGTGAGTTTAGCTTAGTGATTAAGGCATATGGTACTGACGATGTAGTCAGGAGTTTGAATTCTCTTTGCAATGTTCGAGGATTTAAATGTTTAGGTAGACATCATCATAGAATATTTTGTTAATATCAACAAAATATTCTGAAGATTGCAACCTGGTCCCAAAAGTTTTCAAAAATCACAATTCAGTCACGGGATTCCTGGAAATTTTCATTTTGGTCCTTGTAGTTGTGAAATCACAATTTGGCCCTAGGAGTTTGAGAAATTTGTTCTTTTATATTTAAGGATGGAAATGATAGATGGTTAGTCATTTGTTTGGCATTATAGTTTTGTGTGATCATACATACAGAAGCTGTATGCATTTAGTAAGTAAGTGATAAATTGTGCATTCAGGAATGTGTACATATGTAAGTATTAAGTTAAAACTTATGAGCTACAGGGAACTTTGAGGATTATAAGAGGACCGAGACGTGTTTAGTAAATAGCCTAAGCATTGGGTCTAAGAATTTAGAGCTGTTATTAAATGTTGATAATTAGGAGGAAACTAAAATGCGATATTTAGTAAGTGTGGTATTAAGGCCAAGAGCTAAGAACTATTGAGGAATGTCTAACATTATAAGGACATTAGAATTGTTAACTGGTATATTAGGGAGTACAAATATGATGACTTGTGAAACTATAGGCTTATGGGAATTAACGATTATTATGGAACTTTGACGATGAAAAGAGACTGGGATATGTTTGTTTAATAAGTTTAGTGTTGAAGTGAGAAGCTATTGTGAAATCTATAATTGGATAAGGAAAACGTAATTTTTGACTTGTACATTGAGGAATGCAAGCATATTGATTCGTATGAATACAATGTGTACGGGAAAGAAATACACCTTCTCGTATGATCCTGTTGATCAAGTCTGCGTTCCTCTATACGTCGTCGTTCCACCACCTGAAAACACAAACGTGAGCTGGCCGGCGGGTGTGTGCCGGAAACCTCTCCGATGCCTAAGTCAATAAGCAAGACAAGAAGGCAAAAGCTCAATGCATTCAGGGAGCAAAATTGTGTTACCTCTCCAAAGGTGATATTGGTGAGCTTATATAGGTTTTGTGTGGCACAATCCTGGTGGGACTCTTACTCCTCCAAGTGTAGAGTCCTTCTAGGATTACACTTCCTTGCGTAGAGTCCTCCTAGGATTCATACTCCTGGAAGACAATGCTTATCCTCCAACACCCTCACCTTTGCTTAAACCAAGTGAGATGGTTCTTCCACGGCCGAACTAACACACGACCGGAGTAACATTGCCGTATTGAGTAGGCAAGTCTGGCCGAACTAACTCCTAGTTCAGCTCTCCCATTCCTCGCTTCTACTCCGATTTCACGTGCCAAAACCGGACTATCCATATAAGGGTCCGACCGAACTAACATGGCCGAAGTAACCTCTAGTCTGGCTCCTACCTTCATTTTTCTTATCTCGGTGTTCCCATGCTAAGACCGAGCTGTCCATAAGAGTGGAGCCGAACTCACTACTGAGGATCGAATTCTTCAGAACACATCTTCTAACCGAAGTAGAAACAAACCTTACGCGACCGAACTAACCACCATGGTCGCGACCGGTCCAACTCAGAGGCTATTTCTCCAGACCGAACTAAACTTATTTGCCCTTTCTACTCGGCCTTTTGTACTGCGGCCCACAACGGCCCAATACCCAGCTCGGCCCAATTTGCGTATAAATTGCCCTCTCACAATGTTATAAGGAATTAAATTTTTGATGGAAGTGATGAAAGCTATGTGGTTACATGTGAAGGTAAGCTATAAGAACATTTCGGGAAGTTGAAATATCTTATGATCAATGAAGTGCATGGAACTATGGTGATTGGAGTCTAGGAAATTATTTAATATAAAGAAAGTATGTTGTTTTTGGGAGGGACCTAATGTCTGAGCCATAAGTTCTCATACTTTTGTTGAGTGACCTTGAAAGTCCGATTGAAATCACGTTCGACTGGCGTAGCTTCACATTTGAAATTCTCAGTCAACTTCATGGAAATGAATAGGTTGCCCTACTGATGACCTTGTGTAAGTATTTGACTTACAGTTGAATATGTCATGTTATGTTCTGAGCTAACAAATATTACCTCAAGTATTATCCCCTTTTGCCTTGTGACTTAAGGAAAAGATAATGAGAAGTGCAAATGATGTGGAAGTTGTTGAATCTCTGTTGGAATATAATGAAACCTATGCAAACATGTCATAAGAAACGACAATGATCAAAAAAGTTAAATGTGGAATTAACAAGAGAATAAAAGAAGATATTTAAAAGTTTTGTGGTACGAGAAGCAAACAATCCTAAGCGAAGTCGTAAAGAAATGAGCCTATCCTCGATATGTCCAACGTATTAAAGGCTGCATAGACAGTTATGTCATTGACTTATGAGAGGATACTTTAATAGGACATCGAATGAGAGCTTGCCAATAAAAATAGAGAAAAATAAATAAATAAATAAACAAATGTTAGTCAATGCAAAAAATCTTGAATTAGAATTGACACCATTCTAAATATTTGAATTGATTGTGGGTAAATTTAGAACTCATCTACTTGAGCATTTGAAACTTGATTGAGATTGTTATAAGGAAACTAGTTGTAAAGTGTCTATATGTTAATGGATTCAGGATCCATCCATTCATTTGAAGTCAATTGTTATAAGATAAATGTATCATTGGGAATATTATTGGGTAAAACTGTTTTATCGCTAGTTAGAGAATTATATTATTTGGGAACGTTGTACTATGAGTATGGCCCGATACTTTTGATATGGACCCTAAAATGTAATGTTGCATGTGAATGGATTTTCGATCTGTTAAGTGAATGTGATCATATACCTAAGTAAGTCGTTTTTGACTTCCGAAATTAAATAGTTATCTTGTGGAACCAATGGAGAAATTTTTTCCCCACCGATTTGACTTGATGGCTTATGAATTCCATAAGAACAAATAACCAAATTATTGTGGTCAGAAAATTTATGGATTTAAATTTGTTATTGAGGTTGTATCACATACCCAACCTATTTTGAAGACTCTACATGGGATGTCAATAAGGGAGTACTTTGATTTGTTGAAGCTAAGTAAGATCATGAATATCATTTGTCTATTTGGAGACATGTGAATTATTGGAAATATAAAGATTATTAGAAGATACGTGAATAACTAAATAAAAGTATATGCGATTGATAGAGTAGTATGTTAGAATTAATATATTTTGTGGCTTAATATTATGAGGATGACTTTGAGGTTTGCTATACTTTACTAAATAGCTTTTGATGACAATATGAATTAGGAGGAATCACAATTTGGATTATTAACCACTAAATGAAAATGAGCTAAACTTCTGTGATGAGGAAATTGAATGATGAGGAAAGTTACTTGGAAAAAGTAAGGACATATGATTAGTTTTCAGGTACAAGCGCTTTAAGTTTGAAGGACCAAAATTTTTAAGGGGGAAAGATTGTGACGACCCTGCTATGTATAACATTTTACATTTAATTAATTTTTATTCTGATTTAATTATGGAATTCTCAATAAAGTGAAATTGACGAATTGAATTATTTTAATTTCGAGTGTCGAACTATATGAGAGTTTAATTAAATATTCGATTCAGTTTAGTAAAGTTGAAATTTTATTAATTGAGTTCGAATTGAAATTGATTAAGTTATAAAAAAATATATATATATATATATATAATAAATAATAATAATAATAATAAAATAAATATATAAAATAATATATCCAATTACATAGCTATGTGTGCTAAATGTAATCTAATTTGACATTGGGTTATCAAATCTGTGATTAATATATTATTTGAGGCCAAATAAATACAATTATGAGATTATGAGAATAGTTGGGCCAAATGGTAATATAGTGAAAGGTGTGCCATGAGTTGGATCTATATGAGATAGGCCATCTGTTAAGCCTATAAAATAGGTGGCGTGAATCAGCAATTAGAGTGATTAATTATGGGGTGAGTCACCCCTGTAAGCTCTAGTATAAAAGAGTGAATATGAAGCCATGAAACCAAAGAAAAAAAGAGAGACAGAAACTAGGAAGAAAATAGTCTCGAAAAATTAGCGTAAATAGGAGGGAAATAGTAGGAATTAATATTAAGATGAGTTATATTATATATTGAGTCATCAAAATATATTTTACGTATATTTTGAATTACCATAATTTATTTTATACAAGTTATGTTTTATAACTTATATTTATATTTTAATTACGTTTATTATTTTCTGAACTCTTTTTACTTATATTGAAAATCATGGATGTGTTTATTTAAATTTTAGAAATTATTTGACAATGATTTTATAAGCAATTATTTTCTACAAGTATCACCACGGGAGTCTCATGCCTTAGGGGACTTAAATAAACATTGGCCTCTATTTTGTCACTTTGTGGTCCTCTGTTTATTATGAATCCATTAACCTCAGTTCTGATTGTCACTTTAGTGACCTCTGTTCTGTTATGTTCTATTCGGTACTGTGATTATGATTATTTGCTTATATAATTTCCGCATTCTGCTTCTGTTATTTAAAATTAGTTATATATTTCAGTTACCAAACTAATCTTTGTTTAGCCAAATAATTATCCATGGTAATTTTTGTACCCTCGTGCCCACTATATAATATTTCTTACTTTGCTATGTGCTTATAGCTGTTAACCACTTTCAAGTAACGTGTCAAGACCAGCGCATGGGGTAGGCACAAGGCACTTGTAGTCATAGTACAGCTCTGGTATTGCAATCGAATAGAAGCTTCAATATATACGTTTTTGTTATACTTAAATAAAGATTTATGTATCCTTTTGTTTTATTTCGCTGCACTATTAATTTGTTATGACTTAAGTTATTATCTTGTTATGACGCCGAACCTCTGGGTACCGGATTTGGGTCATGGCAGAAGGGGTAAGGAAGAGTATGGAAGTTATAGGTAGAGTTATGCACAATACCATTCAATTCATTAAAATTGTATTAATTTGCATCAATTAGCACTTCTCTATCTATGACTGTGGATTAAATTTTAATTTATAATTCGTTCTCGAAATTGTTCCGCTCTACTATAGTTAATATATATATATATATATTTATTATATTTTTTTAACCTCTAATAAAATATCAAAGTAAAAATGAGTGTGAGAGAGATTTAAGATATGAAATTTGTTATAAATTAGTAGTTATATATATAAAATATATTATATAAAATTAGTTTGTGTTATATATATGAAAAATATTATGCAAATTAGTATTGTATATTGTGTAAATATTTGATAATTTGTCAGAATATTATTCAATCCACCCAAAACTGCCCAAACCATTATTTGTCAATCTCCCAATCCGTCATTCGATTTGTAATTTTACTCTCAAATTGTACCGTGCACACCCCTAATTATAGGATAGAAGAGGGGACAATACAAAATTTGTGAATAAGACTAATGCTGTGTTTGGTTAGGAGATTTGAGAAGAGATTTGGAAAGAGAAATGAAAAAGGTAGGTGAAATATAAATAAAACATACCTAAATTTCACTTAATTTTACACACATTTTCTCTTTTCCTTTCCAAATTCATTTTCAAATCTCTCAACCAAATACAGCATAAAAGAGACAAAGACATTCTCCCTCTAAAATAGAAATTACTTGAAAAAATTCATTTTGTTCAAACTATATCACATTTGTGTAATTTTATTTTCTTGAATCATCAATTTGAACAATTATTCCCTTAAACTATTGATATTAATTTTTTTCTCCTCTAACCAACTAGTGACATTAATTCATGTTAACACCTAACCACTAACATTGTTGATATTTTTATAGAATATCATACATGCTAGCACAAACGCAATTGACTGAAGGTATTAATTCTGGTGATCCATAATGAGGAAATAAATATCTAAATACCATTCAACAAAACACAATTAATTGATTTGAAAATATTCAACAAAAACACAACATATATACAATTGATAGTAGCAAAGTATTGCCTGTGCATGTAATACATCATCCACGCAATGTGCTAAAATATAACTAAAATATAACAAAAACATTATAGTGTGGCGATAGATATGATATTTTGTAAATTTATTAATTTCATTAACAATTTGAAATAAGAGTCAATTAATGTCAATAATTTATGAGAACAGTTATTTAAATTGATAGTTGAGATAATAAAATAACACACAAGCATAATAATTTGAGAGAATAAAGTGAATTTTTTTTCTTTTTTTTTTTGGGTATATCAGAAATAAATTTCTTTTTGAAAATACTATTTTGTTTACATATCTAATATTCTTTGATTAATTAAATTAAAATAATATAATACAGCCAATGAACGAACCAATTTAAAGGGAAGGATTGACTTTCAATTCATGAAAACTAACGAGTCTGTTGGAGAATTTTTACATTTCAGCACTCGTTTGGCAAAGCTGGTTTTGGGAAATGGCGGTCTCATTTTGGAATGGAATAGATTATTTTAGTAAATTTTTTTTAATAAAAATATGAGATAAAAAAATTAATATGTTTGGAATGATTTTTTTATTTTTTATAAAAATATGTATAAAAAGTAGAGAGAAAACAAAATCTTTGACATTTTAGTATATGTTATTGATTTTTTAGTATTTTTTGGTGACTTTTTGACTGTTAGGTCAAAACAATGAGTTGTCAAATGAGACCTACAAAGACAAAATAAATTACAAAGTTAATAAAATAAAATGTCACATCCAAACTATAATTATTTTATTTTTTCTATTACAAAAGTTAAAAAAGTCAAAAACTTTATCCCAACAATATTTTTTAACCCAAACTAAAATAACTAAAAAAAAAAAAAAACTAAAAAACTAACAAGGAACTCTCACTATAATGGTTTGAATCGTTTCACGTGTAGACATTGTGGCACTATTTGGCATATCTTATTTTGATATATTTTTAAAAATTTTTTAGGTCACATCATTTTTATATTTTTTTTTACACGTTTTTTTTATAAAAATATATTTATTTAGATAATTCTAAACACTCTATGGCCCGTTTGTTTTTATTGATAGAATGAAATAGATTGATAGTGAATGAATTAATAGGAAGGAGATTATTAGTGAGGAAATTAAGTAAAATTATATTTATTTTGATTGTAGTTGTTAGTATGGGGATTGTTAAATTATTATTCTATAAAAAAATATAAAATATTAAAACAAATAAAATTATAATTTTTACTTAACAAAAAAGACAAAAATATTGAACATTAATATTAAAAAATGTCCAACATGTATAATAATAAATAAATAAATAAATAAAATTAAATCTCATGGGACCAATTTGCTAATACCGCCTCTATTTCCTCCATCTCAATCTTAACACCAAGACCCATTATAATCCCATGGGATTATAAATCCTCTCTCTATCTTTCAAAACAAACACAATATATAGTGGGTCTCACATCTATTTCAATCCCAATTCCATCTTTATCTCCCAAAACAAACCGGCCTACGTATCTGTTGGCTACATATTTTATATAAGCCAATTACACTTCGACACGTGACAGGTTGAGGGTAATACGAGAAGACAACTCAAACCTTCGATCGTAATCGTACACGTGGCAGTTAATATTGGTTTTTCATAAGATCTGCGTAGTACTGGATCAGCAAAAAGATGCAAAGTGATGTGGTTTCAACGGTTACTTACATTTAAATTCAAAAATCAGGAGGGAAGCCTAACTGCAGGTATTGACATAGTGGAGCTAATTATAAGGCAACATGATTAGCGATCATGGATGAGTAGTTCGACGGTTAGAAGTGCAGTTCGATGGTTCTTCTTGAGAAGTATAAATAGCAGAGAAGGCCCCAGAAAAAGCCCCAGACTCAGATCCAAAAAACCAGTTTTATTCTACTTTATTTCCTTTCCAGTTTTATATTTCCTATTCTTTGTATTTCTGTACTTTAAAATTCCTAAACTGCACTTCGTTCATAGGAGTAGTTTCAAGTAAATTGTTACTGTAAACCTCTACGAGGCTGAATTGGATCATTGTAAGTCTTTCGTTTTACTTAATGAAATACTGTAATTGTTCTTCATTTAATCATTGTCAGTTTATTCCTCCTAAGTAAAGTCACCAGTAAAAGTTCTCTTCATTGAGGCTGAAAAAACTAAAACACAATCGTCTGATAATTGGTTGGCAATTAAATTTTGTAAGGACTGATTGATCCTTGTTGGCACGCTCAAAATTACTGTAATAACCTTTGAAAGCCAAAAAAGCCAACATATATTTTTGGCACGCCCAGTGGGACTAATTGAAATGGCTAGACGTAGGAGAGAAGAAGAAAATGAACGCTTGGAAGAATGCGTGGAAGGAGAGGTAGAAATACCTAATGTAGAGGATAATGTGATAATACATTCTGTGGAAACACCCATTTTATCAAAACCTATAATCGAACAGACCAGCATTTTAGAACAAGTACCACATGTTTATAATATTGGACGAGGCCAAGGAATTGGACTATCCACTGTTTTATCTACTCAGCTGTAGACGTGCTCCCGGGAACTTTTCGATATCCGCGCTCGCGAGGGGTGCGAATCTCGTTTTGTTCTGAGCTACTACAATTCGGACTCGATGTTACGGTTCCGAATCTAATCTTGTAAAGTGCAATGCAAGACCGATAAATCACTAAAGAGTCCAAATCTGACAAATCGTTTTTGAAAAACTGATTTTAATAAAGAAGTGCCAAACATGGACTGCTTTGCCAGAGTCACCACCTAAATATTTTATTTTGGGAGAATTTAGGAAACCCTGACTCGTGCCTAAGGTCACGTGTTCGTCATCACCAAAGTTGCCTCGGCTCGGGAACTTAGGTACGAGAGGGGAAGGTCATGCAATGAGCACCCCCGTTCGCCCGATCAAAGATCGGCCTTTACTAGCATGATATATTGTTTTTGAAAACATATGTGCTCTTATTCCGGTTAATTAGCTAATCTTACTACGTGATACGCATATCATACAAGTATAGACTAAATCGCCTAATTTGGAACAAAACATTGCATATTCGTTTGAAAATGGTTTGGAGTTTGCTACTCGTAAGTAGACTAAATCAGGGATTTTAATGAATTGTTCCAATTCAAGTAATCCAACCTTCACCCACAAGCATTCAGGCAGTTATATCAAATAAGCAATTAGCCTCATGGCAAGCATGCTTTCATGGCAACATTAACACACATGCAGTATGCTAAAGCGTAAACACTTACAGTGTACTCCGAGCCAAAACAAAGAACTAGTTAGAAATCATGCGTGATCCTAGTTCATGTTAAGATGGCTAATGCAACATATGCGAGAATGAAATTAAAATAGGCTCGGTTATTTTAAGATAGCATATGAAATGCAACTTGGTATATGTATTTAAATAGGAATTGAAATACAATGTAGTTACTATGATGCGCTAAGCCCGGTGCATGCAAGATAAATGAATGATGCACGCATGCATAACATAAGGTATACTAAATAAAATATGCTCTAAAACTAACCATCATAAGCGGTTAAGTAAAAAGAGAGAAAGAAATGAGGGTTGGAAAACATGCATCACACACACGCACGCTTATTACAATAGTTGGCCCTCTCGACGGAGGGACTGAATAAGAAGCTAACTAGCTAATCTAAGCTAATTAAACTAATTATTACATCACAACGAAGCTAATTAACTAAACCTAGTTAACTAACTATTACAAAATAATTAAGCAGCTAAACGCATTAACTACTTAAATACAAGCGAAAGCATAAACTAGCTAATCACATTAGCTAAGTAAAGCAATAAAACAATGGTCCTCAGAGAGAGAAGAATGCATGCATGTTCGGTCGCCTCATTCAGAAATCCATTGCGATGTCCCGATTTGCCTCTGTTTGCAAATGCTCTCAGAAACTTGCACCAAGCTCCAGAAAGCTTCTAACTCACCTTAGGGACCTATGGGAGGGTGGCCGACCAGTTATTGGTGTTTGCAGCCACCTGCCGACCACTTTTTGCTACTACAAACCAGAAAAAATGGTCGGCCAGCTAGTTTTTTTGGCTGGCCGACCAGTTATTGCTGCATTCCTCTATTTTGCTGCAACAGAGAGCAAGAAAGGGCATGCCAATGTATTTGCAAGGTATGTGTGCAGAACCACCCTCCTTATCATTTCATAAGCTCAAGGGGATGTGGTTCACGACCCTCGGGCCACCAATCGCGCATTTCAATGCATGATGGCCGAGAGGCGAAGTTGCACAATTCAATATGAAAATAAATGCACACATAAACACATAAGGCCTAAAACTCTATCATGTATGATCAAGAGTGTCGGCGACCGAGAATTGAGACACGTTTCATCACTTCAAGTATGAAACGTCTCTCGTTTCCCGTGTTTGGACTAACACCTATTCCAAACACAATGCAACACATAACATGGCATGCACAATGCTATGTAACATGGAATGTGCGAAAATGCAATGCAACACAAGCATGCAAATATGCAATATGACTTGAGCATGCAAACATGCAATGCAACATGAACAACCTAACAAGGCTAATGACATGCACAATGCTAATGCATGCATACTCAATGCAAGACAACATAAGCATGCAACAGTATGATACAATGCAACTAGCATACACAAATACAATGAACAATATGGCATACTCAATGCAATGACTACATGGCATACACAATGCGATGAATCAACATGCAAACAACATGGCATACTCAATGCGATAAACTACATGGCATACACAATGCTAAATGGACTTAAACCAAAAGTGGACAGACCTCAGCCATGCCCAAATCAGTGGCCATAACACCAAAACAAAGGCACAAAATACAAAGCATGCATGCACAATGCATTGGCCAACCAAGTAGGCCTAAGAGCACAACCCTCAAGAAGGCTCAAGGGGTGACAAATGTAGAAGTGTAACAACACTAAATGCACTAAAATTAAGTAAGAAATGATGCCAAATCATTCAAACAAAGCAAGCATAGCATGCAAAGGTCCTTAAAGCATGGAAGCTAATAAGGAGGACTATAAAGAAGGCATGCAATACATGGCAAATATGCATAAACCAACCACAAACAGAGCTCAAGTAGGTCTAAACATGGACCAAAGCATGCTAAGATGGAGGCTCAAAGGCCTAGGCAAGATGACATACACGCTAGGCCATAAGTAAGGCAACAATGCACAACACTTAAAGGCATTCAAAGCATGAAAGAAGTGGGAACATGACAATGCTATAAGCTCTAAAATGAAGTATTAAATTGTGACAAGCCAACCCTCACCACTGTTTACTGATTAACCACTGATTACTGCTAAACTGAGACTAAACATGTTAATTGACTGACTGACTGAAATCTAGAATTGATTGATTGTCTATATCTGTTTAATTGCATCTCTATTTATTCGACTGTTAAATTATTTGTTCATGTTTTATGTTTTAAACTGCAAATTGAAGGTCTTATCGGCGACCAAATCTGAAATTGATTAATGTTTTATGCTACTTCGGATTAGTGTGATTTTATGGTATGTTTAATTGAAATTTGAATTAGTATGATTAAATTAGATTAAATAATGTTAATTTACAAGAGTTGGACTTAATCACCATTTTACCACTTAGTGGCCTATCTCTACAACATTTGAGCCTTGATTTTATATCACTTCTTCAGCCACTTTGAGTGCTATAGTCGACCAAGAGAGAAGAGAGGGAATGAGTGAGAGAATTTGAGTTCCATCTCGTGATTTGCTTGGTGAATTAAAAAGATTGAAGGTTGATTCCATAATTGAGCTTCCTACACTTGATAATCAAGGTCTAAGGTAGAAAATCCACCTTCTTAAACTTGTCCTTGAGTTAGTTCTTGCTTGATTCTTGTTATATTGAAGATTGGAGTCAAAATTAGCTTAATACATTGAATTGAGTAGGAATTCATGTATGCATGTTGCCATTCTTGAGTTTTGAGGATTTTTGTCCATGAAATTGTACTTGCATGTTTATATTATAGTTCTAGATCATGAATTCCTCATGTTTTTGAAAGGATTGGCTCATTTGAGCATGTATTTGAAGCTTGAGTTGTTTAAAATCCATGCATGTTATGTTTTACATCATGTTCATGAGATTGGTTTGAAATTGTGTCTAATTGAACTACCCTTGGGCTTTGATTTCTCAAATTGAGCTTTGAAACATGTTATACTATGAGTTTACAAGTGTTTTCTAGAAAATTAGCCCAAGAGGATTGAATTTGATGCATTGAAACTTGGTTTTGAGCTTGAAGTTCAAATCTGGAATTTCCATAATTTGGACTCACGCTCGAGCGGGGAAAGTGGCGCTCGAGCGTGAAACACAGGCTCCCAGCACTTTGCACTGTTTTACAGTCCGCTCGAGCAAAGTATTGGACGCTCGAGCAGGGGATTGTATCATATGCTCGAGTGAGTGTTGAGCGCCCATCGAGCGTGATTTTCGCACATCCAGTACTTTTGCCATGTTTTGCAGTCCGCTCGAGCGTGGGAAGTGATGCTCGAGCGGGGAACCTTTGTCTACATGTCCGCTCGAGCGGGGAAAGCCACGCTCGAGCAGGACCCTGTTTTTCTGAAAATTCTGAAACTGTTTTTAAAGTGTATCTTTGCATCCTCATTTCATTCTAGGCATTCTTAGGCCTAGTTTAAAGTATCTTAATGAGGATGTTGATATAGAACCACACCGAGTCAATTAGGGATTAAGTCTTTGATTCCCGAATGTGTAACTTAGTGTGTGTTCATCCTATAACTGTGTAGGGTTGGCATCCGGAGACGCTCTAGCTTATCTGCAGCCCAGAACTCTGTGAGTAACAATGTTGTAAAGATATGTTCGAAAATGAATATTTTCTGAATGATCAACTGAACTATTTTCTGAACTGTTTACTGCTAACTGTATGAATGTTTATCCTCTATTCTGAACTATATTGTGGCATCCTTAGCAACTACTGTTACTGTTACTACTACTGTTATAGAGATCTCTATCAGTTCCTATCTTGGAACTTCTGTTTACTGTTACGATGGCCATCATTGACTGTTCGGTCTTTAAGATCTACTGTCTACTGTACTGTTCTGCTAATGGATGTACCACATATGACTGTTATGACTGATATACTGATTCAATGAACTGTTTTCGTTACCGTAAGGACATTCATTCTTAACCTCTTTACACATTATGTTATTCACTGTGCTTTAGCTCACTGTTTATATATATATATATATGTAGGTGTTCAAGCACCAGACCGGAGCTAGTAGCATGGGTTAGACTCCCTTTTGTCAAAGCCAACCACTGTGCCTCACTGTGAGGTTCCGAGCCTGTCAAGCTACGGCTTTTGGGGTGTTTTAATCTTCTCCCATCTGTCTCTACACCGGTTTTGTATTACTGTATAAACTAGCACTGCATTGTTTTGATAGGGACTAGGTCCCTGTCCTGGATGATTGTACATGTATGTATAGACTGTTCTGTTATGAATGTGCATACGAATGAAAAGTCTTTTTGCATATAGACTGTCACAGCTCATTGGACATATTTTAATTACTATTTTGGCTTCCGCGAGCCCCTATACTCTGTATTACTGTTAAGCAGGCCTTCGGTAACCTCAGATTACTGGTCGGTTAGGGTGCTAAACCCATAGGGACGGGTTTGGGTCGTGACATAAATGATGCCAAATCATCTAAATATCTCAAAGATAGCATGTATGAGTCAACAAAACACAAAGCTAGCAAGGTCAATTGCACTACAGCTATACAAAGCATGAAGGATATGGCAAAGGCAACACAAAATAGTCCTAGGACATGTCAAAATGATACTAAAACATGCATGGAAGGAAGCCAAAACAAGCTAGCACGAAGGGCATAATGCATGATGCATACAAGGCAAATAAGGTGGATTACACTACACCTATTAAGACCAAGCATGGGATGACTTAACCAACAAAAATCAGAGTTATATCATGGCAAGATAACCCCAAAAACACATTGAAATAATGGCTTACAAGCTAAGGCATGAAGGCATACGTAATGATTCATGTTAAGGCACAAAGGGGCAAACCCTCCAACGCATTGAACTAGTGATAAATGCAAGTGCATGAGCATGAAACATGGACTGAAATCACATATTAAATGATGCCAAATCATTCAAATAGGCCAAGTAAAGTATGCTAGTGGACTTGACACACAAAGCTAACAAACTAGAATAAACCATGGGTATATAAAGCAAGTCATGCATGGCCAAAACAACCAAAATCAGAGCTAGAGCATGCTAAAACATGGACAAAAGCTTCTTGAAGTTAAGCCAAAAGCATGCTAGAATGACATGTTAAAGCATGATGCATGTTAGGCTAATTCATGGAAATGTGTTACAAGTGCATAGAACATGCAAGGGGTGACCAAACCAAACCCTAACAGAGGTATGACATGGCAAAACATCACCAAAAACATGCTGAAATGGACACAAAACAAGCTAGAATGACATGCTACTTCATGAAGCATACAAAGCTAGTTTATGAGATTTACACTACAAGTGTATAAACCATGCACGGAGTGACCAAACCAAGTAAAAACAGTAGTATGCCTCAGCAAAATAAGCCCAAATACAAGCTAAGATATGGCCAACATAAACTTAACAAACATCCTCACACATGAGGCATTCAAGACAAGTATTGAAGATACAAGGAGAGGGGATGACCCTCTTTTTTTTGGGACCTCAAAACACCATCTCCACCACTGAAATTCCTCTGGATTTCAGTGGTGAGAAGGCCAAAACAAGGTGGTCCCAAAAGCTCACAAAGAAGGCACAAAAGCAAGGCCAAACAAGGTTTAAGAAGGGGTAAACAACCCCAAATAAAAAATTGACCTTAAACAAAGATCTTAAGAACCAAAATTCAGAACTTTTTGTAGTTAAAAGTAAACCTTAAAACAGCATGCAAGTAGGGCTAAAAGCTTAAGCAAAAATGGGAGTTTAAAAGATTAAAAGCTCACCCTTGAAGACCACCTTCAAAGCTGCAACTCCATCAGCTTCTTTAAGCTCAAACTAGTCCAAGAACTCCAAAAACAACTTCAAGGGACCTCAGCTCCAAGAGTATGGTGTTTGAGTGTGTGTTTGTATACAAAAGTGAGACAAAATGACACTTTAAGGCACAAAAATGAAGCAAAGAGAGATATAGAGATGAAGGTGTATCTATCACTCTCTAACCCAAAAAACTGAACCTGGAGGAGGAAGGGGGAGCTTCTCTCTTATAGAGAGCAAAAGCACAAGCTTCTTCAAGAAGCTAAGGCTCAAGGCCATCCCTCCATACACGTGTACGGAGGATGGTTCTTGTGCTCTCCAACTGTGCCAACTAGCCAAAAATATCTCCAAAAAGGTGACAAAAAGCAGATGGTCGGCCAACTACTTTAAGTGGTTGACCGACCACTTTAAGTGGTCTCCCAAGAAATAAACTGGTCGGCCATGGTGGGAGAGGGTCAGCAGTATGAAAGAAAGCAAAAGGTGTGGTGACCGACCAGAAAAGGTGGCCTAAAGACCAAAGAGACCAATTGTCAGACCAGAAAATTGGCTGGCAGGAAGAAAAGTGGTTTGCGGGGAGAGAAACTGGTCTCCCACCCTTGTACCACCTTCCAAATAAGGAAAATAAGGTTTGTACCAAAAACAAACCAAAATGGATGCAAGACGAAAGTTCGGGAGGCAAAGCGCGTGGCGAAGAGCCTAAAAAACTAGCTGACAAGCACCAAAAAGTGGTTCATGACCACAAAAGTGGTCTCCCAAACCACAGTGGCCCTCTAGGCCAAGGAAACAAGGTGTGGTTCAAAAACCACACCAAACGAAGAACATTAAGCGGTCCCGAGACAAGGTGCGCGACTGAAGACTCCGAAAATCGAAAACTAGTCTCCAAGCGGGAAAAGTGGTCTACAACCACAATAGGGGGTTTACAAAACCCCTCCCCTCCCTCAGGCAAGGAAAACAAGGCTTGGTCCATAAACTGAGCCGTAACACAAAGAGTTTAGAGGCCCAGAGGGAAGGCATTCAGCCGAAAACTTCGAAACCTCGAAAGGAGCACAACATGCACTATCACCGAGCGCTTAATCAATGACGTCTGAGTCTTAAGGTCGGTCAAAAATAGGGTGTCTACCAATGAATCCATGGGGTGGCCTAGTAGATGCCATGGGACAACAGTTAATGAACACAATGGAAAGGTGGGCAACATCCTTTTTAGATCGAATGAATACCCACCAACCAACCAATGTAAGGCATATAGAGGAAAATTCAAATGCCCCTCAGCAAAGATTGGCTAGAGATAAACAGCCTATGTAGAGTAATGGGCATACTAATGGTCAAACTAGTAACCAAAACCATGAAAGACTACCACCTCAGTTTTGGTATGAGCCTCTTTCGAGGCCTATGGCAAATCAAAATGCTTCATTACTTAACAGTGAAGCCATGCAAATTGGTGGATCTGGCCCAGTACAAGAAAATGGTGTAAGGATGGTTCCAAATCTCATGTTCGAAACCATACCTTATATGAGGGGGTTCACTAACCCTTTATTCGAATTTATACCCAAGGGGTTAGAAGGTTTTCCTGTAACTAGAAGAGACACAACGCTTGTTCCAACACCTTTCGCAGGTCCTTTTACAGGACAGGCTCAAAGAGGTCATCCATACCCTCAACAGCAGCCAACACCACAGGGACAACCAGTCCCAAACATAGCACCCTATGGACCAAGAGGACCCCAGGCATAAGGTTGTCCATTAAATCATGTGTTTGTTCCTCTAGTAGTGGTTCAATAGGCACAAAATATGGTCCTTAGGGACCAAATTGTTGACATTGTTAGAGAGATGTGTGGACCAATGGCTCGGGGGGTTCAAAGTCCTGTGTACAGGAAGCCATATCCAGAATGGGTAGATAGGGTACATGAATACCCAAGGGGGTTTAGGATACCCGACGTCACTATTTTTTATAGGAATGAAAACCAGCCAATGGTTGAACATGTTGCTAGGTTTGCTGCTCAGTGTGGTGAATTTACTAATAATGACTATATGAAGTTAAAATTGTTCCCAAACTCTCTAACTGGGGCAGTATTTGTATGGTATATTAACCTTACACCTGACTCTATCCAAACTTGGCAACAAATGGAAGAGGCATTTCATGCCCAATTCTTCCAAACAAAGCCAGAGGTTTCCATGGCAGACTTGGCAAGATTGAGTCATAAGGCCTAATGAGAAGGCTACTCAATTTATTGCCAGATTTAAAAGAGCACGAAATAAATATAGGATCATCCTACCAGAGCTTGAATTTGTGAGATTGGCTCAAAATGGTCTAGAATTTAGGCTTCGAAAGAAGTTTGACTCAACTGAGTTTAGAGACTTAGTGGAATTAACCTATAAGGTGTCTAGGTATGAAGCATTACTAGAAGAAGAACAAGATCGAAGTAATGCATCATACAAGACGTATTATAGAGATCCTAATTATGAGATTGATGCAGCAGAGATTGTAGAGAAAGAACCTGTGATCTGTGAAGCATTAATTCATAAAGACACAACAAATGACCAGCAATTTAAAAAGAAAGACCTTCATAGGAAATACTCTTTCAATTTAACAATGGCAGATGACATTTTTGATCGTTTGCTTGCTGCAAATTTCCTGAAGTTACCAAAAGAAGTCGAAATTCCGTCTCCAGAGGAACTTAAAGGAAAAGTGTATTGTAAATGGCATAATTCTTGGTCCCACTCAACTAAAAACTACATTGTTTTTCGAGATAGGATCCAAGAGCAGATTCGAAAGGGGAGTTTAAAATTCCCAGCTAAAGTAGAGAAGGCCATGGGGATTGATACTAATCCATTCCCGGAAATTAGAGAGGTGGCAGCCAATGTTATTATGCTAGACTTCCAGAACTTGTCCTTGAAAGAATTGAAAGAAGTCAATGTGCAGATGCATGTTGCCAGCCAAACAACTGTCAAGAAAGACAATAAGAATCTACCAACTATTGGACAAGGTTTCTCACACCAGAGGGAAGACTCTGATGAAGAAGCACTGGATGACGACTCTTTAGAAGCAGCTGTCATGCAAAGAATGTGTCCCAGATGTAGGTTGAGCTACAAATGGTTGAAAGGGCTTCCAATTGATGGAAAACAATATTACAAGGATGTGCAGAGGTGTCCTAAACCAACCAGTGCTTATAACAAAAGGCCATATCTAACTAGCATTAGGCAGCAACCATTAATGGCTGAGCCAACAGCCACTAGAATGCATTCTAAAGGCAAGAGGCCTTTATATGAGTCCAGACCACCTAATTATTACAGAATGGAGAGTAGTCATCCTAAATGGAGACTGGAGAAGGGTTCAGTTTATGGGGATTAAAGCCAGAGATTGGCCCCCTAGACCAGCCTCACGTAGGACAGAAAGTGGCCACTTTCATCAAAGGCCTGAGTTAGGCCAAGACGGCGGCTCAAGGAGGAAAGAAACAGTTTAACAGCTGGGTTAGTAGGTTCGTGGGTACCTGGAGTTCCAGATTGGTTTGTCATGCAGAACAAACCTAGGGAGATGTCTACCCAAAGAAATGTATGTTGTTGGAAACCAAGATAGGATGGTCAAACCTCCTTTGGTGGCTCCAAACAATTGGGTATTGCTTGAGCACCCGAAAACAAAAGAACCAAATATAGTCCCAGTGATGTCTAGGTCCTAAAGAAGGAAGATCCAACGAAGGTACACTCAGTACTAGAAGGATTTGAAAGAAGGTAGAGAAAGTTCTTCATTGGTTTAGCTAAAGAGCCAGGTAGAAGGAGAAGAAGATTCAAAGTTAGACCATAATCTAAAATCGACTCTTTCAGACAAAAAGAGTTGTAGTAGGGAGCAGTTGGCCAAAGTTCATTCCGAACTAAAGGCCAAGGAAAGATCCAGCTTGGTAGGATTGGAAAAAGCTTTAATGGAGAGTGATAGTGAGATAGAAGATGAAGTCGTCCCAGGCTAAAGGAAAGGGATGGTTGAGGAAGAAATGTTTGAAGCCTTCATGACTGAACAGACATTTTTGGTCAAAAAACCAACAGAAACAGACCATTCGAAGGAAGTTACTAATACATAAGTTATCACGACCCAAACCCGCCCCTATAGGCTTAGCATCGTAACCAGCCAGTAATCCTTGGATTATCGAAGGCCTCTGAACAGATAAGCATATAATAAGGGGCTAGCGGAAGCAAATACATAAATATAGTTGTCCAATGAGCTGTGCTAACTTATATGAAACAGAAAAATTAAAACTTTATATACATATCCGATAGTCAACCATATATTATACCCACACACATTACAATATTTTAAGTCCAGCCAACAGAATTAAAACAAGTCATACATATACATAAAACCAATAGAACTTGAACACAGGACACTTCGGGAACCTCCACGTGAGGCACAATGGTTGGCTGACAACAGAACACTGGTCTAGACAAAAGCCTTCAGGCTCGATCTCCAGAATGCTCACCTATAAATATATATATACAAACAATGAGCTAAGGCCCAGTGAATAACATTAAGGTAAAGGGGTTAGTGAACGACATCCGAACATATCATAAGCGGAAAAACAGATCATAGCATAATCATCCCCATATCAGAACATAATAATGGTACATCCTATCGAACACACAACAGAACGTCTTCCGACTAGAGTAATCAGTTCCAGATACCGATTAAACACATATCACCACAATGAAGTGGCTAACGAGATCTCGTAAACTTGTATGTCATGGACCTGCATTTTCATGCCGTCCCCCATGACTTGGGACTATCTATGGATGCCATAATAGATTTCAAACTTGGGATGCTCGTTCACGTAAAACAGATATCATATACAGAAATCATAGGCTTATCACATTTCATTTGGAACATAATTCATATGAACGTATCTTTACGATAACGTTACTCACTGTGGTTCCAGTAAGCGGTCAATCAGTCCTTGAGTCTTGACCTACAATCATAAAATACATAACACAAGCATGTTTTATCATTACACAATCAAGTGGCCATTAAGGCTTAGCTTTCATTACATTGGTCCTTATTCTATCTTATCACATTGCCTAAAACACACACACACTTGCAATCTCGGAATTTAGTACATTCTCTTCTTAGTGTGTTTCTAACCGATAACCTCATTACTATGGCTTAATTAAGGCTTAGGACTGCCTAAGATGCAATGAGGATGCCAAAACATGCCTTGGAACACTTAGACAAAATTTTTGAAAATAAAGTCCACGCTCGAGCATGGCTTTCCTCGCTCGATCAGACATGCAAATATGAGAGGGGTCGCTCGAGTGAGACTTTCTTCGCTCGAGCGGTCTGTAAACTCGGAGAAAGTACTGGTTGGTCTCAATCTACACTCGAGCTATAACTTCCACGCTCGAGCGGACATGCAAAATGAGAATGGTCGCTCGAGCGCACATTCCTTCGCTCGAGTGATCTGTAAAAGACATAAAACTTCTGGGAGCTTTCAATTCATGCTCGAGCAGAATTTTGGTCGCTCGAGTGAGAACTCCTTCGCTCGAGCGAGGATGCAAAATCTAGAATTCCAGATTGCACCTTCAACTTCAAAACTCGATTCTAGTCCTCCAAAACACCTCTCTTGGGCCCCAAAACTTGAGATAACATAGTAAACTTGTAAAACATGATGAATTGAGGATCATTTCATAAAATCATGGCCCAAGAGTTTGTTAAAAACTCACATTTTCAACTTAAAACATGATAAATGCGCAAGAACGCAATATGCATGGGTTTTCTTGGTTTTGAGCTTCCCAAAACATGATCAAACACCACAAAACAACTTGAAGCTTGATGATTTTCCTTAATGAAGATAAATTTCAAACATGCAAGAAAGAATTTATGGAAATCATGCTCAATTGGTAAGAAAATGCACATGCATGCATGGTATGATCCTTCTACCTTCTTATTTAGCTCAAATCTTGCTTAGCTCAAGAAAATCTTCATGAATTCAACAATTAAACACATTATCTACATGAATTAAAGCTTAGGTTCTTACCTAGAGTGTTGGTTTTGCTAAGAACTTGCACAATCTTTGATGAATTCAACACAAAGCCTTCAATTCTCTTTAATTTCTACACTCTCTCTCACTAAAGATGAACTCTCTCTCTCTCTCTAAAGTGAAATCTCAGAATTTTGCACTTACAATGGGCAAGAATGAGCTCAAATGAGCTAAAGGCTCATATATATGTTTAAGGGGCTAAAACATATTAAATAAAACATAAGGCATGCCAAACGCGACTTAACGAATCAGACTGAATCAATTTATAATAAAATTTGCCAAATGATTCTAAAAATTCCAAATAACATATTGGGGTGATCAATTTCAGTTTCGGGTGCTGATAAGGCTTTCAATTAACATATTAAAGCGGAATTCTAAACAGATATTTCTACAAGTAACAAATAGAAGTCAAATATCATGCAAATTACAGAATAAACCATAATTTATATTAATCCTCTCATTAACATCCTTAATTACCGATTAGTGGCTAATTGTGGATCGGAGTTATTACAGAAGTGCCAGAATACAGCTGTAGACTCCCCATTTTTGACCGTCCTCAAGACTTGGACGTCACCGTTTGAACACTCGGTGATTATCCATGTTTGTGTTTGTTTGGAGTTCCCGGAGGTCCCGGCTACGCGCCCTGCCTCAAGATCTCCGAACTCGACCGTTTTATGTCTGGTTTTGCACCAAACACTTGTATTTTGCCTTGGAAGGGCAGGGAATGGCTTATTAGCCATCCTCACACCCCACCGGCCCTTTCCTATCATCACCGGCCGCACATGTGTACCACCGGCAGTGTTTTCTTAAAAATAATGGCCGGTCGGCACTATATTTAGCCGACCGGCACTTTATTGTGTTGGTGACCCCTTTTGGTGGCCGGCGTGCACCCTTTGCACCCCTGAGGCATGGTGCATGCCAACTGTGCCAGCTGGAATACACCATCACTCATCCCTGTGCATGGGAGTGACCTCTTTGCACCTCTGAACCCCCAAACCTTCTAGAAGGTTGACCCCTTTGGCCAAGCTTCTTGAGAAGCTTGGCCATCTGTCTTAGCTTCCCTAAGAAGCCAAGACCCCTTTGCACCCTTTGCCCCTTTTAGTTAGCTTCTTGGAGAAGCCTTGAGCCTTGTTTTTTGCCTTTATAAGCACCATCTCTCTCCCTTTGTTGGAGGTTAGCCATTTTCATCAAAAAAACCAGAGCTTGTGTATCTATGTATCTGCCATATATCTCCCATCTCTAGATTTTCCCTCTCTCTCCTCTTGTGTGTGTGTTTTTAGGCCTAAAAGTGTGGTTTTACCTTACTTTTGCACTAATACACACACCATTACACCTTAGCTCGAGATTGGGAGGCCTAGAGGGTTGTTTGCTGAGGTTTTGGACTGTTTCAGAAGAAGAGGGCTGGATCATCTGTTCTTTTGGTGTTCTTCAAGGGTGAGCACTTTGCTTTAGTTTCTCCATTTTTGCAACAAGTTTTTACCTGTTTTGACTACTGTTTTTAGCTTTGTGTATAACATACAAAAGTCTTATATTTTCTTTCTTTTGAACTTTCATTAAGGTCACTTTGTGGTTTGAGTGCAAACTCACCCTCTTAGGCCTTATTTTGGCCTCTTTGGTGCCTTTTCTTGAGGACTTATTTGCCTTGTTGTTTTGGGTCCTCTCATCACTAAGAACCAGTGGGTTTTTAGTAGTGAGGAAGGTGGTTTGAAGTCTTGTATAGGGGAGGGACACCCCTCTCCCCTTTGTCCCTCTTTTGGCTTTGTTTTTGGCTTAAAGGGCAACATGTATGCTTGCTTGTTTTTGGCGCCATTTCAGGGCTTTTTTTGGGTGTTTTGGATCATATTTTGTCTCTGTCTAATGGTGTTTTGTTGGTCCTATGCATGCACCTTATACTTGCTTTGCATTCCTCTATTTGGCATAGAAATGCATCTTGTGTTTAGGCCATGTTTCTTGCATGTATTAGCATAACTCCATGAAGATATTAGCATCATTTTACCATGTTTAAGGGCTGTGAGCCACTGATTTTGCCATATTTGGCATGCTTGGTATAGTGGCTTTGTATTTTGGCTTGTAAGCCTTGGTTGTATAGATCACTAGCATGCTTAACTTAGTTTTTTTTCTCATGATTTGGCACCATTGTAGGCTATATTTCAGTCCCTAAATCATGCTCATATGCTTGCATTGGTCATCACTTTCATGCTTTGGAAGGTTGTTCTTTTGTGCCTTGAAATAGGCTTTGTGCATGTTTGTGTATTTGAGGTATTTTGGGGCTATCATATCAGAGGGTTTGGGTGTATTTTTTCATGCTAGAATTCTGTTTTTATTTGCCTAATATATGCCATGAGTGGTCATTTTAGTAGGTAGTGGAATGCTCCACTTTGTGCCTTAGCTTTAGGCCTTTATGGTTGCATGTTGGCTTGGACATTTGCCCACCTTTTGGGGCACTTTTGGCCACTGTTTTGGGGTGGATTGAGGTCTGCCCCATCATGGTTTAAGTCCACCATTGCACATTTGTCTAATGCTTGTTGCATGTTTGATTAATATGGTCTTGCCACATGCTAATCCTATTGCCTAAATTGTCCATGTTTGCATTGCATTTGCACCTTGCATGTTGCATTACATGTGGCATGTTTGCATTTTAGTATTAGGTTGCATTGTGGAGCCATGCTTGCATAACATGCATTGCATTACTTGGTTTGGGGTGTCAAACCAAGTGCGAGGGTTGAGAGGAGTTCATACCACAAGTGATGCAACTTGTCCCAACTCTCGGTCATCGAGGCCCTTGACCAATACATGATAGAGCCTTGGTCTTCATTTGTGTGTTGCATGCATTTCCATTAAAATGCAAACTTGGCCTTTTAGGCCATCATGCACCAAGATGCATCATTGATGGCCCGAGGGTCGAGGGCTATGCTCTCTTGAGTCTAACACATGATAGGGAGCATAGCCATGCTTACATTTGCTCAAAACTCCATGTCATGCATTGCCTGTCTGCTGTTGCTGTCAAAATTGTCTTCTGCAGGAATTTTCTGCCGACCGGCAGTATAGAGTGCCGACCGGCCATCAGTGCATGGCCGATAACCTCATGGACAGCCGGTAGATATTTTAGATGGCCGGTGGGCATTTCCTCCAGCTGATGGTGTGCAACAGCATACAAGGAAAGTATTCTGGGACTTTGGCAGTTTTTGGAGAGACAGGGCAGTAAAAACAGAGGCAACAGTGGCATGACGCGGGTCTTCCGGGCAAGTTGGATCGAGCATGCATCATTCGCGCATCCCGAGGCAGGGCTGAGGCCCCTTTCTTTTCATATTGGATTTAATTTGATAATTAGAAATTTTGTAATAATTTATTTATTTATTGTTTGGACTGTAATATTTATTCGGTCCCTTCAAGCGAGGGCGAATTTGTAATAAGGGTGGGTGTGTGTGTGTGTATGCATTCCAACCCCCACTTCTTTCTTCCCTTTTATTTACCTGCTTACGATGGTAGATTACGGCATATTTAAATTAGCATACAATATGATAGCATGCGTGCATCCATACATTTGTCTTACATGCACCGGGCTCGGTACATCACGCTAACTGCATTGTATTTTAATTTCCAAATTGAATACTTGTTACTTGTAGCATTTCATATGCTATGCTTAGGATAGTCGAGCCTGTCTAGATTACACCCTTACTTGTGTTGCATTAGCCACTTAACATGAACTAGGACCATGCATATGATTACTAACTAGTTTCTGTTTTGGCTTGGAGTACTAGGTGAGTTTTTTCGCTTTAGCATATCGCATGCGTGTGAATGTTGCCATAACAACATGATTACCATGTGGCTAAGTGCTTATATGAGATAAACTGCCTGAATGCTTGTGGGTGAAGGTTGGATTGTTTGAATTGAAAAAACTCATTGAAATCCGTGTTTTAACCTACTTGCGAGTAGCAAATTCCAAAGCGCTTTTCAAAACAAACAGATGTACAATGCTTGTTTCCAAATTAGGCAATCTAGTCTATACTTGTTTGCTGTGCGCATAACATAGTAATTCTAGGCTAATAACCGGAATAAGAACACATAACGTTTTCAAAATCGGATATCATGGTTAGTAGAGGCCGGTCTTCGGACCGGACGAGAGGGGGTGCTCATAGCTGACCTTCCCCGATCGTATCCAAGCTCCCGAGCCAAGACAACTTTGGTGATGACGGACACGTGGCCTTCGGCACCGAGTCAGGGTTTCCTAAATTTCCCCATAAAAAATATTTAGGTGGCGACTCTGTATCTGGCAAAGCAGTCCATGTTTGGCACTTCTTTTCAAAATTTGTTTTTCTCAAAACGATTTGCAAGAGTTGGACTCTTTGGTTCAGATTACGAACCGCAACAAACAAAAAGGGGAGTCCGAACTGTAGCCGAGGTCCCTCGCGGGCTTGTTACAACAGCATGGAGGATGCTTCTGAAGTAATTGAACGGGTTGACCAAAAAGGAAAGCAAGTATAGCCAGTCGTCCAATTTGGCTCATTTCCTCCGGTGTTAGTGAATATGGTGCTTATATTACCACAGGAGTGTCAAGCTGAAGATGAAAACGAAGGTCAGGAGATTGACCCAATTCCAGTCTCCAGTGAAGACTCACAAGTTAGTATGGTGCAAGGTGAATCCGAAGTAGCCACACCAATGGAAACTGAAGACGAGAGTGAGGAAGATGCAAGTATTAACCTCTCATACCCTTTTGAGTATCTCACGACGTCCATGACACAGCATGTCAAACCCTTGTATATCAAGGCCTTCTTCGATAGAATACAGATAAATCGGGTGCTGGTGGATAATGGGGCAACAGTAAACCTGCTTCCAAAATCTTCGTTGAAGAAACTAGGAAAGAAGAACCCCAGACTAATCCCAACTAGTGCAGCCATTGCTGGTTTTTGTAGACACCCCATTTTTGACCGACCTTAAGACTCAGACGTCACCGATTGAGCGCTCGGTGATGTTGCATACTGTGCTCGTTCGGAAGTCTCAGAGTTGCGGCCGTGCGCCCTGCCTCCCAAGACTCAACCCTCTTTCGTGCCTTGTCTCGGTTTGCGAACCAGACTCGGTTTTCTCTGTTTTCTTTCCTAAGGGAAGGGAGTGGTCTTGTAGGCTATCCCCCGGTGGCCGTGAGCTACGTTTCATGGCCGTAGGCCATTTTGCCCATTTCGGGACCCGGTTCCCGGTTTTCGGAGCCGTCAGGCCGTGTGCCTCGGCTCGGAACCGCCCAGCCATCTCCGAGTTCTCCGGTTTTTGGCATGTGCCTCTATTTTAGTGTTCCGAGGGACACTGGGGCCCCTGATGCCCACTTCGCAGCCGAACACCACTTCCGGTGCCCGGCGACCCATTTTCGGGACCCCAAACCGAGCGGTTTTGGTCCCGAGCATTCATTTTGCATCGGCCTTCTCCGGTTTTTGGCGGAGACCTGCTTTTAATATTTCGAGAACCCCAGGGCCCCGATGCCCACTTCCGTGGTCAGATGCCACTTTCGGTGCTCATAAGCGGTTTGGGACCCCAAACCGGCGGTTTTGGTCCCGAGCATTCATTTCGCATCCATCTTCTCCGGTTTTTGGCGGTACCTCTGCTTTTGTCATTCCAGAGGACACTGGGTCGCAGATACCCACTTGCCGAACACCACTTCCAAGACCATGACCCATTTTCGGATCCCGATTTGCTCGGTTTCGCCCCGACGTTCATTTCTCATTAGTTTTTGTTCAAACTTGGCGGTACCTCTGTTTCAACATCGGAAGATCACTGGGGTGGGAGGCCAGCAATTATCCCAGATAGCAGTTTCCCTCCGGAGCCCGTTTTGCTCACTTCCGGGCCAATGTTGAACACCTTGGGGGTATTTTCTTCCAACCAAAGTTACATATCTGTGATCAGGACACCTGGGAGGACCCTACCAACTACTGGTCGGCCAGAAACTGTGAGTTTCATTTTTGGGCCTCTCCTTCAAGCTCTATGTTGTGGCTCCTGCTTCAGTGTTGCCCAATTCCAACCTTGGAACCTTGTTCCACACATCTGGGAGGACCCTTTGGCATGGTGGTCGGCCAGAAATGGGGCATTTCAGTTTTGAGCCTCTCTTTCAAGTTCTATGTTGTGACTTCTGGTTCAGTGTTGCCAGATTCCAACCCTGGGGCCTTATCCTACACACTTGGGAGGACACTCTTGTATGGTGGTCGGCCAGAAATTTTGAAGTTGGTTTTTTGAGGTGGCTGGCCGGCCATAGGAGGTGGCTGGCCGGCCATGGTGGGTGGCTGGCCGGCCACCTTGAGCAAAACTACCTGGCCAGATTCTTGGTTTCCACTGTCAAATTGTCCGGATATCTTCCAACATATCCCGGGGCATCCGGGGGATATTTCGGGAGGGAAAGATTGGGTGCTTTCCCTCCCCTTTTACACCCCATTTCTTGCCTATTTGAAGGCCCCTCCCCCTCCTTCTTCAAGGTTGGAAAAAAATCTCTTCAAGAACACCAAGGCAAAAACCCTAATCTCCATAGCCAAAAGCTCCAAAAAGCTTCAAGTTCTTAAAAGCTTCAAGTTCTTGCTTGATTCCTTCATCAACCCTAAGCCTCACCATTCCAACTTCGATTCCAGCAGCAAGGAAGTGAATTTCAGAGGTTGAGAAGCCACAAATCTAAGCCAAGAAGCAAAGAAAGACAAGTCTTCAAGGGTAAGTATTCAAAACCAACTTTTAGGGCATTTTCTTGATCCTTTTCTATACTTTAATTGGTTGAGAATTGGGGCTCCGACACCTACTGCTTTTGTGCTTAAAATGAGCCCCTCTACAACTTTGTAGAAGGGCTCAACCTCATTTGGTGTTTGTATACACTAGTTCCTTCAATATTCTTCAAGTTGGTAACATTTTTGCATGCTAAAATTGACCTATTTGTGTTGGTTTTTGGGGGTCCGACCCCTACTGCTTTTGTGCTTAAAATTAGCCCCTCTACAACATTGTAGATAGGCTCAACTTCATTTGGCCTTTGTATCTACCACCTCCTTCAAATTTCATCAAGTGTGCCACTTTTTGCATGCAATTTTTGACCTATTTGTGTTTGGTTTTAGGACTTCGACCCCTATTGGTTTTAGTCTTATTTTGACCCCCTTTACATGTTTCATGAAGAAGGTTTGGTCATTTTGTGTATAGATTGCATGTCTTAGGTTATACCCTCTTGTGGCTTCATTTTGCCTTCTATTTCTAGCATGTTTGTCTTATGATTTAGAGGCTGCCATCTTCTGCATATATGCTTATTTTTGGGCCCTCTTTCATGTTGTAGAAGGAAGTTTGTTCATTTGGTGTTTGTATATACCATCTCCCATGGTAATGCTCTTTTGGCCACTAATCTTGTATGATAATGCTGCCATGCCTATGTCTACATTTTGGCCATCTTTGTTACTGAAATAAGCTATTTTTGGGACTGCCTTGCTACTGGTTTTGCTGCCATGTGCTATTTTTGCATGATTAGTAGGGCTATAGGCCATTTTGGGTGCATATTATCACATTTCGGGATCATTTCTTGCTTTGGGTGCACTTTGATTGTGTTTCGGGGCTGTTTTCCCCCTCATGTAGCTGCTGAAATTCCATTTCCATGCTTGCATATCATTTCCCATGTCATTTGTATCATTTTTGCATTGCCTCGGTTTGCGTGCCCGCGGGTACGCACTTCGAGGCACCTTCATTTTATCCGACGGCCTCCTATGTGAGTGAGCTGAGGCTCTCCCATGTTGGTGTAAGCCCATCGTTGCATTTCGTATGCCATTTGCATCATTTTAGCATCGCCTCGGTTTGCGGCAGGCACGCATTTCGAGGCACCTCGGTTTTATCCGATTTTGGTTGTGGAGCATCGCCTCGGTTTGCGTGCCCGTGTGCACGCATTTCGAGGCACCTCGGTTTTATCCGATTTTGGTTGTGGAGCATCGCCTCGGTTTGCGCGCCTGTGGGCACGCATTTCGAGGCACCTCGATTTTATCTGATTTTGGTTGTGGAGCATCGCCTCGGTTTGCGCGCCTATGTGCGCGCATTTCGAGGCACCTCGATTTTATCCGATTTTGTTTGTGGAGCATCGCCTCGGTTTGCGCGCCTGTGGGCACGCATTTCGAGGCACCTCTGTTTTATCCGATTTTGGTTGTGGAGCATCGCCTCGGTTTGCGTGCCTGTGGGCACGCATTTCGAGGCACTTCGGTTTTATCCGACATTTGTCTCATTTCTGTCATCGCCTCGGTTTGCGCGCCTGTGGGCACGCTTTTCGAGGCACTTCGGTTTTATCCGACATTTCATCTCATTTCGTCATCGCCTCGGTTTGCGCGCATGTGGGCACACTTTTCGAGGCACTTCGGTTTTATCCGACACGCCATCTCATTTTGTCATCGCCTCGGTTTGCGCGCCTGTGGGCACGCTTTTCGAGGCACTTCGGTTTTATCCGACATTTCATCTCATTTCATCATCGCCTCGGTTTGTGTGCCCGCGCGCACGCATTTCGAGGCATCTTAGTTTTGTCTCAATTCCTCAATCATCGACACTCCGGATAATCCATGATGGAGTTGGGTTTTGTTATGTCCTCATTTGCATGCACCCTATATTGAGTTGTGCATTTCGGTTCCTCTGCCATCATGCATCGGTATGCGTGATTGGTGGTACGAGGATCGAGGCATGCATATATTTGTGAAAATACATTGCTATGCCCTTTTCCTGCTCTCTGTTGCAGCAAAATCAACAATCAACTTTTCGGAGTCCGGTACAAGATTTCGAGAAATATTGCAAACAGAGGCTAATCAGGGCATTCCAGTGGATTTCCGCGCCAAGCAGTCCAGCATACATCATCTATCAGAAGCGAGGCAGTCCCTGGCTTGCACGCCAGTTTTAATTCTTTTGTAATTAACTTGTTAATTAATTAGAATTTGTATATTTATTTCCGGACTGTATATTCTTTTATTCGATCAGATATTTATTCGGACCCTCTGCGCGAGGGCATAAATGTAATAAGGGTGTGTGAGTGTGATGTATGTCTTCCAACCCCCATTTCTTTCTCCTTTTATTTACCCGCTTTGGATGGTTAGATATAGGGCATATTTCAATTAGCATCTGATGACAAAGATGTTTGCATCATTCATCTGTATTGCATGCACCGGGCTCGGCGCATCATACAAACTGCATCTGTATTTCAATTCCAAGTTGAGTACTTGATAGCTGTTGCATTTCATATGCCATATTTAGAATAGCCGAGCCTGCTATAGTTGCATTTTTGCATGTGTTGCATTAGGCATTTCAGTATACTTAGGATCATGCATGATTTCTAATCGTTTTCCTGTTTTGGCTTGGAGTACTCGGTAAGTGGTTATGCTTTAGCATCCTTGCATGCGTGTGAGTGTTGCCATGATAGCATGCTTGCCATGAGGCTAAATGCTTATGTGATATAACTGCCTTGAATGCCTGTGGGTGGAGGTTGAGTTATCTGAATTGGGACCATTCATCGACTGTTTGTTTTAAAGCCCACTAGATTGTGGCAAAACCATGTTTTCTAAAGCCCACTAGATTGTGGCAAAATCTGTATTTTAAGCCTACCTGCGGGTAGCAAATCATCTTTCACAAACAAACATGAAATGTTCAGTTCCAATTCAGACGGCTCAGTCTATACTTGTTTGTCATGAGCATCACATAGTAACCTAGGCTAATAATCGGAATAAGGACTCACAAATGTTTTCAAAAACAGATATCATGGTTAGTAGAGGCCGGTCTTTGACCGGGCGAGCGGGGGTGCTCACGATGTGACCTTCCCCAATCGTACCCAAGTTCCCGAGCCAACTTTGGTGATGACGGACACGTGGCCTTTCGGCACCGAGTCAGGGTTTCCTAAATTTCCCATTTTAAAATATTTAGGTGGCGACTCATATCCGCAAAGCATCCATGTTTGGCACTTCTTTCAAAAATCTGTTTTTCTTCAAAACGATTTGGATTTGGACTCTTTGGTTCGAGATTTAGAACCGCAACACAAAAATCGAGTCCGAGTCAGAAGCGAGGTCCTCATGGCGTTATTACTGCTTCGCGACTCTGCTGGGGATTTAGAGAACTTAACTCGAACTCGTGATATCTGGTTTTGACTACACTTGTGTGTTTCTTTGCATTGCATTTGCATTGGTGCGCCTAGGACACCGTGTTTGCCATATGCCATTCCCGAACGATTTGCCGGAGGCTTGTCTTGTCAAGTCATGTCCATAAGGCTTTTGCTCACGGCTCGACAAAGATGGGAACACAAACCCCGGTTTTGCCGGCACCCCTTTTGAGCATTCGTCCTAGTGCATATGCGGATCCATAGTGACCATGCCAAACTAGGACAGGTTGCTTACCCGATATAGGTTGTTTGAAACCGCTGCGTGCGTAGTGAAACCCTAGCCCCTGACAAAATAGGACAGGGAAACCCTCCCCCAACATAGGGGCGTTTTGGCTCTCACTTATCTGTTATGTGCTTGTTAGAGTGCGTCTCTACAGGGAATGCATGTATCAGTTTACAAGTTTGAGCATTAGGCTCAAGGCACCAATTCAAGATATTTTGGTGTCGAACTGCGGGCATCGATTTGGTGGAATCGGCCACCTGAGGGTATCACTTCAGAATTTTGGGGCAGAATTCAGGAGAGGGCACACTCATTCAACTATGCTCACATCTGTTCAGGTGAAATCAGGCTAAGATGCTGTCTGTTTTCTCTTTTGCTAGGTAGTTTTGGAACCATAGCTTCAGAAGGCTTCAATATCCCCCGGGTACACCGAACTTGTGTTGATAGACTTTGTTGGGTCAGAGATTCAGTTCAAGGACAATCAGTGTTGCTTTACCAGAGGCAGGGTAAAAAGGACCAGTTCAGCAGTTACCAGATCAGTGGCCCTTATCCACCCCACCAGTAAACAGTCAGGCTGAGGTCTCAGTTTTTACTGCAGGGATAGACATACCAGTCAGTTGGATGGATCAGCAGAACACGTCAGGGTTAGAGGCAATGATGCTTCAAATGCAGGAAAGTATGAAACTCATGCAGCAAGATGCTGTCCGCCAAGCTGAATTTGTCAAGCAACAGGCCGTGGTCATAGCCCAACAGACAGAAACAATTGCCAGGTTAGAGCAGCAAACTGGAGTATCTACTTCACACCAGGCTCCTCCCCCACCAAGAGTTCCCATACTCGGGGAGGCAACCCACGTCCAGGATGATACGGACATTCGAGCGGCTCGCCTCGGTTCTACCTGACTATCTAAAACACCCACCAACCTACCAGACCCCCCCTCTAAATTCAAGACGGACCCCACAGCATTGAAAGTGAGCAAGCTTGAGGAATTGTTCAAAAAGTCTCAAGGGGCCCATTCTATTCCTGACATAGAGGACGGTTTTACCAACTCAGTGGTGACATTACCGGATCGGTTCAAGATGCCACATATCGATCGATTCGATGGCTCTGAAGACCCAATGGTGCACCTCCAATTGTTTTCTGATATCCTGAGACCAATGGGTTTGACCACAGCCCAGAAACTATCACTATTCGGCCGAACCCTGTCCGGGATAGCCGTAACCTGGTATGCAAAATTGGAGAGCTCTGTGAAACAGAACTGGGAAGAGCTGGCTGAGGCCTTTGTTGCTCAATACTCCTATAACACACAGATCGAGGTCACAACTCGTGATCTCGAAGTCACCCGCCAAGAACCAAAGGAGGGTTTCTCAGAGTTCGTGACGAGATGGAGAGCAAAAGCCTCAATGATGACCACTAGGCCCACTGACAAAGATCAGATTCGGATGATTGTGCGCAATCTCCAGCCCAAGCTTATGCAGAAGATGATTGTAGTTCCCTTCCCCACCTTCGCAGATCTACATGAGATGGGGGTTCAGATCGAGGATGCCATCAGACAAGGGATCTTCGCAGAAGATAATGAGCCTTTGAGGAGGAATGTTGCTCGCAGTTCCAATGCTACTACTGATGGTAGCACAACCGAAATGCTTTCAGTAGACACTATCACCACCTCCTCAATGACCAAAACCAACCACTTCATTTCGGCCTCAAGCCGAAAATTCCATCCTCTTTACATGAGTCTTTCCCAAGCTTTGAAAAGTCAAGAAGAAGAAGGGCACCTAGAACTCCTAGAACCCCAACCCCTTCCAAACCCTCTTCCACCAAGATACGACCCAAATAAACATCAGGTTTACCATCAACAAAGACGGTCATGATATTTAACCGTTGCATCCGCCTCCGTCATAAGATTCAGGATCTTATTGATGAAGAGGCCCTAGCTCCACCAAGAGGACCTCAGGTTAGTACCGACCCGTCACCCCTACATCTCAACCTCATCCATATACTGCCATCCACCTTCGACCCCAGCATATACATCACCCCGGCCCATCTACCCAAGCCTGAGGTGTTCATTCCGAAGCATGGACTTATGCATGATGGGTGCACCTGAGCCCCAATCATCTCAAACCCGAGAACCTACTACTTCCGAGTTGATGGGAATGATAAAAGATCTTCAAAGAACTGTGACCGATCTGGCCTCCGGGACGTTGGCTCCATCATTGACCACACCACATACTGGGAATTTCATGTCAAAAGGCTCCCCAGCCTTGGGGCGGGCTACATCTGAGGAAGGCCAATCCCGTGGCAAAGAGGAAGCAAGTGGAAAGAACAAGGCAGGGGCAGGCATTGATCCCCATGAGCATCTTCTGTTGGCTGTTGAGGCTTTGAAAGCCGAGGGACTGAACAAAGAGCAAGTGCTCGCAGTTGTTGCAAAAACTGTGGACGGCATTTTCGCCACTCAAGTTGGGGGCAGTTTGAATCAAGGGGCAAGCCGGGAGAAGGGCCGTCATACCAGATACGATCCTGTTAGCTCTAATCCTCAACTCAGAAGAGATCAGCAAACCAGGCCAGCACCTGCCAACCCTTTTGCTGGTACGCCCGGTAAAAATCCACAAACCCAGAGGTACCAACCCCGAGGTCGGAGGGTCTTTCATGCCCTCCACATGCCTTTGTCCAAAGCTTTCCAAATCCTTGTTGGACAAGGCCACCTCAAACCCCTTGAGCCTCGGCCTCTCCCGAACCCTCTTCCGGCTACACATGATGCTACCCAGTACTGCGCGTACCATCAGCAAACTGGCCATACTACCGACGACTGCTTCCGTCTTCGCCATGAAGTACAGGATCTATTTGACAACGGGGTTGTCCTCCTGCCAAGCTCTGCAAAGTCTATCGGCACAGGATCGGTGAACCTAAGGGATAATGTGATATGATCGGGGGATGAACCACCTGCGGGCAGCACTCAGTTTACTCCAGACGTGGGAATGACACGCACTGTTTTGAGCAGTATGCAAATACTAGTTTTTGTACTTTCTAGCTTGGGTATTGAGCCAGTTCCATTGTTTTGTTTAGAGTCTGTCTCTTTGTTTTGAGTCAGTCTTTTTGGTTAAGGTCTGTCTTGTTGTATCGAGTCAGTCCTGTTACGTAGGAGTCGGGTGATTCTGGGGGTGTTACCTCGGACATCACCATTTTGTTTTGTGTTTGTCTTTTCGTTTTGTTTTGAGTCTGTTTCTGCCAGGGAGCCAGTAATGCCAACAGATTTGAATCAAACAGCAGTGATTTCCACGCTCTCGCATTTGCTTCTGCCGTGTGCTAGTTGTGTCGGGATTTGAATGAAATGGCAGTGCATTCCACCTGCTCTCCTGTGCCCTGAAGTCATTGTAACGACCTAAGTTTTTCAAAAACTTTTTGAACACTGCGGCGAAAACGAAGAGGAAGGAATTCCTCGGGATTTGCAAAACTTTGATCAAATGAGAGAAAGAGAGGCATGCTAAGCCCTTAATGATTGAGATCATGCTTGTTAATATGAGTACTGAGAAGGACCCTAGCTTTGATCCAGATGGGTCCTACACTGTCTTCAGCGCGAGCGATTTGTCGCTTTGTTAAAAACTTTCAAAAAATATTTTGCGCGGTCCTGCGAAGACATGTGTGGAATCGCTCTTGAGATTGTGCAGCTTAGGATCGCTCTCAGCCTCAAGACTCAACCCCTTTTGCTTCCAGACCTTGAACTTGAATTTAGAAGGTTCAACGGTCGACCACGATGTAAGGCCTGTGTGGCCAGATTTGAAGCAGCCCTCGAACAAGAGGCACCAAAGTCAGATGAAGAAGATCAGACCTCGTCAAAAGAAGCTTGCAAAGCTAGATCAGAAGCACCTCTCGAACCAGGGGTAAAAAATATCCGATGTGCTCGAAGAGCCAAAGGTGGATCCTTCTGTAAATCAATACAACAGCCACTCTCCTGGATATAGAGGGCTTCAATCTCAGAACCATTTGGCATGGACTGGTTACATTTTTACCCTTTGAGAGGCTCGCTGGGCCGAAAACCCGAAAGGGCGACCCAGGCAAAAGTTAGAGCGAGACAAGAAAAATATATATACAAAAATGCAAAAAGAAAAAATGCAAAGATACAAAAAATGCAAAAAAAAAGAAAAGAAAAGAAAAGCAAAAAAAACAAAAAAGAAGAAGAAGAAAAGAATGAAAAGAAAAGAAAAAAAAGAGAAAAAAAGAAAAAAGAACAAAGCTCAAGGTCGAAAACACCTGCAACAGCGCCTTGGCAAAAGTTAGAGCATAAAAGGAGAGGTTAAATACCGAGTGTACCTTAACCCGAACTCGTGGGCTTGATTCCCATGTTTGGGATCGTGAGCAACTTCATCCTGAAGTCGGTAGTAAAACAATCGAAATTCAAATGTGTCCATGTGGTAGTTTTGATCATCTTTGCCTCCTCAGATCCGAGGAATGGTTGTGTTCATCGCTCGAGGATCGACTACAAGTCTGCCGCGATGCTATCAAACAAGGGCAACTTTCCGTTGCCATTCGATTGTCTTCTTGGCGCCATCAAACAAGGGCAACTTTCCGTTGCCATTCAATGCGCCAGTGATCTTGGTTCAAACAAGGGGCAACTTTCCGTTGCCACGCAGTGTCCTTCAGACAAGGGGCAATTTTCTTTTGCTATGGATCTAAGGTTGTGCATCTCAGGAGTAGGTTCTATGCTCGTTGAGCAGTGGCCGTTTGCAAAAATAGATTTTGAGAATTTTTACTAAGGCTGACTAGTTCTCTCGAAAATTGTTCCACCTTTTCCAAAAAACTGAACCATTTCTTGGACCCAAAAAGGAAAATTTTCAGTGCTCATAGCTTTGATCGCATGATTTCAAATCAAAAATCGAACAAACATGTTAATCTAACTCTCATTTTGGTCAAAATTTTTTAGGAGAAAGCTCAAAAATAAAAATGGTCAAAATGATGAACTAGGGGCACAATTGAGTTAGGTGTTACTGGTTTCCCGTAGCCAATGCATTTGCGGAAAGGGCACCATACTTGCCAAGAAGGCGCTCTACTGGGAAGAGGGCAATGTGAAGCTAACAACAAAGTCTTTGAAGGCTCTCTCACCCTCCAAGCGGCGAGGTATCAAGCCAAGTCTGAAGCCTGACAGGAATGGATCAAGATATTCCACTTCATCATCTTGACAGATCGATCACGTCCAAACTCCCAATAGGCATCATCGACCGGTGTCATTTGGTCGCGACACACTCATTTGTAGCATAACCCCTCTGTGGGAGGAATTCATTAGTCGCATGCGAAGAAGAAGGATCTAGGTGAATGCTAGAGGCACGAGCCCACAACTTGTTTGTTTATCCATCAACCACCGGGGAGGATTGAAAATGAGAGATTGAAGAATAGAGATGTGCGATGAGAGAAAAAAGTGAGAAAAGGGCTTTTTCGGAAAAGCAGAGCTTGAGGGCGAGTGATGTGAGAATCACAAATAAGAAAGGATGGGAAACATACCGGTGAAACAGGCTCCCTGTGCGTCGAGTGTCGTGTCTTTTGTTTTATCTCGATCCTTGTTTTGAGTCGTCTCGAGTGTTACTCGATGTGTCTAGGTTATGTGCCTTTTGTTTTCTTGTTGAGTCGTAGCGTGCTGTATTCAGTCGTAGGCTCAATACCCAGTTGAGAACTTATGCTCACTCTCAATTTCAAAAAATCGTTTTGTGCTCCGAGTGCCGTGCCGTTCTCCACATTTGTGCAAAACAGAACTTGTTCTTTCATAAAATCGCAGGGTTCAACCCAGGTCATATGAGAACAGTGAAACAAGGACCTATCTGAAGCTATTTAGGTTCCGGACTGCAAAGCAAAAGAAAAGGAAAATCGAAGCATCTGAGTGTGTTTCACCTTCAAGAAATTCCTTGATTGTATTCGGATGTACCTTTTCAAGCCTGTCAATGCTCAAGTATGAGTGTGCCTCTACCTCAGCGCAAGATCAAGCCTGCTTCAAAGTTATGCACCCTTCCACCTGCATTGTTATGCATTCTTCCATTGGTATTGTCATACACACCATACTTGCACTTATTCGCATCTTGTGTTATCTTCTACCATTTATCCTTTTTACGCTGAGCAGCGTTTGGGATCGGTGTCCTCCGGGACTATCTCAGGTTGCGTTATTATGCGCTGGCGGTTGTTCGGATCTCTTCTCACGATTTGGCGTGGTTTGAGTGTCCCCATTCCTTCGCGATTTGGCGTGTTTGGAATTTATCTTAGGTTGCGTCGTGTACGCACCTGGGCGGTTGTTTTTGGACCTCCTCTCACGATTTCAGCGTGGTTTGAGTGTCCCGTTCCTTACGCGATTTCAGCGTGTTTGGAATTTATCTCGGGTTGTGTTGCGTACACACCTGGGCGGTTGTTTTTGGACCTCCTCTCACGATTTCAGCGTGGTTTGAGTGTCCCGTTCCTTACGCGATTTCAGCGTGTTTGGAATTTATCTTAGGTTGCGTCGTTATGCGCTGGCGGTTGTTTTGGACCTCCTCTCACGATTTCAGCGTGGTTTGAGTGTCCCATTCCTTCTGCGTTCGGCGTGTTTGGAATTTATCTCGGGTTGTGTTGCGTACGCTTTGGCGGTTGTTTTGGACCTCCTCTCACGATTTGGCGTGGTTTGAGTGTCCCGTTCCTTCGCGATTTCGGCGTGTTTGGAATTTATCTCGGGTTGTGTTGCGTCACGCTTTGGCGGTTGTTTTGGACCTCCTCTCACGATTTCGGCGTGGTTTGAGTGTCCCATTCCTTCTGCGATTTCGGCGTGTTTGAATTTATCTTAGGTTGCGTCGTGTATGCGCTGGCGGTTGTTTTGGACCTCCTCTCACGATTTCGATGTGGTTTGAGTGTCCCATTCCTTCTGCGATTTCAGCGTGTTTGGAATTTATCTTAGGTTGCGTCGGGTACGCACGTGGGCGGCTGTTTTTGGCCTTCGTCTCACGATTTCAGCGTGGGTTGTGTGTCCCATTCCTTACCCGATTTCAGCGTGTTTGGAATCTATCTCGGGGTGTGTTGCGTACACACCTGGGCGGTTGTTTTTGGACCTCCTCTCACGATTTCAGCGTGGTTTGAGTGTCCCGTTCCTTACGCGATTTCAGCGTGTTTGGAATTTATCTCGGGTTGTGTTGCGTACACACCTGGGCGGTTGTTTTTGGACCTCCTCTCATGATTTCAGCATGTTTTGAGTGTCCCCTTCCTCACACGGTTTTCAGCGTGTCTGGAATTTATCTCAGGTTGCGTGGAACGCGCCTGATTGGTTTTCTTTGTTCTTCCTCCACTCACGGGTCCAGCATGGTTGGAGTATGTCACCATTTTGCATCTATTGTACTCTTTGTTGCATCGCGCTATCTTGCGCACCTTACTTGTGTCACATTGCGATGCATTCACTCGCCGGCACTGCGTGTGTCGAACTTTCGGAATCACAGGAATCGCATTGAATATATGTTGTTAGCATATTGTTCTTGTTGAATTGCTCTATTTTGCAGGCACGATATTGTATGTACGGTTCATTTGAGGCTGGTGCGACCAGACGAATCGCGCAGGTATCGTATCTTCTCCGTGTGAGACGCGACGAGAATTGAATGATTCTCCGCATTCCTAACTGCATGAAATGTAGTTGTTGCTTTGCATTCTTGCTTAAAACTGTTGCATTTATTTGCCAATACTTGCTTCATTACAGCTTGCTGCATTTGCATGATCACCTGGCTCTGTGCCTATCATTTTGCATTTTGCCCCTGCCTGCGGGCACATATCTCTGTTTATCTCGTATTGTTTGTCTAAGTCTTCGGCCTTGTCAAAAATGGGTCGTCTCTGGGCTTTGACATTCACTCCGTCATTGTTATGACTTAGAGTTACAAAGAGGGGCAACAGAGACACCCATTCTTGACCGACCTTAAGACTCAGACGTCACCGATTGAGCGCTCGGTGATGTTGCATACTGTGCTCGTTCGGAAGTCTCAGAGTTGCGGCCGTGCGCCCTGCCTCCGGGCTACCGAACCCTCTTTCGTGCCTTGTCTCGGTTTGCGAACCAGACTCGGTTTTCTCTGCTTTCTTTCCTAAGGAAGAGTGGTCTTGTAGGCTATCTCCGGTGGCGTGAGCTACGTTCGTGGCCGTAGGCCATTTTGCCCATTCGGGACCCGGTTCCGGTTTTGAGCCGTCGGCCGTGTGCCTCGGCTCGGGACGCCCAACCATCTCCGAGTTCTCCGGTTTTGGCATGTGCCTCTGTTTTAGTGTTCCGAGGAACAGGGGCCCCTGATGCCCACTTCGAACACCACTTAGGTGCCGGCCCATTTTCGGGACCCCAATGGCGGTTTTGGTCCGAGCATTCATTTGCATCGGCCTTCTCCGGTTTTGGCGGAGACCTCTGTTTAATATTTTGAGGAACCTGGGGCCCCGATGCCCGCCGTGGCCGTATGCCACTTCGGTGCTCATAAGGTTTTGGGACCCCAACCGAGCGGTTTTGGTCCCGAGCATTCATTTCGCATCCATCTTCTCCGGTTTTGGCGGTACCTCTGTTTTGTCATTCCGAGACACTGGGTCATGAATACCCACTTCGCCACGAACACCACTTCCCGCACCCGGCCCATTTTCGGGATCCCGATTTGCTCGGTTTTGGCCCGACGTTCATTTCTCATTAGTTTTTGTTCAAACTTGGCGGTACCTCTGTTTCAACATCGAAGATCATCGGGGTGGGAGGCCAGCAATTATCCAGATAGCGATTTCGCTCCTCCGAGCCGTTTTTCTCATAGGGCCAATGTTGAACACCTTGGGGTATTTTCTTCCAACCAAAGTTACATATCTGTGATCGGGACACATGGGAGGACCCTACCAACTCTTGGTCGGCCAGCAATTTTGAGTTTCATTTTGGGCCTCTCCTTCAAGCTCTATGTTGTGGCTCCTGCTTCAGTGTTGCCAAACTCCAACCTTCGAACCTCGGTCCACACATCTTGGAGGACCCTTTGGTATGGTGGCCCGCCAGCAATGGTGCATTTCAGTTTTGTGCCTCTCTTTCAAGTTCTTTGTTGTGACTTGGTTCGGTGTTGCCAGATTCCAACCTGGGCCTTATCCTACACACTGGGAGGACACTCTTGTATGGTGGTCGGCCACTAAATTTTGAAGTTGGTTTTGAGGTGGCTGGCCGGCCATAGGAGGTGGGTGGCCGGCCATGGTGGTGTGGCCGGCCACCTTGAGCAAACCACTCTGGCCCAGATTCTTGCTTTCGGCTGTCCACTGTCCGGATATCTTCCAACATATCCGGCATCCCGGATATTTTCGGAGGAAAGATTGGGTGCTTTCCCTCCCCTTTTACACCCCATTTCTTGCCTATTTGAAGGCCCCTCCCTCTCCTTCTTCAAGGTTGGAAAAAATCTCTTCAAGAACACCAAGGCAAAAACCCTAATCTCCATAGCCAAAAGCTCCAAAAAGCTTCAAGTTCTTGCTTGATTCCTTCATCAACCCTAAGCCTCACCATTCCAACTTCGATTCCAGCAGCAAGGAAGTGAATTTCAGAGGTTGAGAAGCCACAAATCTAAGCCAAGAAGCAAAGAAAGACAAGTCTTCAAGGGTAAGTATTCAAAACCAACTTTTAGGGCATTTTCTTGATCCTTTTCTATACTTTAATTGGTTGAGAATTGGGGCTCCGACACCTACTGCTTTTGTGCTTAAAATGAGCCCCTCTACAACTTTGTAGAAGGGCTCAACCTCATTTGGTGTTTGTATACACTAGTTCCTTCAATATTCTTCAAGTTGGTAACATTTTTGCATGCTAAAATTGACCTATTTGTGTTGGTTTTTGGGGGTCCGACCCCTACTGCTTTTGTGCTTAAAATGAGCCCCTCTACAACATTGTAGATAGGCTCAACTTCATTTGGCCTTTGTATCTACCACCTCCTTCAAATTTCATCAAGTGTGCCACTTTTTGCATGCAATTTTTTGACCTATTTGTGTTTGGTTTTAGGACTTCGACCCCTACTGGTTTTAGTCTTATTTTGACCCCCTTTACATGTTTCATGAAGAAGGTTTGGTCATTTGGTGTATAGATTGCATGTCTTAGGTTATACCCTCTTGTGGCTTCATTTTGCCTTCTATTTCTAGCATGTTTGTCTTATGATTTAGAGGCTGCCATCTTCTGCATATATGCTTATTTTTGGGCCCTCTTTCATGTTGTAGAAGGAAGTTTGTTCATTTGGTGTTTGTATATACCATCTCCCATGGTAATGCTCTTTTGGCCACTAAT
Source organism: Camellia lanceoleosa (assembly GCA_025200525.1). NCBI lineage: Eukaryota > Viridiplantae > Streptophyta > Magnoliopsida > Ericales > Theaceae > Camellia > Camellia lanceoleosa. The sequence continues at coordinate 69,146,941 of CM045759.1, read as the reverse complement.
CTTGTATGATAATGCTGCCATGCCTATGTCTACATTTTGGCCATCTTTGTTACTGAAATAAGCTATTTTTGGGACTGCCTTGCTACTGGTTTTGCTGCCATGTGCTATTTTTGCATGATTAGTAGGGCTATAGGCCATTTTGGGTGCATATTATCACATTTCGGGATCATTTCTTGCTTTGGGTGCACTTTGATTGTGTTTCGGGGCTGTTTTCCCCCTCATGTAGCTGCTGAAATTTGGTTTGCATGCTTGCATATCATTTCCCATGTCATTTGTATCATTTTGCATTGCCTCGGTTTATGCGTGCCATGAGCACGACTTCGAGGCACCTTCATTTTATCCCACGGCCTCCTATGTGAGTGAGCTGAGGCTCTCCCATGTTGGTGTAAGCCCATCGTTGCATTTAAATGCCATTTGCATCATTTTAGCATCGCCTCGGTTTATGCTACCAGGCACGCATTTCGAGGCACCTCGGTTTTATCCGATTTTGGTTGTGGAGCATCGCCTCGGTTTGCGTGCCCGTGTGCGCGCATTTCGAGGCACCTCGGTTTTATCTGATTTTGGTTGTGGAGCATCGCCTCGGTTTGCGCGCCTGTGGGCACGCATTTCGAGGCACCTCGATTTTATCTGATTTTGGTTGTGGAGCATCGCCTCGGTTTGCGCGCTTGTGTGCGCGCATTTCGAGGCACCTCGATTTTATCCGATTTTGTTTGTGGAGCATCGCCTCGGTTTATGGGCACGCATTTCGAGGCACCTCTGTTTTATCCGATTTTGGTTGTGGAGCATCGCCTCGGTTTGCGTGCTACCAGGCACGCATTTAGGCACTTCGTTTTATCCGACATTTGTCTCATTTCATCATCGCCTCGGTTTATGCTACCAGGCACGCTTTTGAGGCACTTCGGTTTATCCGACATTTCATCTCATTTCGCTATCGGCGCGCCGCAAGGCACACGAGGCACTTCGGTTTTATCCGACACGCCATCTCATTTTGTCATCGCCTCGGTTTGCGCGCCTGTGGACACGCTTTTCGAGGCACTTCGGTTTTATCCGACATTTCATCTCATTTCATCATCGCCTCGGTTTGTGTGCCCGCGCGCACGCATTTCGAGGCATCTTAGTTTTGTCTCAATTCCTCAATCATCGACACTCCGGATAATCCATGATGGAGTTGGGTTTTGTTATGTCCTCATTTGCATGCACCCTATATTGAGTTGTGCATTTCGGTTCCTCTGCCATCATGCATCGGTATGCGTGATTGGTGGTACGAGGATCGAGGCATGCATATATTTGTGAAAATACATTGCTATGCCCTTTTCCTGCTCTCTGTTGCAGCAAAATCAACAATCAATTTTTCGGAGTCCAAATACGCATTTAGAAATATTGCAAGCGAGGCTAATCGGGGCATTCCGGTGGATTTCCGCCAGCGATCCGGCATACATCATCTATCGAAGCGGCGTCCACGGCTTGCACGCCATTTTAATTCTTTTGTAATTAACTTGTTAATTAATTAGAATTTGTATATTTATTTCGGTGTATATTCTTTTATTCGGATCAGTATATTTATTAGGACCCTCTGCAGCGAGCATAAATGTAATAAGGGTGTGTGAGTGTGATGTATGTCTTCCAACCCCATTTCTTTCTCCCTTTTATTTACCGCTTTGGATGGTTAGATATAGGGCATATTTCAATTAGCATCTGATGGAATGACATGTTTGCATCATTCATCTGTATTGCATGCACTGACTCGGCGCATCATACAACTGCATCTGTATTTCAATTCCAAGTTGAGTACTTGATAGTCATGCATTTCATATGCCATATTTAGAATAGCCGAGAACTGCTATAGTTGCATTTTTGCATGTGTTGCATTAGACATTTGGATACTTAGGATTCATGCATGATTTCTAATCGTTTTCTGTTTTGGCTTGGAGTACTCGGTAAGTGGTTATGCTTTAGCATCCTTGCATGCGTGTGAGTGTTGCCATGATAGCATGCTTGCCATGAGGCTAAATGCTTATGTGATATAAGCCTTGAATACTGTGGGTGGAGGTTGAGTTATCTGAATTGGGACCATTCATCATTGTTTGTTTTAAAGCCCACTAGATTGTGGCAAAACCATGTTTTCTAAAGCCCACTAGATTGTGGCAAAATCAGATTTTAAGCCTACTGCGGGTAGCAAATCATCTTTCACAAACAAACATGAAATGTTTTGTTCCAATTCGACGGCTCGGTCTATACTTGTTTCTTTGCGAGCATCACATAGTAACCTAGGCTAATAATCGGAATAAGGACTCACAAATGTTTTCAAAAGCAGATATCATGGTTAGTAGAGGCGGTCTTTGGCGGCGAAGGGGGCTCACGATGTGACCTTCCCTAATCGTACCCAAGTTCGAGCCAACTTTGGTGATGACGGACCGCGTGGCCTTTCGCACCGAGTCGGGGTTTCCTAAATTTCCCATTTTAAAATATTTAGGTGGCGACTCATTATCCGCAAAGATCCATGTTTGGCACTTCTTTCAAAAATCTATTTTTCTTCAAAAGCGATTTGCGGATTTGGACTCTTTGGTTCGAGATTTAGAACCGCATAACACAAAATCGAGTCCGAAGTAGAAGCGAGGTCCCTCATGGCGTTGTTCTGATTTTCTTTGAGACAAACAGACGGCCCAAGGTATTCTACCCATCAACCTGAGTGTGGGAACCAGGGACTGCATGACAGCATTCTTCGTTTTCGACAGCAATGCTAAGTATAATGCTTTACTTGGAAAAGATTAGATTTACACCAACAAATGTGTGCCTTCTTTTTTACATCAGAAAATCATGATGGCCTTGTGCAATGGGGAGACAGAAGAGATCAATGCAGATCCTCAACCCTTCATAGCTTGTGTAGATTTTGTAGAGGCCAAATTATATACTGAAGGAGTGGCACCACTTAGTATACTGAGGAAACCTGATGGATCAGCCGATGTGACAGCTAATGAAGAATTTGCACATTTAAAGCACTTGGTCCAGGAGAGTGCTGATGAAGAGTTTGTCGTTAAGGATGACAATGATGCCTAGTTATAGGCAAAGAGATGAAGCCCAAGAAGCCAAGTCTTTGGCTCTAATTAAGTTCTCAATATTAGATGTAAAATCAATAATCCAGAAAGTGCAAGAGCAAGAGAAAGAAGCCATGACGATTGGTTGTAAGAAGGAACAGCAACAAGTTAGATTTTTGGCCTTAGATAAATATTGTGCTTTGGACATTGAAACAAAAGTCCAGGAGATACAGGAGGGAGAAGCCTTGTGGACAGACTTTGTCTATGAGGAGAAGGGTAAAGATGTTGAATCAAAGAAGCTAGGTGCAGAACAAAGCAAGGAGATTGCTTCGAAGTCAGAAGGAATCAAAGAAGGAGCATCAGTAAGTTCTCAGATACAAGACCCCTTGGAAGAAGTAAATTTAGGGGAAGGTTCTATACAACAGCCCACCTATATAAGTGCTTGGTTGAATGCTCTTGACAGGGACCAGTTGTTGGTTATTTTGAAGAAGTATAAAGATTGTTATGCATGGTCTTATAATGAACTACCAAGATTGGATAGGTCTTTAGTAGAACATAGGCTTCTTATGAAGCCTAATTTCAAGCCATACAAGCAAAAACTAAGAAGAATGAGTCCAGAAGTGATTCAGAGTGTTAAGGAGGAAATTCTTAAACTCCTCAAGGTAGGCTTTATTAGGACAGCCAGGTACATTGAATGGCTATCCAATATTGTGCCTATAGTTAAGAAGAATGGTAAAATGAGGGTATGCATCGATTTCAGAAACTTAAATCTAGCAACTTCAAAAGATGAGTATCCTATGCCTATAGTAGATTTGTTGGTAAATAGTTCAGCAGGGCATTAAATTTTATCAATGATGGATGGGCACTCTAGTTATAACCAAATCTACATTGCAGAGGAGGATGTCCACAAGACAGCATTTAGATGTCCTGGGAATATTGGCACCTTCGAATGGGTTAAAATGCCATTTGGCTTGAAGAATGCTGGGGCTACATATCAGAGGGCTATGAACACTATCTTTCATAACCTCATTGGAGGGTATTTAGAGTGTTATATTGATAACATTGTGGTGAAATTCCATTCCATGGAGGAACATTTGTTTCACTTAGGCCTCGTTTGGGAACATGCTAATTTAGTAATTTTTTGACTATTTGGCTAAAATATGAGCTAAAAAAAACTAGTATGTTTGGGATGATTTTTTGGCTTTTTACGAAAAGATGTGCAAAAAGTAGAGAGAAAAGAGAATCTTTGACTTTTTGGTATGAGTTGTTGACTTTTTGGCTTTTTTAGTAACTTTTTGGCTTTTTGGCTAAACAAGAGGGTTCTCAAACGAGGCCTTAGAAGCAGCTTTTGAAAGAATGAGAAAGTTTAAGTTGAAACTTAATCCTCTTAAGTGTGCTTTTGGCGTATCATCTGGAAACTTCTTGGGCTATGTAGTACACAAGAAAGGAATACAGATTGACCAGAATAAAGCCACAGCCATCATTAAAGCCAGACCTCCATTAAGTAAGAAAGAATTACAAAAGTTCCTTGGACAGGTTAATTCTCTTCGAAGATTCATTTCTAATACTGCAAGGAAAACTAAAGTATTTTCTTTCTTGTTAAGGCTAAAAGATGAGGAGGAGTTTGTGTGGACAGCAGAGCATCAAACTGCTTTCGAAGGAATCAAAGCCTACTTGGCCAACCCTTTAGTGTTGATGCCACCGAAGGGTGATAAGCCCTTGAAATTGTACATAGCTGCAGCAGAGGATTCATTGGAAGCTTTCTTAGCCCAAGACAATGAAGAAGGCAAGGAGCAAGCTGTTTATTACCTTAGTAGGTTTCTAAATTCTTGTGAATGTAAATACTCAGCTGTCGAAAAGCTATGCCTTGCATTGTATTTTGCTGTAATGAAATTAAGATACTATTTTTTGCCTACAACCATCTTGGTAATTGCAACCACAAATTTGGTTAAATATATGTTATCTAGACCCATATTGAGGGAAAGAATTGGCAAATGGATATTAGCTTTATCAGAATTCCATCTAGAATATGTCCCCCAAAAGGCAGTAAAAGGACAAGTTTTAACTAATTTTTTGGCAGACCATCCGTCAAACAGAAAGCCAAAAGATAATAGAACTTAATGTGGTTAGTGTTGAACCATGGCAAATGTGATTCGATGGATCAAAAGCCAATCGTCTAATTAGAATTGGTGTAGTAATTAAGTCACCCCAAGGAGTAGAAACCACGCATGATTTCAGAGTGGATGAAATTACTTGTTCCAATAATCAAGCTGAATATGAAACCTTAATAATGGGACTGGAAATACTTATTGGATTATAAGCTCATGCAGTTGACATATTTAGAGATTCTCAATTGGTAGTTAACCAAGTGAAAGGAATTTTCAAATGTCAAAGTATAAGCATGTTGCCATACTATGTTGTTGCATTACATCTGCTTTCTCAATTTCAGATAGCAAATGTAACTCATGTCTCCAGATTCTTGAATAATAAAGCTAATGATGTGGCTTAGAAAGTTTCGAATTTTAAAAGAAGGGATAATACTTAAAGGGACATAAGCCAAACAACATATCAGAAATTAATATCACCCTTGAATAAAAGGAATGTGGTTCTGGAAGTCAATCATAATGACTTACAAGAACAAGATTGGAAACATCCAATATTGCAGTATCTGGCTAGCCCATCTTCAAAAGCCAGTAGAAAAATTAAATTGCAGTCTATGCAATACATAATGTATGGTAATGCTCTCTACAAAAGAGGGGGAGATGGGTTATTGTTGGAATGTTTAGGCCCTAAGGAAGCATTGACAGCTATGGCTGAGGTTTATGAAGATATCTGTGGTGCTCATCAGTCTGGTGTGAAGATGAGATGGTTGCTTCAAAGGCATTTCTACTATTGGCCAACTATCCTTAAAGACTGCATAGAATATGCAAAAGGTTACCAGGCATACCAAAAGCATGGCACAATAAGGCACGTGCCCATAACTGACCTCCATGCAGTTGTGAAGCCTTGGCCATTTAGATAATGGGCCACAGATATGATGGGAAAAATACACCCACCCTCTTCGAAGCATCATTGCTTCATCTTAGTGGCCACTGATTACTTCACCAAGTGGGTCGAAACTAAGCCATACAAGGCTGTAGATCAGATTGAAGTCATTGGATTCATTAAGGATTTAATCCATAGATTTGGCATCCTACAAACTATAACTGTTGATAATGAGACTGTATTTGATGGGAAAATGGTAAAGTCTTTTGTGGTAGAGACTGGAATTAGCCTTGTTAATTCCACCCCCTATTATGCACAAGCCAATGGTCAAGCTGAATTATCCAATAAGTCTTTGAAAAAAGGAATACAGAAAGTTGTGGAAGACAATCTTAAGGATTAGCATAACTTATTATTAGATGTATTATGGGCTTATAGAACTTCTCTAAGGTCAAGCACATGAATCACTCCTTATGCCTTAGTATATGGGCATGATACAGTGCTACCTGTGGAAATTAATGTTAAGTCCTTGAGGGTGAGATGCCAGGATCAGTTAGATCTTGAGCAATACCATCAGAGTATGTGCTTGGAGTTAGAAATTATAGATGAAGCTAGAATTCTGACATTAAATAGCATTCTTTTCCAAAAGAAGAAAGCAGCCAAAAACTATAATAAGAAAGTCAAACACATTGGCTTTGATGAATGTGATTTGGTATGGAAGAAAATACTCCCAATAGGGATTAAAAGCCATAAGTTTGGCAAATGGTCACCTAACTGGGAAGGACCATATAAAGTTCATAGAGTCCTGTCTTTTGGAGCATACCATTTGAGAAATCTAAATGGATATGTACATTCCAAAAAGATTAATGGCAGATATTTGAAGCCTTATTATCCAACCGTGTGGGAAGCACAATGAATAGAATAAGTGCTAAATAAAAGAACATGAGAACACTTCAATGATAAATAAGAATTTATTTCATAAAGAGTCAAATACATGTAGCCATAGATTGGTCCAAAAGTCAGTACAGTGTTTGAATTGTTCTTTTACAATAGATGCTCTATTCTTGAGGGATGGAAACAATTGAATGGCTGTAGTCATCTCTTACTTTCAATCAGCTAGCTCTTGATTAGTGATTTGCAGCTTGGTAGTAGTCCGATCCAAAGCTTGGTTAACTGCTGATAATTCTTCCTCAAGTTGAGCCTTCTTTTCCAACAGTTGAGCTTAAAATTAGGACACAGAGGAATGTTGTTCTTTCAGTTCTGACACTTCAGCATGAACTTTAGAAACAAAACTCTGATCTCTCAGCAACTTCGCCTCTGCTGCCTTAGCAGCATGATAGATGTTGATGTAAAAATTTATAGTGGCTGCTGCCTGAAATAAATGACTTGAAACAGTCATGCCGGATTGTTTAATAATCTTGTAGCACTGGAGGAAGCCATCTTTGATTATAGGCCTTTGTAAGGCTTCGAAAGGAATCCTCGAAAAAGATGCCAGCAGCTCCAGACAGCTGTCCAAGTTTATTGAAGGCAAGGAAGCCTTACCACTGGAGGAAGAGCTCTAAAAAATTTCTAGCAAAGAATCAGCTAGAATCAATGGCTCAGTCTCATTGCTAGTCATTGGAGAGGTGGAAGGAATGTCAAAAAGACTAACCAGTCTAGCCTAAAAAATATCCACCTCATCTATTGACATGGAAGGTGCAGAAAGAGCTCTGGTAGAAGGAAGAAATGACTGTATAGGAATTGGAGAAGAATGTGAAGTATCCTTAGCAGTCTTTATAGTTTTTGCTACCAGTTGGTCAAGAGAAGAAGGACTGGAGCTAGGCAAAGGTAATGGATGATGGATTGGAGAGCTACCAGTACCCTCAATGTGAGAGTCAGCTACCATCAAAGATGAAGTAACAGCTGGAATTTCCTTAGAAAGAGAAGGAGAAACAGTGCTTGAGAGAGAATCAAATTGAGAAAAATCAAAAGACAAATGAGGGAGGTATGGAGTTAAGCCAAAGGGAAAAAGAGCAGCAATACTTGGCCTCAAGAAGGGTATGGAAAATATAGGGCCAAGAAGTGGGAGAATTATTTGAATGGGCTCCACATCTTAAGGTTGTTCAACTTCGACTGAAACTGATGGAGTCCTTATTGGAAAAATAGGCAAAGTAGTTGTGGCTGCAAAAGAAGAAATACAAAATAATGTCAAGCCTTAGTATTGAGAATTTGAGAAAGATGAATAAAAGTACAAAGGAGCTTACTGGTTTTAGAAGTAATGGCTATGATTGGGAAGCTGCGAAGAGTATAGTGTCCAGTAGCTTGCTGTTTCCTTTCAACCTCTTTTTGGAGTGCATTAGCGGTGGCAGCTTCATCCCTGAGCATTTGTTGTTGTTTCCTCTTCTCAGCCCTTTGGAATACAATAAGCTCTTTGGAATGCTCTGCTTGCATTGCTTTAGCAGATGCTTCATGGATAGGATCTCCAGTGAAATCAGCAAGAGAGACAGTCATCTTCTTTCTTCTTTTTAAGGGTGTCTCTTGCTCTTGATCTGCCTCTTCTTCTTCTACTGCCTGAACCCCTGGTGTTTCCTCTTCAGGATCAAGTAAAAGCTTCTTTTTCTTTTGTTGTTGTTTGCTCCTGAGAAGATTTAAAGCTTGGATCTTTTGGGGAGAATCTCGCTGTGAGGCACCCGCACCACCTTCACCAAAAGAAGAACTAGAGATAAGGCTAAAAGCATTATAAAGAAGGAGAAGAGAAAAGAAACAAGGGTACATACCTTTCTTTGAGGCAGCCCGAGTAACTCTCGGAAGAGTTGATGTAGCAGGAATAGGCTTCGTAATGACAGGTGCAAGAACTGTGGTAGCAGGAACAGTGGAAGAAATAACAATTCCAGCCCCTTTCGATTTGGGTTAAGGTATATCCAATACCATTAATAGGTCTTGGGGAGGAATGGCCAAGTATACCTCCATATTGGTCACCCACCAGTTTTGGCACATTTTTAATAGGTTACTCTGAGGAATGAAAGGGAAATACTCAAACTCAATCAAGTCCTAGATAAATTTAGAAGTTACTTCTTCTAATTTGGATCTTCGAACCTTTAAGTCCCTGCTGGTAAGACTTGAATTGGTCTGGTTGCAGAGAGGTATTGAGACCCCTTGTGTGAGGCCAAATTGCTTAGCAAATTGAGCAGCACAATAGGGCTCAGCAATTCACTTGTAAGCTCTGGGGTTTATAGTTCTAATGAATAACTCTTTAGGGATCAGAATAGAGGTCCATATGTTCTTGTGTTGGGGTGAAGAACAGAACCTATCACTTAGAAAGGTTTTTAACCAAGATGGGCCAATGGTAGTAGGTTTGAAGGGATGGAAGTTATGGGAATGAAAGGAAGCTGGAAGTTGGTGGAAGAAAGAGAAGTAAAAAGCAAAGGTAGAAGGATAGAGTGAAACGTTGGCTAGCCTCATGCCATGAGTAGTAGGATTTGCCTCCAAAAACTTAAGGCATTTGGATTGTAGTTCAGTAAAATATGCAAAAAGCCAAAGCTGAAGTATCCAAAATGGACCTCCTTGATTGGCATCCAAAGATTTCTCACAAAAAAGAGAACAGGCTCTATATACGTGACCTAGAACGTATGGAGCTAAAGCCACATTTTTTTTGTAAAACAAGGGCTTTGGCAAGAGGGGCGAATTCATGCATGATTCTTTGAGAAGAGGTGCGGAAAAGGAATTTGCAAAGCCAATACAATATGAAACAAAAGAATTCCCTATCAGTCACAGGGCCCTTTCTTTTATTCTCAACCTTGACAAAGTCACTATAGGATGAGTTAAGAGAGGGGAGGGAAAAAGGGATTGGTAGGTCAGGGTAATTTAGTCCAAAGGGGGGTTCCAATGGGGGACAATCCTAATAGATGACAGATATCAAGAACAGTAGGGGCCATCATTCCACATCTGAATTGAAAGAAATTAAAGGCAGAATTCCAAAAGCAAAGAGCAGCAGGTATTAAGACAGGGTCCTCTGAGATAGTGAACCTGGATAATTGGAGAGCATCGAAAAGGTAGAGCTCTTGAAGGTCTAGAGTCCTATCAGGGACAACCCGATCATACCATTCTTGCCACTCTAGTCTCACCATGGGCCAACAGCGATGGGGGTGATTCATCCTCCAGTTTCCCCAGTCAAGACCACCTTCGTAAAGGAGACAATGGTTTTCTAGACGTGGATATAGAGCTGGAAGCTCAATAGGAATCTCTTTGAAGATGGGCCCAAGCACATACTTTTGCTGCTCGTGACGGCGGGGAATGAAGATGCGTCCGTTAATGGCACTTTTCTCACCGGCCTTATACTTCTCACATTCTTCGGCAATAATCCTTTTCAAGGTCATAGACGGACTCACACGCTCCATAATCGGTATTTTCAGAGAAGAAGAAGCCATTGATAAAATAATTTTCTCAGAAGACAAAGTCGGGAGAGAGTAGGAGCAAAAGGAAGGTTAGTAGAGATGAAGGGTTTATGTGATAGGCAAATAGGTGAATTCAAAGCACAAAATAAAAAGGGTTCTAAAACCTTTGCGTCTGGAAAATATATCATGGAATTCGTAAAGAAGTACTGAAAGTACAGATGCGAAGAGTTTCCCTCAATATTAATAATTTCTGGAGGGAAACACATCTCAAATACTAATGTCAGTTTTGAAATAAAATATTTGGCTTCGAAACCAATTTTTGGCGCCAAAATGAAATGACAAACGACTTCGAATGTTGAAAGCTTACTTCGAAGCACATTCCATACCTTACGGTGAAAGAATGTTTAGATATTTGTTTACTCCAAAAGGATTAAGAACCTGTTTTATGGTTTCTTAGTGAGAATAAATCCTTCGAAGCAAAACTTGAGATCCCTTAAGGATGGAAATTGTTGTTCGAAGTATCAAAACTAACAGTTGGTTTGATAATATCCAGGAGAGATTGTTTTTTCGGATTAAAACAGTGCAGCCCTTAAAGGGGATTTCCATGTTTTTGAAAGTATAGACTGTTGTTCGAAGCAAAAATGGTCAATTTAAAACTGGTTGATTGTACTAACCATATGACCACATGTTGGATATGATTAAAACAAACTTTAAGAGGCAAGATTATTAAATTCGAAGCACTGATTATAAATGGAAATCAACAAAAAATTGTCAACTGTATTCCATGAATTGAAAAAATTCATTTGGTTTTTCAGTGTTTCATTTGAGATGATTGAATCCAGATTCGAATGATGAAATTGTGGAGTTCGAAGCCATAAATTTGCTTATAAAGACAAACAGAGATAAAGTCAAACCATGCTAGACAAAGAGAGAAGTCTTAGCTTTATTGAAACAAAAGCAATTACATCAAAAGGTGCTCTTTGGGTAGAAATTCGAGTTCATAAAAGTAAGGAATAGAATAAATAATAAGATCATGGAATTTAGTCCAGCTATGGTCAATAAATTTCTGTTCCTTTTTTATTCTATCATCTATTTTCTCCAGGCTTGACTGTTGAAGTTGATGTGCTCTTACTTGATAAAAGAGTTTTTCAACCTTTATTTCGAAGGTTGTTTCTTTTAACTCTTGTTCCAGCTCATCCATATCCAAGTCATCCCAGTACCCAGAGTCTTTATTCTTGAAGTCATCATATTCTTCAATGAGGTTTTCTGCTTCGTACTTGGTATGAACTCGAAGGGATGAAAGTTGGTTCAAAGATTATGTGGTGGCCACAGAAGTCCGGTGCCAATGAAGAAGCAACGGGAGTTGGTCCAAAAACAATTGGAGTTTTGCTTGGGCGATGGGGTTGAGGACGTGACCCCGAGTCATAATATCACAAGCCTATCGAAGGTTCTTGAGACGAACATCGTCTTCAAGAACATTGAAAGGCAAGTGAGAAAAGATCGCAAGCAGAAGTTGGGCTTGCTTTCGCTGAGCTGGAGTAAGGGAAGGTGGAGGCTTATAAGGAGGAAAAACCTTGTCCGCAGAGAGGGTAAGCCTCAGTCTCTCTGTCCAGCAGGGATTTTGCAGGGGATGAGGTATAGAGGTTTCCATTTCGAAAGAAGGAGGAAACTGAGGGGCATTAACATAATCAAGCCAGTCAGAAGAGCAAAGCCTCGCCTTTTGGGCTAAGAACGATGGGTTATACCCTTGTGCCTCTTCTGGGCGTTAGGTAGCTTGTGCTATCTTTGTAGGCATAGAGGATGTGTACCATGCTACAAGTAGATTGTCCTCTAAACTGCGTCGGCGGTCGATGGACACGTAAGGATAAACCACTGAACTTCGAGCATCATATGGGAATTCTAGAGGATCAGTGAACTCGACAAAGTGATGATTAACTCGCTCCCTTAACTCACATGCCTCAGGTTCCGACCAGCTTCTCCAACCAGAAGCCTCAAAGGAAGAAGAAGCTACAGCCTCATCCCATGCAGAAGATTGTGGATTAGAAAAAGAACTTCCCATGTCCATATTTTCAAATTTTTGAATCAAAGGATTATAGACAGTGTGTTCGTAGTCCAAGGGTTGATAATTTGCAAAAGCTTCCATGACTTGAATATAGAAAGGTGGGTAAAGGTGGTTAATCAATGCATGAAGATTCTTTCGAGGACGAATGGTATTATCAAACAACTCTTTATATGCTCGATCGAGATAAGAAAAGGTTTGTTTATCCATTGAATTGGACTTTTCGAATACTGAGATAGTGAGCTTGTTTAAGGGATCAAAGAGGAGTTAATGCAAATGTTCATCAATGAATGACGGTTGTGTTTCTAAAAATGCAAAACCCATGCACATTCTAAAACGTGGATAAAAGACCTTGATCCACTAATATCACAAAGTACTGGGTATATTAGTGCGGGGGGTAATATTGACTACATATTTTGTATAAGCCAATTACACTTCGACACGTGGCAGGTTGAGGGTAATACGGGAAGACAACTCAAACCTTCGATCGTGATCGTACTCGTGGCAGTTAATATTGGTTTTTCATAAGATCTACGTAGTACTGGATCAGCAAAAAGATACAAAGTGATATGGCTTCAACGGTTACTCACATTTAAATTCAAAAATCAGAAGGGAAGCCTAACTGTAGGTATTGGCATAGTAGAGCTAACTATAAGGCAACATGATCAGCGATCATGGAGGAACAGTTCAACGGTTAGAAGTGCAATTCGATGGTTCTCATTGAGAAGTATAATTAGCAGAGAAGGCCCCAGAAAAAGCCCCAGACTCAGATCCAAAAAATGAGTTTTATTCTACTTTATTTCCTTTCCGGTTTTACATTTCCTATTCTTTGTATTTTTGTACTTTAAAATTCCTGCATTGCACTTCGTTCATAGGAGTAGTTTCAAGTAAATTGTTGCTGTAAACCTCTACGAGGCTGAATTGGATAATTGTAAGTCTTTCGTTTTACTTAATGAAATACTGCAATTGTTCTTCATTTAATTATTATCAGTTTATTCCTCCTAAGTAAAGCCACTAGTAAAAGTCCTCTTCATTGAGGCTGAAAGAACTAAAACACAATCGTTTGATAATTAGTTGGCAATTAAATTTCTGTAAGGACTGATTGATCTTTGCTGACACGCTCAAAATTATTGTAATAACCTTCGAAAGCCAAAAAAGTCAACAGTATCTATTGTATCACATAAGACATAGTAGTGAACAAAATATGAACAAGAATGGCAAAAAATTGATTAAAAGGGACAAATTTCACCCCCTTGTGTTAATTTAACCTCTATAATTCTAACTGCATTAACTTTATTCTAAAAATTTTCAGATTACATCAATTTAATCTAATTGATACTATCTTTTAAAAATTAAACTGAAATTAATAGATAAAATAATTTAGTCACTTTTTTAATATGATTAAGGGGTTAATGTTTATTTGAAATGATTCATTCCTTTCTATAAAGTCCATTTTGCATTTATTTTTGCCTAGTTTCTTAACACATATAATATAATAAATTAAATTAAAGAGCATTCAAGCAAAAAAAATCATTTCTAAACCTTTCAAGTCAATAGGTGTCAGGTTAAATTTTTTTTTTCGGCCAAAGTAACATTATTTATCTAAAAAGACACGTATATGCTCAAAGTTTATCTATGTGTCTATTTGTTCAAATATAACACATCTATTTAAAATGTCACATATTTTGTACACATCACCTATTTGTCCAAATATCTGTTAATATGCCAACCATCTATATATGCGCATCTATTAGGGGTGTTCGCGGTTTGGTTGCAGCCGGAGAACTTCTAATCCGCCATCCGTCCGCCGGATTGTTGGATTGAAAAAAATCAATCTGCATCCGTCGGTTAGATTGACGAATGCGAATTGAGCGGATTAGCGGATGGATGCGAATCGTTTTTGCGGTTTAAATTTTTATAAATTTTGATCATAATATAACTTGTCAATGTTTGTTTTGGATAACAATCCAACTCAACATAATCAAAAGATTATCAAGTAAATTGTCAAATACTAATAATAAATACATACAAGAAAATTATGTATTATAAAAACTATTTCATTACTTTTTTTTATTTAAAAACTATTTAATTTGATTTTTTTTTAAAATAACAAAATTAAGCCTTATATTTTCTACACAAAAATACTTAAAAGGATTTTCAAATTGAAAACACAATAGAATGTCTAAATTTTTTTTCAATTGAAAACACAAATAAAATATCTAAACAAATTGAAAATAAAAAGTCTTATAAATTACTAGGGGTGCTCACGGTTTGACGGTTCGGTTGCAGCCAAAGAAATCTCAAATCCGCCATTTGTCCAAAGCTAAGCGGATATCAATCCGCAACCCTCTACTCGTCATCAAATATTCGTCCAAAATGCGACGGATCAATTCAATTCGGTCTATTTGGGCGGATCGAAATATCCTTTGCTCACTCCTAATATTTGTCTAATGTAATTTATCTAGGAAAATGCCTGAGGCCTCGAATTTGCCTCGACTCCCTCTTTTTTTTTTTTTTTTTTTTTTTTTTTTTTTTTTTTTTTTTTTTTTTTAAGACAGTGTTAGTTTGGTTTTTTTTTCCCCTCTCTTTTCTTTTCTTTTCTTTTTTTTTTTGCAAGGGTAGTTTATGTATAGGGATGTGCTAAAAAATTAGGCATTCTGCAAGTGAGTTGGGTTGGATTAATTGGGTGATAAAATTGACTAATCAAATTTTTTTTTTAAATTTTATTTATTGGGCTGTGTTAGTTTGATTTTTTTGATTTATTTTAAAGGTGGTTATGTATAGGGGTGTGCCAAAAAACTAGACATCCGCACCAACTCATTGTATAAAATTATATAGAATTAACAAATTTTAACCAGCAGTCTAACTGATCAGTCAATTAGGTTGGACTGGTTGAGTGATAAAATTGACTGATCAATTTGTTAATTTCATATAATTTTATACGATAAATTGGTACGGAATGTCTAATTTTTTTGGCACGTCCTTACAAATAACCACCCTTAAAAATAAATCAAAAAAAACTAACACACACAGCAGCGGTGCCAAAAAAAAAAAACTCATTCGAGACAAATTCGAGGCCTTTAGCACTACCGATTTATCTATTCACTCCACCACCACCGGTTGCTACTAACATTTGACAAATTTTATAGTCAAATTTTTAACGATTTTTCAACACATATTCTTATCATTAAAAAAATTAAATCTTAAACGAAATAATATATGTCTCATAAGAACAAAATTTTCACCAATTAATCCTAAATTAGATTGGCACAAAGTAAAAAATTAAAAGGTAAAATTGGCATAAATTAACATGATAGATTAGACAAATTAGAATGACACTGAAAAAAGAGAAGTTAAAAAACCCACCATGAAAGACAGACCCTTACTATTTCATGCAACCATGCGATCTTCCTCCGAGCAAATGTCTCATGGGTTTAGGGTTTGCGATTTTGGGTAAAAAAAGACCCTGAAAATACATAGATAGCGAAAAAAGTCTCTCCAAGATGGGTTAGAAGACCAATAATACAATGGTGGCTTGTTCAGCAATTGTTGAGCTGAGCCAATTCATCCAATTAATGTAGGCTTTTTCAGAGCATTTGTCGATTCAATGTACGTGTATAGTAACGACAAAGCGGTTGGTTTCTTTCTCGTACTGATACATTGAACAACGTTAACATTTTGATTCTGTACCATTTCACACCAGATTTTGCTGATGAGTCCAATCATATAATTTCATATATATATATATATATAGAGAGAGAGAGAGAGAGAGAGAGAGAGAGAGAGAGAGAGAGAGAGAAATGCATTTCTTTGCGTATACTTCTGATAGACTCTGGCATTTTGTGGTGCTGGTTTGTTCTTTTTCTCATCACTTAAATTTATTTATTTTTTGATTTGATTTTATGATGATGAATTCTGTGTTGTTTGTATTGTTCTTTTTGGTAAAATATATTGGTTTACATGTTGTGGCAGAGTCAACATGCGCAATGATTTGTGATTTATAATCGTTTGGTAATTTTAGATTAATATGAGTCCCCTTTGTTGTTTGAATGATTAATTGATGATTAACTTGATGCACTCTGATTTGAATAAGGATATCAAATATGGGCTTGGGAAAGAGAGCTAGAAAGTTTTAGGCAGTGATTAGATTATGGATTTAAGTAGGGATTTTGAAAGAAAAATGAAAAGGGAAAAAAAAAAAAGTGAATGAAATGTGAATGAAAATTCATAATCCAAACACGTCCTTAGGTTATTCAAGTGGAAATGTCCATTTTTTCCCTCAATATTTCATAGTGAATAATGTTTTGATTTTTCTTCTCAACTGACTTCTTTCTTTGTTTTTTTTTTTTTCTTTTTTTTTCTTTTTTTTGAATATAGACATAATAGCTTATGATTCAATAAAAAGGTGTCTTAGCCCTATAGTAAAGCTTGCCGTTGGCGTTTGGGGATATTCTTTTAGGGGTATTGGATTGGCCTTTTTTGTTATCTTTAGTAGGCGTTTGGCATCTCTTAAAAAAAATAAAAAATCAAAAAGTCACTGAAAAAGTAAAAAAATTAACACTATTCACATGTTTGAGGGAAGAAAAAAAAGGCCGAATAGACAGAAGGTAAAAAAATAGAAATGCCCTTGGTTTTGTCCTCTTCCAATAGTGCACTTTTTGGAGGAAAAAAAACAGTACAGCATAGTGCACTGACTGCGCAATGCATCACAGTGTAGGATGGTCACTGACATGCACGGAAAGCATGTCAGTGCTCAGAAGGGTAGGAAGGTAATTTTGCTAGTTGATACAATTTAATACACATTTTTTTATAAAAAATCAAAAAATTATCCTAAATATACATATTTTTTTTCTTATACTTTTTTAACCAAAAAGTTAAAAAGTGCACTTATATAATTCATCTCAAACAACTCCTTAATCTAAAACGTTGTTAAGGTTGAGAGTACAACCGTTGGTCAGGCTAACTGACACAAGATCACAAATAGTATTTCACTTGAGGTTGTGATGAGTTTGATTCAGCTGACCTCGGGAGAGAAATATGAGAGTTATAGGAGTGGTGATTAGGTGAGAGCTGCATAAGTTTTATGCAATCTCAAGTATTAGATATACCTATTAGAGAAGCACTTTAGACTCAAATTGAGCATTGTAGACCAAACTTGGAATAGCATGTTTGGAAATTAATTTAATCTTAGTCTTGGTCTACATTTAGATTACATTCTATAGGTATTTTAAGCAAAGCGTCAGTCTTATCTAATCACTTAGCTTTAAACTTGGAAGAGAAGTATATCATACTTACTTTTAACTCAAGAAGTAATGTATTTTGGAACTCTATAAATGAATTTAATGTATCAAGGATAAATTAGAAAGTAATAAAGAACAAATTAAATATAAGGAAACTAACCAAGGGTATATGAATTATAATTTTGGAGGACTACTTGAATTTTTACTCAAATCTAAAGTCATAAAGTTTAAAATTACTCCAAATAATTCTAGAATGCCAATATAACCCAAGTTTCATATTTTTCCCACATGGAATCAAATTTCTCATAAATTTTGCATTATTACAAATGCTTTTCAACCTTCTCTCTGTAATTTAGCAGTTAACAACGTATGGTGTTTCTTCTAACTTTCTAGGGTTAAATAGTTAGTTAATCTCGAATGAACTGTAGTGGCTACAGTTTGGTGCTATGCATTCTGTTGTCAGCTTGCCGAGGCATGAGAATCAACTTTATTTAGAGCCTTTTACGTTTAAAATCAGCTCTTCCATCTGTTATAATGGCTTCAATGGACTGATGGAGTGGATGTTTTCAAGGGAACTGACATTTTCCGAGAGGAAACATTGGTGTACTTGGACTTCTTTATTTTCAAAGGATGGTGATGTATGTGGCTAATTGTTATGATAATAAAAATCTTGTTATTTTCTCGTGAAATAGCAACAGTTTGAGAAGTAACTTAACATAATGACTTCTTAATAAATTCTAAAGTGCATAATTATGCTTTTGTAATGTACTATTGAGCTCAAGTTGTGCCATGTTGGACATCTTTTCGAGAGCTTTTGCACACTTACAAATTAGTCTTGTGATGGTAGACTTCCCATTATTGTTCTCTGTTTCCATATATGACAAATTATTAAGTCTAGTTACTTTCTGATGAATTCTTTTCCCACCTTTACATGGACAATTATAATGCTTTAAATGGAATATTTGGTTCTGGAAATTGGAACTTGTTTCCAACCAATGTTACCGAACCATGATTACAGATCATTAATGATGCAGGGTCTTAACAAACAAAGAAGATCTATGATCACTTGTGTGATTTATTGCACATGTTTTGTCCCAATGTTTTTGATAGATTATTGGTATGGAGAGGAAGTTATACTAGTCATATGCATGTTAAGTTGGACTCCGATATTTCTTGGTTTGGGCATCTCTGTCTAATTAATGAATGGCTATAGTTTAAAAAGTGTACGTATGCATAAAAGGGGTCTTTCCAATCAAAACAAGAGGTGCGTTCTTTTGGTGCACATTAGTGATTTACTTTAACATTGAGCATAAGCATCACTACCGCTTTTGTTTTTCGACTACTTGTTTTTTATCAGGGCCGGTCTGAGTTCGTCGGGACCTAAGGTAAACTTCGGAAATTGGGACTCTTTTATATTAAAAAAAAAATTTATGAATAAAATGATAAATTACAACTTTTTTATTTGTTTGTAGCTATAACAAAATTTACTTAAACATATAATCATTAAAATTATAAACAAAACAATTTAATAAAACAAAATTAGAACAAAAAAAATTAGGAAAAAATTATTCAATTAAAATTGATAAAGACCTAGGTAAAAAAATTTGAGCAAAATTATTTATTCCACTAAAATCTAATAGATAAAGAAGGTAAAAATAAAAAATAAAAAAATAGGGCCCATATATTGTATGTATTATTTTTCTTGAGCCTAAACACTTTTTTTTTTAATATATATTTTCATTTTAATAAATATGGACCAAACTACAATTATAAATAAATATGGAGTAAATCATACATGGACTCAAAAAAATATTTTGGGGCCCTTTAAATTGATCCTAAAACCAAAAAAAAAAAAAACATTGAGCCTATAATAGTTTGCCAAATTTAGGGGCCCTATTTTTGGGCCAAATTTAGGAGCCCTATGTTATATATGTTTATATGTTTTACTAAATTTAGGGGCCCTATTGTTTTTTTTCATTTATTTATATATTTTCATTTTAATAAATATAGGCCAAACACATTTATAAATAAAAATATGGACTAAATTATACATGGGCCCAATAAAACATTTGGGGCCCTTTAAATTGATCTTAAAACCCAAAAAAAAAAAAAAAACAGGTTAGACCTATAACCATTTTTTAAATTTGAGAGTCCTATTTTTGGGCCAAAATATGGGGCCTAAGGCACAAGTCTTACCTGCCTTAGGGTAGGGCCGGCCCTGTTTTTTATGATTTGTGTGATGGAAGATATAAGCTCCAAATGGGTTCTTATCAGTCATTACTTGTACTTCTCTCGTGGGAATTCTTTTAAACATTTAACCTGTGTTTGGATCATGGATTTGGAATGGGAAAGGAAAATAGACATAAGATTTAGCTTATATTTTATTCACATATTCCTCACATTTTCTCTTCCCCTTTTGAAATTCCTAATCAAATCCATTATCCAAACACAATGTTAGGATTAACTGCAATTGATCCAAAAATTAAGCCATTCAGTATTGCTGGATGCATAAAATATCAAACTCTGTATTGTCAGAACTTAGATGTTAATTTATATTGCCATCTTATGAAGTCCTCAATTTTATTTTTTGCTTTGAAAGCTGCAAGTAAATTTAAGAAAAGTAACAACTGTCCAATGAAGTAGCGGCAGGCAACTACAAGCTGTTTATAGGAACTTGCTTAACATGGGACTTGAACTTTTTGTGGATGTTTTGTTGCTGGATGTATGTAACATCACTCTTCGTCTTGTCCAAAATTTTCTCTATCGTGAGATGTTAATTTTGATTGTTATCTTATGAAATCCTTGGTCTTTTTGTGTTATGAGTTTTTTTTTTTTTTTTGAAATTTGTTCTTTGTTCCTACAGTTCAAGTGGCACAGTGGCTCAGCAGCTTACTTCCATAATAATCTCCCATGCAACCAAGTACCAATGCCCAAAATATGAGGAGTTCTGGCTGACTTGTTCATTCATGATCTTCATGTCTTCATCTTCAGCTTCGGTGCAGCATGGACGGTCGAGTCTTCATTTTTCACTCTCTCCCCTGAGAGGCTGTCAACCCAGTGGAATGCAAAAAAAGGTCAGACAATGGCTCTTTGAGAGAATGGTTAGTGCTGCTTGCTCTACTCTCCTCCTTTCTCGCGTAAAGATTTCTGTCATTTTCCTTTGTACTTGGAGCGTCTTAAGATAGCTTTATCTTTTTGTCATTGCCTTTGTTTGTGAGGTTCCAGATGTTCCGTTCTTCGTAACCTTCTAGAACTACTTTTATTCTTTTTCAAGAATATTGGGTGCCCAACTTCTGTATTAGGAAATAGTATCGATGTATGCATTCATTTGGAATAGTATGACAATAATATTTTTAAAGTGAGTCCATTTGGAATAATATGGCAGTAATATTTTTAAAGTGAGTCACAATGATGTACACATTTATTTCTCAAAAACTAACATTTTAGATTATGGTTCCTCAGAGCATCTCCAATGGAGATGGCAACTAACTTGCCAAAACTATAATTTGGAAAGAGTGACAAAAAAAGGGCCTCCAATGGCCTGCTATTCTACTTGTCAAAGATAGCAGATATCATTTTTATTATCAAATTTAGTAGGTTGAATAGCAACTATCAAACATGCCACATCAGCAAATATCAATAGATTTTTTGCTCCAAATTCAATTGAAAAAACAGAATTCAAACAGTAGAAAACCTCTCAAATTTCAAAATCAAACCCAAATTTCAAAGGAGTTTCCAAATTCACAAATTTCAGAATAAATTTCACAATTTTAGAACAAATCTATAAATTTCAGAATAAATTTCACGATTTCAAAATAAATTTCACAAATTTCAAAATAAATTTTAGAATTTTAGAATCACACAAATTTCATAATCAATTTCAAAATCACACGGACAAATCACACAAATTTCAATTTCAGAATCACACAAACAAATTGCACAACAAATTTCATAATCAATTAATTTCACAAATTTATGTAAATTTCATAAATGAATTTAGATGATAAATACATAGATTGACCTCAAGGGTTTCTTCTTCAGCCAACTGGTTTGAGGACAATGAGAGAAAGAAGATTGGTTTTGGAGATCAGAGCTCGGTGATCGGTTTAAGGACAGAAAGAGAGAAGACACCATCTCAGCTGATTGGTTTGAGGATAGACAGATCGAAGAGTATAATGGTTTGAAGAGAGAGAAATAGATAGATAGATAGATAGATAGATAGATAGATAGATCGGAGAGTAGACAAATCAGAGACTAATCGAAGAGTATACTGCTCTTGAGCTCAAAGACAGAGACATAGAGAAAGATAGGGAGAAAGACGTTTCCATGATGGAGAAGGAAAATAGAAGATGAAAGTGAGAGTCAAAGTGAGAGGGAGAGTGAAGACAGAGACACATAGAGAGAGGCGTGTTCATGATGGAGGAGGAAAATAGAAGAGGAGAGTAAGAGTTAGAGTGAGAGGGAGAGTGAATGTCTTGGAATAAGTTGGATGATTCTAGAGAAATCATCTCAACTGTTGGTTTAGGGTACATGGACGGTGGTGTGATCTGTCTTGGAAATGAAAACAGTCGTTGTGCCCTGTTTGCCTCAAAAAAAAAAAAAACAAAAACAAAACAAAACAAAACAAAATACAAACAATAGCTATATTCAAATGGTCATCTTCACTGGCTATTATCTTCAAACGTATTTTTTTAATATGTAATGAAAAAAAATTGTTTTTTTATTTTTATTTTTATTTTTTTAGTGGTATGTTTTTTGGTGGGATGAATTATATTTAATTTTTTTTTCTAATTTTTCAATTTTTTTTATTTTTGGTATTTGTCTAGTCGGGAATAATATAAATATATAATTTTTTTTAGAAACAGTTTAAAAAAGGTCACAAAAGACAAAAACTAAACCAAAAAAAAAAAAATACTAAAAAATCTATATCCAAACAACATCTACAAATTTGGGAAAAAAGTTGGTTGAGATTTGTCAACATAGCATGCGACTATTGGAGCACCATTGCTATAATTTGACAAAACAACATTATTTATTGTCAAATTATAGCAATGACAATATTATTTTAATAAACACCATTGGAGATTCTCTTAGATTATTGGCTTATAAAACTTTAAATATGTTGTGAAATTGTTTAGGCCCATTTTTTTAAGCTGTAAAAAAGGTGAATATATTTGGTAAATAAATAGCATTTTGTTGTGAAAAATTTTAAAAAATTTAATCTAAAAAAGATAACAACAATGCTAGGTATCATGAAAAACCTTTCATGAAAATAATCATGAAAATTTCTTGACCCTTGGATTACACTTAGAATAAAGCACCACACACAAATCAAGATAATCTAATGATCATAAATTTTTCATGATCATTTTCATGACAAAATTTTCATGATCCCTAACTTTTTCCAAAAGATAATCGAATAGCTTTTTAAAGTTGCATCAAATGTCCAACAACAGGTTTTTTATTTTGGGCACAAACTCAAATTTGGGCAGATGCTGGTGTATTGGCTGGTTGGGCAGATGCTGGGAAGGTATGCTGCTGTGTAGCTGGGGGTGGTTGTGGCAGATGTGGTAGCTTGTTCCTGCTGTGTGGTTGGTCTAATCAAGGATCTGGTGCAATGTTTGATGCTGGGGTTAAGACCTGATCTGTTGTATGTTGCTGAAGTCTGTTACTGTATGCTTCTGGTATTTGCTGTCTTAGTGTGTATGCTGTAGGTGTTTGCTGTATTATGGTGTATGATGCTGAATTGCAACAGTACGCTACTGCTGTAGGCTGTTTTTTGTTGTTTTTTCTATTTTTTTTGGTTCCTCTTGATTTGCTTTTCACCAATCTTTGCGTTAATGCTCACATATGATTGTGCTTCCTTAATGGTGCCAACCTAGTTGGGATTATTAGGATTAGTGTTGATGCTTCTTGCACTTTCCATCTTTATTGATGTAAGTTTTAGCATATTTTGCTTTTTTTTATTAATAACGTTTCATTTTGCTGATCAAAAAAAAAAAAAAAAAAAAAAAAACAGGTTTTTTATTTTATTTTATTTTTTATAATTTAAAAGATATAATCCAAATAAAAGCTAACCTAAAAGCTTTGCCTAGTAGTTGAATGAGAAACCCACAAGCATTTTTGTCATAAAACAAGTTAGGTTAATATTGACAATTACATCTTCTAGTCAAATATCAAATGCTACTACTGAAAAGTTTAAAGTCTAAAGCAGAAAGCAAATCAAATATTACTACTGAAAAACCTAAAAAGTCTAAAAAAGAAAGCAAAAGCAAGAGGAAGAAAGATGTACAACATTAGATGGTCACTATCTACATTAATGCTAGAATTGCTCTAATTTACAAAATACCATACAGATTATTAATCCATTCCATGCCATGAATGTAATTGTTTTCTGGCACATAAAAAACACTTTCTAATCCTTGCATTCCAAACGCCCCAAGAAATGGTGGCCCCATGGCTTCCATTGAAAAGGATGAACTCGGGCTGTTGCTTGAAACCCCATCACATCTCTCCAGTAGCTTTTGTGTCTCCTTCTCTGCCTCTGAGAGCTGTTCCTTGAGCGTCAACACCTATGAAACAGTAATTTAAATCCTTTGAGATTGTGATTATTACTAGATTTAGTTTCTGAATCTATGAGGTTAGGACTTAGGAGCGAAAGCATGTTGTGTGCGTGTGGCTTAGTGTCATGCATGTCAAGTAAATATTTAAGGATTTTGTTAACTTGTACCTTTACGTCACATGTTAAAAATTTTAAAAAATTTTATATTCTACATGAAAGTGAATGCAATAAAAAAATATATCATCTTTTTAAATTTACTTAACATATGTTTTTAAGATTAATATTTAATATATTCGATGATATCACATCATCAATAATCATACTATTATTATTATTTTTTTATAGTGAATGAGTGTCTTGTGAAGTTCTAGAAGGAAAGGGAGGGGGAGGGGGACTTAAATAATACCACTAAACTAATGTATAGAGAACTTGTTAGGAGAATAAGGAAAATTCTAATCTTATAGAAAAAAATATATACAGAGAACTTATTATGAGAAGCTTAAGTGGTCGTACCTCTAAATTTTTATGGGAGATTTGTGATTTGAGTTTGTAGAAAAACATCAAACACCTAATTATGCTAATCTTATTTATTAATCTGTTGATATACTTAGGCCTCGTTTGGGAACGGACTTTTTTAGTAACTTTTTGACTTTTTGACTAAAATGTAATGTAAAAAAACTAGTATGTTTGGGATAATTTTTTGTCTTTTTACAAAAAGATGTGCAAAAAGTAGAGAGAAAAGAGAATCTTTAATTTTTTGGTTTGGGTTATTGGCTTTTTAATTTTTTTAGTAATTTTTTAACTTTTTGACTAAAAAAATTACTTGCCAAACGAGGCCTTAATGCGGAAAAAAATAAAAAATAAAATAAAACAAGCGATGTGACAATGACAACTTTCACAATTAAGAATGATCGGTGTTCTATCCCAAAGGAAAAAGCTTATAATTCAACATCACTCCCTACAAAATTTGTATAAATAATAAAGCCATTTGAGTGCTCAAAATTCAAAGGACAAGACAACTTGGAATAAACTCCAACCCCAACATCACTCCAGTTTCCATATTTTCACCAACAAAAAGAAAAGAGTCCTTTCTTTTTCCTACGGTTTCTTTGCACCCAAACAGGTAGTCAGAAAGTAATTCAGGGAACAGAGAGAGAGAGAGAGAGACCTGGGTTTCCAGCTGGCATTTCTCAACAACAACACTGTCATGTTCAGTCTTCAACTTGGAGTACTCATCCTCTAGCTTCTTAATCTTCCACCGAGCCCTTCTGTTCTGAAACCAAACAGCCACTTGGCGTGGATCCAAACCCAGTTCAGAAGCAAGCTTGTCTTTTCTCTCAGACTCGAGTTTATGTTCATTTCCAAAGCTCAACTCAAGTAGATTCACTTGTTGTTCGCTTAGCTTCCTCTTCCTAGCCCCTCCTCCATCGCTGCGAGCCTCTCCTTTGCTCTTCCTCCTCCTCCGCCGCCGCGGTTTTGCTTCTTCTGAACATATACTTTGTCGTCAGAAATCTATACACGTCTAATGCTATATGTAATTACAGTTTGTTTCGGCGAAAAGCTTTGCAAAAATATTTTCAGATTATATTTTCTGCAGAAAACGATTTCCTATGTTTTGCTGTGACTTTGAAACTATCGTGTTAGTAATATATTAGTGGTAGTTTTGCTGTGGTGGTGGAGGTAGTTGTGTTGTGGTGGTAGTGATGGTAGCGGCGGCAAGATTTTAATTTAGAAAATATTTTTCTTTTTACCTTTTAAAAGTAAAAAACGATTTCCTCTCAAATAAATTTGTTTTTCTTTGATCATGAAAGATATTTTTTTATTAACTTTCGTTATCGTCATATCAAACACTATAAAATAGGAAAAATGTTTCCTACAAAGTAATTTTTACGCAAACAAATGGAACTGAAGTGCTAAGTACTTGACCAAATGCTTGCATGAAAATTCAATAGTTACAATTGCCCTTGCAGTTAGGAAAGGCCATTTTCGAAAAGTAAAAACTGTTGTGTTAACACCAATTCAAGTCTTTGCTTTATATAATATAGTAATATATTAGAAGGTGTGCACACCCAAATGGGTGTGCAGTTACAGATTTAGATCATGAGGTTGCTAATCCTAAGGTTGCAAGTTAGCAGTTACAAAATTGCTCTTGAGGGTATTTTCAAGATCGAATTTATCCAAGATAAGCCTTCACATATAGTATAGATAATAGAATAGGTGATGTGTTTTCATTTACTAACCTTGCTGTGGAACCAGTTGGTTGTATATCCCAGGATAGAACTGAGAGGTGAGTACCGTTTGATCTTCAACCTGTGGATTCATGCTGGTTGTTCTTCTCTCTCTCTCTCTCTCTCTCTCTCTAAAATGGGTTTGTAATATGGTGAGGAAGTGGATGTGTTTGGAAAAGTGGATCAGTAGAGACTTTAATTTATCAAAGGAGGTAGTGAAGACTTTGAGGAGAGTTCATGGAAGACTTTATTTATAAAGCCAGCAATCCGAATTGGGCCTTGGTGTTTCTCGTAATTATCAACAATGCCACTCATGAATAGAGAATGAATTTCTTCCATAATGTTGATAAATAATTATTCACCAGATGGTCATGTTTACACCGCTGTTGTAAGTTAAGAATTGATAATTAGAATCCAGAGATAAAAGCATCTACTCTCTAGTTTTCGGCTACTTGATTTTTTCAGTTTATTTAAATTATTTCTATTTAATAATTTGTAAGTAGAAATTGTACTAAATAATTTAGTATAGACTTTTAAATTAAAATAGAGTTAATTACTTAAAAGTCATATTTACAAATGTTATGGTAACTTAAGTTCTATTTAAGATTTTTTGAACCAATAAATCATATTTAGTAAAACTGAGAATATTATCAATTTTTATTAATTTTTAAAATTAAAAAAAAAGTATCAGTTTTGCATAGTAGTATTTCAAATAATTGTTTCACTAACTGATGAAAAAAAACAGTGCATGAGATTAAATGTTTTCACCCTTCTACTTATTGGTTTGATTCAACTATTCAATAAAATCGAGAATATTAACAGTTTTTTTCCAATTTTAAAACTGTGAACATTATCAATTTTTTCATTTTTAAAGTTGTTGTTGTTGTTTTTTTTTTTTTTTGCACATCAATGTTCTATCATGTATAGAAACAAAAATTTTAATTTTGCACAAAAAAATAATTTAATTTTTTCAAAAACAATAGTATTTTTTTTTACATATAATTTTTATTTAGTTTTTTCAATTTGAAAGTTGATATTTTAAAATTTTAAAAATCAAAATAAATGTCAAATTATGTTCTTTTATAGATAATCATAAATGATACACAATCATTATTTAAAAAATAATTTCGACTATTAAAAATTTAATAAGACTTAAAGGTCTAAAAAATATTAATTAAAACTTAATAAAATATAAATTTATAAATTAAAACTGATATATAAATGTTCCATTAAAATAAATTATAATCAATTTATATAAACGGGACAAAATGGGACGATGCGTCACTAGCAATAGCAGTTTTGGTTTTTTATTAGTTTTTTTTTTCAAGTGATAGGTTCATGATACTCCCTAGTCTATTAATTCTGTGGTATGCCATTAGTCTATAGAAAAACAATATATGTGAGACTGATGTGGTATAATTGTAATTACATTTTTCCAATTATGAAGCACTAATGATATTTTTGCCAAAATAAATAAATAAAATTTAGAGACTGATTTGGTATTGATATTTTGCAATTTTGATCCTAACTTTTTTATTTCAAGTAAATGAATAAATGAGGCACATTTGTGTATAAATTATTTACATAGCACCACCGATAGAAAAATTATAAAAAATAATAAATATATAGAACTTTTATGCTAACTATTCATACATAATAATTTGGTAATGACATTTTTATAATTATAATTCATAATGATTATCCAAAAATGCATCAACTTACAAATATTCTCTGACTGATGTAAATAATTGGAGAAATTATTACATGCTTCATGTAACATTGTCTCAAAATAATCTCAATTATTTATTTATTTATGTGGAACTGATGTGAATACAAATAAATGACTGAGATTATTTGTGATATGACCATATCAATGCCCCATGGGTAATGAATAATTACTCAAATAATTGATCCATGAATAGGGCCCACTTAATATAATAATAAAAAAAAGAAGAGGGGGAGGGGGGGGGACCGCATGATTGACAAACTAGTAATAGGATTGAAACAAGTGTCAATTGTTTGCAATTTGTCCGAATTGATAAGGTGTGAGCAAGTTATTTTGATCAGAGATTGAAAGAGATTGTATGTGTTTCTTGTGTGCCTTAAACGCCTGGTTTGTTGGAATCAAATCATTGAGGTTTTTTTTCAAAACCAAATTTAAGTAATTTTTTAATCAAATTATCCAAATTTCAAGCTCTTTTAGCTTATTTCACATCAACCAAGTTGTTTTTGAAATCATGTTTTTAGACATGATTTTGAATTTAAAATTATGTTTTCAATAATGAATACATGTCTTTAAAAATCACGCAACCTTAACTAATTTATCCTCTTTACTTGTATGAGATAAATGTTTAGATGAAAATTGCACGATTTTGTGTTCAATTTTTTTGTAACAATTTTTAATTTGAAGTTATGTATTAAAAAATACAACTTCAAAAACAAATGAGTTTGAGAAGCCTATTTTTTTAAGGGAAAATTAGTCTACTATCCCTCCTCCACTTTTAGTAATGGAAGAGATTTACAATATTTTTTTTTTTGGTCTAAGGTCCCTCTATATATCACACCTACTCTCTCATTCCCTCTTTCTCATAGATTTTACTTTCTCTCTCTTCAAACCCTACATCTCTCTCCTCTCTCTCATATTGGAACCTCGTTAATGGCAACTTTGACTCTGTCAATGGCGGCCTCGGCGATTTTCGAAGCCAACTCAATCACGCACATCTCGGGCTTAGTGTTTGTTGTTAGTTCATTTGGAAATCACAGTTCTCAAAGCTTCACAACATGGC